>JAWNPH010000030.1:1200000-1800000 GCA_035047645.1 Drosophila merina
TCTATGGGACATAAATATTAATTTTATTCTTTATTTATTAAACAATTATTATAATAAATACAAGAAAAGTATTATTTTTGATTAAAATGCTTGAAATAAATATAGATTTAAATATTTCCCCCAATAGTTTTCAAAAGCTTGACGATGGGATATCAAGGATCAAGGTTAATTAGAATTATTATTTTTTAATTTTCGATTCAATTCATTATTATCATCTCATTATTATTATATTTAAAGTTGCATTTTATGTATTTTGGTTGTAAAGATAAAATTTAATTAAGAAATTTTAACAAAAAATACATTTTTTATTTATATTTCACATTTAAGATTGGATTTTAACTTTTATTTAATTGATAATCTAATAAAAATAAGCAAATATAATATAAAAAAAAAAAATAATAAAGTGTTAAATATTAGCCTTTTGAATTTGTTTAATTTTAATGTAAAACCCTTTTAAGGAGTTCCTTCATGACTCCCATTTAGACATTAAGAAATCTTTTGAATATTTTGGTTTTAGGTAAAAATGCTTTGTTTTTTTTTCAGTGTTTAGTTTAGTTTCTCGGACTGACATTAATACGAATGTGAATTGAATTGATATCGAGCCTGCGTGTGCGTCTGCCTATTTGCTGGCGGGGATTGGTCTTGGATCTGATCGGATCGAAACGGATCGGATCGGATCGAATTGAATCGGAGTGTGTTTCGACTAATTACATTCGTTTCGGACACCGGTTCGAACTCGAACTCGAATTCGGACTCAGATTCGGTAACTGAGCGTGCTCGTGAGCGTTCGCCACTTTTCGAAACGTAACGGTTCGGTCCCGGTCGCCCGAGAGGCGACAACTCGGCGCAGGCGTTGCACACTGACTGAAGCCGAAACTTTCGGTTCAAATTCGAAATTCCGAACTCGCCCCCGACCCGCCCCAGCCCCGCCTAGTCGGTACCGTCCAGACCAGGCCAAGAGACCCGCCCCGACTCACCTGTCCCGCCAGAATCTACGCAGCACTGGCGCTTATAATTCGGCTCAAAGCTCCCCAAAGCACAGCCTCGAATGTGGCGACCTGCATTTCGGAGTTACTGAAAAAAAATAATACCCAAAATTTAAGAAGATTCAGATATCCATTCAGATATCCATTTTGCAATTATCAGAAGACGTTCCTTAAGTCGAAAAATGGAATTTCGAAATAAACAAGTTTCTAGATTTCAAGATTCGTATTCTTTTACACAACTTCCACATTAATTATAATAACTATAATAGTAATAATAATAATAATAATTATAGGATATTGAATTCTTTTCAGGAATATTAAAAAACTAAAATTTCTGCATCAATAACTCAAAAATCGTTCTTGTCTATCAACTCTTTCATAAAAAAGTAGGAAATGGCTTCAAATATATTGATACCCGTTACTATCAAAGACTAAGGATATGCCACATAACAAGGATATGTAAATTCTTTATCTATCAGATATCAGATATCAACATTTATAACTAATATTGATTTAACCATATTTGGAGGCAAACTTCTACAAACAACAGCTTATTTACACAAAAAGAAAAACTTCCGTAAAATAAAAAAGTAAAACATTCAAAGCCCCTTATTTTGGTATCCTTGAAAACCTTACCTTAACTTTACAATTTACAAATACCGTCAAGGATCTTTCTCATATACATATATCGCTCATGATTCGTGATGATTCTACAATAGGATACTATAATAGTAGTTCTTCACCATAATACTTAGATCTATTAAGAAAGTGTATTTGAGAAAAGATTAGTTTTTTTTTAAAGATATCTTTCAGATCCATACCCTTTATTGAGAGGAAAATCGGTCACAATAGTTATACGGCAGCTATGGGCCAGGTCCTAATAAAATGAATATTAAAGAAAATCCCACAATGATGTCACTCAAGAATAAGAAATTTAATATTTGAAACCTATGTGTGTAGTTTACCTAAAAAATACTAAGAGGATAGGATAAGACTTATCTAACTAGAAATACTTCATCTTATATTTCATCCTTTAAATAAAAATTGATTTTCTTCTCTGTATTTAAATTGGGATTCTAAAACTATTTTCTTAGTACTATAAGACCTCAAAGCCCCTAAGATTTAATTCAAATTAAAAGAAAAAGAAAACAGCTCAAAACTTTTTTACCTATGAAAAACGAAGATTTTTATGCCCTTGAAGAGGGTATTATTATTTTGGACACGAGTGTGCAACACAGCGAAGTGAGATGTCTCCTCTCCGGCCCTATAAAGTATATATATTTTGATCAGTTTGACCCCTGGAGTCGATAAACGACTCTTAAGTTTGAAGCCATCGAGTTCAAACTTTGTACACACCCTTCTTTCCTTTGCACGTAGTATATAAGTCGGAACGGCAGGGATCGGTTGACTATATCCCATATCTCTCATATAACTGAAAGATTTGAAATGCTTTAACTTCTATGTTTTAGCAGATATAAAGTTGAAATTTTCTCAGAGCCTCTTTTATGCGACCACATAGAAATCTTCCTTCGGATCAGATGACTATATCCTATAGCTGTCATATAATTGATCCATCGGGAATGCTACACCTACCATGTTGTTGCAGATAGAAAGTTCAAATTTATTAAGAACCCTTCTTATAAAGATCTGCGATCATCAAGAACATTTCATACGGATCGGACGACCATATCCTATAGCTCCCATATAACTGAAAATTTGGAAATGCCATAAATTTTCTGGTTTTTGGGAGTTAGAAGTTTGGGACTTTTTTTTAAACCCATTTTATAAGAAACTGATCTGCTTCTGATTGATTGATTACAAGAATCGGTTAACTATATCTTGTATATCCTCAATCCCTTACCAATAGAAACCGCCAAAAAAAATGACATTAAAAAACAGTTTGCATCATAAATATTTTCAAGTAATTTGGGAAATTCCGATACACTTAAAGTTCTCCAACTTCTGCAGAACCTACGATTTACGATTCGTAACTCAAATTCCCATTCAAACGACTAAAAGTTATTTCGAAACCCGTGAAATTATTTACGGGGGATTAGTCATTCAAAAATCGAGTAAATACTTAGCAGTGGTTGGTTATTAAAAAGATATTTCTCTATAAAACCACCGGGAAGTACGTGACGTTTCCGCGGTTTTCAAGGTCAATCAACCAGAAATACTCGAAGTTTACTTTAATCGAACTTATTTTAAAATTCCAATAGAAGGTAGTTGAATATTTTTAAAGATACAAACATTTTTATTGGCTAATTGACAAAAGGATTGATTTTCTAAACGTTAAGAGAGGGAGAAAAGAATGTTACTTTACTAAAAAGATTGATCCCTTTGAATGGGGATCTTCCAGCAAAAGGATCTTCCTTCATCAAATTTAAACAAATTACTTTTCGACTTTATTTGCATAAAACACAACTTGGAAATTATTTGTCAGAACCCACACGCCGCGGTGTGGGCGGTAAAAAATATTACTTAATATAGCCTTGCTGCTGTTCATCTGTGTATACAATTCTTGATTTCATTCATAATTTGTTGATTTATGGGGTAATAGTAGCATAGAACCTGAGTTGGGAGACCTGGTCGGGTCTGGCCTGGTTGCCCCAAAGAGTAAATCAGTTTTATAAATTATTTAAAAAAAAATAGCTTGTTGTTGGAGTACATAAAATTAAAAAAAGCAAACAACTGGAGTCGGGGATGGGCGCTGGATGGGAGACGGATCGGGGCTGGAACTGCATGCTTGTGACGCTTGTGGATGTGGGTGTGGTTAGGTGTAGGAGGGTTGTAGGGTGTCTGGAGTTCCTTTGTTTTTTTGGGATAAGTCTTCACCGGTAGCGCCGGTCCCGCTCCTCGTAGTGATCGTTGTGGCGACTCCGGCTGCTCCGCTCGTAGGTGCCGAGCTCCCGCTTCCGCTCGTGCCGCTCGGCGCGCTGGCGACTCCGGCTTCTGCTCCGGCTCCGCGAGCTCTGTCTGTGCTTGTGCTTCTTCTTGTGCTTGCTGCGGTGGCGGTCGTGGTCCTTCTCCCGGTCCCGATCCCGGTCCCGGTCCCTGTCCCGTTCCCGTTCCCGATCCCTGTCCCGCTCCCGGTCCCTCTCGCCGCGCTCCCTCTCCAGCGGCGCCGGTGGGTAGTCCTCGTAGCCGCCGCGGCCCCGGGCGTAGATGGATCCCGAGGCGGGTGGGTAGTAGTCGCGATCGTCGTGATCGTTCCGGTAGTTGTTCATCGGTGGTGGTGGGTGGGCGTTGGGCCGGGAACCGGAGCCCATAATGGCCTGCCCGCGACCGCCACCGCCGCCGCCCCGGTCTCCGGCCAGGCCGGCTCCTGCGCTGCCGTCGTAGTCCTGGTACTCCCCTTCCTGGGCAGCTCCTCCCGCTCCCGCACCCGCTCCTGCCCCCGTCCCCGCGGGCGGCCGGCCCGTGCTCAGCAGGCTGACGCTGATGTTCTGCTCGCGGCAATACTGCTCGATCCGCTTCTCGATCTGCTTCTGGATGGGCACGGGAATGCGCGGGAAGAGCGTGGAGAACCAGTCCAGCTTGGTCATGAACTGGTACACCATCTGGCCAATGGTCAGGACCTGTTTGGGGAGAATAACCGAGTTAGTAACGAAATCGCTCCAAGGGGGTGCAAGGTACATGTGATTGGTGCTCATACAGTTGACTCACCTGGCCGCCGCCCGCCTTCACGTCGATCTCCTCCTCGTCCTGCAGGTAGTCCTCATACCAGTCGTACAGATCACCGGGCGGCTGGGTGTACCGCAAGTACATGAATCCTGTGGAGGATAGAAGGGGTTAAGAGCGATTCAAGGATCTTGGATAGAGCATTCTAATGGGAGGGGAGTTTCACAGCGGGTTGGATGGATTACGGTCTCATAAATCAAGGGAACTCAAAGCTTTATCTTATCTTGAGAGATTCTTTAGAGGTTTAACTATGAAATATCTTTCTAGAGGGTCAGAAAATGTATTTAAACTGAGAGACTGTCTCATAAAAGACGCACTTGAAAGACTATCTAAAAAGTTGTTTACAATATAAGCGGATGTTTCGTCAAACAATATGGAAAACCTCTTATAAATTAGCTCTTCATTCTGCAAAATGAAAAGATCTGCTGCTTCAATAGAACTTGAAATGGAACCCTCGATTGCAATGAAGAGAAAACTTGATATTGGCCCTGCGGGCAGCTGGAAATCGGATCTATAGTCTCGAAGCAAAATGAAACAATAAAACTTGAAATTGGATCTATAGAGAAAATAAACCTGTTCGATGGGCAAACATCCACCACTCTGAATCGGACCGTAATCGACCCACCCCGCAGCCACAGTCGCAGCCCAAGGAGGATTCGATTCTAGGGGCTTCTCGTTTACGGAACTCGGATCGTTTTTGGTGCTAAGGTTCTAAGGGAGCAGGAGCAAGCGACGGCTGAACTCATGCAACTTACCAACACCTACCTAGTGCCCGGATGTAGGCCGAGTCCGTGTGGTTGAGCAGTCCGTTGATCTGTTTCCGGGTGAGGCGCAGCGTGTAGAGCTTGTAGAGCAGGCAGTAGGCCGTGGACACAATTCCGCCAGCCCCGACGCCACGCACCTGCAAGTTGGACAAACCCAAAATTAGTAACTGACTCGAAAACTATTCAGGGAGCATCGCCAACGATTAGCGCTACATTTCATAAACCACTCACACCGCCGCACATGCCCGTCTGGCCGGAGGTCTTCCTCGATCCGCGTTCCCACGGCTCCATGTGCTTCACCTGGTAGTAGATCTCGTCCACCACCTCGTGGTACGTTTTCAGCTTGAAGAGGTGTACTGGAAATCAGAGCATAATGTAGTAAAAGGTTTATATTTTATATTCAAGTAAGTTTTCACTCAAACGTAAGGGATTTCTATTGATTCCATGAAATGGTTTTACATTTTTGGGTGTCTGAGATATTAAAAAAGAATCTTTTAAAGCTTATTATTACATAGAAAGGATTAAAAATAATATCAATTAATAATTTGAACCAACTTCTTGATCAGAAATACAGAAACCTATCTATCCTATCGCCCCCGGTGTTTGGAAAAACTTTTGTAAATCGATTTCATTTTGATATTTCATAGAATTTAATAAAGTTTCTTTAAAAATTCATGTTTTATAGTTTGTTGATTATATTTTTGAAACTAAAAAAGCCTAAGAAATATAAAATAAAGTATGAAATATATAAACATTAAAGAACCAAGTTAAAAGTATTATAAAAGTATTATAAAAAAGTTAAATAACTTGAATTTTTTTCTTTAAAATGGAAAATTCTCAGATATGGAAAGGATGAGTTGCATTTTTCTTGTTGTTTTCTTTTCTTGGATATAAAATTGAAAAGTTAAACCTTAAAACTGGACAAAAATATATTAATTTTAAGTGAAAATAAACGTTAAAAAACTGCAAGCAAAATTTCAGTCATTTACAGAGGTTTTTTTTTATGAAAAAATAAAAATTTAAGCAAAATTTTAAGCACAAAACAGCTCCAAAAGAGAACAGGAAGCCTTTAGCTTCGATTAAGGACTTTAAAAACACTTTTTTTTTTATGAAAAACCTAATAAAAAACAAGAAACCGCTGAAGGGGCAGAAAAAAGGCGGTAAAATGTGCAGAGAGAAAGCGACAGAAGACTCACCTTTGAAGTAGCTTGAGCTTTGGATGTTGGCCAGGATCAGGGGATTGAGGTTCATGGAGGTCTCGTTGCCCCAGAAGGGCAGCGTGTTGTGCTGCTTCCCGGCGCCGGCCTTTTTTCCACCAGCACCGCCACCGCCACCGCCACCACCTCCGCCGCCGCTGCCACCGCCGCCGCCGGCAGAAGATGACGCCGAATACTCTGTGTGGAAAGGTAAAGGGGGTGGGTGACCACATGAGTACACAGGAGTTTGAGGCGAACCGCTTGCCGGGATCTGGACTCACCTTCCTCCATTCCAACTAGTGCTCCTCACTGGCGGGCATCAATTCCACAGCTTCAGAAGTTTGGGCGCGCGAAAAATTCAACAGCAACAGTAACAGAAAATTTCGCCAAGCGAGACGTTTACGGTGCAGAGTAGAGCAGTGTTGCCAACTCCGCTTTTTTCCCGTCAGATGCAGACTGCAGGGTGACCCGAGCGAGCAGGGTGAGCAGGGTTTTATAATATCGATATTATTCGGGCAAATATCGTATATCGATGGTGGTTGAAAATATATTTTCTGATCTTACTGCTTGGTCATACTAAAACCAAGGTCGTATTGCCATTGTGCAAAAAATGGCAAGGTCTAAGCTGTAACTATCGGTCTATCGATGTCGATTAGTCAATATTCGATCACAGCCAATATGTCTTTTTAAATTTTTATTTTTTTAAACAAATGTTTATGTTTTACTTATTAAAGCGTACTTTTTATTTAAAAAGATCCATAAAATATTTAAAAAGTTTTTGAATTCCTCTGCTTTGTACGATTATTAAAAGTTGAACGGCGTTGTATTTACTTTTGTTTAAATTTGTATTTATATTTGAAACATTAATTTAAATGCCAACTAGACACTAAATTAAATGAATAATAGTATTGACTTTACTTGAAGTTTATAACTTTAATATTTTAAGAACGTTAATAATGGTAATTTTATTTTATTTTATTATTAATTTTATTAATTGGATTGTTACTAAATTATATTTTAAAATATTCAATAAAATAAAAATATATTTTATAGTTATTTTATTATTTTATTGTTTTTTTATTTTATTATTTTGTATTAAAATATATAATATACACCCCTATAAATGGAATGGTTATAAATTAAAAAAAAGAAATAAAATTTATCAAGTTTGAATATAAATAAACCTTTTCAAACTTTTCTGCTACAAAATTAAAGTTATTTTAATTTAAATCAGAGAACTTTTAAAATAAATTTAAAAAGTTTGAAGCTATAATTACTTAGCTATTAAGGCAAGATATTTATTTATTAGGGCAAGATAATTGTATTATATTTTATTTTTTAAGATATTGATACAAGAACTAAAAGAAAGGGATAGAAAAAAGTCACTAAATCCAAAAAGTATATCTTCTATGTATATAGCTTCTATAGAGTCGGTTAATCTTCATGGGATTAAAATATACTATACAATTCAATAAAATGTATGATATCTTTATATTAAAAATTAAATGCATAAGCATTATTTTATTGACAAATTCGGAATATAGATGGATTCCCCTTTTGAATTTGAAGCCAAAGAATGATAACATTTCTCATCACTTATTAGATTTGAGAGTTATTAAAAAAATATTAAAAAAGACTAAATATATAAGCTCAGTTAACGGTAAAATATCTAATAATAATCGTAATTCAATTTTATCCAATTAAATTGATTGCCCGATTAAGTTGATTGAAGGACACAATGCGAAAAGGTTTGAGGAAAAGGTTCCAACTTTCCATTTGTGTCTTATTATTTAATGGATTAATCAATAATCCATATTTCTGACTCGAGCTTGATTGGCTATCAAATATCAAATTAAAATCAATTATCCATCGATCCAGGAAAAGCATTTATCAATCGAGTATTGATGACCTTTCCTTATAATATATAATTATGGAATGAGAACTTCAGCCTAGAAGTAGGCTTTTTTGATTGGTTGGCCCAGAATAATATGCTAAAAAATAAACGATTTTTGATTCATTTTTTATTTTCGTTTTTTTTATTTAGGATTTTTTTATACAATAACTTAACATTTTGTTGGTTTTGTTTTCTTTTTTGGAATCGGAAATTTACAATATTAAATATTGATTTATTGCTGCTCTGGCTGCCTTTCTTTCCTCTTTACTGATTCGTTTGCGGATTTTGCATAATTTGGTTTGGAAACAATATATATCGCTATTTTTTTTCATATATCTGTCTGTTTATGTATACATATACATATATATATATTTGTATTTGTATTTTGTATTTTGTTTTTGTATTTTTACTTGTTTTTTGTTTGTTTTTGTATTACTTTACGGTTTATCAAATGCAGCACACAGATGCATGCTTAGGCTGTAGGTGTGAGTGTGTAAGTGAGTAGGTGAGTGAGAGAGTGTGGGTGTTGCTTCCTTTTCGGTGTTCTCTTTACTTTGCTATTTGGTTGCTGCTTCTCCTTTTCGCTCAGTGTAAACAGTGTCTTGTACCTCACTTTGCTTGATTTACCTGCTTCATTGCTTTTGATTTTTTAATTGCCTCTTTTTTTATTTTCCAACTAAGAAAAATACTGAGTGGGGGGCTGGTAAGGGGCGTGGTGCAGAGGTGGTGTGGTGGTTTTGGTGCCTAACTAAGCTGAAACAAAAAAACGGTGGTTCTTCCTTTTCCTACACTTTTCCTGGCCTCTTCCCTCTCTTTAATCTTTATTTCAAGCTTTCTTAAGCTTCGTCAAGCTTCTTCAAAGCAAAATACTTAAGCTTCTCTTTTTGAACCTTTTTTCTCTCTTTTCAGCACCGGTTCGAACTGTATTTTTCTTTGATCGGCCGCCTACAGTGGGCCCCAAAAGTCAGTGCACCCACACTTTCAGAGCCCAGAGTGTGAATCATGTATATAAATAATGTTAAAAAATAATTTCTCATTCTCATTACTTTCGTTAAGCCTTAGAAAATTGGGATTTTTTCAATTTCTTTTTCTACTCGTTTCTCTGTTCATCGTCTCGTTACCTTTATTTTCTTCTTCATATATATATATGTATATAGTATATACGTGTGTGTTTTGTATATGTATGTGTGTGGGTGTGTGTATATTTGTTTTAAGGTTTAACATTTAATTTACTTTCATCTGCTTCATCGTCCTCATATAAATAAAAATAAATACATTATTCTTTATATTAATTTTTTATGCTTTTCGTTTTGCTTTGTTGTTGTTTTTATGTTTTTTTATACTTTAAATTTTGTTTTTTATTTTTTACTCATTTATGCATGCAAGCAGCAAAACGTTTTTCGATTTAATTTTTTTGTTCAGTTTTTCTTTTTAATATACTTGTTTAATTTTTACTTTTTAAACGTCCCTCGTCCTATCTTTTAAAAAGCTGCACTAAATTTTACAATTATAAAAAATCCATACACATACCTACGGGATATATGTACGTGAGTTTTAGGTCGAAGTCGCGTTACAAAAAAAAAAAAGGAAAAAAATATTATGTATATATGTATAATAATGGTGAATTGCAATTACTCCAGACTAACAAATATATATATAAATATATAGATGCGTGTTTGCTTCCTCTTCGTTATTTTTTTTTTAAGATTTACAATTCAAGTTTGGATTTTCTCTCGTTTTTTTCTGTTCAGCTGCGTTGCTGTTGCTATAATTTTGGCTCTCAGTGTGGCGCTGCTTGTACCGTTTCTTCTCTTCGTTTGCTTCTAGATGGATTTTCTGTTTGTAGTTCTATTTCATTCTTTTCTGTTGGTCAGAGAGCTTAGAATTTTCTTATATATTTTTTTGTTGCTATCTCGTTTTGTAATTTTTTTGAGGGTTTTTGTTTTCTTTTTTGTTTTTTTGTTTTGCACGGCAAAGCAAAGCAAAGCGTTTTATGCGGCATGAAAAATATCAACAGCTCCGGTTCGGTTCGGTTTTCCCCAAAAAACTTTAACATCCAAAAAACACGGCTAGCCGGAAAATATCCCCCTCTCCTTCTTATGTTTATGTTCATCTTTATGGTATCTGTTCATTCTTCCTCTTCTTCTTAGCACTCCTGTCGGTCAGTTTCTGTTTCCGTTTCCGTTTCTGTTTCGTGATTTCCACACATTCCCTTCTCACCATGCATTTTCGCATCACCCAAGTCTGTGTTTTTTTCTTCGTTTGTTTTTGTTTCTCCCTTCTGCGCTTGTTTCTGTTCTGTTTCTGCTCTCTTCGCTCCTTCTTTTCGTTTTCCGTTTTGAATTTCGCTTCCGGAAACAGCTGATTCGGGGACTGCGCCGATTATTGGATCACGCAGCAGCCCTTCTTCTTGTTCTTCTTCTCGTCGATGACCACGTGGCTGGCGGACGTGGGTCCCGGCACCACCTGCTTGGACACCTGTCCCAGATTGGTAACCCCATTGTTTCCGCCACCGCCACCGCCGCCTCCGTTGCTCTGATCCGCCGCCGCCGCCGACCTTCCGCCGGTCTCCAGCTTGCCGGCATGGGAATTTGTACCATTTTGTGCTGTTGCTTGATTCTGCGAGAGCTGCAAAGTGGATTAAGTGCATCAGTAAGTGGGTTTATGGTATATCTGGTATCTGGCATAGAAAGACTCACGTTTGTTTTGGTCACGCTCTCGCCAATCGCTGTTCCGCCATTGCAATTATCATCTGCATGTGCGCTCCCATTGCCTATTATGCGGTCCTCTGTGGGTGTGATGGGTTTACCTCCTGGGGGTTACGAAATACGGAAAAAAAAAACGAAACAAAAAGGGGGAACCAGAAACATCAGTACCATCGGTTGCCAGCGCCCTCGAGTGGGTTGCATTTTTCCACCCACAGCTTTTTCCCACAACACAACTAGTTACTATTTATTACTAGGAAACTACTATTTCGAGTCTTATACAATAAATGCAAAATAAATCCAATTAAATACAAAAATACTACAAATATTCTTCCTTAATTGAGCAATTTTTAGTTGAGATTTTTTAGTTGTTCGAAAAGTAGCAAAGATTTTAATATAAAATTAGAATATAAAACAAAATCATTTTTAAAAAAAATATATGGAATATGCACGAAACGAACTTTATTGCAAATATTTTATTAATTTTTAATTTAAGGTTTTAGCTTTTACTTTACTTTAATTTACTTTTTATCTTAGTTTTTTTATAAAAAGAGTAACAAATCAAGAAGAAAAAAATTCAAATACGGAAAACCTTTTCAATAACTTTATAGTAATATTTCTATATTTCTAAATTACAAAAGTTTATATTTTAAAAGATTGTATTTTATATTTTAACATATATATTTACTTTTATTTAAAAATAATTTCTCTTAACATTGTTATTCTCTTCAAGATGGAAAAAAAGAATTGAAACATAAAAAATATTGAAATTTCTTTAAAATTTTCAAAAATGCACAATCAAATATTTAGAAAGACGTTTCTGAAATTCTAATAAATTCAAACAAAAACTTAGGAATGTTTGAGAATGAAACGTGCCATTTTTAATTTAAAGAAGAAAAAAAACAATCGATTTTGTGAGAAAACAAAAATATGAAATTCGATTCCCATAAACGTGATAAAATCTCTTTTTAATAACACCAAATTTTGAAAAATGATAAAAAATTATATATGGAAATCAAATTAATACCAAAATCTTTGCTCTTCATGGTTATATAAATAGCGAAAAATAGGTGAGTTTCTCTAAAATATATATTAAACTTTTTTTTATAAAAAGAAATTTGTTTTAAAACCAAAACCAAGAAAAATTATTAACAAAATTTTAGTTGTTTTCTACATTTTGATGCTTAAATTATTGTTATGTTATTATATTATCTCTATATAATTAGTATATTATTATATAGTATTATTTTTATGATAGATGATGCATGGAAACCCCCCTTAAATAGGTAAAAACTCACCTCTTATCATGTTGACGATTTCATCAGCCTCTCTTGAGAGATCGCCGCCTGGACGAAATGGATTATCCCAGCCGGAATCAGTGCTGCAAGGAAAGGATATATTAATATAATATTATATATATATTAAAGAATAGATTGTAATAGATAGATAATAGAATAGATCAAAACACCCCAAAGCCTGTATAATTCATGTACAAGCCATGAATTCTGCTTATTTTAAGGAATAATTTATACTTTGAGGAACTTAAAATATATTATTTTCGATTATATTCCGAATAATTCTGACAAGTATCGGGTATTAAAACGCGACAAGGCCTAGATTCTTAAATATATGGTATAAGATCCTGTCCCATTAAAAAAACGAGTGAACGAGAGACGGATATACTCGTATCTAGTTTAGGATTAAGTTGAGACTATTTATAACTTGAAAAATATGAATTTAAAAGAAATACTAATTAAATAAAAGATTAATAATAAATAATTTTATTAGTATTAATAAAAGATACTAAAAAATACTCTCATCTCGCTGTTGTATAAATCATCACAAACAAAAAATATCTTTGTTGTAAATGAATTGAATGATCGAAAATCTCAAAAGACCTAGATTTTTAACTCAAAAGAAGACGTTTATAGTCGAATTCGATGACAGATATATGAATAAACCTAATTTCTGTTCCATCAATGTAATTCTTTGATAGATTTACAAATAAACCTAAGCTGTCCAGTCCAATTAATCAGAAAATGGGTGGGTTTTCAGTAGGAAGGGTCTAAGCGAAGGACCTAAGAAACTATCAAAGAAATAGATCTTTTACTTATCTCTCATATATCGCTTGCATATACAATCTAAGTATTCGAATTCCTAATCCTATATATCCCTAAGATATACGTGAACTTCCTTTTCTATCAAATAGAAAATGGTTTGATAGAAGAGATACCTATTAGGTAAAGGAAGGACTAAAGAAGCACACTATGTGATATCCGGTACTAGTGCCCTATAATTTCCACTCAAAAGATGACGTTGGTTTTTGATTCCCTAACAGATATACTTAAACTCCCTTTTTAATCAGACAAAAAATAGGCTTGTTTTCTAAATTATTTGCATTTTTTCTCTACAACCAGACTGTGACCCAAAATTGGAGGTAAACTCTACCTAGTCGAGACTATATCATACCCTTTGAAAATGGTTCCCTAAGATCCAATAGATCAAAGGGACAGACATGGATGGAAGTTATCCTTTCCATAACCCGGAAGGGATAGCCCCTTACGATTTCACCGATTCCACGAAAAATCGATTTCCCATTTGAAACCCTTTTACACTCCGAGTACCGGATATCGAGTACCGGTTATCGAAAAACTCACCTCTGTTGGCGGTCATAGGCCGCTCCCAGGCCGAGCTGGTGCTGCTGCTGCATCGCCGCCACCGCCGTCTCGTAGTCCAAGTTGTAGTTGTAGGCGAGTCCGCCTTCGATGGATTCCAGCAGATACTCGGTCGGTGGACAGATCTGCTGGGGCTGGCTGCTTTGGTAAATCGAAACGCGAACAATCGAGCGCTCCGATCTGAAAAAAAAATACAAATCGAATTAGAAAATTGTGCAAAAAAAAAGATAGAAACAAAAATCACGCATCACCGCGTGTGACCTTAAAATAGTTGAGCAAGTGCGTCATCTACAGAGGAGAGCCACCTCAATGTCAATTAAATTAAGTCATTTGCCAATTGGCTTTCGACGAAAATTTTCTGATTCAATTGATTGAAAGCGACCGCCGGGGTTTCCACTTCCATTTCCCTTTTGGGGATTAGATGACTTTTCCCGATAATTAAAATGGAAAACGCGACTCGAAAATTGCAAAAAAAAAAGAAAACTAGTTTTTTACGCATCAATCACGCTCTGCTTGGCGGCATCCGAGATGGCAAAATTCATCACCGACATCTCCGGATTCTCGTCGGGATCTTCGTTCAGATAGTGTAGCTCATAGGTCTCCACCAATTCCTCCTCGTAGGGATAGTTATCTTCCCAATATTCATCATCCATGCTGCTTTTTGTTTTTTTTATTTTTTGTTTAAAAACGATCTTAACTCGATGAAACCAAAACGAAATCTGACGAATCCAGACCGAACACCCCAACGCCTCACTAAACAGATACTAAAACTAGATTCAAAGGGTACTATATCCCTGAAAATTCTATGAGATTTGGAAAAATATGGCCTACTTTCATTCCAAAGGGAAGATTCTACCTAAAAAGGATCTCTTTAACAGCATTTCTACCGCGAAAAGGACCTCTTTAATAGCATTTCTACCGCGAATTGTATGAAAAATATACCAACATATCATTTTTTTGATACAAAATTGGGTTTATTAGTGGTATAATATATTAAAAGGTATTTTTTCTAGTAAATTATCAACATATTTCAACAAAAATGTCCGAAAATATTCAGAAATTTCCACAAAATCAAACTTAGACTTAAGAAAACCTTTAAAGGTTTAACCCTTAAGCTAGTTTCCAGTTTAAAATATATAAAAAAGTTGTATAAAAGGTTTATTAATGCCTTAAAATATTCAGAATATTAATTCCCTTAAAACTATTAACGAATTGATACCATTTTTCCATTGTTCCTTTTTTTCATTGTTCCTTTTTAACCTTTAAGCTAGTTTCGCCTTTTACCTCGTTAACCTTTAAGCTTGTTTCGAGTTTAAAATGTATAAAAAAAATTTAAAATGATTAAAAAATTGCCACAAAAGTGACCTAAAATATTAAAAACTTCAACAATATCGAACTTTGACTTAAGGATACAATTTTAGGTTTAACCCTTAAGCTAGTTTTACCTTTTTAGTTCTACCTGGTTAACCTTTCAGTTAGTTTCAAGTTTAAAATTGGGGAAAAAAAAACTATAAATAGAACAAAGATCCAATTAAGCTTTTTTTGTATTTTTTTTGGTCTTTTTCTATAAAACTTGGCTTGACCCTGAACTTGATTAAAGCAAGTTTTGGAAATGGTTTAAAATTTATTTTGGGATTTCGGATTTCTGATCTCGGTTTAACCCTGAAATAAACTCGATCCTCGTCAGTTTGAAAATGGATTTGATTTTACGACGCACTTTGATTTACAGGCAACGTTTTTTTTTTTATCTAAATAACTGGTTTATGTCGATGACTTCATTTATGACGGCTCCTCGATTGGATAGACGAGAGTGTGAAAATGCGTGGCTTTACCGAACCGAAACGCACTGTAGCCGAGATCAACGAATTGTAAGATGAAAACGGAACTAAAGATAGAAACAAGAGAAGGGGAATGCCAAGAACTTTGATCTTAAGATCAGAGCTTTTGAAAGTCTCCAAAAATATTAACAGAAAAAAAAGGGAGCCAGAAATCGAAGCAAACAAATCACAAAACACTCTATATATGGCCCACCCCCTATCGCCACCCACCACCCACCTCCCCCTAACACACATGTTTTATCTGTTTACATTTCAAATACACTTCATAACCCGAAGATGTTGTTTTTGTTGTTGTTAACGCCACCCACCCCACCCCCAACTTGAACATGTGAAGATTACGTCATGTGCCGAAATTGATACGCGAATGAGCGAGCCAGCGAATAAAAAAAAGTAACAAAAAAAACAACAACAAAAAAACAAGTACAACTGTCTACAACTGGAACAAGAACAAGAGCAACAACAAAACAAGGCTTACAAGCTCAGACACGAAAAACAGAAGAAGAATACCAAAAAAAAAAGAAAACTAGTTTCCAACAAACATTAAAACAAGATACGTTTTCAACGAATGTATCTTCAAGATTCAAACACGAAGCTGCGGGACAGCGAAGGAACGATTTTAAACAGCAGCTCATAAACGCGGCTTCAAGTGCCCCGCAAATTGAACAACTTAAAAAACATGAGAAATTAAATGCCAACAAAAAACTTCAAAAAAAAAACAAAAAAAAAGCTCGTTGGCATTACGAAGAAGATCAGGAAAACGAGGCGGATAAGTCGTGGGGGTGGGGGAGTAGCAGGGGGAGCAAGGCAGAGCAACATGAACTGTAAATGGGAAACTGAAGTAGATGCTGAGGAAACAAAAAAAAAGAAGCGGCAGCATCAGCTGCGATGAGCGCATCAAATTCGCCGCCAACGCTCCAAGAACAGAGCCAGCCATCTAGCCGTTTTCCCGCTAAGCCCCAAGCAGGTGATTTTTTACAGGTGAAGCTGTTATTTTTGGCCATAACTGGAAATTTGTTGATTTCTATTAATGTTTTTTTGGTAAGAGAAGTTCTATTCGAAGAAATTTATAAACCAAAACAAGTTACTTAGAAAATAACTTCATTTACACATAAAATGACAGTTTAATTCCATAAAAACTTCATAAGCTGTCGAAAAAGACGTCAAAATTTTATTTAAAAAAAGAAACGGTGTACAAAATTAAAAAAAAATTCTAAAACTCGTAAACTTGACTCCGTGGCGAAAATTTAAACAATATTTAACTTTCAAACAAAGCTTGTCCTCATTCAGACAACTATATTGCGCTCCATATCTTCCAAATTCAAAATTAGTCTAAAAACAACCAAAAAAATAAATAAGTCAAGCTTAATAAATCATATTTCGAAAATTTATTAAAAGTTGTTATCATTTTTGGCGAATTTTAAATAGAATATCTTAAAAATTGTTGCGTTAAAAATTTTAACAAAAAATGCACTTGACTTTCAGCTGGAACTTAAAGCCTGGCTACTTTTTGATCAGCTTGAGCTTGCTTGGAGAGCATCACTGATGTTAGTGGCTATGACGCCGGCAGCGCAGCGGCTTTTCAATTAGTTTTGGTTTTGTTTTTGGGGCACACACGCGAGGAGGAAGAACAAGAAGCGGCCAGGCCAAGGAGAAGGGCCATTGGGGGGACAGAGTAGAGCAGTGTGTGCGACCGAGATGGCCATATTGAGAGTGAAAATTAATTTAACAAATTATGCGACCAGAAACGAGCGACCCCACCCGCAAAAACAAAATAAGAGAAAAAAGCGAATCATTTCGCGTTTTTGCACTTGAAAACCAAACAGCAGGAAAGCACTCACACACACACATAGAAACACGCACAAACACTTGCAGGTGAATGTAGGGGGAACTGCAATACGGCATTTATTTGTTGTTGTTGTTGTTGTTGTTGGTGGTGGAGGAATTTCATTCGATTTTATAATTTCAACACGTACGAATATATATATACTATATATTGTATAATGTGTATATATATAGTATAAATAACAGCGACTAAGGCTAATTTATGTACAAACAAGGCGCTATTTTAACACACACACATACAGAGAGAAATACATTTATTTTAATTGCGTTCAGTGGGGTAGCTTAAAGTGGGCAAAAAGGGGGCTATGTGGGGAGAGTCGACGGGTGCGGTGGCTCATCTCCGGCTCTCTTCTCTCCTTCGCCCTCGCCCTCACTGCTGCCGCCACCGCCACCGCCACCGCCCTCTCGCTCGCTCCGTCCGTCCATTTCGCCAGTGTGTGTGTGTATTATTTTTTGCGATGAACTCACTGTGCGCATCCCATGGAGCAACTAAAACAACAATTACAACAGTAACAGTACTAGCCCCTGCACTGGTGTGTGTCTGTGAACCAAATAGCCCGAATTACTTTCACATTGTTCAATTTTTGTGCCATTTTACCATTTTACCGTAGTTTGCTATTTAATTCAAGCGTTTTTCGTTTCCTTTTCACACACCAACCACTTGCACTTGCGTGTGCCTCTCTCTCACCATCCATCCCTCTCGCTCTCTCTACCACCCACCACACACCCGCTCGGGTCTCACCCTAGCGCGCACTCTTTCCACACGCACGATTGACTTTGGCAAGGTAACTGTAACTGTTACTTTTTCCCTCTTTTTTTGTGTTGTTTTTTAATTTTTTTAAGCTCTAGATAGCTCTCTCTGTATTGCACTTTTTCGGTAGGATCTTAAAACTACTAACTTGATAAATATTTACACGCACCGTTAGAAATTCCACGCGCGCAAAAAAAAAGACAACAGGGGGGCGCGAAGATGAGAACAGCAAGCAGATCGCGTATTTTATGCTTTTCGTTTCGTTTCGTTCTGTTCTGTTGTTGTTGCGCTTTTTAGACGGCTCTGTATTTTTGTGTTGTGGTTGCGAATGGATTGCCTGGCTAAATGAACTGCCTGAGTTTGTCGATGCTTGCTGCTGAAAAGTAAAAGATACAAAACACACACGCTCGCATGCCAGCACGAATGTTTGGAGGAACGAAGAGAGCGCTAGCGCTGGGCGCCCAGCCCGCTCTCACTCCCACTCGCTGGCTCTCTCTCGTGAAGTTCAGCCAGCGTTGCCACGTAGCTTTTTAGTAATGGCGCGCTTTTGAAAATTCGCTTTTGGATTAACTTTTTGGATTACAACTAAAAGATATTGCCGTTAAGCTCTTCAATAGTGTTTAGGATAACCCTAAGATTGTTTTTCTAGTTTCTAATGCTTAGATAAATATAATCAATCCTTTGATATGCTCAAAAAAATGTATTTTTAAACCTTAAACTGTATTATTTTTACCTTTTAAAGAAAAGACTTTCGAACTCTAACAAGAACCAATTAAAGTTAAACTTTTGAACTCATAAATCACTGTTTCTGAATGTTTTATTTTACAAAATAAAAAACATTCACGGCAAAAGACACAAAGAACAATTAACATGCTGTTTAATGAGCTTTTTTTTAATGCGCTCCAGACACTACTCCGCCTCCCCGCCACAGGCAGACATTTATCTTTTGTCATGCTTTTATTGCGATCTATTTTGAAGCGAAACAAAAACATTTCCTAATTTTTCATTTCGCACATTTCCTGGCTGGCAAATCTTCGCATTTCGGACAAACAAACGAAAACAAACACAGCCGCCCCAGCAGCCGGCAATTTGTGCTTTTGTATGCGGAATTTTGGCAGCTGCTGAAGGAAAAACCAGAAATTACACTAGACAACAATGTTGAGAAATGAATAATAGAGGCTATAAAATTATGCTCTTTGAAGTTTGGAGAAAATGTCCAACTTTAAGGTACAATTTTTTGATTTATGAATATTAAACTTTTTACAAGAATTTCCTGTTGTCCAGTGTTTTTTGCGTCGCATCTTGTAAAGACGCAACAAGATGCGCAATAAGAAAATCGCCGTATAAGCCACAAAAAATAACAAAAACAAAAGGAACACGAACACGAAGCGCGCATTTGTAAATTGGCAAGAACTGAAAACAAACAAAACGTAAAAGCGCCACATCTGGCAACGTTGCTAAAACCAACAAACATGACATCACTTTTTTGCGCACTCACCAAAGTAATAAAAGCAAGCCCAGTTTGTGGGTGCTAGGGGTGGTTGGGGGGTGAAGAAAGGGCGAGAGAGCCGCAGCGGAGAGCGAGCCAGCGCGTCGCCGTTCGGCCGCTCTCTCGCCTAAGCTCACCTCACTCGCTCGCTCTCTCGCTCTGGCCCATGTTATACACAAGCAACGGAGCGCAAAATAAAAAATAATAACAAGAACGAGAGAATGAGAGAAGAAACATAAACTCATAACCACACACATAAAGGTAAAATTGGGGAAGCTGCTGGAACGGGCAGATTGGTGGGGTGGCTGGGTTGGGTGGGGGGTTTGGAGCATATTTCCCAGTTGATTAAAAAACAGGCCTGCCTCATCGGACTGCCCAAAAATTCGGGCCCCATCGCCCCAAACATCTTCGCCATTTATTTCATCTATTGTTGTCAAACAGACGGTGAAATGAACAAAATGAAAAAAGCGGACCAAATGACAAACTGACATCCCAGGAAAACAGAACATCAACATCGGAACAAATGCGGCAACTATTTGGAACGCTCGCAAACCAAAAAAACCACACACAGGCACACCTGAGGTGGATTAAATAGAAAAACCAATTACAATAAATTGCGTCTTAAATTTTTGATAATTTAGTATATATTGAAAACTACGCATTAATGGTTTTTTAATAATTAATTAAACCAAAATATCAAAAAATGTTGTGAAAAAAAGTTATTTGTTTAAACTCTTTCTCAAAAAAGGATTTTTTAAAAGTTTTTCTAAAAAAGTTTAACTCTTTCTAGTTCTTTATTTTTTTTAAACTGTTTTCCAAAATAAGTTCATGTTTTGTAACTTCTTTTTAATATACCTACATTATTTTTTTTAGCGTTTTTTCATATTATTTTTGCTTTTTTAAGTAATCTTTAATTTTTTAATATTTTTTTGCATGTTATTTCAAAATTTTTGTTTTAATGCGGTAATATTAAATAAATTTATTTTCTTGTTAAAAATTCTTTTTATTTTCTTTAAATTTAGTGTAAAAATTCGTGAAGTCATAAATTTGCTTCTAAGTTTATAAAGATGGGTCTTTATGCTCGAATAATATGTTGGAATTCATTAAAAAAGAAAATAAAAGATATAAAACGAATTAAAATAAATACTGCATCTGGGTCCTATTTATCCACCCTTGGCTGTACTAACACGTAACTAGGTAATAGGACCAGAGTGCACGGTGGGCAGGCGACTCAAAAGCGATCACATTTGAATACGACATCATCGTGCATAACTAAAGGTCTGACCACAAAACTAAATATAGAATTTACTACTCCCGATTAGTGCTTCGCTTGATTTACGCTCCCCGATATTTTGGGGCCTCAAGTGATTCGAGATTATTTGCTGTGCTGTTCTGGAGCTGGACATTGATAAGTCCGCTAACAAATGATAACGATTCCCGAAGATGGATGATGACGCCGGTATCAAAAATATACAAAAAAATATATACAAAAAATAAAATAAAAAAAATAAACGAAAAACTCTACAAAGCGATACTTCATTGTTTTTAAATGGATGTTCCTATTGGTGCGAAATGATAAATCAGTTTAAACTTTTTGCTTATGAAACCAATTTTGGTTTGTTTGACATTTTTTGCCATTTACTATTTGGCCAAGAAAAATATTCAAAATTGGCATAATTCCCAAATAAATTGCGATTTCCCCAAATCGACACAAAAGCCATTTTGTGACGTATTATTTTAGGGAAATATTTCCCATTTCCATCACCTATTTCCTTGAAATTTTCGCAGTCTTGACCTCGATTGGTGAATTTTTATTTATTTTATGGGTAATATAGTTTTTGATTTTCATTATTAATGGCCTATTTAAAGAAGATATTTATTAAAACAAATTGTTATTAGAAAAATTTTGACGAAATATTTGCAAATATTCGTGAAAAAAACTTTAAAATGCTTGAATAAATCCAAACAATTTTATTTATTAAAATATTTCTTCTTTGTTTTAAATATATATAAATTTTTATGAATATTTAACCAATTATATAAATTACTGAATAAAAATAAATACGTTTTTCCAGGAATAAAAAGACCTTTTGTTCTTTTGTTGTTTTTTAAACTTTGTTTGGATAGGAAATTGGTAATTTCCACTGTTCGCGCTTGGTGCATAAAAGACAGAAAAGGATAGAAAATATAAAAAAAGACAATGGGAAGAGCAAAGCTAAAGCTCGGCTATATAGACGGTTTGGTAATTACACACGCACTGCTGACCAGCGGCACAATTACCGTTAGCATTACAAAAATGTGACAATGGCTCTTTCTCTTTCTCTATGCCCCGTCTATGATGATGATTACGATTATGAACGCGATTATGATGATTATTATGATGATGGTATATGCATGTCAAGTGTGCCGTGGGTACCGGAAAATCAATTGGGTGAGTGACAGGCGGACAGTTCGAGATGTACTTTCACAATAGCCATGGATATGTGCAAGGCAAGGCCCACCACCGGCATCGCCGGCCGATCGAATTTCTATACTCAGGACGGGCAGAAATTGGAAATGGGAGGAAAAAAAAATAAAAATTGAAAACGAAATCATGTCGAGGTCAGCATCTTCACACAGCCTCCTTGCATTACTTATAAACTGTAAGAAAAATATATATTTAAAAATTCATAATGGAAAATATACAAATTTTAGAAAGAAAATTGAAAAGAAAATTGAAAATTGTAGATATTTTGGAGAGCTTTAAAAGTCAATTTTATTTAACAGTAAAAACTGAAAAGTTTAAATCAATTAAGCTTAATTAAAGAAGCTTTAACGTGCTAAATCAAAATAATAAGCTAAAAAAATAAAGCTAAAAAAAAATAATTTAGAAAATATTCCAGTTTTGTTAAATAATATTGTTTTGTGTAAAATAAAACCCCAGAATATACCCCACCCTTTCTAACCATTTTTTTTTAGTATTTCTTGGTAATTAATAAGAAGAAGCACCATTACAAAGATTGCGGGCTTCTTCTAGCTGTTTTTTATTTCTTCTTCCCTCATTTAATTGTTTCTTCTTTTCTTCCTCTTGTACCTCTGACTAACTGTAAAGAAAGAAAGTTCTACAGCAAGTGGCGAGCGAGCTCAAAGCCTCGATGACATCACGCTCTATCGGCGGCCCAAAGCTCCTCTCACACACTCGAAGAAGTTCGAAAAGAATTGGAAAAAGAAACACGCACGGCGAGCAAAAAGGTCACAACATGTGTTAAGTCTAATCTCTGCCCAAAACGGAATATGCCACCTAGGCGGATCAAAATAGAAAAAGAAAAAAAAAACGCATAAAGAATAAAGAATAAAGCTTCGACGCGAAGCAAAACAAATTGTCAGCAAATTTGATTTGAAGACCATAAGACAGCCATCGTTAAAAAAAACACCTTTCCAAATATGGTTCTATTTATGGCTCTACACTTTTTACGGTTAATTCGCAGTTTCAAATTGAAAATGGAAATGGAAACGGATTTCGGCGGCCTAAGATCTGATAAATCGATCAAAACTAGCGAGAAAGGGAAGCGAATATTAATTTATCGCTTTCGGCGCATATCTAACGCCGCAATCGATTAGCGAGCTTAATAGCGCCACTAAAGTTATCGACTTTAAGCTAGAACCAAACCGACTAAAGCGCTCGTTTCGAACTCGGTGGGTGCGGCACAGCCGTTAGATACAGTTACAGATACGATGCGTTGCACCCGAAAAAGATGTGGGTCATCAACCACCGAAAGAAGTTGACCCACTTATGTACTCTTCATATGTATTGCTTTAAAATGCACACACACACACATAGAGACCCATCCCACTCCCACACACGGACACGGACAAGGCAGGCATCATTATGTAATAAAACGATGACGCTGTTTAACGGTATTCCTCGCTGGCGCCGGCGCATTGAAAACTCCAATTGGAGTTCCCTCGGTGGTGGGACAGGCGAATAACCAGACGAAGAAGAACCCAAATAAACAAACCCATCTTCCAATTGGACTGATAACAAGTGAGCGCGGGAGAGCTCGGAGAGAGGGCGAAAACAGGAGCGAGAGAATGATTGAGAGAGAGGCTTCAAGTACAGTGGTTCCTTGATGATTGGAATCCTTTTTATGGGTGATTTTTTGTTTTTTTTTTTTATTTCAAGGTTTTTTTTGTTGGTTTTTTAAGCGTATTTTAGGTGTTTTTTTGTGTATTTCTTTTTTCCTTTTTTTTGGCACTTATTTTCTTTGCCTTTTTTATTGTTTCCGCAATTATTTGCTATTTTGCCATTTCTGCAATTTTTTGTTCGTAAAAAAGTTCTTTGAAAACGGCGACTACTGTTTCAAACTTCAGTTTAAGCGGGTTTAAGTACAGTGGGGTCTCGATAGGCTATTTTTTGTTAATAAATAAATAATAAAAAAAGATTTAATACCTTTTTTTAAACAAATATTGTAGTTTCTGAAAGTTTATCGAATTTTTGTCCTTGAGAATTTTCAATATTTTTTTATTTTTTTGATAATAAAATTCTTTAATATCCTGAACCACTGTGCAAAGTTAAAGCAAACAAAGTTTTTAAATCAAAATGCTGACGACGCTGAGCGGTAATTATCGATTAAAAATTTTGTGTGTCTCAAGCTTCCTGTTTTTTAGGGGTTTGAGGTGGCTGGAGGTGGTTTTTTACTCTATCCAGGGGTTGGGGCAGGTTTTTTCCCCTTTTTTTTGTATGAAACTCGGGAGGTCATTGCTTGCTATTTGGGTTGAAGTTGTGGGAAAAGCTATTCAGTCTCTGGATTTGGCGCTCTGGGGGATTATTTTCTAAGCCAAAGCCAAAGCGGCTCAGATATGGATTGCCCAACAATCCACGAAATGAAACAAAAGTGAAAGCTGCCGAAAAGTCATTAGACGGCAGTTTTAATGAGGTAAAAGTAGGCCCTATCCAGGGCACATACCGCCGCGTACCGCCATAAAAAACAGCCGCCTCGCGAGATGATGCAAAAAAATAATTAAATTGAGGAAAAGAAACTGCTTTGTTTTTTATCTTCTTTGATTATCTTTTTTTATCTGGGAAGTACTTAAAAAAAAAAGTGACTCACTCTTCCTGCACCTCGATGCCGCTGTCGTCCATGTTCGCCTTGCCGTAGTCTCCACTGTAGCTGCCCGACAGCGGCAGGTGCGACGGATGCGGCTGCGGATGCGTCAACGTCGACTGCAGTTGTCCAGCACCGGCGGCGGCGGCAGAGGCGTCTCGAGCGGATCCCGCCGCCGCCTCGAAGCCGAACGTGGACTCCACGTGCTCCGACAGGGGAGTCGGCGTCTCGAAGACCAGCGTCTCCACCATCGATCCCTTCGAGGAGCCAAAGGAGACGCTACAAAAAATAGAGAATAAAATAGTTTTTAATTGGAAAATAATTTTAAATTTCAGAAATAAACTGAAAAAATTTTTGGGAAATACTAAATGTAAATAATAAATACTAGGAAATACCAAGAACTCCTTTTTTTCTCTCTAGTTTTTCTCTAAAAATCTTGAAAAAATTATGGAAAATGTAGGATTGAAGGAGGAATTAGTTTCTAAAAGTAAACCTCTTGGAAAAATGTAGATTCTAGAGTATCTTATAATTTGAAAACACTTTTTTTTAACCCATTTAACCCATTTTTTAACTTTTTTTTTCACCCATTTTGTTTACCAAAAACCTAAAACGGTTTCCAAAAAAAAAATTAATAAATGGATTCCCTTTTCAAAGTTGTTACGAAACTTTCAGAGAAATTATTTACATATTTACATCCCTTTTTGGAACTCAAAACTGGCCGAAAAACTGACCAATAAGTGGGTAAAAAAACTGGCCTAAGATAGCCAAAAGAGTGGCCAAAAAGATGACTAAAAAGTTGACCAAAAAGGTGCCCAAAAAGTTGGCTAAAAAGGCGGCCTCCATATTAAGATTTCGGGCCTAAATCGTTCTAAAGTGAAAACCGGAATGGGAGTGACTTTTTTCTTTGCTTATTTTATTGATTTTTGATTGATGATTTTGGTTTTTGGTAAAACAGAACCGTTTTTAAGTATTTTATAATTCCTGAAACCATTAGAATTCAGTGATTAAAACTTTTATATTGAAAGGGAACTGGTTATCCTGATTAAAATGGATCCGGAAACTAAGCCAAAAACTAAATATTTCTATAATAGCAGAAAGGAAACCCAACCATAAAATAATAAATATATTTTAATTATTTCACAGAAAAAGCTTTAAATGGGTTTATAACGATTTTTTTTTAAGTTTTCCAAATTATTATAAAAATTTAAGCAAATAAAAAGTTAGCTTCTTTTTCAAAATCTAACAAAAAATTGAGTGTAAATTTTGAATTTTTAGAAGAAGGAACTCGAAACCGATGTTTTTAGAATATTTTTAAATCATTTTAAGGGCTTAAATCAATAAAAAGTTATATGTTTAACAAATTCTACCAAAATCAATGAAATTGTGAATTTTTCAAGCTTTTTTTTAGAATGATTTTGAGAAAGGTGTGTCTCTTGATAAAGATTTTATTGTTAAATGTTTAATTTAATTTAATTAAATCTCATTTCAATTAACTTTTGTGCTTTAGATTTTCCAAACCCCCTTCATTATCCACGATCCATTATCTCGCCTGTACAGGTAGATATATATATATATTTTGTTAAACAAATTAAGAAACCCCATTGTTTCGCTGCTTTTGCCATTTTTCATGGGAATTCTTTGTGTTTTGCCTTTCCAGCGTCTCTCCTTTCCTTTCCCTTCCTTGTCCGTTCTTATTAGAACGATTAGTACAAAGGTATTTAAGTGGATTTTCACACTCGAGTGTAAATATTCTTATTAGCAAACAAGGTGGGAAAAAAGAGATGGGGAAGAGGAGCTAAAGCAGAGAGGGGGGAGCTAAAGCAGAAAGGGAGATAGAGCGATAGACGCACCGTTTCAGTCCGACTTGCTTGGTGCCGAGCTTGCTGAGCTTGCCGGGCTTCTTCTGGGGGCGTGGGAATTTGTCGCTCAGATCGCTGGACAGATCCTCCTCGTCAGCTGTTGAGGCAGCTGTTCCTATTCCAGTTGTTCCTGTTGTTACCGTTGTTGTTGTTGTGGTTACCGTCGTCGTCTCTGTCTCTCCTGTTGCATTGTTGTTGTTTTGGTTTTGGTTTTGGCTTGTCTTTTCGACCACATTTCTAACCGCATTGTTGTTGTCCGTGTTGTTGTTGTTGGCTTGCGGCTGGGACGGTTCTATTGTCGTTGTTGTTGTTGCTGTTGTATGCACCAGCGGCAGCGTGGTGGGTGGTGCAACAGAGACGGCGATAGCGGGCGAGGACGCCAAAGGAGGCGAGGAGGTGGTGAGGCTCGTCTCCTCGCTCAGCAGACGCGTCCGCTCGTCGACGCTGGCTGCGGCAGCGACAGAACCGTTCGACGTCGACTGCATTGCGGTTGCAGTGGCAGCAGCAGCGGCAGCGGCAGATGCAGCGACAGCGGTAGGGTAAATATTCGGTTTCACAGCTGGCAGCGGGGCATTTTGAGGGGGCGGCGGTGTAGGCGGGGCCAGGGCCAGCATAGGTGCACCAAATAACGGTACAAGACACACACACAGGGACGCACACTCGCGCAGAAATTACCGCTTGATTGGATTTGAAATTCAAACACACACCAACACACTGGCACTCAGTTTAAGGCAATTTCCGCCGCAAAAACCCACAAAAAACACAATAAAAAAAACAAAACGAAGGAAAACAACAAATATTAGCACATTAGCACCGCTCAAAAAACAGCGACAGCGACAGGGACTGGGACAGCGGCAGCGGCGACAGCGACGGTTGCAGAGACAGCAGCAGCAACGACGGCAGCGTCGTCGGTGACCTGCACTTTATAAAAAAAATATACATATATAATTCCCGAACCGATTACAGAACTTGGCGCCCTAACACGAGTTTATAAATAAAACTAGATGTGCATTTATTAAACGCGAACGCCAGTGCGAATGTGGGATTATCGTGTGTGTATATTTGGCTGCGCTTCGAATTTCTGTTCTGCGGTCCAAACGACGTCGGTGCTACGCTTTGTTTCTGTTTTTCCGTGCTGTTAAGGTGGTGCTGTTTTTTTCGTGGTGCTGTTAATGGCGTGCTGTTAAAATTTTAAATTCTCTGTTACAACCGATAGTCGGTAATGTCCATTAGCGGTATGACGCAGTGGAGAGATTTTTATGGAAAATAGTTGCTGGCTTTGTTTAGTGGCTAAAATTATCCATAATTACGTGACATTTTTTATATATAGAAAACTTTTCATTTAAATAAATGTATTAAAGTTTCTCAAGAAGCATCTAGGTTGGCAGCCCTGGTTAGGCAGTGATGGCTTAACATTGCGATATTTGGATCAAAGCTTCTGTTAACTAAGCGATAGTTACCGTTACCGGTTAAATAAAGAAATTTTAAATCAATTTTGGATTTAATTTCCGGCTATTGTAACTTTTAAAGAATAAATTATAAGTTAATAAACTGTATTTTATTGTTTTGGTAATGGGAAAAGAATGATTTCATCCTAGTAGTCCATGGAATTGGATTTTGGGGCTAAGCTGTGACCCAAAATAGGAAACAAAGTTGCCTTTGAGAATAAAATTTTCGACTTGGGGAAGCTAGATCCTGGATAGTCACATTCAAAATCGTGTTTTGGCTTTGTAAAGACGTGTTTTCAACTAGCTATCATTATTTTTGATATTTGAATTATTTTGAGAAAATTTTCGTTGTTATTTTGAAAAAATTTTCGTAGTTATTTTCATAAAATTTTCGTAGTGTTTTTATTTTATTTGTTTTTTTTTTTTTTTTTGTTATTTATACATAATTACATATTACTAATTACTTATTACTTACTTATAATTACAATGGAGATTAATTTAGGTATTTCAGGTACAAATAACGTAGGCATTCTTTTAGGTAACGACGTTAACGTTGAAGGAAATGTAGCAGGCATGGACATGATCGAAATTAATGACGTAAGGGAAGAAACAGGACCCAGCACGGAAGACGTCCCTTTGGATATCGTCGTAGTTGAAGGAAACGCAGCAAGCATGGAATTCGTTGATGTTTTTGGATGGGATGGGATTCCTTTGGATAACGTCGTGAACGGTGAAGGAAATGCAGCACGAATGGACTTGATCGAAAATAATGACGTAAGGAATGAACCCGTTAATGTGGATAACGTCGTAAAAGGTGAAGGAAATGCAGAAAGCGTGGATATGATCGAAAATGACGACGTAAGGGAAGAACCCGTTAATATGACTGGACCCACCATGGAGGACATCCCTTTGGATAACGTCGTAGTTGAAGGAAATGCAGCGGGCATGGACTTCGTTGATGTTACTGGACCTGGCAAGGATGAGATTCCTTTAGGTAACATCATGACCGGTGAAGGAAATGCAGAAGGCATGGAATTGATCGAAGATAACGACGTAAGGAATGAACCCGTTTATGTTACAGGACCCAGCGAGAAAGAAGTCCCCTTGGATAACGTCGTAGTTGAAGGAAATGCAGAAAGCGTGGACATCGCTAATGTTACTGGACCCGGGAAGGATGAGATTCCTTTGGATAACGTCATGACCGGTGAAGGAAATGCAGCAGGAATGGAATTGATCGAAGATAATGACGTAAGGGAAGAACCCGTCAATGTTACTGGACCCGGCACGGAAGAAGTCCCCTTGGATAACGTCGTAGTTGAAGGAAATGCAGCAGGCATGGACATCGTTACTGGAACCAGCGGGGAAGAAGTCCCAACAGCAGGCGTGAACTTGGTCGAAAATAACGACGTAAGGGTGGAAACCGCTAATGCTTCTGGACACAGCACGGAGGATGTTACCGGCGACGCGGAGCCCTGGAAAACTAGACTTGACGAGTTCTTCCCGGATGATATAAAAAATAACTATCCATTGGACGAAGACGACTTGCCACTTCCGTTTCCAGAGGGCGTTGATATCCCCATACAGATGTTGCGTCGATGGATGTCGCCCGTCAACGATTACCTGGACAAGCGTGTTATCCGCGAGGGGGATGTTAGTCGCGGATACATTCCAGACGGATGCCAGTTGAAGATCCGCATCTCCGGCTACTGGGAGTGCGGGGATGACACCTTTGGTACTCCAACTGTCTTGGATTTCGTGACTGGAGAGCGCCAGGCCCCGACTTTTGTGGAGCACGCTGTACAGAATATGTACCGGTCTGAGGAGGCCGAGTTCTGTATCCTCTGCAGCCTGATGTATCCGAAGCCGCGACGATTTGCTGGATACGAAAATGGAATATTCCGTATTGATATATTGGAAGCCATCGATCTGCCACAGTTCGCACAAATTGTTCCCCAGTTCCAGACCGTTTACCCGGAGGCACAGAAGCTAGACCGCAAGGCCCAGACTGCCCATGGGCAGAATCGCCTTCAAGCAGCTGCGAACTTTTTTGAACAGTCTCTTGCGGTTATGAAGAACTGTTCCACAGACAATGACGAGGAAGAGGAGCAGAAGATCCGCTTTCTTGCGGAGGGCTATGACACCTTGATGGACGTCTATTTTGCCCTAAAGTGTTTTAGAAGAGTGGTTGTTACGATGCGAGCGGTTCGCTGTCTCTCAAAGGAGCCTTCGTGCAAGTGTCTCAGACAGGAAGGATGGGGCCTCATTATATCTGGAAACGTAGAGCTTGCTCGTGGTCCCTTCCTGACCATGAATCAGCGACACGGGATCTACCACGAACCCCTGTGCGGTCTCGCCACAATCTCCTGTAAACTCAAAAGGGAAAATGCAGCTCTGAAGGCTCGTTTGGACGCCAAGAAAGTCGCTGCCACTGCAACGGAAGAACAAACCACTCCAGAGGACAATTAAGCAGGCATTAATCTCCATTGACAGAGGTACATCTATACCACTTGTATTTGTAATAAAAAAAAAACAAAACGTATATGAGCGACTTATTAAAATTTCAATACTTGGAATTTAATAATTGTCTTATTGCAAAATAAATTATTTGTGAAACGATAAATTTGTAAAATAATTTCATTAAATTTAAAACTAAAGCAATCGTATGGTGAACATTATTGGGAGGAATTAGTTATTCTCTTAGATACGGTACAAAATAGTTGTTCCAAAAGGTATTTGGGGTCAACCGGACCATAAACAAGCATATAGAAGCGTATACCAGCACAGGTTCGAAGCTCCCTCTATGGAGGTAGGTTTAACAATTTAAGCGTGCAAGGATATGGCGAAAGACGATTTCCAGGGTCCCAAATGGGACTGCTTCAATACTGCTTTGATGTATAGAATATTATGGAGTCCAAACACAAGAACAGTATTCGAGGAGAGGCTGGTGGGAATACTTAAGCCACCAGCCAGTAGTTTAGCTGGGAGGTGGAGCATCGAGGGAGAGGCTTCCCAACCCCAAGCACCACCAGTTTCTCAGCGTGCACCTGGCCGAGTGGAGCATCAACAGATGGAGGGATGGGAAAGTGATAGACTAGGCATGAGTAAAAGGTGGCACCGAACATGAAAAGGGGGTTGAGTGGTCACAAGAGCGGTGGAAATCAGACAGGCAGGACCAGAATAAAGGCATAATCAGAGACAAGGTGGTAAGTACCGGTCCTGGAATCACGCCAAAGTTCGCCTAGCAAGAGCGAAGAGGCGGAGAAAGTATGTAGAAGGTGAAAAGTAAGGGTCCCCAGCCCAATCCCCACTTATTGCCTCATATAGGGGGTGAGAAGTTAGTGGCGCCACCTACGGAGGTGAATTAACGGATGACCCCGAATCAAGGAGGCTTAGCGGTCATGGTAGGCTTTATGGAAGTCTGGGAGCATCGACGACCGCCACTAGAGAGTCTGAAGACGAAGTCAAACCAAAACTATCATAAAGTGTGCGGATTGGAGCAATTGTGAGTCTAAACTACCGGGCCAAGGTCAGGAGAACGTAGTAAGATCCCCACTTCGAGACACTCGTGCAGCGGGATCAGGGTGGGCGATAAGCTCGATAAACCAGAGGAAGTCTAGGAAGGACGAGTACGAGGACGAGGAAGGACGAGGAGCTAGAGTAGATTGCCAGGAGTGCATCCGGGAAAGCTAAGGGGAAAAGGAGTCCAGCTTAGCCGGAACCGAGTAAATGCCTTGCCAAGAAACAGAAACGGATCATGTTTTTGTTGATAGAAAGTTAAAAATCTATGAAAGCCTCTTATATAAGGATCTGAGCCCATCCAGAACATTTCATACTAATCGGCCGACTATATTCCAAATCATACTAAAGGATCGGGCTATAGCTTCCTAATCTGAAATAACTGGCTTGCAATATTAATTTCCCTCAAAGCGATGGTGATTTCCCGTTCTCACAGTACGGCCAAGTAAATCTTCAATCTTTAAAAATTTGGAAGAAACTTAATAAAAATAATATTAAATAAAAAAAATAGTTTCATTTTTTTAGCCTTTTTACTTAATATATTATTATATATTATATATTATATAATTATTGCAAAATTAAATCAGACAATATATATTTTTATTAAACAAAAATCAATATTTCTAATATACGTTAAATATAAAAACTTATTAACATTTTCATAACATCGCATAATTTATCGTATAGATTGACAACACCATTTTTGTGCTCACCCCTAATATCGATAGCCGCGATTGCTGATGGTTCATCTCTATGGTTCTCTAGCTGGTGCATCTCTATGGAGAGATGAGCAAAATTGCAATTTTTTCGCTTAGATTGGATTTTTAAGCTGCAAAAACCGACAATTACCAAGCGGCAAATAACAACAAATGGACGAGGACTCCCCCGATTGAATAAAATCAACAGATCCGGACTCGGCAGCCATTGGAGAGCCAGCGAACGGATTTAAGGGCGAGGGCTATCGCTCATCACTATTACAAATACGAAAATGAAATTGCGTGCATTCTAAATGGTAAGCAAAACCGCAATAAATGCTGAAACAGAAGCACCCCGAAGGTGGGGAACGATAAGTACTGTAGGGTAACTGTTAATTTGTAATTAATTAAAAGCGGCAACGCAATTAAAACGAAAACAAACCAAAACACACGCACACCCATGCACGAAAATGTTTTTTTTATTTAAATTTCACACAAAATTTCAATTTGTTGTACAACAAATGTGGATTTAGTAAATTGTTTGCCTAACCGATTGCCAAGTAATTAAAAACCAAATCAATTTTTTCTGCCAGTGTGTGTGTAAACACACCCAAAAACCACATGTGTGTGTCTGTGTGTGTGTGTTTTGCAAAAAAAACTGCATTGCAATTATTATAAATAAATAAATAAATAAATTAGAAAAGTAATCAAAACAAATTCCCTTTGCAGCTCAGGTGCTAAAAATAAACAAAAAAAAAACTGCATTCCGCCGCCCATTTGTTTTGGTTTGCTGCAGTTTCTGTGGCAATTTCTGCTGCAACCTGCGAGTCGCCGTGTGGGCTGCGCGTGACTCACAAAATAAATTACTTTAGTTTTAGTTTACAAAAACAGAGAGACTACAGAAATAGAACGGAATTCCGCCGGCGCATACCGGTTAGCCCGGTTAGGAACTCTGCACAAGTGGAACCGCTTTTGGCCACAAATCCGGCCCAAGAATGGGTCACAAGTAGAGTTTATTTTCCTCAGTCTCAGCTGTGGAAATTGCATAAACACCTCATTCCAAAACCCTATAAACAACGTCTAGTATATAGATTCTTGATCCGCATCAACAGACGGATCGATACGGCAACCGCGACACTTTTTGTTTTTCTTCGATTCGCAAATGTCGGGGTTGCAAATTCGTACACACCCTTTTTTCTGTGGCAAGTTCAGATATAAGATATATATTTAATAAAGTTTACTATATTTTTTCTATCTCTCTATTTTATATTTAAAAAGTAGAAAATGATTATAATCTTATTTTTCTTCCATTTTGTGTATTTTCTGTTGAATTTGGAAAGAAACTTCTTTGGAAATTCAATCAAATAAGGTCTCTTTTTATTGTTTCGGATAAATTTTATAATTTTTAAATGAAAACAATTTATTTAATGTTATTTTCTTTTTTCCATTTAAGTTATTTTATCATAATGCTAATTTCTAAAATCCAAAATAATGCCTAAAATAATTAATACAACCCAAAATAATGCTTAAATTTTTTATAAAAATCCAATGCCTAATGCCTAAATGGTTTCTAAAACCCAAAATAATTCCTTATTTATTTATAAAATCCAAATAATAATGCTTTAATTATCTATAAAATCCAAAATAATACCTTAAATATTATTTTAAAAATCTAAAATATTGCCTAAATTATTTAAAAAATCCAAAATAATGCTTGAATTGTTCATAAAAACCAAAATAATGCCTTAATTCTTTCTTAAAACCAAAATAATGCCTAAATTATCTTTAAAATTCAAAATAATGCCTAAATTATTCATAAAATCCGAAATAATTCTTAAATTATCTATAAAATCCATTTATTTTGTTTCTGTTCTGGAGTCTTGGCTCTTTTTTTGGTTTCCTAGAAAAATAACTCGACAATTTTCCAAGAAATTATTTCCCAAGTCCAAGAAACGTGTTCTTTTTCCTCCGCCAAGAAAGAAATAGTATCTTAAGTGGGATAAATTCCTAAGAATTCCATTTAAAATAAATATAAAAGCTTATACATAAAAGCTATAAAGTAATTTTACTTAGAAATCCGCCTAAAACTTGATTAAATAATCAAAAACTTACATTATTGTCATACTTTCTGTATTTAATAAGGTTTGAGATCTTAGAGGCTTTCAAAGAATAGAAAAAATAATGTTTCTGTTTTGGTTTAGCTTAAAAAAAGCATAAATATCTTTTAAATTATAAAATTTTTAAAGAAAATTGTAAAAAGTTTAAGAAAAATGGAAAGAAATTCGTAATTAATTTGTATAAATTTTTGTATTTCTTTCAACAGCCACATGGGAACTATGACCAAGGACTATGACTATCTGCTGAAGGTTCTTCTGGTGGGGGACAGCGATGTGGGCAAGCACGAGATCCTCTCGAACCTGGAGGATCCCTCCACGGAGAGTCCCTTCTGCAGCGGCAACGGTGAGTGTCCTTTGCTCCTGTGTACTTTCTCTGTGTGGACTTGAACTAGAATTGAAATCTAATCTAATAGACTGCACCTCTCACATCCTCAAAACGGTAGCATACAAGACCACCACGATCCTGCTGGAGGGGAAGCGGGTGAAGCTGCAGCTGTGGGACACCTCCGGCCAGGGACGGTTCTGCACCATCATCCGGTCGTATTCGCGGGGTGCCCAGGGCATTATTCTTGTCTACGACATCACCAACAAGTGGAGCTTCGATGGCATCGATCGGTGGCTCAAGGAGGTCGACGAGGTAGGCGGTGGCATCTCTTCTTGGTTGTCATTTATTGATCTTGGATTTTCTTTCAGCACGCTCCTGGTATTCCAAAGGTCCTGGTGGGCAACCGCCTCCACTTGGCCTTCAAGCGCCAGGTGGCGGCCAAACAGGCCGAGACCTACGCCAGTCGGAACAACATGTCCTGCTTCGAGATATCGCCGCTCTGCGACTTCAACATCCGCGAGTCCTTCTGCGAGCTGGCGCGCATGGCGCTGCACAGGAATGGCATGGAGCATATCTGGCGCAGCAACAAGGGTAAAGGGTTTATAGACAACTTTTAGTGCGCTTCGAGTGTCGGTGGAAGAACAAAACAGATTTATATTAGAAATCTTTATAGTTTATCGCCCTACTTAATCAGTTTCAAATTGAGGTACTGAAAGCAGTTCTTAATCCTAAACTTAGCGATAAGTATGCTGTTTGATTAGAAAGTCTATCCATTTTGTTCAACAGATACCGGATACCGATTTACCCAACTCTGCAGTTTAATTATTTCTCCATGGTAACATGGTTTTATAAAGCGTCGCTGGAGCTGGCGTCCTTTATTTAAGATGTCTTTCGAAATGTCGTTCAAAGAGAAGTCATCTCCAATGACTTAAGCAAGCGCTTTGACTCTGTAAATCTCACTCACTGACTCACTTTTGAGTAAACTCAATACCTTGGGATTTTCCACAGACCTTTCTATGTGGATTTCCAGCTACTTGGCAGGAAGAACCTTTCCATTTCAAAGGACGATGTCCGAGGTAAATCGGGGGCGCCCCTTCTCAGCAGCCTTCTTGGGTTTACCTTTTAATACTCTTATTAATGACTTACCTCCTACTCTAACGAAATCTCTGGTGCTTATGTAAGCAAACGACTTTTAGCTTTGTCTTCAATATAAATCCTATTCTGTCCAAAGGTGTTCTACCTATTGCTAAAGACTTAATGGGTCAAAATGCAAGCTTTTATCGCTTAAGCCCTCACCAGGCTACGTACTTTCTCCATGGGATTTCCTTTGCAAGATTAACTCAGGTTAACGATCTTGGTGTCCTATTAGATTTGAAATTCAAATGTCTCGACCATATTTCCAAGAAGGTTAATAAAGCCAAGGATGATCTGGGCTCCATTAAAAGATGGTCTAAATGAATTCAATGACCCTTTTATAACTAAAGCTTATACATATTTTTAGTCCGTCCGATACGATAGAGAGCGGGTCATGTCTCTGGAGCCCTCATCAAGAACGGGGTTCATCAAGACCGCATTGAATCTGTACAAAAGAACTTCTTGATATTCGCTAAACTTCCTGATATTAGGAAACTCAGCTGGGGTGCAATGCTTTACCTTCCTGTATTAGAAGACTTACTCATTAACTTGCCCTGTTTAGAAAGAAACTGGGTGTCGATTTTCTTATTAATAGTAATGTAGACAGCCAGTACTTATTAAAATGCTTAGAATTTAACATTTCCAATAGGCGGACTAGAAATTTTAGTCCTCCATAACTAAGCCGTAAGATCAACATATGCCCAGCATAAGCCTGTTTGGGTACTGCTTTCTGGCTTTAACTGCCGCTATGGCATTTCTTCACTTTGCACTTCTTCTATCAAATCATGAAATCAAATCAATCATCATCCTGACCTACCTTTCAGTGTGACAAACGCACTCTTCCTCGCTTTTCTCTCGGATCTATTTCCGCGGTTAAAGCTGTACGGTAAACGACAGCGTCCCTTAGCCAGTAGGCCGGGAGGTGAGCTGTTCGATTAGCCGCGGAAGCCGCGCCATTAAAAAAAATAATATAAATGGGTATTCCATATTACTTGCAACACTACGGGGTTACCGATCCCGGACTGTTTGAGGGTCAAAATCGTTAGTGTCCTCTGGGAAACCAGCGCCTAACCAGGGGCTGTGATAATATTTGGTGCCACGGGAGTCAGGAGCCCACCGGCACTTGTTCCGGCCTGTTCTGTTGAGGATGAGGATAAGATAATGCATATTGACAGGGTGTCGTGACCCCAAAGATCGGAAGAGGTTTTGGATAGGCGTTGGTCCTTAACCGAGGATGAAGCCATGACCGAATAGATTAGCTTCATTTGGTATCCTGCGGATCTTTGTTCCAATGGGGCGTTGATTGACGCAGTAATTTATATCCCATTTCCTAATGAATAAGTTTTCCAAAACTGTATGCCTGTCGCTCCCAAACTCTTAATTTACATAAAAATTATGTATAAAATCTTGACCTATACCTTACAAATAGGGCGAAGTATAGGTACTTTAAAAAAAGAGTCCATAAATCTAGTCAATGAGTTTTGTACCTGTAAGTAGCTTGAATATAAAATATTGCATTTAAATTCTATTTTATTGCTTAGAAAAGAATATTTTATTAACGATTAACTACTTTTCTTGACTTGATTATTCACTTTTCCTTTTCTTATTAATTTTAAGTGATGTGAAATTATGGACATTTCCGATTTACTTTAAATATAAAGTAATTTATAAACATTCCATCACTCGATTCTCTGTAAATATTGCTTTTGTTATTAAAAGCATCAAGTTTTCCACTGACGAGATGTCACATTTCAGATCCCCAAAAATTCAGTCAAAGTTAGAATTCACTGGAATCGTTTTTAGTTCATTTTATCCACCGTATTTATTCTGTACGAGAAGGAAATTATTGAATTAAAAATTCATTTAAATGGCATTCTCTGAAGAAGGATTCTCTGCTAATAGGATAGAAGAAATGCTGTCCAGCAAGGATTCGATTCCGCGCAAGGGTATTTTTTTTTCTGCAGAATAAATGAATTTCTTTTATAAGAAATCCTTTCTAATAAACGGCAACTACTTTATTCTTCCACTTGCAGTGCTGACGCTGCAGGAGCTGTGCTGCAGGACGATCGTGAGAAGGACGAGCGTGTACGCGATCGACTCGCTGCCGCTGCCGCCGTCGGTCAAGTCGACGCTCAAGTCATACGCCCTGACCACCTCGCAGTGCTACAACTCGCTGACGCAGAGCTCCAAGAGCAAGAACCGCTGCAAGACGCCGACGAGCGGCAGCCGGAACAGCTGTGCGATCGCGTGATCGTTGCCTTGTATCCGGATCCGGGTCTGGACATGGGGCCAAGGGCCATGGGCCATGGATTTGGATGCGGATGCGGATACGCTGTTGCCAAACCCCCCCACGCAACCGACATTAACTTTAAATCAACTCTACTTACGTAATCTAGGCTAACAAACACACACACACATCTACACACACACACCCACGCACACACACAACCAAATGGAATGTCCTTTTTCCGCATTTCGGTTAAATTTTATTTTTTTTTCGGTTTTTTTCATCGACATCGATATTTATTGGCCAACAAACAAAAGAATGTTTACCCTTTTTTTACACAGTAAATCTTACAATTATTTAATTATTACTGACCCCGCCCCGTGATCCTGTGACCCCATGAATACGCCCACCCCACACACTCCCGTCTCTTGCATTACTCTAATGTTGTTAATATTATTATGTTTGTATAATTCTAATATTTAAAGCGCTGATCCTAAGTACAGCCTTTTCGTACAGCAACACAAGAAAATCATTAAATCATTAATCATAAAAAATCAAACAAAAATCAAGAAACATCAAAAACCACAGAAAAATCGATAAAAAGCGATAAACGCAAGTGAAAAATCATTTTTGTACGAATTAAAAAAAAAAGAAGAGGAAAAAAATAAATAATTATTTTTTTTCGTTTGTTTACCATCGGATTAAAAATTATTCTTAGAAATGTATTTTGTAATTAAAGCGAACACACAAAGGCGAATTGATAAAAATAATTCATAATGAAAAAAAAATGATAAAAAGCGATTTTACTTTCTGGTTTTCTATCCCTTTCAGATTCCTGGCTGACCCATATCACTGTCTCTTTCTCATTAAATAGGAAAAGAGAAAGTTGAGGCTTATATTATAGTAAAAAATTAATTAAAATATTTTTTTTTATAAGCTTTGGAAATTTTCTTTTTAAGAGTACATTTTTTTCTTACAAACATTTTTTTAGGAGAAAAGGAAAGCCCTTAATAAGGATTTAATATTCCCAGAAATTATATTTTTTTTTTCTTTATTTTTTTTTTTATTAATTTTTAAATGAAATTGTAATTTACCAACAAAACCTTCCAATTTGGAAAGGCTTTTGTAAAAAAAATAAAGACAAATTAATCGAACATCTGGCGGCTTAAACCACAAATTAGATTAGAGAAGAAACACATACCCTGTAAATAATTTGATAAAGGATATTATTTAAGTTGGTTGGAAAAATATATATCTTTCTAAGAGGCTTTTAATATTATAATATTTTATAGGTATTCTTAAAAAACCTAAAAAATTCTTTTAGTTCTTTATTTTAACTGCAAAAAAATAATTATTAGAAAAAGAAACGATATTTTATTCCAAAAAAAATAAATATTTCGAAAGGAAACTTCTAATTTCTTAAAAATCTTAAAGAATGAATCCGTTGAAAAAATTACAAATTATTAAATCATAAGTATTCTTCAAAAACCATTTTATTAAATTTATATTTTTAGTTCTTCATTTTAACTGCAAAAAAATAATTATTAGGAAAGGAAACGAAAATTTTTTACTAAAAAATAAATAATATTTCGAAAGGAAACTTATAATTTCTTAAAAATCTTGAAAAAAATGAAAAAAAAAAAAATGAATTACAGGTCCGTTGAAAAAAATTTAAAATTATTAAATTATAGTTATTCTTCAACGATTTTTTAAATTTATATTTTTAGTTTTTCATTTTAACTAAATAAAAAAGAATATTTTGAAAGGAAACTTATAACAATAATCTCTTTAAAAATTAATTAGAGGTCCGTTGAAAAAATTACGAATAATTTAATTATAAATTAAATAATTAATTCTCCTTTATTTCCGAGGGCTCAGAATTATCAATCAGTTCTAGAAAAAGGAGCTACAATTGATAATATTACTTTTTTTTTAATTATTTATAATGCCTATAAGTTGGTAAAATTTTGGCAGTAACTTAACTTATTGGGATTTATTGGAATCTTGAAGACTTTGGGAATAGTGGCCTCCTAAACCTTGAGTATTATAAAAAACAATATTTTAAAATCAATTCTATTTTTATTATAAACTAGACCCAAGAAGCTTTAAGAAAGATTATATATCTATGAAAGATATGAACCTAAAAAAAAATATGTAGGTTTAAAAAAACGTATTAACCTTTATACGAGATATACGAGTACTCTCCCCGAGGTATCTCCAAGGTCGATCAAGATAGATCCCCACTTCGAGTCTGGATCGATTTGTTGCGTTTTCAACATCTGGGGGTTGTCCCATGTCGGATGTGATTAATCGGCTCGCTGCAAACCCAATTTGATATTGTAATATTATTTAAATGATTCAAATTGCCTTTCCTTCGATTTGGCTTCGATTTTGGTTTTTGGCCGAAAGCCAAGCAAGAAAAAAACGAAGAAAAAACCGAATCATTTTGTGGCTTCTTCTTCGACAACTATTTCTCTTTTTTTCCCTTTTTTTATTTTGTTTTTTTACCTCGAACTACACAATTCCCGAGTTGGTCAATCCAAAGAAAAAGGGGCTGGAGAGGGGCGTTATAGCGGACTCGTTATAGTTTTCGGAGCATTATCAAAATCGGCGGGGAATTGGCGAGGGACTTAATGGGGAATGACGGCGAAATTATTGCAATAATTTGCATATCTGGTGACTTCGTTTTTAATTCGGTTTCTATTCACGAATTACGTTTTATGAGTCTTTATTTTTTTTTTATTTCCATTTTGATAAGCTAAAATGGGTTTAAAAAACGCAAATTTACAAATTTAATATTTATTTTTATTTCGCTTATTGCAGTTTGTGATGTAAAATATTATTGCTTTTTATTTCATATTATTTTTTTAGAAAAAGTAAAGGGAAAAATTAATATAAAATATAAATTAACTACAATTTAAAAGGATTAACTTATTTACATTTATGTTTCATCATAAATAGTATCTATATCTATAGTATCTATATATTTATCTATCTATCTATCTCTATATCTATCTATGGTATAGTAGAGTATTATATTAAGTGAAAGTCTACGATATTAATGAAATAATATAATAATTTAAACGTTTTTTATATAAAAAGTATACTTTGTAATTATGTAAATAATGTATCATTAGTACTTCATGTTTTTCTCAAGTAATTATTATAAAATATTATCATTAAATTATATTAATATTGATTTATTATTTTTTCTTAATCCATAATAATTTCGTATAATTTAATGTATTATTTTGTATTATTAAACAATATTTTAGTTATTTTAATTTTATTTTATTAAACATTTTTTTATGAAATAACCATACTACTTCCACATAATTTATTTGTTTTTTTTCCTTATTAGCTAGTTCTCATTAAATTATTAGGTTTAGTATTATATTTAATTTTATTTAATTTATATTTATATAGTACTATATTTAATTTTGTTAAATAAATAAATACTTAATTTATTTTTTTTTTTTTAATTTTCTCATGCCTCAATTATTCTAAAATTTTATTTTAAATTAGGATTTTAGTATATTTTTAAATCTTAAAAACTATTAGAACTCTGGAACCTTTTATTGATTGTTTGTAGTTTAAGTTTTAAAATATATATGACAAATCATTTAAAAAAAAATTAAAATTTATTTTGTTTCATTAATATTTTATGCATTTTAATTATATATTTATATTATTTTTATATATTTTATATATTTATATATTTTATTATATATTTTATTCAAATCAATAAAATTTATGGTTATAATATTATTAATAATAATATTATTAATTATGGCTTTCAGTTTGTTTTATTTAAAAATATTTCACAGAAACTTAAATTTTTTAAAATTATATTAACAAATTATTAATTTATTATTAATATTTACTTGCATCTTAGAAATTAAATTCAAAATGAAGTGGCAATTTTTTATAATTTATATTTTTATGGCGCCAAACTATCTTGTTTAATGATTGTTTTTATAGTTTTTTTGGTGCTAAAACTTTTTGATAATTATTTAAAATAAGAAATGCAGCTTAATTTGTTAATTTTAGCTTTCAAATATTAAAAATATAATTAAGAGTCCAAATTGATGATGGTTTGATGGGAAAAGTACCAGCCACCAGGTGCAATGGGGAACTGACCTGACCTGACCCATCGATCAGGTGACCCGGCGGGGGGGCGTGAGTCATGGCCAGGGGGCGGAGGTCTAGGGGGCGGGGCCGTCATCGAGCAGACGGTCCAAGCCCCGGGGATTCATTTCGGTGGCTGGCCCAATTATGGAACTGCTTTTTATTATTTATTTTTATTTTTTTCCCCCATTTTCATTTCTCATTCGGCTCATTTGCATTTGGTTTTTGGTTTTTGGTTTTTGGGGTTTGGGTTTTGGTTTGTAGTTTGTAGTTTTCGGGTTTCTTGTTGTTGGATCGCTTCTAATCCGTTTTGGGATGACGAAAGCCGGCGGAGCGGAGATGCATCTCGTAACCGGCGGAGCTATAAAAGCCCCAGCCGGACGGGAATGGAGCATCAGTTGGCAACCAGCTTCCTCTTCGGCTACGTGAAGTTCCAATCAGGTTTTCGACCCCCAAGCAAGAAACTTCCAGCAATGAAGGTGGGTTCTCCTTATCCTTTATCAAAATTTTACAAAATTTACTAATTGAAATCCTTTTTCCTCAGATCTTTGTGTGTCTTTTGGCTACTCTGGTGGCCACCTCATCCGCCGGCTTCATTGGCGGCTCCGGCGGTGGTGGCGGCGGAGGCGGTGGCTACAGTTACGGAATCGGTTCCGGCGGTGGCGGTGGCGGAGGAGGAGCTGTCCACCAGGAGGTGAAGACTATTAAGGTGATCCAGGAAGCTGGTGGATACTCTGGCGGCGGCGGCTACTCCGGCGGAGGCGGCTACTCTGGCGGTGGCGGCTACTCTGGCGGTGGCGGCTACTCCGGCGGTCACCAGGAGGTCAAGACTGTGAAGGTCATCCACCAGGAGAGTGGTGGCTTCTCCGGCGGTCATGGCGGCGGCTATTCCGGCGGCGGCTACTCCGGCGGACATGGACACGGCGGCCATCAGGAGATCAAGACTGTCAAGGTCATCCATGAGGAGGGACACGCTCTGGGAGGCGGCGGTGGCTACACTGGCGGCTACTCCGGTGGTCATGGACACGGACACGGAGGTCACCAGGAGGTCAAGACCATCAAGGTTATCCACGAGGAGGGAGGTCACTCCCATGGCGGTGGTCATGCCCACGGCGGCGGCTACTCCGGCGGACATGGACACGGCGGCCACCAGGAGGTCAAGACTGTGAAGGTGATCCACCAGGAAGGCGGCGGCTACTCCGGCGGCGGCGGCTTCTCCGGCGGTTACTCCGGAGGCTTCTCCGGCGGCTACTCCGGCGGTCACGGACACGGCGGTCACGACGAGATCAAGACCGTCAAGGTCATCCACGAGGAGGGACACGCCCTGGGCGGCGGCGGCGGCTACACCGGCGGCTACTCCGGCGGCCACGGAGGCTATGGAGGCCACCAGGAGGTCAAGACCATCAAGGTGATCCACGAGGAGGGCGGCCACAGCCACGGAGGACATGACCACGGACACGACCACGGACACGGAGGTCATGGCGGCGGCTTCGAGGAGGTCAAGACCATCAAGGTCATCCACGAGGAGGGCGGCCACGCCCACGGTGGACACGGAGGCGCCGGCATCGCCATCAGCAACGAGTACCTCCCCCCAGCAACGAGTACCTGCCCCCCGTGGCTGCTCCCTCTCCCGGATACCTGCCGCCCTCTTCCAGCTGGAAGTAGGACTCCCCGGAAAGTCTTCCCGGAAAGTATCTCACGGATGCATCCCCACTGTGATTCGAACCGATTCCGTTTCGATGAGAGCTACTGATCCCCCAGTTTTTTTTTAATCCTTGTTGTTAAGTAGTTTTAGGCAAACCTTTCCTTTTTTTCTTCCCATCTTTTTTTTATTGTTGAATCCATTTTTCCTCACTTTCCTCACAAAAAATACAAAAAAATAAACGCCATCTGTAAATTATAAATATTACGCAACAGTTTCTTTTTTGGGTTTTAGAAAAAAAAAAAATGTGATACCCGGTACTACTCTAGTGCCAAGTCTTTCTTCTCTTCTAAGAATAATTTTGTTTGGGACATTTCGCTATTTTTGGGTATAATTGTTTTTATCTAAATATCCGAAAGCCCTAATGTTCGTAGAAATCCAATATATCCAAATTTTATTTATTAATTATTAGATTTAAAATTTTTTATTTTTTTTATAATTTTTTATTTTAATTTTCATTTCCATCAAAGATCAAAGAAAGGTGAAAGGCACCGGGTACCGGGTATTAAAAACAAAATGCATACAATCAACATTGTTTTATTTGTAAATGTATTTAAAATTTTTTTGATATTTTTATTTTAAATATATATATTTTTTAAACAACTCGAATTTAAAATAAGTAAATATTTATAATGTCTTAAAAATAGTTGGAAAATATTCTATTTCTATTAAAAAATTTAAAATGGTCAATAGGTATTCCTATTTACTTTGGTATTTAAGATTTATCCAAATAAATGAAAATAGTTTAAAGCAAAAATGATTAAAATAATAATGAATAAAAAAAACAAATATTTTTCAATAAAAAATATCTTTTTACTCGTAAAATGTATCTTTATCGTTTTTTAAATGTAAAAAATGTTTAGTAGAATTGTTTAGTGATTTGTAAGACTTTAAATTATAAATTCAAAATATTCTTATTAGCCTCCATTTGAATAAAAAATAAAAGGTCTTCATCCACGAGAATAAATGCGGAATAATATAAGAAAAATTAAAAAAATATATATTGTATTAAATTTATATATAATTTGAAATTTAAAACACAATTTAAAATGAAAATTCGAAGGAAAATAAAAATGTCTTTTTAAGTTTTAATAAATAAATAGAACATTATTGAATACTATTAAAAAATTATAAATCTTTTAAAAATAAGGAAATAAATAATTAAATAGAAATGGAAAGAAAATATTTATTTTACTGATAATTGCTTGAAAATATTAAACAAAAACTATCAAATAAAAAAATTTGTATAAAATTTTCATGGACTTATAAATCGTATATCTAGTTCTTATATTTTTCTTAATATTTCTATATTTTTTTTATATATTTTTTGGTATGTAGTCTTTAATTTAATTTTATATTTAAGCAGTGTGGAATTTTACTTTACTTGTCTTTAGTTTTTTAAAGTTTCTTAGAAATATGTTTGTTATGTCAATGGATTTTCTAATTAATTTTTACGTTTTCCTAAAAAAAGGTTTTAGATAAATTAGAAAAGGTTGTGGACGAGTATTTGAAAACAAATAAATCTTTCGGAAACGAGAAGAATGAAATTTTTATTGTTTCGAGAAGCCAAAGAAATGGATTTTAGGCAGATCATAAAAGAAAGAATTAGCATTTCGGCTTTCAATAGATTTACTTTCGATTTGTATCTTCTTGTGTGGAAGTTTTCGTTTTTTTTCAGGTTTTTTTTCGGGTTTCGGTTTTGGTTTCACTTTCAACTCAATCTTTAAACCGAATTGGAAATTAACATGATCAGCTCAGCGTCTTCTTAATTGCCAGTAGCTCGATGACCTCTTCAGAGTTGAGTATCAGTATCTCGCAGATACATTAACGAATGTATCTCATGGATTCAAATTCGAGGTTTTATAAATAACTACAGTATTACAGTATTTTAATTAAGATAATTAAATTTAATTAAGAATTATTATATTTTTGTATGCTAAGTTTTTTACTTGTGCGGCCAAAAGTCCTGGCGCCTTCGCTTCGCAGGACTCGCGTCGATCCGATTGCTTTGCCCCAAATACTGGTGCAGGGGCAGTGGGCGTGGCGAGGAGGAGGTCACCGCCAAAGGATGCTCGCTGGTGGGTCGCCACTTCGAGGGCAGCCAAGGCGACTCATAGTCCTGGTGGTATTTTCCGCCAACCTGCGGCGCAAGGACCATCTTGGGCTCCTGGTGGACCTTCAGGTTCAAAAGCAACTCCCCATCGTCGTCGATCAGATTGTAGAGCTGGACCCCCTTGGCCTCCCGCAGCGGATGGGCCCGTTCCAGGCGAACCTGTTGCCGGATGGGTTTCGGCCTAAAAGGCGACTTGGGTCTGGGGGTGATGTAGCGCGAGGATCGATCCTGGGACTGCAGTTGCCGCAGGATTCCCAAAGGCAACAGCAGATCCGATTCGAAGGGCATAAAGCCACTGGCTCGCACTTTGATGATATTCCTTATCAGGGGCTGATGCCCCTGGAAGCTCCTCACCAGGCCGAAAAGGCCCAACAGACTCAGGGTATTCACGGCAAGCATTTTGGTGGCTTACTCTTACTTCTTAGCTCATTTTAGGATCACATTAAAAAAATAAAAACATATATTTATTCGAGTATTATTTGCCGCGAAAGACCCACTGACCGACCCGCGTTGCACCAACTGAATAAGCTGAATAAACTCGAGTCCGTTCGAGTCGAGTTCAAGTCCACTCACAGCTGAGAGCTTCATAAAAGCGAATTAATTAGGGAAAATACCGTACGGTACACGAATGCACAGTGGGACGAAACTGTTGGAAAATAAGTATTTGAAACTTCAGACATGAATTTCATAGAATCCTGTGCCATAAAAAATTTATATCCATAAATTGGCGCTTTAATATATTCATAAGGTTGTAAAAATGTAAAATGAATTTCCCAAAAAAATCTGTCAAAAATAACCCATTATTATGAATTATTATAGGATTATTATGAAACAATTTTCTTAAAATATAATAAAACAAGTGAGAAAAGTTATCTTCGGCTTGCCGAAGATGGTATACCCTTGAAACAAAAAAAGTTTTCCATACAAAGACTTGTTTTCATATCGGTCGTTTGTATGGCAGCTATATGATATAGTGGTCCCATCCGACCGATTCTTAAACTTGATCTGCGTGCAACAAAAATAATGATCTGGTAAAAATTTCAAAACGCTAGCTTTAAAACTACTGTCTATTTTTTGCATAGAAACAGACGGACAGACGGACAGACGGACATGGTTATATCGACTCGGCTGTTGATGCTGATCAAGAATATATATACTTTGTGGGGTCGGAGATGCTTTCTTTAATGTGTTACACATTTCTGGACAAAATTATAATACCCTTTTTCAAGGGTATACAAATTTTACAAACTTTTGAAATTAAATAGAAATCTCCCAAGCTCGACCCACTGTCCATAGAGATGTCCAACACTTTGAATTGAAAATAAAAACATAACTGGCCAGCCAGGCCTCTCGACGTTTATTGTTTATTGTTTGGCGACTCACTCTTTTTCCTCCATTATTCCCTCTATTTTGTGTTGTGGCCGCTGGTCAGTACAAATTTATTAAAAAACACAGCCACATGTGTGTGATTTATGGCGGAGTTAACAAGAATAGTTCTGTGGATGCCTCGGCCTGTTTGTCCGTGGAATGACATTAAACTGGTTCACATAAGCCGTCGCTCTGGGCCATTATGTTGGCCATTAAAGCCAACCCGTCCACTCTCGCTGCCACTGCCACAGCGTTGACCCAAACAATACACATATGGTACTACCCATGTATAGCTCTACTACCTATATTTCCATATCTGGTCCACACAATTGCCCGAATAATGGCTCGTATCTCCGGCTCATTAGCATTGAAACAAAAGCGACACCCGCATTGGAAAACAAAAATCACAATAAAAAAATATATACAATATTTTCGAAAATCTCTATGGAAAACGCTTGATTTTCAAAAAAAAGTCTGCAGTTGACAATTCAAAGGTTCAACGCTTCAGAGATCACTCTCACTGCTCTACATTTGCATAGGGACAGTGCGTTTCATAGCTACAAGTAGGTAGGTGTTGATGCTAAGCTTATGAAATCATAAATATATTTTAAGACTAGTTTTTAAAACTGTCAGTTTATGATTAATAACTCAATAAGCAGCAGGGCAACCCTATAATGAGTCTCTATTGTTCAATTCCTTGAAACTTAATTATTTAAAGTTTAACTTAGTGTTTTTTATTTTATATTCTTGGAAACAGATCGCAGATAAAAAATACTTTAAAAAAGAAAAACAAAACAAAAATATTCTTGGAAATGTAATTTATTAAAGTTTCCTTAAAGACAATCTAATAATTTTTAATTTTTGGTGGACCTACAGTGTTGGAAAAAATAATAGAAAAAATATTCTTCTTCAATTTAGTGAAATCTATGACTCGTAGGTGTTCCTCAGTTATAAAAAGTAATGGCTGTACCACTAAATATTAGCAAAACCACTATTTTAGTTCAAAAATTAAGAAAAATCGTCTCACTTGTATTTTTGCGATTTTTTCTATTATTTTTTCCAAGCTCAAAAAATGAAATTAATTTTTTACGTTAATGGAAAATCAAAAGAAAATATTTGTATTCCTTATTATATCAGTTACCTATATATATGTTTAAAAAAAAATAATTAAATAAATCTTAGTTTCTTTTCCTATGAAATATTTCAAGTTAATGGACGAAAATAAGCTTTTTCTATTATTTTTTCCAACAATGTATATTTGAGAATTATAGCGACAATAGGAAGTTAGACAAACGAGACGTTAGAGAAACGACGAGAAAAAAATAAGTAAGATTTGGATTTATTCCAAATAATTTATTAAAAGTTTAAAAAAAAATTAAGACTTCTGAAATATAAATTTGAAATTGAATAATTATTATTAAAAAAATAAAATAAAAGGATTATTACAAATAAAAAATTGTTTGTTTAAAATAAATAAAAATTGTTTGAGTATTTATTCATTATTATAAAATTATTAAATTTTATTATTAAAATTTATATTATTAATTATTATTATTTAAATTGCAAGTTCACAAACTTGTCCCACACTATCTTCATGAAACGCACTGCACTCATCCATAATCAAGCTCAAACACAACTAACGGTAGCTTAATACCATTCAGAGTTGATTCACACACATTGTTTAAGCCTCAATCACCAGCCTCAATCACAAGCCTCAATCACAAGCCACCGCATGTTTTGATGTTTTTATGTTTTTATTTTTTTTGTAATTATTTATTTATTGTAGACGTAGACTTTGCTTAATCACTAAAATTAAGAACAAAAAGTTTGCAAAAAAAATGGGTTTACATATATAGATTAATATGTGGAGGGATATCTGTACAATTAGAGTGTAGAGAGACACTTAGACTTAGAAGTATTGCTAGATGACTAGAAAAATAAGTGATTTTTTTTTAACTTATTAATATAGATTATTCGATTTCTTCAAATTTCATCTCCTTCCGGATCCAAGACATGCTCCTTTTCTTTCTCAGAATATTTACATATACAAATACTGTTGCTCTAAATATTATTTATCATTTAGGATATCGATTAATCGATTAAGGTCTAGTCCAGGGTGATGTGCGGATTGGTGTACGTAAAGCCATGGAACTGTTTCTGATCCATAGAGGCCAGTATTTCCTTGTCAATGGGGGTCAAGCGAACCCGTTCCCTGGTGAAAACCCGATCGAAATATTGCGTATCCAGTGGATGTTTCTGGGGGGGACATTTTTTGACAATTATAGCCCATGTTGGGGTTACCTTTGGACTCCAATAAACTTACCACTTGGGGCTTGAAGGGCGGCTCTATTTGGCGCTTTTCCAGCAGACCCCAGTCGATGGGCCGGAAGAATATATGATCGGCGATATCCCCGGCTGGACTGTATTGAGACCCAATACGCTTCGTATAATCCTTTTCCAGGAGCTGTAAATAATTAATTATTCAATGTTTAAAAATTAAAATTAAAATCTTTATTTGAAAAACTTACCCCCTTGAGAATTCCGGTGGCCTCGGCGGAAATGTAAACGGGGAACCATGGAATTTCGTTGCAAATCGACCAGAAGAGCTCGTCTTCGTCGCAGCCACTGAACGGCGATTGTCCGATCAGCATTTCGTAGAGCAGCACACCAAAAGACCACCAATCCACATTTTGATTGTACTTTTCACCCTGAAAAAAATAAATATAAAAATAAAAATATAATATAATATATTTCAATGATTTCGAGGCAGAACTAACCTTTATGATTTCGGGCGCCATGTAATCGGGTGTGCCGCAAAAACTATCGGCGGTTTTGTCCAAATAGATTTGCAATTTGCACATTCCAAAGTCGGCAATACGAACGTGTCCCTCGTAGTCCAGCAGGACGTTATCCAGTTTGAGATCCCTTGAAAATTATTCAATAAATTATAATTATTTATTAGAAAAAATTAGAGGTTACTTCTAGAGGAGTTTAAAACGATTAATCGAAATTTATCGATTGTTTTTGGTCGTATTACGTTCTTGTTAAAATAGTTTACCCTAAAATCTCTACCTTTTATTTCTAAAATATTCTTTTTTACATAAAAAAAGATTTAAAACCGTCTCCTTATAAAACAAGGATGTTTTCGGAATTAAAATCGTCAGAAGAGCTTAAAACGATTAATCGAAATTTATCGATTGTGAAAGGCGATTTATATGATACATTTTTGGTCTAATTACGTTCTTATTAAAATTGTTTACCCTAAAATTCTTATTTTTAATTTCTAAACGATTCTTTTTAACATAAAGAAAGATTTAAAACCGTCTCTTTACAAAACATAAAATTAAGTCTAAAAAAGGTCCAGGTTTCTATGTATAAAAACATAAAAGTTTTCTATAAAACATAGGCTTTATATAAAATTACTATTTTCTTAAAAATATTCCAAAAACTGAAACCTTACCTATAGATAATGCCCTTCTTGTGGAGGAACTTGAGACCGGAGATTATTTCGGCGCCATAGAACCTGGCCCGCTCCTCGGAGAAGCGTCCGCTCTCCTGGATGTGGAACATGAGATCACCGCCATTCAGATACTCCATCACGAAGAACAGGTGGCTCTGCGGGAGAAATCGGGAGAGATAAAGATTAAAATCGAAGCAGCGAGAGATTTGAATCAAATGGGCGAATCGTCCCCCAAAGTCATAAATAATTAAAATACCTTCTAATCGGTGTCAATGCAAGTGGCAAGATGCAGATACATTTACAGCAAAGATACAGATGCAAATGCATCTCGAGACTCAGATACAGATGCTAAGAACACGAAACAGACGGACAGGCACCCTGATCTACATGATGTCCGAATGTCCGACAGTCCCTCTGTCCGTCTGTCCGATTGTCCGACTGTCCGTTTGTCCGTTTGTCCGTTTATCCGTCTGTCCGATTGCCCCTCTGTCCGATTGTCCGAATGTCGTGTGCCCCAATCGATGGCCAGCCGCAGTCCCAATTAAATCAAATATACCTATATTTAATTATAGATCGCTTTACCTTTGCTTTGGCTATTTATAAAGCCCATCGATTGTTCTATCTTACATTTGGATATATATTTAAATAAAACACACCTTTGGTTTGCGGGGATTACCTCCAACCGATCAACCGATAAGGTGCAAATCGGATATATACGAGATTTTGGGTGGAAAGAACTAGAGAATTGCTCGAATGTTTCGCGATATGATTGAAACTTTTTACAAAAATTCTGTAACCCGGAATTCTTTGATTTTGAATAGCAAATGGAAATGGTTGTACGTTTTTTTAACTAAACTAAACCTGTTTGTTTTTAATAATTTTATTTCCTAAAGTTCATTGTCCTCTAAAAACCCCTTAAATAGGGTATAATAGGGTACATATCGAATTTGTTTTAATGTAAATCTTTTAATTAAATGATTTTAAAATATTGAAAAGTTATTAGTTTTTTAATCAATCCTAAGCAGGTTATTTTTAGTAGCTTAAATTATTTATTGAAATAATTTTCATTAAAATTTTAAGGTTTATAAAATGTTTCTGATATATTTTTTATAATATTTTAAATAACCTTGTATGAAATTTTTATGTTGTGTTTTAAAATATTATAAAGTTTATTTACCAATCTTTAGACTTACGTTTATAACTGAATAATTTTCAACATTTTTAATGTTTTAAATATATCGTTATTTTTAATTTTTTTAAAGATACTCTTAAGAAAAGAAGGTGTTTTAAAATTGGAAACCCAAAATTAATTCTAAAAAACTTCGCTGTTTTAGGATTTTGACCAATTAAAAAGTATTTTATAAACCCTTAAATATAATATATATTATAAATATAAAAAATTAATAAAAAAAACAACCCACCTCCGTTTGGAAAGTGCAGAACAAATGACACAAATAAGGATGTTTGGTGCCCAGGGCCAGGACCTTGCGTTCGATGAGCGTCGAGTCCACGTCGTCGTCCTCCAGGACGACGTCCTTTTTCAGGCACTTGATGGCATAATAGTAGGTGGTGTCCCGCAGCTCGGCCAGCAGGACCTTTGCAAGAAAACCCATTTAATATTAATTTATTGAATAAAAAAATTAATTTGTAGAAAAAGTACTCACCTTACCGAAGCTGCCCTTGCCGAGGACGGCCAGAAAGTGGAAATCATCTACCGAATAGTTCTTAAATCTAGGTATTACTGTGGCTGGCGCAGTGAAACGTCCGGATTTTTGGAATTGTGAATATGTATATGATGTTTCTGTGCAAGTGAGACAGCAGGTACAACAGAGCGAGACAGAGCGAGGTCGTATAGAAAATAGAATTTAAAAGTTAGTCGAGTTCGAGATCGAGAAAATATATATTATATAAAATAGAGAATGGTGTTCGCTTCATGACTTCTTCCAGGGTCACTTGAGTGGCTTATGGGGGCGGGGGATCTAGGATCTAGAATCTAGGATAATGGATATATCATTTCTATTCCGCATACCATCGTGTTCCTCGCCGGGCTCGATCTTATAGGCCGGATTCAGGCTAGGCGGTGTACTGGGGGAGTCGCGGGCTTCTCGGGCGCCTAATTGTTCGGGAATATTAATTCATTTATTTCTTTATTTATTTTTTTCCTTTTCCTAGCACATTTTTAGGCTTTGATTTTGCTCAAAAACTGATTTTTATTTTTTAGCTAAACTATTTCCCAAATAGATTAAATACTTTCAATTTTTTTATTAAAATTATAGCTCAAAGTTGAACAAAATATTATGAACCAATATTTGGTTTTAAAAAGGTCTTTCCCATAATTTAAAATGAAGCTAAATGTTTTGAAATTCAATCCATAAAATTATATACATATATTCACTAAAATATTTATTGTCTTTGTTGTATTTAAATTTAAAACTTACTTTTACAACAAATTTTTCCAAGTTATTTAGATTGAAGTCTTTAATAAAGTCTTTAATATATATTTTCTAATATATTTTTCACTTTAACTATATTTATTTGAATTAAGTATAATTGTTGGCAATTATCATTATTTTAAATTCTAATTAAAAAATCCCCAATTTGAGCAAAATCAAGTCCATGAATTTAAAACCACAAATTATGAAGATTTTCAATAATTTTTTGCGGCCTTCAACGTGCTCGTTCAGTTTGCAATTTCTGCCTTTTTTCAGCTTGTGGCCATTTTCTGGCGTTTTTTGTGATGTTTTTTGCAATTTTTTTGTGGGTTTTTGGCGGATTTTACCTCGCTTCACGTAGTTGAGTGCCTCGACGATGAGTTTCTGATTGACGCCGCATAAATTGGCCGTGAGGCGCTCGCATTTCTTGTGGCAATTCACGTCACATTCTGATTTGGTTTGTTTTGGGTTTTTTAATGCGGAATATGGTCGGAATACCGCCCACGCATCGCGTTTTATGTCATCCAAGAGAAATTAATTGCAAACAAATTTTTATTTAATATTTAATGGCAGCTTATTCGATATTCTGTTGCGATTTATGGGTTGCAGATTGCTTTGGCGGTTGAACAACTATTTTGCTTATTTTATCTATTAACTTTTCCTATTAAAACTTTAACTTTAAAAACATTTAATTCTATACCCCATTTTTCTAACAAAAACTATAATTTAAGGAAAGCTGAAACAACCAGATACTAAAAACCTTTGAAACCAAACATAAAATTATAAAATTGTTTAGGAATAAAGATTCTTGAAGTTGGATTTCAAGAGATAGTATTCAAGATATTCTGAAAACATTTATTTTCTAAAAAAAGTCTAAATTATATTCATAAAAAAACTTGTAATATTCAATTTAGGAAATTCATTGGAAATTGATAGATATGGCATAAAAAATGTATAAGAAAAACACTTTTAAATGATGCTCGTTTTTTTGGACATGAAAAATATTGTAATTTTCGATTGGTTTTCGAATTTTCAAAAAGAAATAAGTGTTTGCAAGGGATAGAAAAACATTTCCCATTAATATCAAAGAGGAAGTACATCCAAAACCCGCAGAACCCAAAACATTTATTTCCGAGTAAGATAAATTCCCAAAATAAATGGCTCAGGCTCATGGTATTGAGAATCGTGGGTTTCCGTTGATTATTTGCATTTAAGGGGATCTCTGAGTTGTTCGGGAAAATAAACAATGTCGAAAGAGCAATTGTTTGGGCCACTTTGATTGCAATTTCAATAAATTTCAGCGAACCGATGTCCGGATATCACGTATACGCAGTGTGATCGAAAGTTTATATAATCGCAGATCGCGAACTGCAGATCGCGAATCGAATCGAATCTACTATCTGGCTCATAACTGCGTTGTATATAGTCGGTATAGTCGGGGTATTCAGTCAGATTATCAGGTAATATATATATAGATATAGATTATATATAGAGACGTGTATTATTATTTGGTACGAAAAGCTTTCTTCTCTCACGACGATGACCTAAACAAATTGTTTTCATTTGTTGTTTTGGCTAAAAGTAAAATGCCAACTTGTCGATTTTCTAGACCTGCCTCTCCTGCCTGCCACTCTGTGTCTCATTTTCTTTGGCTTTTCTTTGATTTTCTCGAATCTCTGGCAATTTCTCGCGAAAACATCAAGGAAGCCGAGGAAGCCATCGCGGAACAGTAATCAACGATAAACGATAAAATTCTCGCCGAAAAATTACATAAAACAAGGCAAAAGATATAGGAAGTCTTGGGAAAGTACTATTTCCCATAATCCACTCAAAAAAAAAAATACAAGAAAATTGGAGGGTCCAAGTTGGCAAAAATAAAACCATTTCTGCTAAAAAACACTTACAAAAAATCACAAGAATATATATTCTTAGTTTTCACCAAAATTCACAAGAAAAAAAATTAGGAAAAAAATAAAATTTCAGCCAATTTCACGAGTCATTCACAAATCTCATATTTTTCGACACAATTTTCCTCCAGCGACTCGGGTCACTGAACCATTATTTCATCTCTGATATATATTTTTGTATATATATTCTGAATCCGCAGCCGATTTCGATTTTTTTTCCACTTCCTAGTTAACAGCTTGCATCGAGGTCTATTACTAGGCCGAAAACTATCGGCGACTATATTTTTATACCATATTCTTTGGGCCATTGGGCCATTGTCTTCCCCGGATCATGTACTATATAGCTATATATTAGCTATTGAGCATTATTATGACTTTGTTTATTTTTTCGGGTGTTTTTTTTTGACGTTTCAACGGAATTGTTTGGATGCCATCGGCTAGCTTTATATAGTATATCCCTCGCATCCCATATCTATAGGTCCGCCTGAAACCGAAAGCATTCCGAAACGCCTCAAGATTTCAGTAAAGCAGGAAAGCAGGAAAGCTCTTTCCCATTACTATATGGTATAGTATCTTGTTTTTGTTCGTATTTTTACTGGGACACGTGCCGTACTCAAGTGACCGACGGGAATCGGGCTGTGGGAATCGGGGGGAGCTATGTTTTTGGTTAAATACACTGAGAAAAATTCTGTAGATTAATGGGGGTGGGAATGTAATCATTTTCCTCTTCCTTCATCTACTTTCGGAATCAAAAATATCATTTTCTATCATATCCTAATAAAAAATGATTATTTTTTTTTGTAAAAAAAATAAAAATATGTTGGAATATTTCCTTCTTTTAGAATGTTTTTTTTTTAAATATTATGAAGGTGTTTATTGAAAAAAGTTTAAACTTTATTCAAGTGTTAAAAATTGTATTTTTAAATTGAATATTTAATTTTTTTATCTTTATAATTTATAATATTATTTATTATATGTTTCTTGAATTGCTTTTATTTTAAAGTCATCTCTAATTGTTACTTTTAAAAAGCAATTTATTTTTAATTTAAAATTTTAAAGCAAAATAAATCCTTGTTTCTTTTATATTTATTATTTAGTGCAATATTTTGAATTATTTTTATTTTAATATTTCCTATTAGTTTCTAAACATATTTTATATGTCAATTTAACATTTAAAGTGAAGCTTATGATTTTTTTTTTTATTTATTTTTATTAGTATTATTTTTTATTTATTTTTTTCTATTGTGTTGTTTTTCTTGAAAAGAATTTTGAGGGCAGATTAAAGTTTGTATTATTTTGTCCCATCTACCCATCATTTTTCTCAGTGTATTTCGATCGGGGAGAGTGACAAAAGGAAGAGCGAGGTAGAGAGAGAGCGCCCCTCGGGCCTTACCTAACATCTTCTTGGGACTGGAGGGCGCGGTGCCGCCCTCGAAGCCGGAATCGTTGCTGCAGGTGCTCATCCGGATTATGGAGGGCGAGGAGCCGGCCGGAGTGCCAGCCACGCCCAGGGTGCCGCCGACAGCCGCCCCCGAGGAGGTGGACGACTCGGCGACCCCCGACGAAGAGCCGCCGTCCTTGGTGGCGCCGGCGCCGGGGCCGCGGAGTCCCGCCCGACCCGCGGATCCTGCAGAGCTTTGGCTGCTGCCGGAGGAGCTGCACTCCTCGCCGCTCTCCTCGTCGCTGGTGGCCTCCTCCTCCAAGGACTCGCTGCCGGCTTCGCTGCCGCTCTCGTCGTCGGTGTTCTCGTCCGAGTAGACGATCTTCTCCCGCTTCCACAGAGGGCGCGGCGTGGCCACCAGAGGGTAGCGAGGCGCCTCCTCCTTCACGTAGCACTTGTTGGTGGTGTCGATTTTGACCTTCTTGTGGGGATCGAAGCGCGGCGGCCCGGCGGCGGCGGCGGCCGCTTTCTTCTGCTTTCTCTTCTCCTTGCGCTGTTTCTTCTTCATGCTTTCACTCAAGACCCGGCGGGTACCGCTCGCACTGGAATATTCCGCCGAACTGTCGTCGGAATCGGATGCGGAATCGGAATCGGAATCGGATTCGGAGACGGATTCGGAGACGGACTCGGACGCCGACGATGGTATATAGTCCTCTAACTCAGCATCAACGTCTCGCAGACACTGTGCCAAATTCGATACTGTTGCAAACTTTGATAAATTATTGGCGCAGCTGTTGTTGTCTACATCGGCGGCAGCAACACCGGCGGCAACATCGGCGGGAGCAACAGATGTTGCTGCCTCAGCGGCAACATTCGGCGATGGCTCTTGCTTAATTGTTTTCAAATTCGTAGGCGTTGGTGTTGCAGATTGCGATGACGCATGTTGCTGCTGCTGCTGCTGCTGCTGCACTGGTGATATTTTGGCCGCCTTTGTGGGGGCCAAAGTTATAAATTGATCGGCATTGATTGGGGTCACATTGCTCTCCGTTGCTGTTGCTGTTGCATCCACTGTTGCTGCTGCTGCTGCAATCGATGTTGCTGCTGTTTGTGATGCCGATGGCGCTGCCTTCTTTTTGGCAACATTTATTTTGCCGGCTTTCGGTGATTGCACCTTTGACTTGCCTGTTTCCGTCAATTTCGTTTTGGTTTCCGTCTGGGATAGCTGTTGCTGCTGTTGCTGGGATTGCTGCTGCTGCTGCTGCTGCTGTTGCTGTTCCTTGTGCGTTGTTTTATTTATTTTCGTTTCGATTGCCTGTTGTTGTTCAGGTGACTTGGCCGTTTGCCCGCTATTTATTTTTGGCCCTGTTGTTTCGTTCAGTTTTGATTTGGCCGTTGGTGTTGCTCCTGTTGTTGTAGCTGTTGCAGTGTTGCCAGATTGTTTAGCCGCCACAGCTGTTGTTGTCTTAGTTGTTGTCTTTGGTGCGACGGCTGTCAATGGAATCTCTTCTGTTTTTGTTGGCAACTTGCTAGGTGTTGGTGTCAGGATTGGTGTTGTTGGTGTAAGCGTTGGTGTGCCTGTTGGTGTTGCTGATTTTGTTTGGATTTCGATTGATGCTGCTGCTGCTGCTTTGATCTTGGGAGATTCCTTCTTCTCCACTTCTTTTGTTGTTGACTTGAGCTCTGGAGTTGTTGGTGTAAGCGTTGGTGTAGCTGATTTTGTTTGGATTTCGACTGATACTGATGCTGCTGCTTTGATCTTGGGAGATTCCTTCTTAGCCTTGGTGACCGACACTTCGCCCATTTCTTTTGTTGTTGATTTGAGCTCTGGAGCTGTTGGTGTAAGCGTTGGTGTAGCAATAGATGATGCTCCTGCTTTGATTTTGGGCGATTCATTCTTAGACTTTGCTGGCGCCACGTCGCCAGCTTCCTTTGTTGTTGACTTGAGCTCTGGAGTTGTTGGTGTAAGCGTTGGTGTAGCTGATTTGACTTGAATTGCTGTTGGAATTGCCGTCTTAGGCTTTTCAGCCTCTTTGGTTTCGATTTTGATTAGACTATCTTTGGTGGCGGCTATTTTTGTCTTGGCTTCCTCTATTGTTTTTGTTGGTGAGACTTTTTTGGTCGGTGCTGTTGTTGTCTTTGTTTTGGCACCCTCCGTTGCTGTTGGTTTGGTCTTTATAGCCTCCAGTGGCTGAGTCGGGGTCTTGGGAGAGTCTACCGAAGTTGTGGCTATGACTTGAGGTTTTGTGGTGACATTTGTTGGTGTTGTTGTTTGTTTAGTGGCTTTTGGTGTGGTTTTGGTTGTCGTGTCGCTTGTTGTTACAGATTTTGGTGTAGCTGGTTTTGTTGTTGAGATGTCTGGAGTCTTGGAAGTTATTGCTGTTTGTGGGGTTTTTAGTTCTATGGTTATTTCCGACTTCAGTTTGGGGGTTTTTGGTTCTGGGACTTTTGATTTGGCTTCGTCTACAATTGTCTTTGTTTCCTTCGGAGTGGTCGGTGACTTTGGCTGCTGTTCCTCCTCCAGGAGACGCTCTTGTCTTTCGGTCAAGGCCTTCTTGCGATTGGTCATGTAGAGGGTTTCCCTCGACCCGATTTGGGACCAAAAGTCCTCGCCACTCTCCGACTTTTGAATGGCTTTCCTAATGGGCTTGGGTGTGGCCACGCCTTCCACTTTAGTTTCCTTCTTTTCCTGGTCCTGCTTCTGAATGGCCGCCTCATCGAAGGTGAAGATCTGCGCCACGCTGACGTGTTGTTTTGGTGGTTCCGGCTTGGCCTCCGGTTTTGGAAGAACCTTCTTCACAGGCGACGTCTTGTTGGCCTTGGGGGCCGCCTTCATGAATCCCTCGGGCAGGGCGGGCTCCGGCTTTTTCTTGGGTAGCTTGAAGACCTTGTGGATCTGATGGTGCTCCTCGACGGTCTCCACGTTTACTGTGAACTTGGGCTTCGGACTGGGACTGGGGGTGGAGCTGGAGCCAGAGGTGGAGGCGAGTCCTTGACTCGCGGCCAAGGCCGAGGCCGAGGCATCCTCATTCAGCTCCAGGACACTGGGCATGTGCTCGACTTTGGCAGAGACGGCTGGAGCATTCTCCACCTCCACGATGGCTGTGATTTTGTGTCGCAATTTCTTGGACTTCTTGGAGCGACGTTTCGTCCTCTCGGTACCACTTTCGTCGGCTGTGGTGGTGCTGTCGTGGCTGGACCTCCTCTCCAGGTGGATCAGCTGGAAGCTGCCGGAGCTGGACTTCTGCAGCTTGTTGAGGATCTCCTGCTCCTGTTCCTGGATGATGGAGGCCCTTCGCCTCAGCTCTCCGGCATTCAGATCGTCGTCGATTTTGTCTGAAGAAATGTCCTCGCAAATGTCATGGAAGGTGGGACACTGGACCAAGCTCAGCCTGCGGATTTTCTGCTGCATCTCTTCGAGCTCCTCTTGGTCGTCGAGGGATTCCGAATCATTCTTTTCCTGATCGCTCTCTTCCTTGGGGGCTTCGCTCTTCTGGGCACTCTGTGGCCGAGTTAGCTCCTCGATCTTGGCCTGGTTAGCGATCGGTTCCTCCTCCTTGCCGTCCCGGATGAAGAACCTTTCGCGCAACAGTTCCCCCGGCGACTTTTTGTTGCTCGTCACCGGAAAGGCGGCCAGTTCATCGGCCAGCTTTTGGCGCCAACTGAGACTCGGCTCGGTGGCTGGTGGCAGGTCCCGGAATTGGTGTTCCTCAGGTTGAACCGCTTGTACTTTGTTGGAGGTGTCATCCTCGGGTCGGTCCTTGCTGCGACGTCGAATGGTGGAGAGTCGGACCACCGCCCGGTTTCGTCGGATGGTGGAACGACGTTTGAGTCCCGCTTCCGGGACTTCGAGGTAGTTGTCCCTTGGTGGGTCCTCCTGACTTTTCACTGCCTCCTTTGTCTCTGGCTTGGTGTCCTGTTTTTTGACCGATTCCCTGTCTTTGTCTTTGTCCTTGTCTCGGTCCCTGTCCTTGTCCCTTTCCTTGTCCCTTTCCTTATCCCTTTCCTTGTCCCTGTCCCTGTCCTTGTCCCTGTCCTTGTCCTGATTCAACTTGGGAGTCACCCCGCGACGATAGCGAGACGAACTCACATCGATGTCCGCCGTGTTAATGGCAATGGGGCGGGGCGGGATGTACCGGGTGGTGGGCGCGGCAGAGGAGTAGCTGGAGGATGTGTACTTAGGCGACTGGATCCGGGTGAGGGGCATCAGGCTGCTGTGGCCGCTGTGCCGCCCACTCTCGGTGATAGTGGTGAGCTTGGGCTGGTACCGGGAGCTCAGGCCGTGGAGGGAGCTCCCGGAACCGGCGGACGAGCCGCTCGTGTAGCTGGGGGACCGCGGCGAGGAGGAGCCCAGGGGCACCATGTAGCTGGCCGGGTAGGAGCGGTTGTAGCTGGAGGTGTAGCTGCTGGACCCGGGCAGGTTCAGGCCCAGCCCGGAGCTGTAGTACGGGGAGTAGAGCTGGCTACTGCCGCCGCTGTAGTAATAATTCGTGGAATCCGAGTACAGAGGCATTTTGGCACAATTTTTAAAAACCGAAGATGCACTTGAAAAAAAATCACACAACACTCTCGACTTTTGGGATTTTTCCTTGTTTATTCGTTGATTTTAATATTTTAAACAGTTTCTGCTTTTTAAGGTTTTACTTTATTTAAGATTTCATTTTTTTTAGTCGCTGGAACGCTGTAACTTTTATTAATTTAAGATCTTTTTCTAAATGGCACAGTTTAGGGCTTTAAAATTTTATTAATTATTTATTGCACAATTTTATTTTAATTTTTTTTTGAGTTATTTATACGTTTTATATTATTTGATTCATTTTTTTAAGTTAAAAAAGTATTCGGTTTATCTTCTAAAAAATAATCCATTAATCCACTTTCTGATTTCTTGAAATACCTATTCCAAAGCTTGAATAATATTATTGAAGTTATTTTAAAACTTAATTTTTAATTCTAATTCCTAATTTAATTTAGAATTGATTATTTTACCTTTGTACTATTTTTTTTAATAATTTAAAATACAAAATTCAATACAAAATACATAAAAACTTAGATTCTCTGAAACGAGGGAACTGCTAGGTATTTTTGACTACTCCACCGAATAAGAATTCGATTTAAAATGCCTAAATATTTTCGTAGTTTCTAAGAATTCCTTCTATTAAATGTATTTATCAAAACCCTAAAAATAAATCAACTTAATGGCCAATCATTCCAGCTTAAAAATCATCCAAACAACCGAACTGCAAGTTAGTCAATGTTTGTGTTGACTTTTCCGCCTTATTTTTTGAATGCCTAAAAATACCTAAAAAATCAACTTAATTAGCCAATCGAAGAAGCTCTAATTTATAGTCCTAATAGGTGTTAATTATTTTCAATAAACAAATGCAAATTGACTCGAAAAAAACACGCAGTTTCCGGCTAAAAGCCACTCGGCTTCGTGTCAATAACTCAATTTAATTGCAATTGTTGGCCACTAACAAGGCTAATACCACTTGGCCAAGTTTCTTCTTGGGCAATGCGGCGATAAATTTAGATTCAAAAGTGTCTGAATCTGAGAGTCTTAGGGTCTTAGATTTTCCCCATAAATTCGATGGCACTTCACTTGATTTCTCACAGGTTAACGCTTGCTCGCGAATACATTCTAAATCTATATATAATATAATATATTTTTTTTTCTTGTTTCAACCGCATAAATATACGTATATTTTGCTTGGGCCCTCTGCGGCTCTTCTGTCATTTAATTATACAATTTTTAGAGATTTCAAAACTGCTGTCATAATGTGCCAGCATTTGGCAATACACGATCTACGACCGATCATCGAACCAGCTTCTGGCCAGCTTCTAGCCAGCGGCATTAATTATTTGGCCTAATTGGCCAAAAAGGTCTAATTCCCCTTGATCGACCGCCCAGTCGGATCGAATTTAAATCCGAATCGATGAATTATATATATTATTTTCGCAAATTTGTTCTGGCAATTATGGCGAAGGCTTTTTCCGAGTTCTCTGGGCAATTTTTGGTCTAACAATTTCAAATATTGTAGTTTTTAAGCAGAAAAATTTGTTTAAATCGTAGAATTCTATAAAGGATATTACGATATATTTTAGGTACATTAATGGTAAAGATTTTCCTATATTTTTATGGAATAAAATCAACTATGTAGTTTTTAGACTTTTATTCCAACTTTGTAGCTTGTAAACAGAAAATGAGTAAATTTTTTCTCAAGTTCCTTTTTTGCCTATTTATTCTGTAAATTTTTCATATTTTATAAAGAATTTATGTCGAAGAAGTCGACATTTTTGGAATGTTTTGGGGTAATTATAGTTAAGACTTCCGTAGTTTTTTGTTGCCTATTTATTTTGTAAATTTTTCATATTTCATAAAGACATTTTTTGTCATCCAATTTATGTCGAAGAAGTCGACATTTTTGGGATGTTTTGGGGTAATTATAGTTAAGACTTCCGTAGTTTTTTTTGCCTTTTTTCTTGACTAAGTATTAGCTTTTCTTTGTAATATAAAATACCTTCATCTTTAGAAGTCTATAGGACAATTTTCGTTTAAAATTGAAATTAATCTGAAATTAATTAATCTTTAAAAAATATCAAATATCTAGTATTTTGGGGAATATTACATTTTTATTATCCTTATTTATGGAATTATTGACTTTTTAAAGGAAACTAAATTCAAAGGAATATATAATTAGGATCATCGTTTTTTTAAGATAAATATAAAATTGAAAAAAAAATTGAAGATAATTTAATTTAGACATAAATTTAAAGATAAATGAAAACATTTGATAGCTTTTCTTTGTAATTTCAACCTGATTCTGAATCTAAACACAATTGTTTACTTTTCCATAAACTGGATTTTCGGGAAATTCGTCATTTGACGAAAAGTTAGCCAAAAATTTATACTAAATGGACTTTTAGCCGGAAGTTGGCGGAATTAAAAATTATTGTCATTGATTTTGAGCTGAAGGTCAGAAATCGTTTCTGGAATCGATGGCTTTTCAATAATGAACGCGTCGTTTTCCCCTACTTTTTTGTGTTATTTATTATTTTTTATATTTTTTTGTGTTTTTCGTTTTTTTTTGGTTTATACAATATGTTTATTATTGGCTTTTGCGTTTGCCCACATGTGCCATATAGAAAAAAAGATGGATATATACTCGGATACGGATATATATTTTTTTGATTCTTTTGCATGACGTAAGCGTTCACGAGTCGTTGTCTGCGATTTTCCACGCATAAAAAATCTGTCAGATTTTTTGCTGTTTTTTTTTGATTGTCTTTTTTTTGGAAAGATTTGGGTTTTAGATTTTATTTTTTATAACCGCACACTTTGTGATAATTTTTCTTTAGTTTTTATTTTTGTTTAAATATTAGCGCTTTACCGTTAACGCGACAGCAAAAAAAAATGAAAATAATAAAAAAGAAAATGCCAGCAAAGTCGACGTGGCGTACGCATTAACGGAAACTACTGAAATGTGAAAGGCAGCGCTGAAAAATTTTCAATTCCGATTCCTGATCTCGCCGATTTCGAAGTCTATATCTGAGTATATATATTCCTGTGCCAGTTGCCAGTGTCTGGGTGAGTATCTGTGTGAGAGAGGCTAACTTCGATACACGTGTGGCGGCCTTTGTATCTTTCTATCTTTGTATTTGTATCTTGAGGATGTATCTTCCATCGCCTGTCTTTGCCTGTGGTTGTGTTTGTGTTGAGGCAGAGGCCCCAGATCATCGCGGTTCTGTCTGCCAATTTCGAAATATGCCACACCCCCCGCCCCGGCACCACCGCCCCCACCCCCACACACACCTGCCATAAATTTTCACACCACCACCAAGACGCTTTCGAATTTCGAAAATCATAAGAAAAAAAACAGAATTTTTGACTTGTTTCAAAACTGAAATATTTGCACAGCGAAAGTAAAAGCGAAAATGAGACATTTTTCGGGCAGAGAGAGAGATTCGGGAATGAGAGCCCAGAGAGTGGAAATATGAAAGAACAATTAACTAAAATTAAAATCCAACATCCAAGTTAAGTTTATTAAAAACCCTCAAATAATATATTTCAACCTATAACCCAACAAAATAACCCAAAACCCCTCCGAAAAGCCTCTTGAGAGTCTCCAATTTTCTGCCGCAAAATGTGTGACCAATTAATTGTCACTAAAATCTGTCTAAGCCATAAATTATGGCCAAATTTTTGTAGTGTAATCAAACATCAAAGTCTTCACAGTTTTTTGACATTTCGCATATAATTTGTTTTTTTTTTAAATCCTTAAAAATATTAATAAATGTGTGAGCAATTAGCGAAAAGATGACTTATTTTCGAATTTCTTAATTGAAAAAAAAAACTTTTCATAAATTTAGTTTTTTATTAAAGAATATAACGAATTTATTAAATAAAAAAATACTATTCCATTTACCATTTCACAGTACGATTTTGTAGTTATTTTATTTTGAATATTTCATTAATAATTTTCATTTAAAAAATCAATTTTTCTCTCAAAAAAGTCCTTTTCCTATTTAGAATTTTTTTTAGACAAAATAACCAAAAATATATTTGAACATTTTGGCAATTTGAACATTTTTGGGAAATTACATTTCGATAATTTTTTATTTAACTTCTTAAGAATCAACAATATGGTTAGAAATATTAAACTTAACATGAGAATGGATATTATTTCAATAATTATCACCCGATTGGTAAAAATTAAAATTTTTGAACTCAGAAATAAAGTAATTAAAATTCCTCCTTCGATTGACAAAAAAAGTTTAATGAAATAGGAAAACATAATCTTAAAAATTATAAAATTAAATCATAATTTTAATAGAAACCAAATGTGATTACAAATTATTAAGATATGTAAGAATGATTCCGATAAAGGTTTTCCACCTTTGAAAAATTCAATAAAATTTCTTAAATTCTTTTGTAATTATGTTAAAAAAGTTTTGAGTTTTAATTAAACAATTTAAGAAAACGATTTAAGAAAACGATTTAAGAAATTCTTCTTGAGTGGTTAACAAGCATCCAAATAAATAAAAAAAAAAATATACAAAAATCCTAGAATTTGTACTCAAAATATTAGAATTGTTTTGGTTTTGGCAGAAAATGGAAAATGTCATCCAAAGCGGTAGAGCAAGTGCAAATATTTAGCCGGGCTCGGTGGATCATCAATCTGGCCGTTTGTGGCACCTGCTATCAAGATGTTTGGCTAAAATTGTCCATCGATGGGGAAAGGAAATCGAAAACAAATGCCAGAAATGCCTTACGTAGGATGTTTCGAACAAATCGTACAAATCGTACATTTTGTACCAGAAAGTCCGCGTAAATGCGATTCCTAGTGGTGACGCTTTTCGGTTCCGCAAAAATTCATTTATAGATCCGCGCCAAGAGGAAGAGATGGGAAAGCGCCAAACAACCAGAAATAGAACTGCATGAATGCTCTTCTCTGCTCTTTTTTTTTCTGCCACTTTTCTCGCAGTCTCAGTACTTAATCTTGGCGATTTATAGCCACAAAAAAAAACAAGAAAAAAAAACAAGAAAAAATTACAAGAACTGAAAAACAGGGGAACGATATATGTACTTTGGGCGATATTTTTGCGTCTACATTCCTGTCATGTCAGTTGCAAAGGTGCCAAGCTCCGGCCACACTTCTACACTCGAAAAAACACGGGGTTACAGTGGAAAAATAATCAGTGGGAGATAGTTTGGAAATAGCTATTTTTTGTATTTACAGGAATTTCAGTTAAAATATTATTGAAAGCTTATCAGAGTTAATAAAAAAACATTTAAAAAAAAACAAGACTTTGAATTTTTATGTCTATTATTTTTATAAAAAACATAAATCTACATTATATATTTTTTATTGTATGTGTATTTATTTTTTTGTAATACTATAAGAAGAATTCTATTTGAAAAGCCTCAGAAAACTATAAAAAAATTTAGGCCTGTATGTCTATATCTATTTACATATATTTCTGTGTTTCAAGTGTTTCAAAAGTGCTTCAAAAATAAATCTAATAATAATAATAATAAAATGTTATATACGGGTATTTTTGATGTTTATTACCAATCAGCTTTGTTTGGTTAAGGATCCGAAATTATCTTTACTTTTTATACTCTTTATATTTATTTACATATATATTTAAATAATATATATGTAATAAATAAATAAAGGAATAAAAATATTGTATTCATGGCTAAATAGTTTTTTAAATTTGATAACAAAATGTTGAAAAAAATCTTTACGATAGCTATGTATTCTATCTCCTATCGTTTACATGATTTTGGAAATTCTAATTTTTAAAAGTCAGGGTATTCATAAAGTCGGTCTAAAATTTAATGTTGTATTTTTGTTTGTGTTTCTCTGTTGGCAGAGTCGCAATAAATTGATTCCTAATGCAGCCGGACAGCCCCGTCCTTTAGCCAAATAAAACGATTTCTGGTCGATCGGACTTTTTGGCATTATTTCCGCTTTGATCGGCGAAGTGAAAGTATTCTTCTTTGTTTTCCGCTAAAAAAGTTGCACAATTTTTCGCACATCTGCATAATGCAATTGCATGTCAGAATTATGCCATCAAGAAGGAATTTAAATTCATTTTTGTATCTCTCAGTCTTTATTTTTTTAGCAAACTTTTCCGAGAATGCGCATTTTTATCCCACATACGCCGTGTGGCTTTTGTCGTTTTTTATTAACAGGGAATGGCCCAATTTTTAATATAAAATATATATGCTGGCACTTTTGAAACAGGAAAAGATTCAGAGACACAATTATGGCAAATAAATGGCGAAATAAAGTGAAAATTTCACGGGACAACAAAAATGGGACGCATCCATTAATTACCACAATTTCAAAATAAAATATTTCTTGATGATTTTTTTTTAAAGAAAAGGGACATATATAACAGATAATAATAAAATTAAGTGCTTGGAAATAATTTCTTTGTTAAATGTAAATAAAATACTAGTTTCCTACTGGAGTTCCCTTTAATTTTTCGACTTTTCCCTCTAATTCCCATGTTTTTACCCTTTATTTTGGGTGACCGTTACATTTTGTTGATTAAGTAAAAGCTCAAAGGCCACAGGTTCTTATAGACGCTACAAAATCGGCAAAGCTTTTAATAAAAAGCTACTTTTGCACCTCAGGCATAGATGGTGCCACCTGACCAAAGCTTCTTGCAAATACAACCCATTGGAAATCGCAACAGAATTAAGTTTAGTTTTTAAATAATACCTTAAAAATCTAAAAAAAGAGCACTTAAAGGTTTACAAAATATTACTTTACAATTTGAATTATTTAAAATTAAAGTAAAACATATTGAACAACCTGTTCAAAGCATATAATCTAAAAATTATCACTTTGGGTTTGAAATTTTTGAAAAATAAAAGGTTTTATTATTTTATAAGACACATATTATTCATAATAAAAAGAATTTAGTTCAAAATTTGAGTAAAATATTGATATCTTAATAAATCTTGTATGTTATGTGGAAATCTTTTTGTTATAAATATAATTTATTCCATTATAAATTTGTATTAATAGAAGTGCTCCCTTTAAGTGCTCTTATTTTAGTTTAAAAGGTTTAAAATGTTTAATAATCAAATCGAATATCGATAAACTCACCTTCACACTTGAGACCTTGAATAAAAAAACCGCCCATTAGCGAGCCACAGTGATCGCAAAAAGTAGGTGACATAAAAGTGTGGGGCTTGAAACGATGTGGCATATCGATCTTGAACCGTTCCCGCAGCAACTATATTAGAAAAAAATAATACAAAAATTTAAGTAAAAATTTCTCCACTAAGTAAATAAAATATAAAAACTCACAATTGTACTAGCTGAGGTAAAAACTGATCCGGAACATTTGCCCAACAACTTTTCGTGACACTTTTTGTGAACCACCGTCTGACAAACTGTAGGAAATATTTTAATTATTACTTTAATTCTAATTATTTCTTAAAAATTATGTAAAATACTTACTAATGCATTGGTAACCTTGTTTACCAAATCCCCAGAGAAACAAATTGCAAAAAGCGCAAAAAGTTGGTTGGCGAAAGAACTTGGCCACGAAACGATGTCCGTTGATGTCGTGGGTTCTGAATAATAATAAGAATAAAAGTTAGTTAATATTATAATGATATTATATTAAAATATTTTCTTTGGAATATTATACTCTTGGCACTTGTACCGAGTTCAAATTTAAATATTTTCTTCTCTATTGACAGTTCCTATTCTTTAATTATTTTAAAATTTTGTACCTTTTTTATCGGAGCTAAGTCGCTTTTGAATAACACCTTTGAAATATGTCGATCCAAGAGCGACATGTCATCTAGCGGTAATATATTGATAATTGAAATAATAATTGAAAGTAATTTTTCATTTATTTTTAAAAGTTTTGTATTTCGTTGTATGTCGATCCAAGAGCGACATGTCATCTAGCGGTAATATATCGATAATTGAAATAATAATTAAAAGTAATTTTTCATATTTCTTATTTATAAAAGTGTTGTATGTCGTTTTAAAAAAGTCATAGCGTCGACGACTTTTGAAATATGTCGATCCAAGAGCGACATAACATCTAGCGGTAATATAATGATAATTGAAATAATAATTGAAAGTAATTTTTCATATTTCTTATTTCTAGAAGTTTTGTATGTCGTTTTACAAAGTCATAGCGTCGACGAAGTAGTCTTGATTGGATATATGTAATTTTTTGTAAAAAAAACTGCGCTACTAAAAAAATGTATTCTCGCTTTTAAAACTCCATATGTTACGTACTTCCGATTAATAAGAAATTAATTATTTTTGTATTTTTTGCTGGTTATACCTTCTCCGAAGTAAGAACGACATATTCCCGCTTTTATGTCATTATTTAAATTAGCTCAAGTACCGGGAATGTATTCTCTCGTATTGTCTGAATGTTTTCAACTCACTTCTGATGCTTAATGGCCCCTCGACGATTGGTTATACTCCGGGGACGAGTTCGCCTGTCCACGTAGACACCGCTCCCTGTGACGCCACCGTCGCACCGTCCTTTATCCGGTAAGCCTGTGCTGCTCTCCCGATCCCGATCCCTGTCCCTGTCCCGGTGATAGGCCTCCTCCTTGGAGTGCTGCCGGGGCAGCTCGAAGGAATGCTGCTTGCCATAGTGATCTCGATCCCGATCCCTGTCCCTGTCCCGATCTCTTCGTGGTCCGCCGGAGGCACTGCTGCCACTCAAACCACTTCCCGCACCACTGCTGCTACTAGAGCTCTGTTTGTATCGCGTCTGGAAAATAAATTGTGCAAATATTTGATTATATTTTAAACAATATGCGAAAATCACTTTATTGTTTTTGAATTTTCTACACCTGCAAGCGATTTGGAGCTAAGAATACGCAAAGAGCCATCATCGAAATAATTTACAAGTACTTTACAATGTTTACACATTAGTTTAATATTTTTAATTTGGTTCCTCAAACGCTTTTGGTTTTTGTAAATAAACTGAGCTGTTCTGTTTGATTTAAATCAAAACAAGAAATTTTTGCTTTTAATTACATTTCATCCATTCAGAAATTATTAAATAGTTGAATATTTTGGAATATATTTTGGAATTATTACTTATTTATTTTGGGGAGTATTTTTTTTTGTATTGATTAGGATTGTGGAATGTTTTAGGGTTTTAAAATATTGAAAAGTTTATTTTATTTATGCTTTCTTATTTATCATTTAAATATTTAGGTTTTTTTATTCTTCGTTTTATTACTCTTACGATCTGTTTAAAAATTCAAAAGGATGCATCCTTGTTAAGAATCATTCTTTGAATGGTAACTCTATGAGGTTTCTCGTGAGTACCGGGTATACCTATTGTAAAAAAATTTCTCTTGCCTCTATTAGAAAGAAAGTATTGTTAAGGAAAAAGATGCGATTAAGATTAAGATTAAGATTATCATAAAAAAATCATAAGAATAATCGAAAAAAATCGAAAAAAAATCGAAAAAGAGTCGTAAGACTCTTGGGGTAGCCTGTTGGTGAATGAATTTCAAAGACAGGGGAAGCCCCTGTTGTAGGTTCTGGTAACTGGTAGCACCCCAGTAACCCCCCGAGGAGTATCCTGCTCACCTCGTGACCCCCCTGACCACCCTGGTGGCGGGAGGAGCCGCCCGAGCTGCGGGGTCGCTGGCTGCTGGAACTGCTGGACTTCTGCTTGCGCACCTGGGCGCGTGTGAACATCATCTTGGGGTCTGGGTGTGGATCTGGGTCTGGGTCTGCGGTCTCCTGATTCCGTTACGGATCGCGATTCCGATTCCCATCTATATACATAAGTACGAGTATATCGCTTTTCTATATATCTCGTGTGTGATCGTGTGCGATCTTGGGGCTTCTGTTTTGTGTTTCGTTTTTGGCGCTTTATGGGCGAGTACAAGGCGATTTCTTTTATATTTAAATTAAATAAACATTTTGCATTTTCAGTCAGCTGTGTGTTTCAGTTTCTGTTTCTGCTTTTGCTTTTTCCTTTATGCTTTTTGCTTCTGCTTTGCTTTTCTCTGGCACTTCTTGGCCAGGTTTAAAGCCGCGGTGATGGATACCTGAAAGACAACACAGAGAGAAAAATGCTTAAATTATATTTTAAATATGAATTTGTTGCTTTTGTTGCCGGATCGACATTGGCCTTTAGCCGTCCGCCCCTTTTTAGTTTTTTCTGGCTTTTTCCTCCCTCAAGCCACCCCCCTCTGGGGAAATTGTGTCACGTATTCCGAAATGACATTGACAACTTTTTTGTTATTTTTTTGGGGGGGAGTGAGTGGGTGGAAAAGTGTTGAGGAACCATTTGTCTGATGCCAGACTGATGATCTCTGAGAATCTATTAATTACACTGAGAGAAAGGCCGCGAACAAGACATTTTTTTACAAGCACTTCGAGATGGGATCTTGGTTTGCGAATCAGAATCAAATATTCTTTTTTTTTACTTTTTTTTTTTTTTAATTCATTAAATTTATTAAAACCATTTAAAGCGTTTCATATATTATATATTTTTTTAACGTTTAATAGAAAGAAATTTATTATAACGCAAATAAATTAAAGATTTATGATTTTCATTAAATTAATCAAAACAATAATTGAACAAATTAAATAAGTAAGATCATGAACTTAATATAAAATAAATATAAATATATAAATTAATAAATTCAACAATAAAAATTAGATTTCAAAATAACCTTTATTTCGTTTTAAGTCATCAATGGAATGGAATTTATCCATTATAAAAAAAATGTTAAATTTTATGATGTAAATAAATTAATGAATAAATAATAATAATATAATGAATAATAATAGCTAACCTTAGATTTAAAACAAAATTTTCTTCAGAGTTTTTTTGGGTTAATAGAAAAAACATTGAATACTTTAGAAAATAAATTATATTGTACCTTTACCGTAAAAGGATTGATAAAAAGAATGATTTTGAAATTAAACAAAAGAAAAATTGTTTAAATAATGTAAATTATTTATTTTAAATTTTAGAGCAATATTTTAAAAATAATTTAAAGATGTAATGAAGTTTAGTGAAAAAAGATTGGTCAGTGTAGGGGATAAGTAAATAATTTGGTATTGCATTACTATTTTTTTTTAAATTTTAATCCAAAAATATTATATTTATTAAATATATATATTATTAAAATAAATTTATTGCTATACGTAGTTAGTAAAATTTAAAAAAATATAAATATAATTAAAAAAATATATTTATTTTCATATTTAATCATTAATGTCCTTTGTCATCATACATAGATAGAAAATGATATTTTCCTATAACCATAAAGTTGACTTTTTAATGCTTAAATATGCTGAATAATTTCTTTGGAAAATGTTATTTTCGGGAAAGAAAAGAAATTTATTTTGATTCGACGGCAAGAACATAATTTAAGCATAATTCGAGAATTTGAATTGTATTTGCTTGGAATTTATTCTTGATGACTATTTAAATTTTTTTTCTACATTTGTTGATGGCTTTTTTGGTATTTTGTGCTTTGTTTTTGTTTTTTGGAAAGTTGACTGGAGAGGCCGAGTAAGAGCAGATTCGGAAATTTATTGAAAATCTAACAGCCCACACGAAAACAGGAGGGAAAATATAATACACAGGAAAGTTGTTGGAGGGAATCCGCGCAAATTGGCGAAAACGTTTAAAAATATGATTTTTGTTTTTGGTTTGGATGGTTCTTGGGTTTGTTGGGATTTTCGGCACCCAAAATAAGATCTTGATTCATTTTCGAATTTGTTGTGAATTTGTTGTGAATGCCGCCGCACCGCTTTCCATTTCCATTTCCATGCCCGATTGTTGTTAATGTTATTAAAAATAGAAATTAAGTGGCGAATTGTGCGCGATTGCGTGCCAATTGATTGCCGGATATGATAAAAACACAAACAAGATGTGCCAAATCCTCCGATCCGATCCGCAAAGGAATGAAGCAATATACTCAATATATATTCTACATTCTATATTCTATATAGTCTCTGCCCGATTTCAGGGTTAAGGTTCTTCTGCCACTTCTGCCCATCAAGGCCCATCAAGGCTGTCGCATTACAAAATCGAAACGAATTCCGAAAGAATTTTGATCCGATTTTCTGGGAGTCCCTGGATAATATTTATTTGTCTTCTCGTGTTTTGTGTTTCTTTTGACTTTATGGGAAAACTAATCAACAAAAAGGTCCTTGAAATGTATTCTTTTTACAAGACTTGCAAGAAAATTTTCAAGATTTTTGTATACTTTGGAAGAAAAAAGTTTTACAAATATCTGCTTTAATTTTTTTTATATTAATGTATATTAATGGTTTTTAAACATTTTTGTATAATTTTATATAAAAAATATAATTAAAAAGTAATATAATTTTTTTAGGAAGTTTTGATTAAAAATGTTCATTTTTGTTAAATAATTAATAATGATTTTTTTAATTTTTATAATGTGATAATTAACATTTTTTAATCAAGCAATTCTACTATTAAAGATATAAAATATTTAATAAAAAAAAATTTGATAAAGAAAGAAAAGCTTTTAAAAAAATTTTATAAGGTTCTTTAGAAATAAATAAATAATACAAATGGTAAACGATAAAAATAAAATAAATAATAATTAAGTAAATTATTTGTTAAAATATAGATGCTGTTTTGGAATACGATTATTTTAAAATTTATAAAAATGTCTCTATTGGAACATCAAATAACTTTCATTAATCGAAAACATCTTTTAAAATATAAAAAATATTTAAGAAATTTAGCTTCAAAATTGTAGTTTCTATGGTTTTCGTGAATGCTTTCCAATATATTCCTATTTTTCTAATACTTGTATATATAATATTTGTTTTGGCATTGTTGTGATTGCTTCTTAGCCAAGTTAATCCCGAAAATTTGTGTGGCCTTTTTAATTGCTTGAAAATATTTGTTTGGTCAAAAGGAAAAAATTTGTTTTGTTGGAAATAATTATTTTTCTTAAAAATGCTTAACTCCACAAAGTTAGAGAATATAAAAATAAAGAAAATATTGTAATAATAAATAACCAAATTCTTTGCCAGATATTTTGAATGCATTGAGTAGAACCGTTCTGAATAATTACTCTTCGAAATTCAAACAATTATATAAGATAAATTTATTGCATTTTAAGTTAATTTTAGAATAAAGTAAGAAAAGTAAACAAACAAGATATTGAAAGGAAATTTTTATATTGAATATTAAATCAACATTTGTTTTAAAAGATGTTTTCGAAATCGTTAAAAAACATTTAAAGTAATATTGTTACATTATTTTTATTAAATCTATTTATAAGGTAAGGAAAGTAAGTTAAAGATGTTAAAAATAAAGAAGTTAATAATAAGAAAACTTGCATTATAACAAATTATTTAATGTTTTTTTATGAGACTTGTAAAGTTTTTTAAATATAATATATAAAATATTGAATAAATTTTAAGGTAAGCTGATTATTGTTTAAAATTCAATACAAACTTTTAGATAAACAATATTACAAAAATAGAGTATATTTCAAAGATATTTTTAGGGTCTCGAATAAAAGAGTTTTTAAGAAAAAGTTTTAGAGTTTTCTTAACTATTCAAACCTTGAATTTTTTTTAAATGATTCTTGGAGTATTATAACTTGTTGGTACTTTGATTGAAATTGAAATTTCTTTGCACAGTTGATTGATCTCGAAAGATTCGAATTCAGCGGAAACACAAAAGCCTCAACTCACACGATCGGTTGGCCCCAAGAACTGATTTTCCAGCCGCGAATCATTTTGGTTTTTGTTATTTTCGCGGCCAATCGCGGGCGAGGGCGATAATTGAACTCAAATTGATGGGCCATCGGCGATGGAGATGACAAGTAGTTTATAGAGCCCGATTCTGATTGCGATTCTGTATCCGATTCTGATTCCGATTCCCGATTCTGATTCTGATTCTGATTGATCGAGGGGTCGAGATCGAGAGCACGTGTTCGAACATCAAGTTGTGGGGGAAAAATAAAAGAAAATCTTAGAAGAGAGCCGAAAAACACGGGAAAGTGGGGGAGTATTTCAGATTCGAAATTTCTGATTTCTTGCAAAAGTGGGGGGCGGTAAGAGGCGGGACGGAGGCTACTATAAACACATTCCACATTCGGTACACACAATAATAAATAAATTGGTAGTGAAAATGCTTTTGTTTTAATGCCCCGAAAAACACATCACAAATGAACTGTATGATTGTGCGGTTCTCTCTCTTATTCTCCTATCTTGAATCGCCTTTTCCCCATTTCTTTCCTTTTATTCTCCTCCATATAGACCGTATATAGTTCTATATGGGCGTGACGTCATAATGGCAGGTGTACCATACACAGTTTTCTGGGACATTCGTCCACCTGTAATTCTCGGATTGTTCTAGTCTCCTCTTCTTGCACTTTCACTTTCTTCACACTCAACAAAAAAAGAACGTCTTGCCACGCACTTTCACTTGCCTGCATCACGCATACGCCGTGTTGCACGTTCCCCAAAATCGACACCCGAAACACACCCGAGACATGACCAGAACGTGCAACAATTCTTTTGGAAAAGCAAACCAGCCAGCAAACAGCACGAAACAGCACAAAACAGCACGAAAAAAAATGTATTTCAAAGTAACAATAAATAGATTCGAGTATCCGTCAGATACAGTCCGCTCTGGGTTTTCCGCAGCGTTCGCACAGGAACGCTCAGCATTCGTATCTGAAAGTGATATACCCGAATTGTATCTCAGCCTCTGGCTCGCATCTGCATCTGTATTTGTATCTGTATCTGTATCTGTATCTGTCGTCGAGTATCTGTGAGAGCGCGATCTTTCCTCTCAGTTTGTATCGAAAGTTTTCGTGTTTTTCTTTCAGGTCCGTCGCCTTCGATCCGTATAGACAAAATATATGTTTTTTCTTGTATTTTGTATATTTTGTATATTTTGTATATGCGATCATGTGCTCTTTTTACATTATTCCCATTGGCGTTACCCAAAATTTTGCGGCCCACAGCAGGCCCCAGAGAGAATGAGAAAAGCTTCATTTGTTTGGTATTTTTGAAGGCGAAAGAAAATAAATAAACTACCGAGTTTTTTGCACAAAATAATATTATAAAAATTATTAAAAAATTCAAGTATTTTTTTGGGAATTTATTTATTGGAAGAAGAATTTAGTTTTTAGTCTAAAAATTATTTTAAAGTTAAACAAATTTTGTACAAAAATTCCCTTATAAATATTTCAACTTCTTTTTGAATATAAATTTTAATAATTAATTTTTTTAAATATTAACTCCTTAAATCTACAGGTAATCCTCTGTTCTATATCATAAAACGGACCAAAAAAAGCTACAAAAGCTTTTCCTTTTTTTCGGCTTTTTGGAGGCACGCGCCTCTTTAAATATTCTCGCAAAATCTCAGTGTTTATTTATGTATTTTGTTAATTTTAACTTAAAAAGCAAACAAACTGAGAGCTGAGAACCAAAAACAAAAAAGAAACAAAGCTATTTGTTTGAGAGAATCGAATCGATTGGTACTCGGAATCTTACAGTTTCCACTTTCGAAAACGTACATGGCAATGTTTTTTTAATGAAAATTAATTGTTTAATTTCCTTGGCTCTTTTTTTGATAGCCATTAAAAAAAATAACATCTTTAAAGTTTTCAGATATTTTAACAAAGTCAAATCAATTTTTTTTTAATGGGTGATAAAGTTACATTATTCTGTAGATTATATTGTAGTAAAGAATTGCCTTTAGTTTTAAAAAGTTTTTAAAAAGTTTAATAGAAGCTTTCGTTTTCGTCTTTTATTTAAAAAAATATTATAAAAATTGTATTGTACAAATTTTGTTTTAATTAAAAAGTTAAAACAGTCAATAATTAAAAAGTGGTCCCAAAAAAACCAAAGCACTGACTCCCCGAAAATAAAAAAAATGGTAACACTTGTTTACATTTATCATAAAATAACATACTATTTATACCCGGTACCTGTTTCATAAAGATGAAGTTTGTTTCGTCTTTAAAATCCATTGAATCTAATCTTATTATGGATTCGATTTAAATTATCGAATAAGTATATAATATAATGAAATCTAATAAATTCATGCAATATATACAATAAATTAAATAGTTTTAGTGGTCAAACCTATTCAGTTGAGCCAAAAAATGGGAATTTTTTGTTGTTTTTGAAAAAAAAATGAAAATGATATAAAAACAAAACTAAAAGATCAGAAACTTTGTTATTTAACAAAAGTTAGATATATTTATACATAAAAATGTATATCGCTTAAATCGGATTTCATATAACTAAGATACAACGTTTCAAACCTGAACAAATAGTCAAACCTATTCAGTTGAGCGGCGCTGTACAAAGAGTTGAGCTGGTTCATATGAGGTTAAAGAATTCATATTTTGCTTTTTAAATAAGACTACAAAGTCTAACTAACCTTATAACAACGAATCCAAAAAGTAAGCATTAGGAAGTAGTTTTAAGAAAATATATCCTTGCAGGGGATGGGACTAAGTGAAAAAGTAACGGGTATTATATAGTCAAAGAACTGGATTATTTTTTAAAATTTCTTATAGTTATTTTTGAGCTTCGAAAATTCCCAATTATTTATAAAATATCTTTACGTATTTCCACAAACAGAAATTATTTCGGCAAAAAACTCGAACTCTTAACAACTGTCTGCTTGTATTGGCCAGACCTCGATTTTTTTGGGTCAGAATCAAAATCAAAATGAAAATCAAATGGCGAACAACGATTGAGGCTGAAGTCAAGGCCGAGCTGGGGAAAAGTTTATCGTTTAACTTTTCCGGGGTCAGGGGTCAGAGGCAGCGACCTGGTGGCATTTGTATTCGGAGTATTGGCCAGGCCAACTGATTCATGGTCTTCATTTTCCGGCTTTCTCTGCTTTCTCGGCATAAATCAGTTTGGGCCAGACAATAATGAAAATGTCGAGCCCATATTGGCGCACACTTGTCCCGAGGTCCTTGTATCTGTATCTTATTGTGTTCGAGATATATATACAATATATTTGTATTGTATCTGCGATATGATATTCCACTAGAAAGTTAATCAAGCAAAAATGTGGCCAACCTTCGTGTCCTGGTTTCTGGGTTGTGTCCTGAGTCCTGAGTCCTTAGTGCCGAATGAATGGTCGCGTGCAAGGAGCTTATAAGTAGCATCTCTGGGCTGTGGCATCCGACAAATATCAGTTGCATGCCACGCCGAAAAAAGAGGGGAAAATGTATGTGGATGCGGGTTGCATGCTGCAAGGATTTCCCAAGCAAGACTTCCATGGCGAAAAATCTCTGAGATCCTGCACCTGGCATTTGGCAGTCATTAAGGAGCTTAAAGCCGGCTTCCTTTTCCCAACAATCACCTGCAATCCTTTAATAATTTCACACAAAATATCCATATACAGAAATTATAGTCATTTACATAAACTACAAATGCTTCAAATGATTTTAAGGACCCTGTGACTCAGCTATTTCGACTGTCGGCCTGGAAGTTGAGGGGTTGAGGGGGTTGAGAAAACCCGAAACAATCAGTTTTTGGTCCTTTGGACGTTACGTTTTGATGACCACAGCTGGAATGGCCCCAAGGCGCATTAAGCCCACAGATACTCACCCACACATGGAGTGTGGGACGGAGTGCTTACAATATATAACCATTATCAGGTGTCAGTCCCGTTGTTTACTTAGTCAGCGACAATTTCCAAGGGTAGTTTCAGTCAAAGATGGGCAGGAAGTTTGAATCTTAAAACAGATATAAAAATACCAAAAATCTACGAGCAGGGTCACACTAATTGGCCAGTGTTACCTTGCTCGCTGACCACAAAAGAGGCTAATTTTTATGATTTCCTCTCTTCCAGCCAAAATAAACAAATTTAATCTCCCGAATCCTTAACTCTCATCTCTAGACCAACGGAAAAAAAGGGTCCTTGGCATTCGTACACGTCCCACAATCAATTGCTATTAGTTTTCATTACACACAAATTACCATAAAATCACGCAGACCAGAGGCAACTAGCAGCCGGAGGTCCTTTTTGACTTTTTCTCGTCCAAACTACTTGCGACCCGCTAGGTGAACACTTTTTCGATATTCATGGAATAATTACACTTTATCAGGGGCACTTCATGAATTAGCAACACAGGCCCAGGCCAAGACAAGGAAAAGGACCAAGGACCAAGGACCCTTCTTTCTTGCCACTGAAATTAGTCAAGTTTTTGTTGCGTTTACGTGGAAATTATCGTAATTAGAATATATTGAGCAATAAAAGTGATTTTTATTATTGAACTTGTGCCCCAGCCCCCATTCCGAGCGTCGTTTGCAGTTTATTTAGCCAACCAGGTAAATGGCAAACTTTCCTCAAGTGCCGGAAGGTGGGAAACCCCGCAAAGTCGATCCTTTGAGGCAACTTTACCAGCCAACTTGTAGGGCTACAAAAAACGGGTCCAACTTTCCCAGCAATCCTATAGTTTCTCGGCTCAAACTCAAGGAGTTTCTCATCGAAGCCCTGGACAGCCGCGGCCACCCGGATTCCGGATACAGGACGTGGCATAAAAACGCAGGCAGGACATTTCACAGGCTCTGCATTTAAACAGTTACTGTAATGACACTGCGGACAATTTATTCACAAATACAAACCAAAACTAATTAATTAAAACGAATACTCTTTTTTTAAATTAAAGAAGAAAGTTTCTAAAAATGATAACCGCTTTTTTTTCAATCAAAGTTACAAAAGTCGTTTTAAAATTAAAGAAGAACTTAAGGGAAAACTAATATTAACCAGTACATTTTATTAGTTTATTTTAACCTAATGGTTGAAAATTTTATTCTAATTAGAGTTGACAAATAAGAATAAATTAAATTACATTTTTATCTGTAAATTTTATCAAAATAAAAACTTAACAAATATGACTGATTTTCGAAAAATAATAAAGTACTTAACGAAAATAAAAAATATCCTATTAAAAATATTTTAAAATTTTGGTCTTTTTTGGAGCGTATGAATATTTAAATATTTTTTATTATTCATATTTATATATTATTATTTATTTGATAATATTATGAATATTTTGAATAGGACTACTAGGATTAGAATACTTTTATGTGAATTCGAATTCAAGAATTAAATCTTTAAAGTATAAAGCAATTTTAACTAATATTAATATAATTTTCAAAGGTCTTTTTTGTTTAAATTTATTAAGGTCACATGAGATTAATTTTGATTTAAAAATGAATGAACTTTTAAAAAAAAAGTAAGCTGAGATCTCTGTCCCTTGAGAAGTTCAGTTGAATAGAATTTTAGTTTTTCATTTCAAAACTAATTTTAAAAAATTTTAAATAAAAATGAAGCTATTTAAATTTAAATTTAAAACTAAAATAAAATATTAATACCTTATTCAATTAAATCTATTTATCATTTAAGGGAAATCGTTATTTTTTTGTTATATTTTATATATTTTAGCTTAGAGTTAGAAATGCGTTGCCTACTTTTAGGCATTTATAATATTTTCCGAAACTAGTCAACCGATAAATATTAAATTTTAATTTAATTATTTAATGAATATAAAAGGAATATTTACTCATCTTAATTCTAAAGTATCAATATTTGTTTCCAGTGTTCAAATGAGCTCCAAATTGTTGAGAGTTTTGGGGCTTTCTGGTTCAGAAGCAGGGGGAGGAGTTTTTCGGTGCCGAGCACTTCGCATGTCCTGCCCGGCGATGTCCTGGCCGTATTTGTGTATTTGTGGGTGTTTTGTCAAGAAGCGACTGTCAATGGCCAAAAACAGCTGTCAAAACACAGACACTCCTCCAGGAGCCTGATAATGTAATTCGACAATCAACCGAGTGCCACCAGGGTCCCGAAAACGAGCTGAACTTTGAACTGGGCAGGAGGAGGGTCAGGATACAGGAGCCCTCTTGATACTGGACTTTGCTAATGCAACTTAATCGATTGGCATTGCTGGGGCATTTTCTAGGTAATCGACTTTGATGGCCAAGGACTCGGCCATTCGATGTCCTGCGAAAATGTGCAAAATACGAAAATATCGCAAAGGGACATGCGGGGATTTAATGAGCAGACATGGACAAGGCCTCATAAATTGTTGGCCTTTTATGAAAACATTTCCGTCGACGTTCCCCCATTAAAGTTGACGTCCTACCACCGCCACGGCCGCTGTTGCTGTTGCTGCACTTAGCCGGACTTTGGCAGGACGAAAAGGACCTCAATTCCTGTGGCATTGGCATTGTTTTGTTTTATATGCAAAGAGCTTATAAAATTGAATAGAGAACCGCGTGGATTCATAATAATGGCCTGCAATGTGGGAACTGCGTTAACCCGCTTAATGTCTGCACTTAAATCTATAATATTGAGGATATAATAAAAAAAAAATCATTGCACATAAATTATGCCCTTTTTTCTAGGGTGGAACTTGTTTCCAGGACTTCCTAAAATTTTTTTAAGCAAATATTTGCATGGAAAAAAAATACTCAAAAATAAAGGAACTTTTCTCTTTGAAAATTTTTATTTTTTCCAATCCTTGACCAGGTCCAGCTCAAACCTCCTTGCCAATAAATAGAAAAATTACATTAAAATAATGTTGTGTAAGCGAAAATTGCGTTTACAAATCCAATCTGTGCTGGGGGGCACCTAAAATGGGGGAAAAAACCCCCGTCCTGGGTGTGTATATAAAGAATGGACTTTATACCGATTGGGTTTGAGTTATAGAGAGTGCCCCGATGCTCTGGAGTCCGGACAGTGTGGCACAAAATGGTCGAGTTTTTATAGTAACGCCCCCATTAAATAACAAGCGACCAGATAACTTTCCCAACGACACTTTGATGATGCCGTTTGCCATTTTTCCATTTACCCATTTGCCAGCCATGGGTCCTCCCAGGACACTGCCTCCTGGAAGGGGATCATAAAGTTCTCGAAGCCGAGTCTTTTTGATGAACAACTCGGATTCGGATTCGGATTCGAATAGGCGGATTCGTTTGCCACATGAGATTAGTGCACTGAGAGGAAAAAGTAGTTTTCCGAGTCCAATAAAGTGTCCAAAAGTCACCCAAAATGTTTAAACTATGTATACCCGGTACTTGCGTCAAAGGATTAGCATTTCTTGAGTCGTTTGTTTAATTATCTTAATAGAAACTTATTTTCCAAGGTTGTACGTTTGAATATTCATTTTTTAGAGGCTTAAAGAGGCGCTGTAGAAATTTCTAGACGATCTATAGATCCTCAGCCTTCTCAAAATTGTATTTTGGCGGACACACGGACAATAAGATTCCAAATAAATTAATTTTAAAACCAATTTTAATGCTAACGGTGGAGTTATATATTTTTTACAAGCATTAAATATTCCTTCCTATTTAACATTGTGTTTAAAAGATCTGCCGATTCAAGAATATGGAGAAATAACTTACAGAATAGCTTAAGTTTTGGCTATAAAGAAGTCTTGGTATATTTTAAGGTTCGTAATGCTCTTCTTATGGAGGCTATTTCTTCTAAAACTTTTTCTAAACTCTTAAAATCAAACATTTTAAATAAAAATATTTCAAACCCACAGAAGTATGTGACTAAAATATATTTGAACTAAATAAATAAATAATTTAAGACTTTAGCCGCAACCCTAAAAATCTCTTCTCCAAACAAACTCTTATTAATATATTAAAGAAACTAAACATATAACTACCTGAAGGCCTTAGTTGCTCTGGCATATTTTTTTTAACTTTTGAATTTAGTTCTAAGATACAATTAATTAAAAACCAGGATTTAAGAGTATCTTGTTTTTTATGAGTATCTAAATTCTAAATATTATTTTAAGGCTTTCGAAATTTTTATGATTTTAAGGTTAACGATCACTTAAATGGACGGTCAGATAAAGGGGTATTAATAGAATATATTTAATTAAAAAATTACCATAAATATGACTAAAAATCAAACAAAATAAATACAAAAATTCACCTTATTTTCTTCTTGTGTAATGTGCGAGTGAGTGAGTGACAGACATTCGCTTTTGCGGTCTTACTCTTTTCCAGGAACAGGAACAGGAACAGGACTGTTGGCATTGCTTCCCGTCACTTGTGGCTTTGGCCGGGCGGAGAATGCGGAGAAAGTGGCAGTAGCAAGCGGGAAGAGTGAGTAAGCAAAGCTCTGAAAGTGGAGAAAGAGCATCCGTCGGTTGAAGAGAAAACTTAACAAGCTGGTCAGGCTGGGAAATAGATAAACTGGCACCGCATGCTCGGCAATTTGACTCCGCTCGGCGTCCAAAGGTGTTGCCCCCAACGGAAATGGTCAGAATAGGGGGAAATAGGGGGTACACACTGTGTCCTGCCAGAACAGAAAGGATGCTGTCCTCCGCCCACAATGTACATGTCATTGCCATAGACAAGCGTTTCAGATTTACAAAACATTTTATTCCGTCCAAGTCGTAGTGGCAAAAGCAGCTCAGGTTCACAGGTTTCGGCATGGGAGGATCTGAATACACTGAGAGAAATCGTTTCGATTAAAAGTTCTTTTGGGTTTTCCAAAAGAAGCCTAAAAGTTGCCCTTATTGTGATATTTTCGTAATCTATTTTTGTCTAAATTATATCAAACTTGAAAACTTGTTCTAATAACTATTAGATGTTAAATTTAAATAATGAAATGAAATTTTAGAATAATATTCCTTCAAACCCGTTTCAAGTTTATGTACAAATTTATAAAAATTATTTATTATTATTCATATTAAAATTTAATTATTAAAATTACATCAAACCCAAAAACTTGCCTACAGGAAGAGAAGGCGAAAAATCGATATTGTTTCCATTTAATTTTTTGACTATTTAAGAATTATTCCTGGAAATAAAAACTTAATTTTTTACTAAGTGGAAAACGCAAATTTTTGTTTGAATGATTTCAATATTTAGAATTAAATATTTTGTTATTTATGTACTTAAATATTGGATTTTAATTACTATTTTGCAGGATTTCCTGGATTCCTTCTTTATAAATATTTTTTTTAAGTTAATTTTAAACAAATTAATTTTTGGATCTTAATGTTGAAATGAGCAACATGGGATTTGAATTAAAAATAGAAAAAAATGGATGAAATTAATAGTTTAATCATTTTTTAATAATCACAAATTTTTTATTTATTATTTGAACTGAATTTGAATTTATTACTGAGATTTATTGTTTATTACTTGAATTATTAATATGATTATTATTTATTTATTAAATGATTAAAGCCAAACTATTTTAATAAATATAAATAAAAATAAAAAAATGATTAAATATAGTTTATAAAGAAAGTAAAATATATTTTTTGAAGTGACTAAGAATTGAAGTACAATTTGATTAATTTATGAATTAAAGTATTATATTTAATGATAAATCTTTACTTAATGGTAACAAAAGTAATTTATTTACAAAAAAACATTAAAAGATATTAATTTTATGCTTAAAAATTAAAAAAAAAGAAACGTAAGAAATTAATAATATTAGAAAGCAACAATATGTTTGGTTTAAAAATGATAAGAAAAAAGGAAGAGCAAGGATATACCATAGACATAGTCACATATATTTATTTAATATTATTGTTTAATCTAAAAATAATTAATCTAAATCGTTTCTCCTGGTGCCTTGAGGATTATTTGTGTTTTTTTCGGGCAGTGCCAAAGTGGCTGGAAATGGAGCGTCTGTGTTTGCGGTGGCAGCTACTAGTCGGAGCTACTAACGGTACCTGCTCCTAGTAATAGGGGGTAGTGGGTAGGTGATAGGGGGCAGGGTATAGAGGGGCAGTGCAATTGCAGCACGTCCATCAGTGGCCCATTGTCTGTGTCACGCATACATAATGAAGTGAACCCTGAACTCAGGCAGGGGATGCTGTGATTGGACTGCAGGGGAAGGAGTTGCATTTACCTGACCTGGCCACCTCATCATCGTCATCATCATCCTCGTCCTCAACCTCGTCCTCGTCCGCAGCGATTGGCTGCTGTTTGTTAGCCTTCATTGTGGGACTGGGAAGTGGGCTGGGAAAACTCGGTGTCGGTTTGTGAATTGAAAGAAGCGCAATTAGCACTTCGATTGTGTTCTGTTGACGCGATTTGCATCAAATTAATGTCTTCATCAACAAGCGGACAAGCGGACAAACGGACACAAGGACAGAAGGACATGCGGACAACGAACCTGAACAATTGAAAACATTTTGCATTTTGATGCTCCACCAAATGTCAATAGAATCAAGCCAAAAAACAATTACAAAAATACCAAATTGAAACTCAATCTAGACCACGTCAGCTGGTTGTAAAAAATTGGCTTTAATCGCCCCAATTGTTGGCCAAAAATGCAATGCAAATTCCTGACTAATTTTGTTTACAGTTCGATTGAATGATAATTTCTCAAAAGGGCCAGAAAACTGTTCAATTTTAATCAAAAGCGGAACTAATCAGGCCGCAAATTTGCCCCGATCTGGTCTGGTCAGTTTTTGTTTATTAATTCCAGATATTTATTTTCCACATCAAATTAAGAGAACTTTGAATTTAATTCACGTTTTTCCATTCCAATTGGTCATTCAAATCTATTTTGTGGTTGTGTGGTGTTTCAAGAACAATATTAGATTAAAATATGTTATGATGGATTTTTAATAATTTTAATAAAATATTCAATTAATTTAAATCGTAATCTTTTCTAAACTTTATTCTTGCGAGTCTATCCCCGCGATCCGAGTCGTACAATAAACGGCAGCGCCCCTCGGTCGGTTGGGCGGTAGGTGGGCTGTACGTTATGCAGTGGGAGCCGCGCGAAAAAAAAAATTTAAATATGAAATTAATATTGATTTTAAATTAATTGTAAAAAGAAAAGCATTTGAAATTTCTTTAAAAATACCTTTTTTTATTGTGAAAATATCAATATTGAATTTTGTTATTAATTTTCTCTCTTTTTTATGAAGATTTTTTGAGAATTTTTATTTAATTTTTTTTTTTTTCACCCTAATATCTATTAATACAGAAATTTTGATAAAATGGCAACAAGTTTTCTTTGAAACCCAATAAAGAAAAATAATTAAACTTTGGGAAGTGGAAAAAAAGCACTTGTTGCAAATGCCCCAGAAAGCCAAACCCTCCTCTCCCCTTCTTTTAACCACTTGTGGACTGCGTGTTTCGTAGCTTGTATCTTCCATCTTGTATCTTGTATCTTGTATCTTTAGTGGGTATCTACAGGGATACGAATGCGAGGATCCGAGTGCTTTGTCCTCTTTCCTGCCTACCGTTCTCCTCTCTTCCGTCTGCTGTCTGCTCTCAGACGGCTTTCTTTTATTTATTTATTCTTTCTGCTTTCTTTCGCTTTGGTTTTTGGTTTTCCTATTCTGTCCCACTGTGTGTGTCGCCATTCCTGTGCTTTTTCATCTCCCTCTAGCTCCCTCTCGCTCCCTTTGTGCTTTCTGTTGTTTTTTTTTTCCTGCCTTTCTGTCTTGCTTGCTCCGCTCTCACTCTCGCTCTCCTTTTCTTTCATTTGCCTTCAATGCAATTATACTGGATAAATATCTTCTTCCGTTTTAGCTGTAATTACAAAAGTTTAATTGAGTTTTCTCGGCTCGTTGTGTTCTTTTTTTTTCTTCTTTCTCGTGCTTCTGCTTCTGCTTCTTCTGTTGTTGTTTTTGTAGAGTGAGAGAGTGAGAGGGGGCGTTAGGAGCTGAGCGGCGGGGGAGGAGAGGGTGTGGCCAAAGAAGTTTCGCCCCAGCATTCGTCCTGAAGTTGTCGTATCCTTGTCGCCGCGGCTGCTGTTGACGTTTCGTCCTTCCCTTCCCTCACGCTCTTACTCTCTCCCTTACACAACTACGATACAAATACACAGATACAGATACATTTACAGATACATTTACAGTTACAGATATATAATTTCCTTCTTTTTTTGCAAAAGTATCTGGCGCTCTTGTTATTGTTGATGTTGCGAAATAACGGGAAAAAAAAGAGTTGCCGTTGTCAGGCTGCCTATCTCCTGGCCACGTGATTGTTTTCCTTGCCTTTGCCGGGCCTCTGGCAAACACTTTGTTAACACCACCCACTCCCGACACCCCCTCCTCAAGGACGGCGCATAATAAAAAGTGATTAAAACAGAAAATAAAGCTGCAATGCCAGAATTATTGATAAAAAAAACGAAAAGCTAAAATCCACTCGAGGGATTAGGGAAAATAGGGAAAACTTTGCCAATGGAAGCTGAAAATCCTGCAGGACATCGTCATTTTCGCTCAAATTAAAGAACAACAAGGCAGATTTATCGAGTAAGAGATAGCCGGTACTCGAATATTTTGCTTATCATATTTTAAGGTTAGGAATAAAAGGAAGTTTAAGACAAAATGAATATCCGGTACTTACAATATTAGCTTCTTTTTTTTGGGACCTTTCTTTAAAGGACAGACTGAAGAGGGCATACGATTATAGGATAATCGTTTACTGATTAAGATAAATAATTTAATACTTTATAAAAATTTTATAATTCAAAAAATAACTATCTGAAAGAAAATTGTCCTGGATTTGAATATCCTTGAAACATAGACTTCTACCAAAATTTGTATTTGAATAGATATAATATATTCCTTTAGAATAAATTTTAGAATTTTTAAAATTGTTTTTTTTTAACCATATTGTAACGGGATGGCTTTTTCGAGTGGTGGAATAATCTTTTATTGGAATGAATATGAATATGACATTAAGAAACTAATTTTAATTATCGTTCTACAAAAACTTGGCGTGCTCCCCGTTCGCTCGAGCCCCTTTTTTTTCTTCTCTTCTTCTTATCTCTCTATCGGTATCGATAGAATACCGAGTAACTATCGCTGTTCTTCCTTGACAAGAACCTGCTCGTTACAATATGTAAAGGTATAAATTAAAGCTTTGAACGAAATAATGGTCTGTTTTATAAATAAAATTTGTCTATTTCTTTGAAGGTACAAACTATTAAAAAAAATAAAAAATTATAATAAGTTGTTAACAAAACACTTATCCTACACTTTATACAAATAACACCTTAAATTAAACTAATATAAGTACTTAATTTATTTCATTTTATTGTTTCTGATAATTCGAACTGTTTAAATATATTTTTATTTGCATGTTTAAATTTAGATATACAAAAATATTTATACTTTTTGAAAATGTTTTAAGAAAAAAGAATCATTTCAGCTTACCGCTCCATCACTTTCCTATAAGCTTATTGTTTTTTATTTCTAAGATTTTGAAGATCTTGTTAAAATGTCTACTTTTTGGCAATCAAAATACGGATTTCCTGGGATGCCTGGGTTGAATATTTATTCCTTGAACTTGGACCTGGTTGGACCTGGTTTTTCCAGACCAACTCCCGGGGGGATGGGCCAACCGAGGACCCCCCTTTGACGTATGAAGCTAAAGTCAATTTATATTTTAATAAATAGGGAAAGTGTTGAGCGGCGTCACAGGCACGCCTGTGCATCGCAAAAAACCGAAGGAGGATACTTAATTTATTCATTGCAAATTTACATCCTCATGTTTGCAAATTTAAAAACTGCTCACACCCATGTGGGGGAAGCCGGAGTGGGGGAAGTTTATTCAGAGCAGACTTTCCCTTTAGTAATATGTAAATCGAATTGCCAGCCGTGCCCTTCCGTTCCCTGCACTTTCCCGCCACACATGCATCCTTCGAGTATATATACTCACATATCCGCCGATCTGCTTCCACTCGAGAGATATAGTCGGGCATTTACATTTCCATTTACATGCATATCGCCGAGTTAACCCAACAAACTGCCAGCCAACTAAGTGTTATGATTTCGCAGGAATCCACTTGCTGAGTTAATCCGAAAATGGCTCTATAGTGTGACCAGTTTGATGTTGGGGGATGTAACTGAATGGTTGAAAACTCAAGAAAACATAAATAAAATCAACCCTGCAGCATGTTTTAACTACTCTTCCAAGAAATATTTAAAAACTTGCTTTCAAAAGTGTGACCAGATGAGGGTTTAACGCAATTATACCTTATTATTGGAATATAGGAATTATTTTTATTTTCATTATAATTATTATTAAAACGAAAATACCATATATTATAATAGAGCATACATTTTATATTTTTTCAGATTCAGATTAGATTTTCAGATTCAGATTTTCCAAGAAATATTTAAAAATCTGCTTGCAAAGTGTGACCAGATGAGGGTTTAACGCAATTATAACTTATTATTGGGTATTGGAATATAGGAACTATTTTTATTTTCATTATAATTATTATTAAAACGAAAATACCATTTTGGAAAACCTAACCTTAATGTTTCTGTTCTGTTCTGTTGGGATGGCTTGTAAAAATGTATTAACTTTATCACAAACAAAACAAATATATTTCCAAATCTATTAAAATAATTAATTTTTGATGTTCAATTCGACATACAATTTTTTTGTTTCTATAAAACTATCTATCTAATCTTGATAATTTTTTTTTGTAAAATTTCAGTCAAATTTTTTGTAAACGGTTTTGGTAAACAAACAAAGAAAGGTGAAAATGTGGAATTTTCTCGTATTTTTTCTTATTGCAAAAAACTATTTATAATTATAAATGAAACAAATTTTGTTTGTTAAAAAGAAAAATATAAATAAAATATATATTGTTTGGCATATCTTAGTATTCTCCTAATGCAGACAGTGTGCCCAAAACGGTTTTGGATATATTAAAGGAGACAAGGTCGTACAATGTTTAAATATTTTTTTGATCACTTAATTTAAATATTAATTAAATATATTTTACTATTCAGTTACAAATATTTGTGTGAAATTATTTACAATTCGAATGTAAATGGAATATTATGAATGCATCATCTCAATAATATTTCTGGTATTATGGTTAATATTTAGTATTTGTTCGTAGTGCTTGCAGGAATCCCACGATTGAAGTGGACGGGCGACAGGGGCGTTTTAAATCTAATATAATAAATTACATACGCTCGAGTAATCTAATATTTATGATGAAAGTATACCTAAGCATAAAGCACTCGGGCCGAAAGCAGGCATAACCAGACTTATCCACACCCATTTCATATGCATTGAATGAAAAGAAAATTCGCACACATCGAGTGGGGGTGGTGCGTGGGTGGATGCGTGGGTGGATCGGTGGGTGGCGTGTGATTCAGTGGATGGTTTTGTGCGGCACTCCTGTCAAAACAAATCCGTAAGAGATTACATTAAAAGGCGCATTTGGACAGCTCAATCGCAAAATAGCAAAACATTCCTCCGGCATCCAGGCAGTCGGCAGCGGCAGTCGGCAGTCGGCAGTCGGCATGCGGGTCCTGTATCCAGTATCCTGTATCTGGGAGATATCCCCAATGGATTTACTGAATGCCAACACCCAAATCAAATCTGCAAGCCCCCTGCCCGCCGTCGCAGGCCTTCGTCCCTGCAAATGATGGAAAGTTCCCTGATGCAAGCTGACAGTAGTTTTTTATTACGAATTCATGTAATCTTTCTACGTGGTTCGCTTTTTTAAACGGCCAATCCGACACTTTTTCCTCCACTCTCTCCACTTTCTTCGCTTTCTTTTTCCTCCCATTTCTCCCGGTTTTCCCTGGGAAATCGAGCAGAGGGATATAAAGGTGGTTGACAAGCTGGAACCTCGATTGATTCAATAAGCGATAAATTATGTTAATTTCTGCCCGCCTCGGGGCTCCTGCCAACAAAAACAAAAATAGTTCGATTCAGATTGATGATTTTAGGCAGATTGATATTGGAATATATACTTGGGAAAATAGTTTCAAATAATGAATATTAATGACGCGTATTTTGCCAACAAAAAGTCTTTTTTTTATGTCAACGAATTTAGTCAGAAATGAAGCAATAACTCTGTGAATGAATTTTCTCAGCCATTTCTTTGTTTTCAGAAATTATTAAATTCTTTAATAATTCTATTAAATTTTTTTCGTTTTATTTGTAAAAACTATCATTGTATTCTAACATCAAATTTAGGAATTCCTCTTAAAATATTGAAGGTATTTCTTTTGTTTTTCTTCCATGTCAACTTTTAATTAATTTTAAATTTAAATTCTTTGCAAAGGGCTTGTTAGTTAGTTTACAAAAAAAAATGTCAGATTGAGTTTTTTTAAATAAATAAAAAATAACAAAGATAATTAGATATTTATTAAGATTTTGGGCTTTGTAAAAATATTTTGATTTGAAAATTTATGTATATAATATCTTAGTTATTTTTGCATACAAATTTTTTATTTTAATTTTGAATTTAATTTATAAAAAAAATAATACTAAAATAACCCTTAATTCTACATTATAATTCTACATAAATATAACACATTTTGTAGAATTAAGGGTTATTTTATCATTATTTTTTGTATGTTAGTTTCTTTAAATTGTTTTTTAACACAAAATATAACTAGTAGGGTGTATATGATTCCTGGTACTCCTGGTGCTGGCTTCACTTTGAATAAAAATACTTTATTTTATTTGTTAATATAAAGAATATATATAAAAATATACAAAATAAAACCTTTTTGGAAATAAATTGGAAAATTTGTGTCACGTTTTCCCCTAGACTTTGTGGCAAACAGATAAAAGTATTTAAATCTAAAATATAGCTTGGAAACCTCCACAGAGAACTCCAGTTAACATTTAATACCACCTGGAAGGACTTGGGTGGCCCTTGCTGCCTGCTCCTTGCTCCTTGGTCCTTGGTACGTTTTGGCACACATAACTTCACTTGATGCGATTCCTTGCATATAACCAAACTTCGGTTATGGCCATCTTGTGTGACTTGGCCGTAAGCCGACAAATCAGCTTAGATGGAGTGCGATGCCGTCGACGGTGCCGATGTCCTGGAAGGACAAGGACTTTGAGCAGGACTCGGACTGAGAATCGGGGAATCAGGATACAAACAGAGGAGCCGGGACGAGGAGGACGGACAGGACTTAGGAGAAGCACTTCCACCCTTTTGGGCCGAACTGAGCCGACAGTTGAACTGACAATCTGAAGGACCTGGCAACCGCAAGGAGCCTTTGTCATGCAAAGAGCAAAGTGGGCGCCCAGCCGCAGTGCCACGCCCTCAGAATTGACTGGTACAAAGGCCGGGCCAGGTGCCAGGTTCCAGGTTCCTGGTTCCAGCTTGCAGGTTGCAGGTGCCAGGAGAAGGCGCAGGACCTGTTCGCAGGACCTCCACCTCTATAAATTGTAAAACTATTTTCAATAACAGCACACAACAAGGATGCTCGGGGCTGAGGTCCCTGATTATTTGCCTTCTACCTTGACACGAGGACACCACGACACTAGGACGAGAATCCTTTGTGTCCTCCCTCGCAATCATCGCCCGGATTCGTCCTGTTAAAGGGCTTTCCTTTCCATACTCAGTACTTTTCAAAATCATCAATTTGATTTTTTGGTTGTTTGATTTTAACAATTAAATCGGAAATATATTTTTATTTCATTAATTTTATTTTTTTTTAATAATATAATTTATTATTAAAACTATAGGTAAACCTTAAACATTCATTTAATATCACACAGAGACCCAAGAAGAAAAATAAAAACTTATTCATTTTTATTATTAGTAAATAAATTTGATCATTTTATTTATTATTTAAAAATTAACTTCATTATTTCATTTTGAATTTCAATTTGTTTTGGTCAATTTTCATAAATTCATTCATAAAAATCATTTAATAAGAAATAAAACAGCAACCGATTGACTAAAATATGTACAAAATTAATACTTAAAATTCGATTGCTTTGTTTCATTTTGAAATAATAAATATTTATAAAAATTTATTTGAATCACAAATAATACTTATGTTTATTTTATTATTGTATTATATAAAAAAATAAACTATGTATATAAAAATATTTCTCCCAAATTTGTCATTAATAATAGTGAATCTTTTCTCCCCTAAAATATCGATAGTTTCATTATCGATATTCCAATTATTTGAATTTATTTGTTTTAGAGAGGTGTATTTTTTTATATTATTTTTTATTATATATTTTATTATTTATTTATTATATATATTTTTAGAGGGTATCCCATAGTCTGAAGACAAGGTATGGCTTTGGCTTTGGCGTTTTTTTGTCTTTGGAAGGCAAGTGGAAAACTCGACTTTGGGCAACTTTATAGACGTTCCGCACAAAGGCGGGGGTGTCTCTTTTTTTCGGGGAAAGGGAAGGGGTGGAAGACTGAAGACTGAAGAGAGAAGAGAGAAGAGGTAAAGGGAGGCTGGTGGGAAAGGGGGAAGGGTCTAACAAAGTTTATTCTTTCTGCCATACAATTTGATGCTTTTTTTGCCCATTTTGTTTTTTGTTGTGAGGCATGTTTTGTTTTTTGTCTTTTGGTAATTTAGCATATTCCTTGCAGGACTTGTTGTCCTTGTCTGCTGTGTTCTTAAGTTTTGCTTCACCGTTTGCGGTGTGCAAATGCAAATTGCTTGGCTTGCATATTTCCAACCTGAGTCCCATCGTCCCAACATCCTTGGAGATCCTTTGGAAGGAGCCAGAGGTCCGCCGGAGGGGACGAACTGAAGTGCGGCCAGCCGCATTGATGGTTCCATCTTAGAGCCATCTCCCAGGTAAGTGGCTTCTTTCCAAATGCACTTCTCCGTGCTGCTTCCAGGACGAAAGCCAGAACAACGAGGACCTAAGACCGAGGACCGAGGACCAAGGACGAGAAATCAATTCGCAAATAACTCAAAGTTAACTCAATGAACCCGGAGGGAGTTGACAGGACGAGGGTTCGGGAATTTATTGGGTTGGGCGTTTGCCAGGCTTAATGAAGCGGTTTCCTAAAATATTCCCAGATAATTGAATACCTGATTGCAGTTGCAAAGGTTGCAATTACAATTGATAAAATCCGACATGCAGCTCTTTATTTTTTCACAACCTCTTCCCATACCCTCATACCCGGCATCGTCCTTCAATCGTTCAGTCGTTCAACCATTTCGGTTTGAATAAATAGTGGGAACTCGCTTCAGTTGTTGTCTTTTGGTCGTGTGTCCAGATGTTTTGATTTACTTTTAATTCATTTCACTGCCCAGCCACTCCACCCACCACCCCCTTCGAGTGCTTTTCCAACTGTTATTGTTTCACCAATTGTTGTTTTTCTAACTCGTGTTGTTGTATTTTCCTCCAACTTGCTATTAAGAAAAACGCCTCCAAGAATATTCGACCAAGCGGGCGGGAAAACGAGGAACACACATGGAAAAAATATATTCCAAAAGCTAACACCATTCATTTTATTAAATAGTAACAAAAAATTTATATTTTAATAATTGGTTTTGGCCAACAAAAAATTAAAAAGAAGTGTTGGAATACTCTAAGTTAAAAGTTAAAATTTTTAAACTTTCAACTGAATAAACTTTTACTGACAAATTGTACAACAAATTTTTTAATAAATGAAAATTTATTACAGAAACTCTATTCTGTTTTCCTAAATCATAAATTTATATAAAACAATTTAACGGATACTAACATAACTATTCTTTTTAATTAATTAAAAACATTTTATTCTTAATTTCAAACCAATTAATTCAATAATTTTATACAAATGATTTATGTTTTGTAAAAAATATATTATTTTTACTCAATATAAACAAAAAAGTTATTGTCAGGGGCTGCCAGACGTAATTTAAAAGGGGACATGCAGCGTTGCCAGTAATATTAATATTCTCAACAATAATCTTAATATTATGACAACAATGATAGTGGTGGCTGCGTGACAGTACAGGAGGCAACTATCGGTAATAGTGCAGTTGGCCAGAATGATAGTAGTTAAAATATTCATTTACTTTGTTTTTGGATAAAAATTACGAAAAAAACTGGTGAAGCGGTCAGCCTCCTGAAACTTCGATGGGTCAAGACTGACAAGCGTCGGACGTAAAACTTCTGTTGAGAAATGAATCTCATGTTAAGGTATTTCTGAACGTTGGAAATTTGCCTTTTTACTATTTAAAATAATTAGTCATTAAATTCATTAACTAAAATAAATAACAATTACCTAGTCTTAAATCTATTTATCTTTAATATTACATATTAATCAATAACTTATGTATATAACATACAACATTATTCTTAAATAATTTTAGTAAGTTTATTGTTTTTGAAGCTTATTTTAAATGCCCAAAAATAATTGATAAATTAAACTAATTCAACTTTTTGACATTCAATGTTTTGCTGATTTTTAACTACAGATCAAAATACACATTTAGGAATATTAAATATTATTTTATATTATTATTTGTATTTAATATATTTTATATATTTAACACTTGATTGTTTCAGTTTTATATATTTATTTTCATTCATTTCATGAATCATCATTGGATCTTGAAAAAAAAGAGAGTTTTAGGATTTTTAAGTTTAAAGCTTATTAAATTATGTATTAAAAGTGTACAATTAAAATATAAAAAAGTGTTTGAGTATAAATTAAGGATTACTGAAGTCAGTTTAAATAAATAAGCCAACTGGTGTTGGGATTTCATTTATTGTCATGATATGAATACTTATTTTGATTTAATTATATTTTATTGTAATTAAATATATATATACATATATACATATATATACATACATATATATACATAGTTAATTCATTGTATTCAATTTTGTTTTTATTTTTTTGTAGATACATACATTTTTAAGTTCTTTTGCATATCGAAAATATTATATTTCGTTTTTCTTTCCAATATCCAAAACCTTTTCGCTTGATAAAAATGTGTATAAGGTGGATAAATTTATGATTGCCCTTAAAAGGGTAACCAAAATGTAAAGAATATTTTTCTTAGTGTGGTGGTGGCATTGTGGTGCCCCTTGATATCCTATGACCACCTCCCAGCCCCCGCCCAGTCCCCTCCCAGAAATGTATCCGCTTCCTTGGGCTCGCCTCGAAATGCAGCCAACCAGCCGGCAATAAAAATATGATTGTATTTTCGCTTGAGTTGTTTTCATTTCTCGATGATGTCGAGGACGAGGGTCAGGACATGGCCGGGACATGGACCTGGACCTGGAGGTCCTGTGTCTGCGGCCGAGTCCTCAACTCAGAGACCTTCGTCCTTGGTCCGTGGTCCGTGGTCCTTGGTCCTTGGTCCTCAATTCTGACCCAATGCATGGTTAAATCAGGCGAATGCCAGCGGTCGAGCATTGAACTGCTTGGCGTTGTTTTTCCATCGCCGCTTTTGTTTTGTTTTCCCTCGGTTTTCCCTTCAATTTCCCCCAGCCGATCCCATTTTTGAAATCAGGACGGCAACTCTCGCATATTCGCTACATTACATTTCTCGTTGCCATTAATCGTGCATCTCAGGATCCGAGGACTCGCAGGACACACACAGGGCTGACGTCCGATTCCGGGTTCCCCCATCCCCCCAGTTTATTTCCCATTTATATTCCATTCCCTTCGAGTGTCTCTCTTGTATTTACTCGAGTGATGTAATTTTTGAATAGCTTAAGGCATTTCAAAAATGTTTAGCAAGGCAAATCCTTTTTAAACGTCGATTTTCCCCAGGTCCTCTTGTGTTTTTGTTGCGGTCTGTCGGGCTCTCTGCATACGCATATGCATACGTACGAGTATATGCTCTATTATTGTTATTAATAATCATAAATCATATTATTTTTTTCCCATCCAGGGCCACGTTCGTCTGAAGGAAATTCATTCAAAGGCAATTTTGATGCAAAGAACGCTACAACGATTTACAGCAATAAAGCAAGAAGCTCTTGTTTCAGATGGTTTTACAACACTGTCTTAAACACAGCCTTAAAAAAATACAAATATACACCTAAATCATTGTGGCTATTAATTAAATGAAAGATGGATTCTTCTTTTATACCAGAAGAGATGAATCTTAAATGGTATAATTAAAACCCGATTCATACTTGTATTACATTTTGTCATCACCGGCCTAAAAAAATATCTGTAGTGGTAAAAAAAAATGAGAACTTGAATTTTAATAAAATTTTAATGGTGATTTTTGAATGTTTTCAACCTAAACAACAATGGAATCAACTATTAAATTTCTTTAGGCTTAAATTTAAAAATAAACAAAAATCGCAACTTCTGTTTGCAAACTAATAATAACTATGAAGAACAACCGGAAATTATCCAACACTGTGTCGGGAAAAAAATTACAAAAACCAGAGAGTGTATACTTATAGCCTTCCCCTCTCTGCTGTGAAACAAAGAAAGTGGCCAAACACAAGAAACAAGAAAACAAAAAATGACGCAAACAAATTTGTAATGAAATTTTGTATGCTGACATTTCGAAAAATTGCTTTTTAACCTTTGTGCTGTGCCGCCGCCTCGTTTCGTCCCCAGAAACTGCAGTTACTTCGTGTGTGTCAGTGACATGTTAGACGTGTATCTGTATCTCGACTCCTCGCCACGGGTGGTCCCACGTACTGGAGAAGGTCGAGGACTGTGTCCCAGCCAGGAAACTTTTACACAGCGAGAAAAGTTGGCTTTCATTCTAGTCACGAGCGCAGTTCATGGCCATTGTTCAGTGTTGAGAATCTATTTAAAAGTTTGTCTATTTAACAGTGTTGTAAAGCAATATGCATATACATATATGCAATATTTTTTTTGAGTGTAGGAAAGCAAAGTTCTGTGTGCAGCTTGCGAAAATCTGTAAACCGAAAAGTCTGTGACATGTTTTTAAGTTTCTCGGCTTGGCATGCAGATTATTATTAGGTTGTCCGTCCGTCTGTCCGTGTGTCCGTCTGTCCGTGTGTCAGTCTGTCCGTGTGTCCGTCTGTCCGCCAGTTTGTTCATCTCTTTAGCTCTGTACACGGCTGTCGCCTGCCAGGTGAGTCTCCGAAAAACTTTGCCCATGTCCAGTGACATTGGGTGAACTTCCTGGGGGGGCCCAGAGCCCCATAGAGTCGAAGTGCAGGGGCGTCGTTTGAAAGGGGTCTGGCCTGGGCCATAAGTTTTGTTCTAACAAACCAATTACTTGCACCAATTTCCAAAGCAGGCTCCGTGGATGGACGCTGCATGATGGAAGAGTTCGACTTTGAGATATCCAAAAAGATATATCTATATACATCTCAGGATATGTATATATATCTGCAGACGGAAAGAAAGAGAGGCCGTGAGGCGGTGGGAGAGAGACAGACTGACGCTGAAGAAAATACAAATACGACTTTGAGTTACTTTTTCATTATTTTTCCAAAGAGTTTGTCCTTTGGCGTGTGCCACACTCATGCAACTGGCTACACTGAGAGAATTATGGTAATTGCTTGAAATACATTTCTGGGGGTTAATTATTAGTTAAACTTTTATTTTTTGTCCTTTTATTTGAAATTTTGTATCGAAAATTTAGCTATAATTTGTGTCAGTGTAGCTCCTTTCACCCTCCAACTCTTCTCCTGTGGCAATGTGTGTGTTGCAATGTTCAAAACATTGGCAGATGTCGCCGCACTAGCAAAAGTTACGAGAGCGGCAAGTGGAAAGTGGCACAGGAAAAAATATATGGGATGGTTAGGGAGGTCCTAGAGGGTCTAGGATGGTCTAGGGAGGTCCTGGAGGGTCTAAGGAGGTCCTGGATGGTCTAGGGTGGCCCAAGGTGCTGCTGGGCATTTTCTGTGGGTGGCTGCGTTTGGTTTGTCTTCGGTGGCGCAGACAAGACATGCCAACCAGCCAAGTCAGCCGTCGTCGAGAACCAAAAAAAAAAAAACTCAAAACACATCCATATGAAAAAAGTTGTTTCAAGTTTTTCTTTTTGTTTGTATGTTTTCTAAAATTTCGTGCTTTTGTTGTTTCTTTGATTTTTCCCTACGGTTTTCCACCCACTACCCGAATTTTCTCTAACCTCCCAAATATTTTTTAGTGAAATGTAGAAAATGAGAATCTTAAACATTTTTTGTTTAATCAGGAAAATAATTATTCACTAACTGAGATACAAATATTAAAAAATAAATAACTTCCATACTGGTTAAAAAAATAATTAAGAATTCTTTTAAATTGAATCTTAAAAAAAATGCTATTAAATTGCTATAATTTATTCTTTTATAAACTTTCAAAGACTGAATTTTGTTCTCTATAATTAGAGAGAAATATTTTGTTCTTTATAATTCAAGAAGAATATATTTTATACATTGGTTATCCTTTCCAAATTCAATTTTAAAATATAAACTACAAAAACAATTTTTTTTATAAAATTGCAGTCCTAATTCTGAAGAATTCTATTTAGAATCTCATTAATTTTAAGTTAAAGCCATTATTTAGCTATTAAAAAAGCTTTAAAACTATTAAAGATCTTAAAGTGATTTATTAATATTAATGTTAAAAGCCTTTTAAATCTGGTTATTGAGATTCCTTGGTCGTTAGCATTGGTGTGAGAAATTGTCAAGGAGCTGCTGGCAAAGGATCGCTTAAGGAGGAGCAACTTCGGAGGAGATCTGACATGTTGCATGTGTGGCAAGTGGCACGAGGCATGAGGCATGAGGCATGTGGGTGTCACCGCCTGCGGTTGTTCTTAGTCCGGGATTAAGACACATTTTTGAAGGGATAGAGGGTGTCCTAGTGCGACATAATCTCCCCCCTTTAGCCGCTTAACTTTTTCCACTTGCATTTTAGCCCCGCTTACAGGATATTATGGAGGAAAAAAAATGTAAAAAACGAAGCGCATGTTGTGTGCGCGTTGTAAAAAGTTTTTAATTTTTCTTTTCAAACATTTAACTAAAAGAGCAAGTTTAAGCCAAAACCCAGGCCCTGCCCTGCCCTGCCCCTTGAAAGGAAAAACAGAAAAGATGGAAAATGAGAATCCGCATTTTCCTTTTGGCTCGAAACTCATAACTTTGGCCTGGAAAAATATCACACGCATAAAACAACATACGATGCAATCTGCCTGACGTCGACTGCACTTTTGCCAACCCACCACCCACCGCCCACGCAACGCCACCCACAACCCCACCCACTACCCCACCCAACGCTGCGTTTTCTTGGATGTTGGGGGTTTATTTTTCTTTTAATGAAACAGTTGTTGCCCGACGGCATTATGACGATTATTATTATTATTATGAGGCATGCAAAAGTTGCCGTTAAAGCAGCGTGTAAAATAATATTTAGACGGCAACTTTCCGAAGCTTTCCAGCTTTTCATTCCAAGAGCCTCTGGCCTGGCTTAATTAAATTTCAGAATTCGGATTTCAGATTGAAAGCCAAAGCCAAAGCCAAAGCCAAAGCCAAAAATCCAAGCGTTCAGAGAAGACCGCCAAAAACGCCAAAGACTGGGCCCGTTCTCGGCCAAATTAATTGAGTCCCTGGGAAAGTATCCTTAGTTTCGATCCCAGCCAGCCAGCCAGCCAGCCAGCCAGCCAGCCAGGATGTCGGGAAGCCTTGGAAAATTCTTTAGCCTTCGCTTCGGAAAATTCTCAGTTGACGAAATTAATTTCCCTTTGTTGTACAAAATGCCATGAAATTTATTTTGGAAAGTGTGAGGCCACAGATTTGAATGCACTATTTTGATTTTGATTTTGATTTTGATTTTGATTTCGGTTTTTCGTTTGATTCTGTTGTGGCTGCCAGAAGCCTTTCGATTCCGTTTGGTCCTTGCCCAGGATTACAGCCCCTTCCTCCTTCCCCACACTGCCAAGGGCAACGGCGGCCATCGACATTTTTGCCAAAAGCACTTTTTTGTCTTCGCCAGCCGGAAATTCTTATTCATTTTTTGGTCATAATAGGAGCTGTTTTCAGTTCACAAATTTAAGTTTATAGAGAAAATCGTTCCACACATTTATTCAAATATTAAATATTTTTTCAGAAACTTTTCATTGTATTTGTAAATTGTAAGCCTGAATCTAAATTTTAGACATTTTCCAATAAAATACACATAAATGCTATTTCAAATTTCATAGTTTTTATAGGTTTTTCTTTAAAATTGCTGAAAATTTAGCATATTTCTGCAAAATTACTGAAATCGTGAAATTACTGAAATATTTTATTTATTCCCCTGAAGAACTGCATAAACCAATTAATTTTAAATCTTTATAAGAAATTCTTTTCCATTCTGTTTATATTTTGTTTTTAATTAATCTTATTAAATGTATTAAAAAAAATAGTTTACATTTTTGCTTATTTCTAGCAAAATATACATAAATGCTTTTCCATTCGGTCTATATTTTGTTTTTTATTACTCAAAAAAAAATAGGTATTTGCGATTATTTTCAAAGAAAACCTTTCCGTTTTATTTGAAACGTAGATTTTTTTTCTGATTAATTAATCAATTAAATGGATAAAGTTTTATTTATCAAATATTTAGCACCCAGCTTTGAAAATTGAAAATTTTGATTCAAGAATTGAAAAGCCCTTAAAGCCTGAATGTAAAAAGTGCAGCTCGGCTGACTAATTGACTTTCGATGGTGGATAATTTGTAAATGGCCAGGGAGATCCTTGGCCTCTGACTGGCCGAAAATAAGGGACTCGGAACAGAGGTCCTTTGGGGCTGTGCCGCCATAATCATAGCCCGGGATGGATGGAAAAGTCTGTCTGGTGCGATAAGAAACGAGTCCTTTTGTAGTTTGTCCTTTTGACAAGAATTGCTGTCCTGGGCTCTGGGAGCTGCTGTGGCGAGAAAACAGGATGCGGGCTGGTGCTGTGGTGCTGTCGGGTCCTGTTTTTGCTCCTGTGGCAGGAGTGTCACTGGCAGAAGTCGTCCGCTTTTTGGTTGGCTAACTCCAAATCATCTAAAACAATTTGACATTAACATTAACGAGAGCAATCGGTGGGCGTATCGATGCCGATGGCTCTTCATTAGTTTCTCCCCTTTCGTCCGTTTTGGCAGGACTTTATGATGACGTCAGCCCCGGCCTCCGCCCCTCCACCCACCCCATGTAATGGAATTCAATAAAAGCCAAAAGTGCAGAAGGCAACCGTTTGACACGGAATCCAATAGCTCCGCCCCACGGCTATTGACTCTGCCCGGAGCGAGGGGGTTTTCCGAGGCTTTCCGGGGCTTTTCCAGGACCTTTGCCCCCCTTCAACTCCCACCACAATCCCCCCAAAATGTGGCATGAAAACTCATCAGCCTGTCGCTTGTCGGGCTCATTTGTTAATTTTCAGCAATATCGACGAGTGGCCGAAGGATGTTGCAAGTCCTGTCTCCTGTCCGGCGTATCCTGTCGCTTGTCTCCTGCCTCCAATCTGGGCAGTCCCAAACATTTAACATACGACGGCAATATATCCTTCTGGAAAATGTCAAAGGACCCACGGGGTCCATCAGCTTCAAAAGGAAACAATGCCCTTGGGTTTCAAGATTCATTTTTTAATAATTAAATTTATAATTTAGGGATCAAGGTTGACTTATCGATTTGTTATCGATTATATCGATTAAATGATTTTTTTGATAAATACTGAAATCCTTAAAAAGCCTATATTTTTTAAATTCCAAACAACACAAATTCTACGAAAAATATGTAGAAAAAGTACCTTTAAAAACATCTTCCGCTTATGTTTTTAAAAAAATTGTACATGTGTTTTTTATATTAAATATTATAATTAAACATACATGACAATTATAAAAAATTTAATTAAAATGGAAATATAATTTTCTTTTAGTTACAATATGATATTACATTAGCTTTAAGAATAAATTCATATTTGGGCAATATCTTGCAATTTTATTTAATACTCAATTATATTTGATTCTTTTCTATAAAACATTTTCGACCTTCAATAAATATTTATTTTTCAATTTAAAAAATCTTTATAAAGCTTTTCTGAAGATTTACTTCAGATTTTCACCTAATTTACATGTTATATAATTATATAATAAAAATATATGTAATAAAAAATATTATTTTAACGCTTTTATGTTCTAAGCTGTGAAGCATATAAATATAACAAATACAAATGTGTTAAAAATTATGTAAAAATAATTTTAAAATTTAATTTTATTAAAATTAATATATATATATGGTATTACCATATATTTATTCGATTAAAATGTTGATCTTTTTCACCTCTTATACTCTATGGGAGATTCCCGAAAATCCTGGAGTCAGAGCTTCCAATGTGACCGCATTTGCGATGCGACTTGGTCGCAAACTGCCTGCACGCAGTCTCATTAACCCCTAGTTACCCCCACCACCATTAACCCTTGAGCACCTGTAGCCTACTACCCTTAACCCTTGAACCCCTTAACCCCAGGCGTTGGTCAATTTGCACCCGGCCTAATCGAGAGTCAGGAGGCCAGTTCGATTGCCAATTGCCGGCAAACGGGCAAATAACTCGGACAATCCGTCAGGACTACGAAATGGAGTTGGGATTGGGGATTGGGATTGGGGATCGGAATGGGAATTGGTCATTAGCTCTATACTGGGAACTGGAACGACTGACTTGGCCCGATAATCACATTGGATTTGGCCAGAACGGTTCAACTAGGAGCTGCTATTTCCATTCAAATTGTTTTCGTCCTTAAATTCCTGCGGATAATCGCCTTGAAATTGTATCAGTTTCTCGATTTTAATTAAAGTTTTTATTTTCAGGCGAGTTCAATTATTATTATTTGTAAATTATATATTTTTTTTCAGTAGTTTAGGGGTTTTCTAGATAGTATTTTTATAATTTAATACCCATTGATTAAATAAATATAATAATTTTTTACTTTTTTTTAGCTTTTCTTTTCCGCTCTATAATATTAAATAAAATCCTCAATCATTATCTTTTATTTTAGCTACAATTCTTCTCATTATGTTCATAGTTAAAATTTAAAATAAATATCTTTAAATATATTGAATTAATTTATATATAATTTGTTTCTTGTTGGTTAAATATTTATTTTCCATACTGAGAAACTAAGGTTGTTTCTAAATTGTAATTTCTTTTTTAATAAAAACTATATTCTTCGAAAAATTTACTTTTAATCAGAAACTTTATTTGTAATAATAAAGTTTTTTTATGTTTTAATTGTTTTTTTTTATGTTTTTAATCATTAAATTAATATCATTTAAAAAAAAAACCTTTGGAAGTCGTTTTTTGAGAATAAATATCTTACTCAAAGGCCTAACAAAAAAAAAACATTTGCTTATTTTTTAAATAAATAATTATGTTTTATGTATTGGAAAATTCCAAATTTACGTACAAATTAATAGTTTTCTTATATTTGGGTTTTTTTTCGATATTCTTCGATAAAATTTTAATTAATTTTTTTTTCAAGTGCGTAGGATTCGAAATCATTTTCTTACTTAATTTAATTTTGTTTTTAAGGGTTTTGTATTATTAAATGAAATAAGATTACTTGTTTAGGTTTTAAAAATGTAATTTAAAGAATTATTTACTCTAATTAGTATTAGAAATATAATATTTCACCTGTTAAGGGTATCACCTCGCTGCTTGTCAAAAAAATTGACTTTATGCCATTATCCTGTCGGGAAGTGACTTTATTTTTAAGAGTCAAGTTGTCTCAGGACGAGGAAAGGACAAAAGGACGGAACGAGGAAAGGAGCAGCAAGTCGCTTTTATTGCATTTGCTCTGGAAGAGAGTGGCCGGGGGTGGGATGTGCCATTCCCTCTGATCCTGCCAGGATGTCGATTCCAATAAACGGGACCGGCATTAACCCATGGGTGTCTGTGTGTGGACGGGTGTGGGTGGGTGTGGCATATGTGGGCTATCTGCCATCGCCTGCCACTTTAATTAATTTCTTTAAGTTCATTAACGTTTGACTTGCTGGGGGGACAGTACACACGAGTACAGTGCGGAACAAAACAGACAAGCATCAGACAGCAAATGGGCGGCGATATTGGAAAGGCACTCTCGTTCGCCATTTGACGACATTGTCATCCTTGGGAGTCCTTGTCCCTTGTCCGCTCTGCTCAGTCCATAGGACTACGGTGAGGGCGATTCTCTGCGGGTCCTTTGAGGCCTGTTGTGTCACTTTGGTTATCCTTCTGTCACACCCTCTTGGGATTGCAAAAATTAAGATTTGCAGGCGAAAATTGCCACGCAATTTCTTCGCTTGACTGGCTTTTGACCAAAATAATGCGTATTTAATTTTTAGCTTGGCTATAGGTTGTTTTTTTATTCTCCCCTTTATTTTTTAGGTAACCATTTATTTTTGAAATAATTAAAATTTAAATATATTAAGAAAAGTTTCTATCCGATATTTTTCTCCAATTTTTTTAAATTTCTAAGCTATAGGCGCTCTGAAATATTGTAAATATTAAATTATTAATAATCTAAAAAAAAAAGTAATTAGTTTTCTAATTCAGTTTAAAATTAATAAATTTTTAAAAGATAAAATATACAAAATGGCGTATCGTTTGGCGGCCATTTTTTTGTTCTTAACTCTTCTGACAAGAGTCTTTCCTTCTCCTTCTCTCTCTCGTTCTTGTCTCACCCGTTCCGCGAGCACTGCTTGACGTTATCGACTCGCTCGAAGCTCAAAAGCTTACGTTCTCTTTCTCTCTCTTCCGTTCACTTCGCGTGCGCTACTAGCTTCTTTTAAGATCAATGTGCAAGAGAGATGCAAGGTGGCGAGAAAAGCAAGCGAACGATAGTTCTTCTCTCTTTCTGTTCACAGTGTAAAGCTTACACTATAAACTTTATTCTTAACTATATTTAGTAAACCGTTTTTAGTATATTTGTGGGGCAATTACCTAAAAAAAATAATGTAGTTTTTAATTTAAAAAAAATAAGTTTAGAATTATAAAACCTAATGTGACTTAAGTTGCGCAGCTCAGAAGCCCAATCTTAGAAAAAAAATCCCAAGAGTCGTGATAAAAAGAACTAGGGTTGTGTCGTTTGTGAACGAACGAACTAAATTGAACTATTCACCAAACGGAACGAACGAACTAGGTCTGTCTTTATAGTTCAATATAGTTCGTTATTTCAATTTAGTTCACAAAATTACTATATTATCTGTTTGTAAACTATTTATTATTTCTTATTATTATTATGTGTTATTATTATAAGTGTTTTTGACATAAATTGAATAAATAATATTAATTTTCAATAACAGCATTGTATGAAATAAATTCATAACATTTTTTGTTTTGTTTTGAAGCACCTTTAAGCAAATTTAAAAAATGAACGATTGAACTAAATGAACGACCTAGTTCATTGTTTTTAAACGAACGAACTTATTCCTCAAATTGAACTAGGATTACCCAACACTAAAAAGAACCATAATCCAAAAATTTTAAGCTTTAAGATCAAGCTGTACGCAGAACTTTATTGAAATAAATAAAAACTTCAAAGGTAAACTTAATAAAGCTTGTCTCGATATAAAAAAGGGTGTTTAATTTCCCAACACAAATACATATTTCTACCAAATTGAAAATTTTCTTTTGTGAAATTCAATTATATAAAACAAAAAACTTGGCTATTAATTTAAAAAATTCTACTTAGGAATTATAAAGAGAATTTATGATTTTGCTATTAATTAATTTGATATAATTAACTAGAATGAGTCTCCTGTTTATTCCTGTTAAGTAAAGTCCATAAAATACAATTTTATTTGTAATCAGAGCAATTAGGTTTCCCCGTTCCATGGCAAGGATGGTAAATATTAATTGTGTTTGCCGTTTAGTGTACCATGTGGGCATTAAGGAATTCCGGGACACCGAGTCACCAGGACTCTGGGTTTATGTAATTTCTGGCACTCACTGCGGGCTTGACCCCATTCCGCGGCGGGTATCCTTTTCTGAGTCTGTATCGCTGATGGCTCGACTGCATCCCAGGGTCCTTAAACCGTTCGCGTTTCAATTCATTTTTCAAAGCCATTCTGGCAGGATGGCAGTATGGCAGAATGGTAGAATGGCATCCTGGCCAGGCAACACCTTGGCCAAAAAACGCCGCCACCAGCGACCGTTGGGCCATTGGGCCGTGCCTGTTTTTCCAACGTTCGTTTTTTAGCAGCTCATGAATATTCATAGACATGAGCGCCCAGAAAGGACCTCCGATGGCGTGGGCTATCTGACACAGTCAGCATTTCAGGGGCGTTGGCAGATGGGGAGGCGGAGGGCGGACATTATGCCGGCAGTATTTTGAGAATGACCCGCCTTGAGGTCGCGGATGTGGGAATTCAAAAACTGTCGAGTGGCCCACATTTTGCGGCCCCTTCCGGAAACCCATTAAGACGAAGAAAGTGCTTTCCAAAACAGTATTAGATGTGTTTTCGCTTTTCCTGTTTAGGCGAATTATTGCCTTGCTAATAGTTATGGATCCCATAATGAGAGCTGACCTCGTTTCACTTTAGTTTTTCATCTTAATTTCTAACAGACTTTATTAAGAATTTTCCATTTCAAAGAATTACTATTCCTGGCCTTCTTTTCTCGATTCCTATTACTGGGTATATTTTCTAAGAAATGATCTATTTTTTACACTTCCCACTAAAATTTAAGGATCTTTATTTCTTTGTCTTCAAGCTTTGAAAGAAAAAATGAAATGAGGATGCTTTTCAAAGTCTTTTTTCTAAAAAGAACTTATTTTTTTGTCATAAGAACAGCTCTTTGTTACCTTTTCTTATTTATCTCTAAACTTCAATGTAAAATAATACAATTTTATTGAGATTTAAATATTATTTCTATTTTTAAGGATATACAACACAAAGTTTATATTATAAAACTAATATACATAAATAAAATTCATATTTATTTAAAAGTTCTATTAAAATGCAATATCCCTCTGAAGATTGTCTCCGTCATTACTTATTTGTACACAAAAAAACAAGTTTGATCAATAAAAAAAGCAACTATAATAAATAAAAAAAACAATTATATTATAAAGAAAATTACTTAGGAAAATATAATAGAATTTAGTTAAAGTATCCCAAGACAGAAATACATAAAAAACAATAAAGAGAACTGCTTTTGAGTACCAGGTATGAATATTGTACAAAAATTCAAAAAAGAAAACTCCGTGGGATTGTGGTTTCGTGCATGTCCTGAAATATTTGAATGGTTTATTAAAGGAAAAAATGTAAAAATAACCGGGAGATCGATCGAGTTTGAAGGATGAAGAGGTCAAGGACCTAACGCGGCTGATCCTTGGCCGGGGCCTGCTGTCCCGGTTGATTCTGCGGCTGATTTTGAGCTTGATTTTGATCCTGCTGTTGCTGCTGCTGAGCGTGTTCGATGTCCTGCGGCTGCTTGGCGTCCTTGCTGTCCTTGGGCATGGCAAACCGCTTGGTCCAATGACGGGCGATCTTGTCGTGCTCCTTGCGATTGCTCTTATACTGATCGGCAATGCACATGACCAGCGGATCGTCCGGATTGCACTCCCCCATCAGCACGTAGATGGAGAGCAGGACCTTGGCCACGTTCATGACGGGGGACCAGCGCTCGCCGAGCACGTCCAGGCAGATGGCGCCGCGGCTGTCCACGTTGCAGTGGTAGATCCTAGTGGTGAAGCGGATGCGAGGCGGCCGGAACGGATAGGCCGGCGGGAAGCGGATGTCCAGCCGGAAGTGGCCGCCCTCGTAGACGGTGCCAGCGGGACCATTAACGCCCGCCGACCAGCGGAACAGGTCATCGCGATGCATGTCGGCGGAGCAGTTGGGCGGAGGATGCTTGCGGATCTCCTGCAGCTCGCGCTTGATCCGCACCACGCAGCCGCTGAGCGGGGCGGAGAGCATGGGCGAGGAGGCGGAAAGGGTGTTGGTGTTGCCGCCAGGGCGCGGGGGCAGGCCAATACTGGGGGGCGGTGACTGGTGCTGGGGGCTGTCTCGTCCTCCGAACTGGTGATGCTGCTAATCGATGGCACCTCTATGGGCATTTCCGATTCTCCTTCCGCTTCCTCCTGTTCCTGTTCTTGTTCTTGTTCTTGTTCCTGCTCAGCTTCCGCCTCCTGCTCCGGTGGATCGCTGGACATCCTGTCGCCTATTGTCCTATCAGAGTTAGGTATCAAAAATATATACAACTCTATATATTTTTCCTAGTTTGTGCGATGGGAATTTGTATGTGGCTCCGTAATCGGTTCGAGTAATTTTGAGATTTTTGTTGAGGCCTTCACATGATTTTCATTTGTCGCAGCCTGTTAGTTCGTTTCCAGAAAACAAGCAACGCCTTTTGTGGCAAAGCAAGTCACTAGATCGGTGATATGTAGACGAAAGGCAACTAAAAGTTAATCCAAAAGCTGGGCCAGAACTTCATCGGTCTGGAATACATAGTATTTTAATTACTAAATTACTTTTAGAAGATGTATTTAAAGAAATGTCTAATTTAAGCTTATTGTTTACCCACCTAAACTAATTTAATGATTAATTCTTAGTCCTGTACTGTGCGTGAATTAACGCCAACGAGCATTTAAAAAATACCGCAAGGTCACACTTGAAGCACTATCGAGCTTTCAAAATAGCGATATTAGCGAATTCAAATAGAAGAGGCTTTTCTTTCATAGAACTATCGATCTATGAATTTATAGAAATTATAGAAATTATAGAAACTATCGAAACTATGAATTTCGATCAAGTCACGGATTTTTAGATTTGGATTTCGTTGAAGCCGCGACGTTGGTTATCTTGGTACCAAAAATCATCTAGAATTCGAATTTTCACATTTCTTTTAGCTTTAAGGAACTCCTTCTTATGATATATAATATGTCTTATACTTACAAAAATTCGAATGTATACCAATAAAAGGCCTGATTTCGAATTTTATCAAGACAGTGTCCCTAAGCATTATGCGCTTACTGTGTGGAACTGGGTCCTTTAGAACTGCGGCAAGTCATCGACACACCACCCCAAAGCCCAGATCTAAGCCCCATAGAAAAGTTTTGGGTCCACCTTAAGAAAGAAGTGGGAAAAAGGGCACCAAAAAACCAAGCAGCACTAACTAGAAGAATGGCAAGAGATTCCAAGGAATATGACCTACCAAAACTGATTGGATCGATGAAAAATCGCCTCCAATATGTTCCTAATGCTAATGGAGAGTATACAATGTATTAAAACTATTAGTTTTTTATTATCTTTTCTTTAAAAATTAACTGTAATAGAGCTAGAGTAATTTGTGTAAACACTTTCTTGACAGTGTCAAAAGTGTGTAAACTTAGTTTTTGTTATTTTTCTCGTTAACTGTTTATAATTATGTTATTATTTTTTTACATATTCATAAAAAATATATTAATAAATAGATATAAATAAAAAAAAAATCCTGAATTTTGATAAAAAGCCTTTAATTTTGCATTCAAAGTCAGAAAATACCATTTATTTTCGGTGTGTAAACAGTTTCATGACAAACTGTATATGTGCATATATTAAAGATACAAATTTTTTAACTTTATAAAAAAAGGGCTATAATCCAAATGATTTATTGTTTCAAGCGCTTTATCAGAGTTACGAGATATTCTTTTTTAACTTTAATGAAAAATCTTAAAGAAGGAAAATATGTTAAAGCGCTGGGATATATGTATGTATCTTTGGAAGTAAAATGTTCACGAAAGACACAGTCTTTTTAGAATTATAAAATAAATTTTGAACGCCATGTGAAGATGGTGGCTCATAAAATTCCTTAAGGAATAAATTAATCTAAAAACAAAAAGGGCTTGCCAGGGATACTCGCATTTCGGCGGAAGAGATAGAGATGTGCAAGCTTGGAGCAGAGTACTCTCGAGCTTTCGATATAATATCGAAAGAGGGAAAACAATAAATAAACCATCGATTACAATTTTTTTGTGTTGGGAATTTGTGTTTTTGTGATTGGATAAGCCGTGCTTTTTCTGTCACTTTTGGTTTTACCTGTCGGTGTTGGCTTGTTTGTAATTTTCACTTTTTCCCGAACCTTTGCCCGGTTTAGTCGCCCGTCCAAGAGCGTAGCTTAATATTTTTCAGTTTCAGTTAAAAATTGGAGTTTCCAGCATGAACTGTGTGATGTGCCAGCGGACCATGATCCGGCCCTTCTCCCGGGAGACCACTCCCCAGCTGTGTGTCTGCAAGATGGAGCACTACCAGTGTCTCGACTGTGACGAGTACATGGCCCGCCACTGCGGATTCTGTGGCCAGATCACCCACCTGCTCAGCGTCAGCCTGCGCCTGGAGCTGGAGAAGGTGGGAGCGGCGTCTGCGACTGCGACGATGCAATCCATCCAAACGAATCGAACGAACGAAAATGTGATCACACTCTGGCAGAGCGAAAATGTGGCCAACTTCACCCACTACAGCAGCCGCACCTTCATCGTGGAGAAGAAGCGTTCGCGATCGGAAGGCCGATATAGGGAGAAGCCTCGGCGCCGCAGCACCTCCCTGGAGAACGACAGGCTCTGTAATCCCGACTCCACGCGCTGGGCGACAGACACGTCCCTCTACTCAGAGGACAGGGTGCCGCCGTCGTATGATGCCACCGCAGGACTTGGACGGTGCAGCAGTGAGGGTACACTTCTGGGGAAACCCCAAGTGGATATCTCGGACTTTGTGTTTCAGTCGGAGAACAAGGGTATGGTGTTCGGCGATCGGCATGCCCATCCACGGAACACTCTCTCGTTGTCGCTCTTGGCTTCCGATGCCCCGAACCCGGATCCGAATGCCCTCTGCAACTGGATTTCAATGGTAAAATATTCAAAAGCTTATTTATTATATCTATCGTTATTATTTCCTTTTTTTTTAATTTAAAAAGGTACGCCGGGTAGTTTACACAGGACGGAGATGGAGAGACTGGCACTCCTCGAGGGTGGGATGTCCTTCGGTGTTCTTCGACGAGCTGATGAAGCTCCGAACAAGTGTGGTTAAGGAGGACCTACCGATCGCTATGGAGGACATCCTAGTGACCTCTCGGCTGGCCAAATGCCCGGAGTGGGACTGCGAGGAGCAGCTCTGTCCGGAGAGCTTGAACGACCACTTGGTGGGTGGGCACAGGTTCTGGACCATCAGGCGGACCCGTCTAGGGGAGCCCCAGAGTTTTTGCATGGACCTCCGGTTGACGCCCCGAAACATGCCCAAGTGCCATGCCGTGATGCAGGTGGAGAACATAGTGACTGGCTTCGGATACGTGCAGCAAAGCGACCTCCTGCCGATTCTGGTGATGAGCATGCACATCAAGCTGGGCGACATAACCGCCAACTCGAACTCCAAACAGCAGTTGACCCTGATTTGGGCCACGTCCGTGGTCAGCGAGCTCCTGCCGCTGCGGGTCACCATCAGTCTGTGGTCCTTGGAGGGTGACAGCCCCGAGTGCATCATTTCCTATACTGGACAGCCGTACGACTTGCGGAATACCCGCCGCCCCCTCAAGATCCTCAAGAGCGGTCGGGCCATTATCCTGACCGCCGACCAAGTGGCAGGACTTACCCAAAAGGGCAAGGAGATGGTGGGCATCCAGATGTCCGTCGAATGGGACGTCTGTGTCATGGACAATACCTACACCGAGACAAATACGGACGCTCAGGACACTCAGGATCTCAGCGAGGACGAAAGCGAGGTAGTTGAGAAAACTTTACAAAAAATTGGGAAATAATTTTGAAAAAAAATATCATAGAAAATAGAAGTACAAATGGATGCAAAAAATAATAAAAAATACACATTTTACACTCTTATAAATTATATCTTAATTCTTAAAATTAAAATTTTGGGTTCTACTTCCTATAATATAATCTATTTTTAAGTAATATTTGAGGTTAGGAGGAGGCTAGGACACGGTTTGAAGACTTTATTTCCGATTATTTCCGACAATTTAAAATATTTCGGAGGGCTCTTTAAATACACAAATCGAATTGGCTACTTTTTAGGGATTTTATTCGCATATTTTGCCAGCGCTGTGGAAAATTAGGAAAGTGAGAAAACAGGACAGGACAGGATGATGATGTGGCCAGGGCGAGAGGACGAGAAAAAGAAAAATGGGAGATCTAAGGAAAGCGACACTCAATTTGCGAAATGCAATAAATTGAATGAAAAGTGTGAAAATGAAGAGGAGTCATCAGGAACAGCAACAGCGACAACACTAACGACCAGAAAGAGAGGGAAAATCGGCGGGGATAAGGATAGGATGATGGAAGACGGACGGCCAAGAGAGAGACGGAGCAGCGCTAAGAAAGCCAGAAAATGTAAATGAAAATTCAAGGAAATTTAATAATAAAAACATCAGCATAAAGTGAAACGCATAAAATCCAATGAAATGTAAAAGGCGCCCGCTGGACTTCTTTCGTCGTGTTTCGTCCTTGTTTTCTATCCTCCAATCCCTGTCCCTGTCCCTGTCCCTTTCTAGTCCTGCGAGTGTGCGGATGGATGTGTGTTGGAAATAGCGTCGGGTAATCACATTTCTCTGGTATAGTGTCCTGCAGCCGGCAGGATATGCTCAATTGAACATGTTGATTGCTGACAGCGCCGAGTCCTGACCCACCGACTGAGATCCTGGCAAGTCCTGGCCGCCCCGCCCCGCCCCACCACTGCAAATGAGGAGTCAATTGAAAATCAAGTTAGAGCTGGCTTTAATGGAATTAGTTCTACATGGCAGCGAGGCATCTGCGCGATGCAAAGCCAAGGATTCGTGCGAATACAGTTACGGATGTTTTCCTCCCACTTCCACTCCCACTTCCACCCAGTCACCTGCCCCAGTATCTAGATTTACATACAAACCTACAAACAAACATATATATAAAAAATATATTCGGGGTCACAGGAATAGCACAAAAGATAGTCCTTTGTGGGCCAATCACTAAGCTGGAAAAGGGAGTATCGCAACATCTAGCATTGCATTAATCAAAATGTTTAAATGTTAATGACTATTGAACCGATATCGATAAAAGCGATTAACAGAGATGCAAAACGATAATTGTAAAAACCTACTTATCAGTAAACGATTGCGGGATATGTAAATATTTGATTTATTGTGTTCCATTTTTTATGAAAATGTCAATCATCATATTGCTTTTTTTTATTAAAGTACAACTTTATTTATTAATTAAAAAGACGTAAACCATCAATATTTCATATTTTAAGTAACAGATTCAGAAAATGGATAAATAAGTTATATTAGGAACTTGAAAAATTACAACAAATTGTGTTGGTTTCTTTTTATTATCGATAATTATCGATTACAAAAAATGTGCATCCAAAGCAAGGTATCGCTTTTAAATTGCGTTTCTTTGTTTTTATTATCGAAAATTATCGATAAGATATTAAAAATAATTTTTCCAAGGTTTTTAATTCTAAAAAGAACGCAACTAATGTTTGAAAACCAACAATATTAGATATAAAATTCCTTAATAGAAATATTTACGGATAAGAAGTGCTTTTTAACAATGTGATGTGTTGATTTCAGAAATTTTTATTAAGAATTTAAAAAGATATTGGTATTAAAATAGGATTATATTGTTCAATGTTCTACTCAAATTTAATAGAAATGATTTAACAAAAATTTCCTTCATTAAATAATTTAATATGTATATATATAAAATTTTTAAAAAATATTTAATATATAATAACTAAAATTTAAAGTATCAAGCCAATTCCATAACTTTCGCCGCCATTGTATGTGTCAGATACTCGTTAAAAGGCGCGTGAATGAAATTAGAGACACCCGACACCCTACACCCTACACATGACACCCTACACCCTGGCACTAGCCATGCTGATACCCTGGAATTAAACGGAGCTGATGGCGTATTTACGAGAGCCTTAAATTAGTTACTTAGTCCTCGTTTTAACTCAAGTCGTCCTCCTAAAACCAAATGGGCTTGTGCTTAGCGAAAACACAAAATAACAATGCCATCTTCGCGTTCTCGGAGCGAAAAACTATAAAGCTAAAGAAATGGCTTCGAGGACTCGCCAGAAATGATTGAATGAGGGACTTGAATGGTTGAGGGAATTGGTGCATGAATCAATGAATGAGTGAGTGCACGAAGGGCAGAGCCGTGAAGTATAGCCATCGCAAAAGCACTGAGAGAAATCGTGGTGAGAAAAGCATCAAATCAAGCAATTCTATTTTAATTTTAATTAAATAGTAAAGGCACAAGATTTTAATTATAATTTTACTTCCAAACATGCATTAATTGATAGGTTCTTTTGGTGTTATTTTTTGATTTTTAATTGAATAATGTTTGGTTTGGAAAAACCTCATTTATCGAGTTTATTTTGGTATTTTAATGTTTCAGATTTTATTTTATTATTTAGATTTCAAAAACCATATACGATCCTAAATTTAGAGTAAAACACCATGTTTTTTATATATTATCATGAAAACGATCGAAATATGTTGGCCATAGAGAATGCTTTTCGATAATTAATGTATCGAAACTGATTTAGTTCGATAAAACAGATACATTTTTAATATATTTTAGCTTTTTTTTCAATTGTAGATTAATACAAATTAAATATTTTGTAGGATGAATATTTTGTTGCTTTGGTTTCCACTTACACCTTTTTTGATGGCTTCGATTGTGTTTCAATTAACGATTTCGATGTTTATCGATTATCAATCGAATTTTATCGATTAAAAATATAATTAATTCTTAGCTACAAATAGAAGGTGGAATGAAATAAATAACTTGGGAACATCACAAAAGGATTAGCTTCTATATATACTCTTTATTCTTGCTTAAAACCTGTGTCTGGGGGTTTTCCTTTTAATGGTTTGGTAGTCGTTTTTCTTACAGTGCTGTCTGCAGGAGTGAGTGGTTGCGGCTTGGTGGGTGCCTGCAGTGGAGTGGGTGGTTTGGCGGTGCGACAGCTGATGGGTTATTGGACGCTTGTGGTCCCCGGCCCTCGTCCTTTTGGTCCTTTTCGTTCTCGCTCCCTGGATGCCTGAATGGCTGCCTTGTGTTGTGTTGTGTTACTGCCTTTGTAGCTTAATTGAATTTAAGTGCGACGCACAATATGCAATATTGCAAAACGAATCATCACATGAGCACCCCCCCTAAACCATGGCCGCACTTTCGCGATTTTCCTCGCGAATTTTGAGTTTTTGTGGCGTTTTTGTGACGCGATTTGCGGCGTTACTTGAAGGTTTTAGTTGAATTTCTTGTCCCGAATAAATAGGCTGCCAAACGGGCTTCAAAATATAATTACTCGGGTGTCGAGTGAGTCGAGTGAGTACTCGCCGGACCCCCGCTGGCGAATGCGAACGAGTGCGGCTGAGTGAATGAATGCACTCATGCGACACTCACTCTTCTCTTTCGAGTGCCGGGTCCTCAACTTTAGAGCATCGTTAAATGTCGCTTTAAAAACTTCTTCCACCCAGTACCGCCACCGCCTACCCCTTTTTTTTAAACCTTTTTCTCACCAACCAGTTACGGCACATAAACAAACAGTGCCAAACAAACAACTCCGATGCAAGGCTCCACCTTTCCATGTCCTGCACCTTGCCCCCTGGCTCCCGGCACCCGGCACCCGTACCCGGCATCCTTCCCCGGCACCCTGGCAAATAAAAAGCACTGAGCGAAAATCGATGTGCATAAAAGAGTAGCCAACAAGTGTACAAAACAAAACAAGGCAGCGTCGAAAAAAAGTTTCGGAAAAAAGCGAACATAAACGGAATCGGAGGAAGAGCCAGAAGAAAACTTGAACCAGTCCAGTACACATTAGAGCAGGTCCTTTTCCCTTAAAAAATAACGCGAAAAAAATACGAAAAATGTCACACAGCTTCGGTCAACTCGAAGTCCAGTTACCCTTTTTTTCTTATCTTTTGGAAAAAAACTTAGAAATACAGGGTACAAAAAAAATAAACGTTCCTCAATTTAAGAATAATACTTAGAAAACGAAACAAGTTATTTTGGCTTTTTTTTTATAATTAATTTTAAAAATGAAATTAAAAAATAAGAAATAAAATGTAATGTCTTCTGAACACAGTTATGGAAATACTTTAAATAATTAAAATTTGTCTTTAATTGTTTATAATAAAATACTATATCTGATTTCTTAATATAAGATACCGTAAAAATGCCTCTACATAATTTTTAATATTTTAATATTTCTGTTTTAAGTGTAGAATATATTAAGTCTATGTATTTTGTTCTATTTAATATTTTTGAATAATTTCATCTAAAGTAAAGTCTTTTTAAGTCACGATGTTGAAATTTAACTTTAATAAGAAAACAGTAACAAAAAATTTAAAAAGTTGATTAAAAAATCTTGTTCAAAAAGAAATTTTTAACTTTTATGGTAAATATTCAGATATTTTAGATGTTTCGAAGGGTTTTAATTATAAATTCGATTAAAAATTTCTTCATACATTTGGAAACTATGGAATGTTATTAAAGATTACAGCTTTTAGTGACAAGAAAGGGGTATACCCTCGACTCTCTGCCATTTACAGGGTATCGAAATTCAGGAGAGGAGGAACAATTTGTTGGGCCGCGTTTTGGCGACCAACGCAAACGCAAACACTTGGCACTTGGCACTTTTTGATGTTGTTAGTGGCCATGTCTGCTTTTCAGTCTGGTGCCGAGTTGGTCCTGCCAGCAGGACAACGAAGGATTGGTGAAGGGACTGAGGCCTGAGGACGAGGGAGAGTTTCGGCCACTCCTGCAGGTGTCGCCGCGCAGACTTGCAAACTATGCACATGGCGGTAAATACTCCGTTCGCCACGTGGCCAAAACCGCGTTCCATTGCCGTTTCCGTTGGCCAACTACCAACTACCAACTAGGACCCCAAACTGGCAGGACAGAAAGTCCTGGCGGGCGCTTAAATTTACTGCCCTCAGGCATTTCATTTGGTGTCGCGGCTAAACGGGGGAGGAGTCCGTATCCTTCGCCCCCAGCCCCTGTATGCCAAACCCCCCTTAGTTACAAAAAAAGTTACAAAATCGCCAAAAGAAATAGGAACCAAACAGAAAACAGTCGCAGACCGATATGCTACAGATAGGTTTGAATTTTTTTGCAGGACAACACGATAGCTTTTTTTTGCACCACACTAAGGTTTCACTTCGGGGCCAAAAATAGTTCAAATGTTTAAACAATTTAAATATAATTTAATGGCTTCTAATATAAATTTATAGAAATTGTAATATTTTGTTTATAAATGTTCATAAAATAATGTGGTTTACGGATAATTAGCTTTTCTCTCTTTCCTATCAAAAGAATTTATTCAATTATTATAATTTAATATCGTAAGAATTTTTTATATTGTTTTTTTTTATTGTAATTTTTTATATTGTTTAGAAAATAAATACACTTCAAAGTTTTTCTAGCTTTTAAACAATAACTAACACAATAGCGGATGTTTTCACTAGAATTTCTGGTCAAAACGATACCTGGTACTTTTCCTAACAATGCCTTTTATCGATAACAATATTTGCATAATTGTACTGCGTTTATTAATTACAAGTATCAAAAATTTATGAATAAAACTAATGTTGATAATAATTTCTAAGATTTTAAAAACAATTTGCATTTAGAAGCTACGCGTTCCGTTAAATATAAATTAAAAGTTTAGTTTCTTTGATTATTTCCCTTTTTTATTCCTTAAATTTGTTGCCGAGAAATCTTGAAGCTTAAATATTATTTTAATATAAACCCCAATCAAGGTAAATCCTTGAAACCCCTTTCAAGAAACCATTCTAGACTAAAGAATTATATCTATTTTGAAGTCCACTTATAGCTGATTCTCCATTAGTACCACTTTCCGAGTCCTGGAGTACCATTTGCCATTTAAGAGACTAGAAGATACTAGAAAAATATATAAATTTATATTTATTTTGATGTAGTTTAAGGATTCGATTGATTTGATTTACTTTCCGACAGCAGCCAAGTTTTGCAATTGCAGTTGCAGTTGCCAGTGTGCTCGGTTATCCAATAAGTCGCAACTAATAATAAATGGAATCAACTTTAATTCGATCAAATGCCACGCCCCCATTTCAGAGCCAGCTTCATCCGCCTTTTTTCCTGGCTCCGCCCATCATTTCACGCGGAAATCAAAGACGCTTCCTTATTTTTCTTTAGTTTAAATTGCAGGAAATTACTTTCCAGTGGGGGAGTGGGACGTCTCGGGACTTTTCATCTTTTTCGCCAGATATTAAACTCAAAGGTAAAGTTGGAAAAACACCACCCACCAAACCACCCAGCAACCTCCTTTGGCGCTGACCATGCGGATATTGAGAAGAGCAGCGAAATCTTAACTGCTACTTATCGAGTCGCGCTTTCATTTTGGCCCCGTTGCCACGGAAATTCATCAAAATCATATAAACTTGTTCCCTGTTTGCTCACGCCCCCTTACCCGCCCCACGCCACGCCCCCGCACAGCTATCCTGCCATCCGCCATGCTATCCTTAAATCTCATCTCGAGGATTCCCGGCCTGCGCCAGCATTGCGGTCTATCGTTTTGGCCAAAAACTTTCCGTCCACCATCTGCATGTTTTCTTACACGGTTTTCCACGATAATCGGCTTCTTCGTGTATTTCTTGTTTTTCTTGTTTTCCTCCTCCTTGTTGTTATTGTCCTTGTTGCTCTTTTTGTTGTTGTTGTTGTTGGTGGTGGTGCGGATGCGGATGCGGATGCGGATTCTGAGGCGGAGGCGAATCTTGTTGGCGGCTGGGCTGCCAGTGGCACTTGAGCAATATTTGATTTTCTCCTTTGATGCCATTAGTTTTTCTTTCATTCCCCTTTTTCTATTTTCCCATTTTCCGATACCCTTTCCGAAGGGTATTTTCGAACTTAAACCGCCTGCATTTCTGCTACAAGCACTTTTGATAATTATTTTGATATTTGAAGAAAAACATCAGAAGGATCTATATTTTTCTAAACAAATATAGAACTCGTAAAAAAACTCAATATATTATTTTAAATTTATCTTTTAATTACTTTAAGAATTCTATACCTAAAGTAAATAGTTCTACGATTTATTCAAAAAGGCAAATCAATCATCAATAAATTTGAATCGATTCTTTAAAAAAACCCCTTCAAAAATCTTTAAATTCTAAAACATTTATATCGAAATAGATCGAACTACAGTCGATATCGCTGTAGTAAGCTTAAATAAATGGTAATAATATATAATAATAATATAATAATAATATAATAATAAAAATGTTGGGGATTCCGTTTAAGAAAGTAATATTTTCATATAAATCAAATTTTTGGATACAAGTTCTTTTTTTTTTAGATTGAATTAAATAAAATATCCAGAGAAATTATTTGAAACATATTTAGATTGGAAAATTCGTATAAATAATTTCTTATTGGATCTAATTATTATTAAATTCTATTAAATCTTAATAAATATATTTAAGGAAACTTAATATATACCATAAATACCAAGCTAAAAAAATTACATTATCTGAGTTTCTTTTTGAAAGTAATGCAAAATTAATAAATAATAAAAGCTTTCAACAAAGAAATATTATTAATAATTTTGGAAATTAAAACAAATTAATTTCTTAATATAATATAAATAACATAAATAATATAAAATTTAAATATAAAATTTTAGCGGCCGAAAAAACAGACAACAAATTTAAAAGAAATTAACATTTTTTCAATAAAAGAAATAAAGGGAAAAAAATAAATTTCTAATTAACTAAAATATTGATATTATAAATAATATAATTAATTTTATTATAAAAGTTAAAGTATGTTACTTATCGACGTGTTGCTTGTGACAGCAGCTTGTCTCCTTCGTCCTTAGTCCTGGGCCTGTGCCACCTGAATCCTGAGTCGTTGGAGTCCTGAATCGCTTGAATCCCTGAATCTGGGCCTCCACCTGGTCGCAGTCACAGTCCGTTTCCTGGCGCAAATCGCGCACTCCAAGATAAACTTTTGTAAATGAAATTGCAAAATATATTTCTTTTGCTTTCCATCCGCCTCGCTATGCCCCTTTCTCCGGCATTTCTCTTTGCTTCCCCACCCCGCAGTTTTCCCCGCACTTTACCCCATAGCTTCCCTTTCCCCTTTCAGCTTTCCACTTGACAGCTGAAGCAGATAATGCGTTTTGCCACTGTTGCATTGGCCTCGAATGGGGAAAGGACGAGAAAGGAGGAGAAAAGGTGAAAGCGGAAAGGAGTCGTCCTTTTGATGCTTAGAAACCGTTCGAGTAATCAAAGCTCGACTTGGAGGAGCCAAGGAGCCGCCAAAGCAATCAGCTGTCGGGCCCAGGGAGCACCTGGAATAACAGTTTCCATCGCTTTTCCCCAATGCGCATTTTCCCGTTAGTGTATGTGTGTGGGTGTGGGTGTGGGTGTGGGGATGCATGTGTGAGTTGGCAAGAACAATCACAGCCTGATGTCGATTAGTAATGGTCGCGTGACACGAAGCCCATTGATTGCCTCGATTATTTAATTATCGATTAATTATCGATTAATAAATCAAACCTAATAATGCAAATAAAAATATTTCATGTGAAATTTGAAAGCAAATTATAAAATAAAACTCCACTCTATTAATTTACTCTTAACAATATTAAAATTATGTGTTTAATATTTTAAATAAACGGCTTAAAAAACAGAACAGAACAGAATGTGTATAAAATTAAATACTATTTCTGTACATAAGACTTTTTCACATAAATCGCAAATTATTATTAATTAGTTTTATAAAAATCATTATTTATTTTACCTTAACTTCTATTAGCTTGAATTTATGTTATTATTATTTCTTATAGATTTTCTGACTTGGATTTTACTTATTGCACATCAATTTTTGCTTCTAATTCTATAAAATATTCCTTCCTATTTTTTATTATTCAATTATTATTATTATTCAATTAATATATGTTTTTCTATATTAGTAGCAATTTTGGAAACTTTTAAATAATTTTAATTTCTAGAGTAATAAATGAAGAATAAAAAGAATATTTTTTTATTTTATTTTTTATTTATTTAACATTTAATAATAAAGAACATTTTTGGTGCTCGAAACCGATGAAAAATTAGCAATAAATACGTTTAATAATGAAGCTACGTGGCATTGTTTTTAAGCAAATGTTAGGCATATTTATTTTTAAACAAATATTAATTTTAAGAAGTTTAACAAAGTGATGGCAAACTTTTCATATTTAAAAAGAAATTTTTTTTAAACAGTGACTTTTGATTAATTAATTTATTTGGGCCCACTTCAATTATTAACTTCAAAAATGGTTATGTTTCAATCAATAACAGTTTCTTGATTAGACTTTTTTATTTTTTAAACACACTTATGATAAAATAATTCCATTATTTAAAATAAATTCCTGTAAACTCTAAAATTGTTGGTGAATTTCCGAAGTTTAAGACACTTGAGTACAAATGTTGCATGTCTGTCAAATGTTGCCCATTTTTGTTGTACAAATACAAAATATTTCACAAAGCACACACACCCAGACACTCCCACACACTCCCACACACATCCACACACTGAAAGAAAAAGAGCAAGCACAATCTCAGTTGCATTTTAATTACCGAATCAAAAATCAGAGAAGCGGAAATACTTATGAATTTCTTATGAGCGTTCAGCTGAAGGAGACGACGTCTCAGTCGACGATAATATCAGAAAGATGGAAAAAGGAGCAGCGGCAGGAGCAGGAGCAGGCAGGACCTCTGCAGCAGCTGCTTGTAATGCTAGCTGAGAACCCCGATCCCCCGACCTCCGGGAAAAAAACCACCCAACCCCACCCATGACATTGCCGTAGTTTTTGGCAATGGGGGGATCGAAAAGTTTTCTCTTACTTATAATATTATATATATATATTCTCTTAGATACAAAAACAGTCTTTGGTTTTTAATTAATACTTAAAAATGATGTTTTTTTTGCAAAATGAATCTTTTTTTTAGAAAATGAAAAGTCGAAAGTATTTTAAAATTGCGATTCCGATAAGTTATTTATGATCGAATTTTGTTGTAGTTTTTTTTTATTAATAATTTTAAACGACTTAAGGGTTTAATTTAAAATTGAAAGTATCAAGTTTTTTTTTATAAAATTATAGATTTTAATGATATTTTTGAAAAGTTGAAAACCGTCTCTCGCAAAAAAAGGAGCACAACATCCACTAACTCACACATCCGCAGGCAGTCAGACAAATTGGTTTAACACACACACAGATACTCACACACACATGGCAGTGTGTCTGTGTGTGGGTGTGTGGAAATGTCAGGGTGTGAGTGCATTTCTACTACCAAATGTGAAAGATGTTTAATTCAAGTGCGGGCGTTTTTGGGCCAACTTATATATGTTGTATCTGTATCTGTATCTATGTATCTGTAAATGTATCTGTATCTGTGTCTGTGACTGAGGGTCGAGGCCACGCCCCTTCCCTCTAACCCATGCAGCTGCTCTCTTTCGTTTTGCGGCTGCTGCGGTTGCACTTCACTAAAAAATGATATACTACCGCCGTCGCAGGACTCGAACTCGTTACTTGGGTTAGGTTTTTCGTTTCGTTTCCAGTTGCCGGCTGCCGGCTGCGAGTCCTTTTTCGGGGGCTCATCTGTGAGACATTCACACTTGTGACCATTAGAGTGGAACTGATTCGGTGCCGTCGACGTTTTCATTTTGATTTTCATTTAGACCCACTCTTGAGTGGAGCTTGATGAGCCGTGGCCCGTTTCTTTGCTCCTCAATTACGATATCCTGCTTGGTTCTTGCTGCTCGGTCCTTGGTCCTTGGTCCTTGGTCCTTCAAAGTGCAGTCCATGCAATGAATTGCATTTCGATGAATGACTAAGACTTATTGGGAAATCCTTGAACCGCACATTGTGACATCCAATACTTGGATCTCAATTAAATAGCTTATGGGAGCTATAGGGAGGGTGGAAAAAGTATTTGAAATTTTTACTTTTAAAGGAAAATGAAATATTAATTTGAATGTGTCGGCTAGCCGGGCGTATACGTGATATTTTGTTGCGAAAAAACGGCTCCGGTTTGTCAAATAAACTTAATTAGCATTAATTTGGTGCATTTGTACACCATGGCGTATACGTGATGTGACATAAACCGAACTCTCATTCCGTAAATCATAATTTTATGGCGAAAATAGTAAACAATCTCCATGATTTAAGCAGTTTCCACTATGTATGGTATTACTACTCCGGACTGAAGCCTGCAAGTCCTTGCCACAAAACAGGCTCAGGACACCCACACAATCGCCTGGCATATCCTGCCACTGACTAAGTGCCTTTCCAGCGTACATTTTCGGATTTACTTCTTTTTTGGCCACATTTGCAGTCGCTGGTAATTTGTCTGCTGCATCTCCACATATTTGAGCTCCACCATTATTTATTTATGAGGTAAACATCATTCGGATGCAGCCATGGCGGCTGCTTTATGAATATATAAATGCAGGGTGGAGGCTGCCCTGCCCCCTGATGGCCATTAGATTGGCTGGCTGGCCAAATGACCGTTGAAAATTTGATTGCTTTTACATATGCAGTGGCGGCGAAACGGGGGGCTAGAGGATCGCCTGTAATCGCAGGGGGGCAGGTCATTAAAGGGCGTCCAAGCCGTCGGTGTTCAAGCCAAGAAAAAAGTGAGTTCTGAAAAATTCAATAAGGATTCCTGATTTTTGGGCTTCCTGGGTTGGTCTTTTCATTTAATATAATTTAATAATTTAATTTAATATAATATTTAATATAAATTTTTCTTTTTATTTTCATAACCAAAACCTTGAATCTGATTTCCAAATAAATAAATTTCATTAATATGTTTTATGACTATTTAAGGTTTATAAATTCTATCAAAAAATATGAGTTAAAACACCACAATTAATTAATTTTGTTATTATTTTATTTATTAATGAGTTATTAAATCAATTTATTAATTACGTTTTCAATTTCTAGTTAAATTAAATAATAAATATCGTTTTTTATGTAGCAGTATTAATTGTATATATATAAAAATATATATAATTATTATAACAGATTAAATTATTATGGATAATAATATTTATTTAAAGTCCCAGTTAAATGAGAAAAAGTTAAGGGTTAAAATAAACATTAAAGAAAAATTAAAAGTTAAAAAGAAAAAATATATTAATTTCATATTGAGCGTAAATTGATTGGGAAAGTTTAAGGGATTCTAGAATAAATAAAGAAAAAAATTTAAAAAATACTTGGGTGAAAAATGAATGTAAATTGGAAATATGTTCCTAAATTCCTATGAAATGATATATGAGATATATTATCTTATATGATACATATTAAATTTTAAGTTCAAGTTTAATTTGAGGTTAAAATTAAGAACACATTTTAAAAGAATTTTTAATACAACAATAATATAGGAATTTATTATTTTAACTTAATATAATTTATTTTTAAAAGAAACGAACTTGTTTCAAAGAAACTTAAATATATTTTCCATTTTTTTGTTCTCTAAAGAATTAATTTTCAATTTTAAAAAGCAAAAAATTCACAATATTCACAATTAGGTTGTTGTAGAAATTAAATTCGTGTTTAAGCAACCAAAATTGGAAAAGTCTTTCCCCGATGCTCTAATTTCCGCTGTCAGATCCAGTTTTGTTGGAAAAAACGTGGCCCAGATACCATCGGCGGTACTTTTGGCCAAATCCTACTCCTTTTATAAACCCGAGCTGGGACTGAAGTTCCATTCGGTTGGTTCGATTCCAATATTTGGATTTTATTGTGTTGGCCGGGATAATTGCTCTTCGGAAGCTTCCGCCAGGCAACTCGTCTCAAAAGCCGGAACGGATTTGGCCCTTGGCTCTTGGCCCATAGATAATGGAGTATGGGAGGTGGATAGGGGGGAACTTGGCCATTGTTTGGCTGGCTGCTCATTTGGTTTCGGCTTATTGGAATGGCGAATTGGCAATTTGCTGCACTTGCCGCGCGTAACAACTGAATATTGAATATGAAGCGATTGCTTGGCGGCTTCCCCTGGCACGTCTATAAATATTTGATGCCACACATCCACAGATACACAGATCCACAGATACGGATACAGATATGGAGATAGCAGATACAAAGATACACCCACACAGCCGTACAGCCGCAGGAGCAGACTGGAGAAAAATGTGTGTAATTGTGCACTACTCATATGCGATGCGAGTCGTAAAAGGGGGGGATTTCATAAAACGGGCAGCGCCTAAATTCAGAAATTCATTGCCTCCGCCAGGCCTTTTCCCACTGATTATGTACCAGGCACTGCACTGAAAGAAAACCAGCTGTAAAGCTCTAAAGAAGTCTCTAACTATGATTTTCCTTACACTTGAAGAATTGAGCAAAGCAGGAAATACATAGACCTTTTTTTCAATTTAATAATTTAATTTAATACAATTTAATAAGAATACTTTAAAGAATAAAAAATATTCCCAATATTAATGAATTTATGATATAATTTTGAAAGAATCTAGGAAGTGTAAAAATTCTATAAAAAGTATTCACTATTCACTTCTGAAATCTTTAAAACATTAAAGTAATTTTGAGTAACTAAATACATTTTTTTACAGGTTATGTATTTAAGATTTTCTTTAATTTTTGACAACTTTTTGCGAATGTTTATTTTACAAAAATAGAAATAATTAATAAAAACCCTTAAGTTCTTTTTCGGGATAAATTTAAAGCTTGAGTCTGTAAAAGAATGCTCTTTATTAAATGGAAATGAAATAAAATTAATAAATAAAGCCTTTAAATTATATTTTTGTGGTTTTTATCACACATTTTTAAGCTGAAAATATATACATTCCTAACTTTAGTTGAAATATTAGTATTATTAATTATAAATTACCAAAATATTATAATTTGCAAGCTATTTAGTATACTTTCAGTATCTTTAACAAGTAAAAAATTATTTAGTCGTTAAAAAAAACATATATTATTTTTTGATATCAAATTTAAAAAAAAGGTATTTTCTCTGATTTGTTAAATATTCGAAATTATTTAATTCAAAATATTCTAAATTATTAAAAAAATATTTTACTTTGGCCGAGACTTTCGTTTTGAAAGGCCAAAGCTGGCGAGGAGGAAAATATAATTATAAAAAAAAGCAAGGAGAAATTTTTTAGGCTTGTATCCAATAATTCTGTAGAAAGATCACAGGAATAGAGATAAAAACTATTTTAAAATTTTATTTCTTTAAGTAACCGAACTTTCTTTCAGTGTGCATGTTTTATTCAGCGGATCAGGCCGTGGGAGTCGGTTATTGTATATCGCAATATTCTTATTTAGTTTCATTGTGTTTTCTTCAGTTATCCACCACAAGGGGCATAAATATTTGAGCACCTTTAGTGCCCTTGCCCCCCTGGCCACCCTGGCCACCCTTGCCACATCCTGTTGCCACCAGCCATGGTCCCATACAGATTTTTCCCGAATTTCCCCAATTTCCCAAATTCACTTTGGCTGGCTTTTCCCGTCGGCCACAGGCAAATATTTGAAATTGAATCAAGTGCGAGTGCGAAAGGGGATTAGAAATGGGTTTTAGGCCAAATAAAATCTGCCAAGATGCCAAAAACCGTAGCGGAGGCAAACCCTTAACCAACCCAACCTCGATCCCAAACTAAAAGCCAGAATATGGACTGTAATTACTCGGCAATATTCGTTACCAATTAAATATTGACAATGTTTTGGTTTAATTAGAGTGGCCCGTTTTTGTCCAAACTCAATGGTGTGTGGTGCGAATTAATTTTTGGTAATTATTTGCCCCAATTACAGCCAAATTGTGAATTGTGAACCCAAATCGGATGAAAAATTTATGAAAAACACACTCACATTGTATATTTAATGTAAATAAAAATGCGGTGGCCAAAACAAGAATGGTTTTGGTTCAGTAAATGGTCTGGATTTTTCGTAGCTGTCAATTAATTCAAATTCAAATCAATTCATTATTCAAGTTGGTTAAAAACTAAACATTTCATCTTCATCAAATACTCTGTTGAAATATTTTTATAAACACTTTTCCTATTAAACAATGCTTTTAGTTTATTTTTTTTTTATTATTGAATACAATTAAATTGTATTTTATTAAAATTTGTTTCGTTTTCAAAATTTGTGGCCGATCTACTCATTTATTTACATTTTTAATAAAAAACAGCAAAGTAAAACAATTATATATTATATTAAATTTGGAAGTTTAGTTAATAGAAATTTCTGGTAATCTGGGAAATTAATTTAAAAAAGTTCAGTTAACTGATAAACTATATATTTCCGGATAATAAAGGTTTCATTTATTTTGTATTATTTTATTGAAGTTTATGAACAAATATTTTTTAAATTTTTTGAGCCAAGCAATAGGCGATGCCTTCTAGCTTTATTTTGGTAACTTTTAGCCTAATTATTAAGTTTCTTTAAAGCTTTCTTGTATATTTCATTGCAAAATGAAATATATAATATGAATGTATATTATTTTATATAACAAAAATACTTAGTTTCTATATGGAATTTCATTTCCAATGGCTATGCTTCTACATCTCTCTTATTTTTTTCTAAATCTTTTAGAAAGCTTTATTTTCCCAACTTCAGTGAGTCTTAAAACTTACAAAATACAATAGGCATGAATTGGTTAAATAATGAATTGTAAAATTTTCTAAAATTCCAATTTAATTTATTTAATATATATAAATAATAAACAAATATAGCTTTTAAAAAAAAATTTAATATATAAATGTTGATTGCAAAATTAAGATATTTCTGGCTTTTATTGGTTATTATATTGATAATATTTTAATAATTACATCTTTATCCATACTCTTTTAGAATATTTACTCAAAGTATACTTAAAAGTGCGTTAATATAATATTTGCAACTTGTTGCTAAATTTTTAAGCAGAAGAATAATATGCAGATCATTTTTTGAAAGTTGTGGCTTTATTTTTTCTAAAAATGCTTTTATATTGTCTAGAATTTTTTGTTAAAACTTTAATATTATTATTATAATAAATATTATTAAAATAAGATTTGTAACCAAACCAAAACCATGTGGGAGGTTTAGAGATTTTTTCGTGGGGCTTCTAGTATTCCTATGCAGGTTTCTGGGTTGAAGGCTAACGGTTGCCACAGGATCATTAAATCCTGGGCATGTGTAAGCCAGGAAAGGGGGTAGGTTTTTTCCGTTTTTTTTTTTGGTAAAGGTTAGGGGAAATGCGTTTGCCATAAATGAGTCGGTGGACTCATAAAATGCAATGCTGGAATAAAAACAAATTCACGCGGGTGCGACAAACCAAATGACAGGCACATTAAGCACACAGTTTACCTATCCGCACACAGATACACGAAAAAGGACACGTACACATATACAGATACAGATACAAAAAGGACATGCACACACACATGCACGCAGTACGTCTGTATTCGTAACTTTTGCAATGATTTCGCCATTAGATTTTATTTGCACTTTCGTTGACATTTTGCGCAGCCCAAAACAACACAAAAACAAACAACCCGAAAAAGGGCTGGGTGGGAGATGTTGCCTCAAATGGGGTGGGGCTTGGGGTTGCCTATCGTTTTAAAGCGGCTACAAAATCTCCAAAGCACACTTGAGTTAAATCCAAGGAATATGCCACTACGACCTGAGACAGGTGCGCCGAGGCATTTGGGGGAGGGCTGGAAAAACCAGTGGCGTGCCATCAAGGGGAGAGGGAGAGGCGGTGGAGTGCTGCAGTGGAAGCTGTGCCATTACCACAGACAGACAGACAAAAGGACACACAGGACAGACGGAAGGACGACCAGATGGAGAGACATCCAGCAACCACATATGACACTTGTTAACCCAGCAACAACAAGCGGCTTCACTCGGCTAAAGGATGCCAAGGACTCAAGTGCTGGCACTGAAAACAAATTATATATATTGGGAATGTTACAAATTAAATAATAATTTAAAGAAGAATAATTTAAAGTATAATTTAAAGAACTCAGGAGGTATCGTTTCGTTAATAGCTCCAAGATTATTTAAATTTTTCTTTTAATTTTTATCAAATCGTTCGATGCTTTCAAAATTCTTAAAAAAAATGTTTTATAAAGTTTATTATTTTTAGCTTATTTTAATTATTTTATTATTTTTCAAACTTTTGTCAAAAAATATAAAATTCCTTTCCGAAAAAAAAAAAAAATTAACCATTTATGTAAAATGTGTTAACATTGAAATTTGTTTCATATAAATATATGGCCACACTATTAAATGATAAATCGCTTGGAGATTGTACTCTTTATAGATTTTGTCTTCGTTTTGGGTATTCCTGTAGAGGGAGACTCCTAAAACTTTAAAATTAAATAAAACTAAAAGAAATATGTGGTAGTTATGCGTTTTCTTCAAATTAAAAATTATTTACAGGCGTGAAATGTTTTTTTATATATCGATATGTATTGAGCATCGATATGAAGTCCCAAATCATTTGAGTTTTTAATTTTTTTTTGCCAGAACTATTCGCTTTTGCCCTCAGCAACCTATAATAATTATATTCTAAAAAATTAAGCTAAATCAGATGCTTAAACGATAGTATTACCAAGCTCAAGCTCATAAAATTTCCTAAAGCATGTTAATCATTTTTCATTTTAACACCCAGTATGCCCAACCACCCAAACTTCCTACCTTTTTCCAAAAATCCCAAAAAACACAAAGTAGGCTTTGTCTCAAATTGGATATAAAAGCAGACCCCATCGACTGGAGAATTTAGTTAGTTTCTAGATTCCAAAGTGATCAGTTTATTTTATTTTATTTTTTTTTTCCTTTCTTGCAATCCTTTTAATGTTTGCAATCAAGTGCTGCCTCGGTTCACCTCTGTTTACTTATTTGCTTATTTTTATTTTATTTTTATTTTCAACGAAGTTTGTTTAATAGTTCTTGAAGAAATTCCGGTGACGGGTGCCTCAAGCGAAAAACTATAAAAATAGCTTAATCGGTCAAAATATTTACACCCGATAGAGGTCTGGGGTTTTGGCTATGGCTATGGGAACGGGCTCTAGGCTCTGTTCATTGCTTTTAAGTTTCCTTATTTTTGTTTTAAATATTTTCATTTGCCTTAAAACCGCGAATAGTCCTGAAAATTATACTCGACACAGCTTGATAATCTTATTCTGATTTGTTTTTCTTTTTTAATGTTTTTTATACCAAGGCCAAGTTGAATCTTCTTTTTTTTTTCCTTTAATTTTTTTTTTTTTTTATTTATTTTATTTGTGTCTGTGGTATTTTGGTCTGAGAAACTGGAAACCATAAGGTCCCTCGGTTCTTTTTGTTTTTCTTATTTATTTCTTATTTTTTTTTTATTTATTTTATTTATAATTGATAAAAATATTTATACCCGGTAGAGGTCTGGGGTTTTGGCTTTGGCTGTGGAAACGGGCTATGGGTTCTGTCATTGCTTTAATTTTCCTTATTTTTGTTTTAAATATTTTTATTTGCCTTAAAGAACGCGAAGAGTACCGGATATTATCCTGGACACCGCTTGGTAATCTGATTCCACGTTTGTTTTTCTTTTTTAATGTTTTTTATACCAAGGCCAAGACCAACCTTCTTTTATTTTTTCATTAAATTTTTTTCTTTTTATTTATTTTTTTTGTGCCTGGGGTTTATGGTCTGAGAAACTGGATTACCATAAGGTCCCTTGGTTCTTCTTGTTTTTCTTATTTATTTCTTATTTTTTTTTTTATTTTATTTATAATCGATCAAAATATTTATACCCGATAGAGGTCTGGGATTTTGGCTTTGGCTATGGGAACGGGTTATTGGTTCTGTCATTGCTTTTACTTTTCCTTATTTTTGTTCTAAATATTTTAATTTGACTAAACGACCGCAAATAGTCCTGAAAATTATACTCGACACAGCTTGATAATCTGATTCCACGTTTGTTTTTCTTTTTTAATGTTTTTTATACCAAGGCCAAGACGAACCTTCTTTTCTTTTTTTCTTAATGGGTTCTGGGCTATGGGTTCTGTCATTGCTTTTAATTTTCCTTATTTTTGTTCTAATTATTTGTGTTTGCCTTAAAGAACGCGAAGAGTACCGGATATTATACTGGTCACCGCTTGGTTATCTGATTCCACGTTAATTTTTCTTTTTTAATGTTTTTTATACCAAGGTCAAGTTGAATCTTCTTTTTTTCGCTTAATTTTTTTTATTTTTATTTATTTGTGCCTGTGGTATTTTGGTCTGAGAAACTGGAAACCATAGGATCCCTCGGTTCTTTTTGTTCTCCTTATTTATATATTTTAAATAATCTTTTATTTTGGCTAGTAGAATGAAATAGTAAAATATGGATAGAAAAATACTGCTTGGAAATCTTATTTCACGTTTCTCTTCTTTTTTTAATATTTTGTTTTTACCCGAGGCAGCAGGAATCTTCTTTTCTTTTAAAGCTTAAAAAATAACTACAAAAGCGATAAGTTAAACGTTTTTCAATCTTTTCGCATTATAGAAAGGGACGAAAGGAAGAGGGGAATTAATTACTAAGATTCATATTTTTATTTTCTTTAACAAATATTTATTAATAAAACAAACTTGTTAATATTAATAATAGCTTAATCGATAAAAATATTTATACCCGATAGAGGTCTGGCGTTTTGGCTTTGGCTGTGGAAACGGGCTATGGGTTCTGTCATTGCTTTTTATTTTGCTTATTTTTGTTCTAAATATTTCTTTAATTTTTTTCTTTTTATTTATTTTTTTTGTGCCTGGAGTTTATGGTCTGAGAAACTGGAAACCATAAGGTCCCTCGGTTCTTTTTGTTTTTCTTATTTATTTATTTCTTATTTTATTTTTTATTTATTTATTTAAAATACTGTATATTACGCAGCTTGGAAACAGCTTGGGTATGTTGTGAAATTTTCTGCAATGGGGTCACTCATTGCTTTTCCTTATTTACATATTTTCCTTATTAATTTATTTTCCCTCTATACTGGTTTTGGGTTTCTTTTCATACTAAATAATTTCTTCTTTAGTTTTTCTCGGTGTGGTTTTGACTTCGCTGTTGAGGTCCTGTGGACTGGGTAGCCAAGGGAGCAGAGCAGAGCACATTACACATGGACTCGGCTAGTTCAAGACAATTCTCGTCAGGATTTTGGACAAACACGGGCCGTGAAAGAGACGGCAAGTGTGCGAAGGAGACGGAGTCGGGAGCGAGATGGAAAGACACACGCACACTAATAAAAACGAACGAAACGATGGGACATTCGGAATCCTCATTGCAACGAAAGTGATTTTAATAATAAATGAATTTTTTTGGCTGAATTTTTGTTCTATCTCGGGGCGTGGCCGGGCGGCCTTAACCTTAGATATTGTGCCTTTCGTTTTGCAGAATTTCAGGACTCTTTAGGGAAACGAACTGCCGAATTGCCAAAAGATACTAAAATCGCCAATAACTTGGTCGAAATTCAAAAAATCCTGGCACGGGTGAGGCTACAAAATCTTGATTATGAATTGCTGGAGCTCCGTTCGGGTCTGATTTCTGGTCCGATTTCTGGTCCTGGCCATCTGTCAATGGCTGGGCGCATTACTCATCCGCCTAGATGGTCGCTGTTCATCCAATTACCCCAAAATTCGGCCTCCTCCTCGGGTTCGGGGTTCGGCGCGTAAACTAATCCAAGACCACGGAACAAAGTGCTCAAAAATTAATAGCCTCTTCGCGAAAGTAACCTGAAGGAGCCTGGACCAGAAACTCATAATTATAAGCGAAGAGGAAGGGCATCCGAGGGGGTGGCCATAACTCATAAACATAAATTTAAATTAGAAAACAAATGAAACCGCGTCGTGTCGTTAATTTTCGCAGCCATCTAACCCCTTGACTTCGACTTTGGATTTTTCTTCCCGTTCTCTAGTTTTCAGATTTCAAAGAAATGCCTCGAAAGCGGGCTGAGACTCTTTTTGGAAACGGAAATTGGCTAATCGGGTCAAGGTCTTTCTTGGGACAAAAAAAGAAGAGTTTAACGATATTGATTATTAGTTTTTAAATATTTTTACAATGGTTCTTCTTGGATGATGTTTTCTATAGTTGAAGTAATAAATTCGAAACCAAGTAAATAATTCATGAATATAGAACAAGGGATGAGAGTAAATAATTATTTCAAAATAAATTTTCTTTAAAACAAAATAAAAATTGGTTATTTTGGATTATCGTCAAAGTTGGGGGTAACCATATTTTTTGTTCTCTCTTTTTTAACTAAAAAAAGTAATAAATGAAAAATGATAAACGAAAAAATTATTACGCGGTGTGTTTTGATTTCTTCAAAGCTCCTTTTTTTATGTCAAAATTGATTTATTATTTTTTTTTGTATAATCTGTTTATTTTTTTATTTTTAAAAGTTAGTACTGTAACTAAAATACCAATTAAAATTAACAATATTAATACATTCTTATTATATTATAATATGTTTAAAATATTATGTAAGAAATAGTTTAAAAACGTGTTACAATTTTTTACAGGCAAAATATGGCTTTATTTTCTCCACCTAATAATGTTTTATTTTTTATGTTTGTTAATTGAATACAAAATTATTGATGACTTAAAGTTATTTAACTTGAGTAGGAAATATTATTTAAATATTTCTTTTAAAATACATTTAAAATATTGTGACTTTTTATTTTTAATTTATTCATTTTTAAAGCTTGGCGTAGCTTTATTTTTTATACGCTTTTCTTGGTGTTTAAAAATAAATATAAAACGATAATTAATAGTAATATGAATATATTATATGTAAAATAGTTTAGCAAAAAGTTTGTCTGAGGAAGAATATAATTTAATAAAAATCTTATTCAAAATAAATGGAATAAAAAAAATAAAATAACATGCCTTTAAAATTGTTTAAAATCTAAAATAATTATGCCGCTAAACCTAAACGGAGCCTAAAGTAAGTTGATAAAATTATGAATATATTTATATAGAATTATGAGTATTTTAATTATGAGTATGATTGGGCCAAGTATTTGTTTTCCAAATCGGGTCAAATATTATAGAAGCGGCCAAATGACGGACTTAAGCGGATGACGGACAGAGAGTTGAGCACGGGAGGGGGCGGGGCAGTGTGGGAAAATGGCTTAGGAAGAGGGTGGAAGGGGCAGGACATGGCCTTTGATGTGGCCGAAAAACAGGACGAACAACTTTTTATTCCATTCCACTTGACTCGACTCCGGCTCGGCGGGCGGATCTTGATTATAAGCCACATTAATGCACAGATATGCCCCACTGGAAAGGGGCGGAAAGTGGCGGAAAGTGGGCGTGGAAGGGACAGGGTTGTAGATAGGTGGAGGGGGGAGAAAAGAAAAGAAATTTGGGAAGAAAAGCCGGCGAAAACTAGGTACAACTTGGCGGTCAGCAGTCCGCAGTTTTAATTAAAACAAAACAAAGCTAAACAAAAACACAACACAATAATAATGCCGATGAGCGAGATGGCAAATAGTTAAATAATCCACGCAGAAAGAGACAGGGATAGTGCGTGCGACAGGGAGGGCAATTGTGGCCGAATCTACGAAGAAAGGACTGGCACAGGACTGAGAAGTCCCAAAAAGTTGGGGAGACGCAAAATGTGCGGAAAATGCGATGGCCAACAAATTATCAACAAAAATAAAAGCCAACAGGATGCAGAAAGTGGAAAAACACACACACACACACTGAGGAAAAGAAGGAGGAAGGGACGGGGGAAACTGAAACGGAAGCGGAAGCGGCACAAGGGGAACGGAACGGAAAGGTCGCGAAACAAGTGGCAGGAACAGCTGTGAACTATGACCCTGTCTTGCCCCTTTTTTTCCGACATTTAGCAAAGAATTTATACACCAAAGTGGCCAAAAAAATAAAGAAACACCTGATGATTATTTCTTTGATATTTTATTTATAATTTTGATTTGATTCGAATACCTTCCCCAAGAATCCTCCTTTCAGCCAATTAGTTCGATAAACTTTCAATTTATTGTAATAAAAGGCTTTCATTCCGGGCTGGATGTTTTTGTCTCAGTTCGTGTTTGTGGCTCCGGTTTTGTCCTTCTGATTGATGGACTCCATTTCAATGGATTGCCAATGTCCTCGGCATGAATTCAAAAGGGTAACCAAGCGTCAGAGTCCTGGCCAGGGCCAAAGGAGGCCAGGGACCAGAAATTAAGTTGTTACTTTTGTGAGAGCTCTGGCAGTTTTTTTTTTTACTTTCTTCCTCCGTTTTTATCCTTTTTTCGCTCCTTTTTTTGAGTACACTCCATCATATTGTCCCAGCAACGACGAATAGCAGAAATTCAAGTGTTTTGTGGGAAACACTGGGCAAATTTTTTGGTAAGGAAGTGCTTTTAATTTTCCTAAAGGTTTTTCTGAGTGTATTGGGAATCAATTAAAAAATTATCTATTTCGTCCAACTATTCATAAATTTGTGTTTTTTCACATTATTTTTTATTTATAAATTCTAGGTGTCGAAAAAAAATCAATATATTTAAATATTAACATTCAAGACAGGTATTTTGAAGTAATTATTTATTATTTATATTAAAAATTGTATTATTTTTTTAGGGAATTTTAAGAAAATAATAATAATCATCTATAAACTTAATTGTTAAATTTCTCTAAAATGAAAATCCTTACTTGAAAAATAAGAATATAAGAAAATAAATTTTTCATTCAGTTCAGTATTATAAAATAAATATAACTTTAATATTAATGACATAATTTCTGTAATATTGATTATAAAATTACTTAAATGTTACTTCAATTCGATTTAAATTTTCTTTTTTTAAATATTTTATTCTCGGATTTAGTTTATAAAATATATATATTTTATTGCAAAACTATAATTACGTAAAGCTAATTATTTGAGCAAATATATTGACTTATTTGAGTTTTTTAATTTATTTAATAAATATTAATGGTACTCTGTTTAAGTTTTAAAAATTTTGAATACGTATTTTAAGTCATATTTTAGAGCAATTGTGAAATTAGCAATCTGTTTAAAATGTATTCCTGTTCATCCTTCTATAAAATTAAAACAAATTTTGATATTTTTCAAGTAACTAATAAAACGTAAATAAAATCTGCATAATGTTCGCGACTTTTCAGATCCTTAAGGATATTGTTAGGATTACAGATCAATGATATTTAAGGTATTAGAAGTGGTATAATTTTTTTAAAGATAGTTTTCGTTTTAACTTAATTAACGAATAGAATATTCATATATTTTCTGACCGTGTGAAAGCCGAGTTTTGCCGTTCAGGCCAACTCGGTTTTGGCCTGGTCGGGGCTTTTTCCTTTGCCTTCCTTCCGGTTTTTTCCTTCTCTCGGGCTGCTGCCCCTTGCCCCCTGCGCCCTGGCCTGTTGGCCTCTTGGCCCGGCGAAAACCTTTTGGCCTTTCATTTCGGTCAGCTTGCACTTGGCCAGAAAGAACCAGTCGCCGGGAATGTTTATTGTTGCTGCTTTCTCCGTCTCCGTTTTTTTTGTGGCTAAATACAAAAGGCAGCTGGTTTTTATGCCTACCACCCCACTGTCACGCCCCCAAAAAGGAGATGTAGCAAATGTCTGGCTATTCGCGGGGGGCTGAGGCGGAAGGCTTTCTCCTTTCACCATTTTTTTTCGGTGTTTTTTCTGTTTGGTTGTTTGGTTGTTGGGTTGGATGTGCCGGGTCGGTTGTTACTTGCATGAATATGAAGTGGTCTTATAATCCACACCAAACAACAAAATGACCCAAGTGCGAAATTAAAAGGCGAAAATGTGCCAGAGGCGGGGCGGGGCGAAAGGCGCTAAAAGCGGAGTGGGATGGGACGGGGCAGTCGGTGGCCAAAGGACGTAAGGACTGAAAAATGAAGACGTTGCCACCGGAAGCCCGAAACGGCGGGCGACACAACAAAACCGACCTTAGAACAATAAAACGCGGAGATGGTTGATTTATAGTTGTTTGGATCATAAAATAAAAACAGAGATATATCTCTTATTTTTAATTATTAACAAATTAAATATTTTCCATTTATTGTGACAGTAAATACGGCTTCGAAAACCCGGTAAGAGTAAGTTTTAATTTTTGGAAAATAGAAAGATTGTTATTTTATTTAAAATTATTATAAAACAGTAAACTATTTTTAATTTTTTATTTATGATTTATGAAGTATTTAATCAAAATATTTAATGCGAATTTAAAATAAAAGTCGAAACTAATGTCGAAGCCATATTGGCTTTGAAAAATCAGAATTTTGCGAAGTATTTTCTAAAGATTTTTATTTTGTAATAAAAAACAGAAAAATTTACATTAAAAAATTTAAGAATTTGTTTGGATATAAGAAACTATCCAGGGAAAAATTAATGATTTATTTAATCTACTTTTACTTTATTACTTTTTTTAAGGATATACCGAAAAGAAAAGAGAAAAAAATATAATCTTTATAGTATATTTAATAAATTGAATATTAAATCTATACAATAAAATAGGTGTTTTCATATAACTTTCATAAATTATGGCCCAAAAGAATATGCAGGATGCAATAAATAAGGAAAAATAATTTAGGAATTTTTTTGAATGTAAGTTTTTTCTATTCCAAAAACAGAGAATAATTCTGATGATATTATAGATAAGATTTCAAATATTATTGATATGAAAAGAACCATGAGTTTTCCAAGTTTTTGAATTTAGTTTTAAATTTGGAATCCGAAATCTTTGAAATAATGGCCTCAATGGTAAGTGTTCATGTTTCATCCATTATTTTTAAATCAAATAAACTTTAAAAATATGAATTTATTTATAGAAAGGGTTTTCTTTTCTTTTTGCTTCCAAACTCATAAATGATGACTCTGCATTGAGACAATAAGACTTTTTATTGTCCTTTTTCCAGTGATTTGTGGCTCCAGGTAATTGAGATTTATTAGAATGTCCTCCGAAAATGGATGGAGAAATAAAAAGGATTTACACTTGGAGTTGCATCCGATTTTTGAGGATTCGTCGCCAGGACTCGAAAATATCAAAATGCCGAAATGCCAAACTGCCAAAATGCTAACGGAATGTTATTAGATGAGGTTTATCCTTTTCTCTCGGATTCTGCGCCTTGGATTTAAGAGACCAGGATTGCCGGAGCAGGACTCCTGTTTCGAGTTTCTGTTATATTTATGGCTGGGTTCGAAACTTGGCTAAAGACAGGACACTGCCTTCTGGACAGGAAAAACCTCAAGAGACATTTTCTTACCGCTTTCTTTCTCTCTGCCGCTGTTAACTATCCAGGACATGCGCTTTCTCCAAAATTCGGTTCTCTTTGATTTCTTTTCAAATTTTTTAGGCTCTTCGAATATTTTGTATAACAGTTCAAGGACTGAGTCCCGGCTTATCCATTTTAATTTTTGTGGCATCCTGATTCGGAGTTTCCACATACTTGTTGCTAATCTAGAGAACATAAACTATACATGATTCTATGATGATTCTATGGATAAAAAATTGAATAACTAATCAATTTAAAAATACTTCTTACAGAATTTTTATAAATAGAATTCTTTGCAAAAACCGAACCATTTCTGAGATTGTTTCAAATCATTAAACTGCTTCTACAAAAAATAATTGTTTGTTTTTACATCAAAACAAATAAAAATTTTAAATACATAAAAACATAAGAAAATGATAAATGTTACAAAATAAATTATGGATTAAAATAATGATCGGTTCATTTTTATTGAATCTTAAAAACTGGTATTAATCTTTTTTAAAAAATTAATAAAAGGCACATCAAGGTTTTCTAAGAAAGATCAAGCTTTTGGATAATAATAAGTGGAACACAAATTTTGGTTTTAAATTCCGAAGGGAATATCCGAGGGGAATGCTTTTCTATAAAATCGATTAACTAAAAGTAACTAAAACTTAAATACTTATAAATATATATTAAGCAGCTGGTCTATAAAAAATAAAATAATTAATGTAATAATGTAATTAATGAAACTAAATAAATGTTACTCATATTTTTGAGTTCACTTTCAACTACTTTAAATTGTTTGCTTTACAGAAAAATTGATACAATTATTTGGTAAAAATAGTCAAATAAAACACCCAATTTTTTGGCATTTACTTAATTCATAATCCAAATATAATTATATTTGTAGGACTTTTAAATAACTTTTGACTTTAAAAAATATATTTAACACCTAAAATAAATCGAAAAATTTTCTTGCGCTTAAAAAATCTTTAAAAAAAATGGCAATTTTTGTTACTAAATATTTACAAAATGATATAAATGTATGTTTTTATATAATTTAAAATTTGTATATATCATTTTTAAAATTTTATATATTTAAAGATCAGCACATTTTTTACAAAATCGTTAATAAATTACAAAATAGTAATATTTTTTCTCTTTTTTCTCTTTTTTAAATATTCCTTAAAAAGTTAGGTTTCCGTGGAAGGAGTTCCGGTGACAAATTAATTTTAAGACTTATTTGTATCAAAAAATAATTAAAACAGATTTTATAAGAAGAATTGTATATTTAGCGAAAGAAAAAAAAATTTGAAAACTTACTTAATCTTTTTTATATAAAGGCTTTAAAGTAAAATAGAAATTATACAATAATTGGTTTAAAATTATAATTTTTCTCAAAGTCAAAATGCGTTGTTCTTGAATTAAAATTTGCAATCTCAAAAATTATTATTTGGTATTTGACGTTTTGGTTACGAAATATGACAATCCAGAGGATTTTAAAAAGTAATTTATATTTTGTGTTTAGCACTTATCAGGCACTTTGTGAAATTATTCTATTCTATTCTATTTCTTCTATCAAATCCTCAATTCTCACCTACCTTTCAGAACAACAAACGAACTCTACTTTTTCCTTGTAATCTTTTCTAAACTTTATTCTATTGGGTCTATCCCCGCGATCCGAGCCGTACGATAAACGGCAGCGCCTCTCGGTCGGTTGGGCGGGAGGTGGGCTGTACGTTATGCAGTGGGAGCCGCGCAAAAAAAAATTAAAAGTTTTCATAAAAATGGCATATTATTTTTTAACTTAAAATAAAACTAAAAAAAAACCCATTTATTATTTTATTTATTATTAAAAAGTTATTATACGGTAACTGACACACCTCTTAAAATTGTTGGCTCAAAAGAATTAAAAAAATATTTTAAAGATTCTTCAACCAATTTGATAACATCCGCTGCAAAATAAATTAATAATTTCTGTTATTGTGGAAAGTTTTTCTGTAAGAAAAATACAAAGTCGAAAAACATCGCCTGGCAAACCTGAAAGCTTTTGGGACAAGTTCTTCGACTTTTTGCAAGCTTTTGATCAAAGTTCGCCTTTCAAATTCCCTTTTTCCGAATTTCCCAGCATTTTTTATTAATTTCCCCGAAGAAGCTGCCGGTCATTGTGAGTCCTCCGGTTCTTCTTCTTGGTTTTGATGCTACCACCCACCTTGCCTTGCCACCCACTCGAGGCATGCCACACATAAGTGCTGGCGTTTCATAATTGCCCTTGTTTGTGGCCGCGTATTAAGTTGTTCTTGTTCTTGTTCTGGTTCTTGTTCTTGTTCCTGTTGCTGATTGTCCGCATTGCGTATACGCCACGTGACCAGGCTATAGAGGGGGAGGCAGGACGAGGCAGGACGAGGCCGCGGCCGCGGCGAGGAGGCGGAGAACTGCCGACACAATCGCATATTGATTACAACCAAAGTCCCCTGTCGACAACTCCACGGTGGATAATAAATTTCCAATTATGATCGGCAACAAAAAGAGTGGAAAGAGGAAAAAATCAACAAGAAGGAATAAATAAAAAAAGGAAGGAGTTGCAGTTGTTATGCTCTTCTGGACCTATTCTTGTATATTTGAAAGGATTTTTGGTTACGTTTTTAGAGAGGAATAGGTCGTGAAAACCCATTACAAGATGGTGTTGCAGCTCTGCATTATTTTGTTTCATTTTTAATTAAATTAATGTATGTATGTAATCTCTTAAAGAAATATTTCTTTTTCATATATAAAATAACGCTATTTACCTCAACATTCTACTTAATAGGGAACCTTTTTTTTATCCCAGTTGTGTGACATTTTTCAAAAAAATTTAAACAATAACTATTGTATTGTTTCAAATATTGGCAATCGAAGTTAATGGAAAAAGCATGTAAAAGCTTCAAAGTTTCATTAAAAAATATACGAGTTCTGAAAGGTATATTTGTTTTTTGTCAGATTTTGGGTGTTACCCTATATAGCATTTGCTTCCAAGGGAAAAATATGTGTAAAGTTTTGGATTAATAGATTTTTAATACAAAGAGTAGGCACTATTGGACTACTACTGGAAGCCACAAACAGAGGGAAAGAACAAATGGATTAAGGACTAACTGAATCAGGGACACAAGAATAAATATTGCATCCAGGATATGGCTTGTATTGCCTTGTAAAACCTAACAATATAACAAATAATATAAAACCAGTAACTGATCTTTCATCAAAATCGAAATACCCCAAGAAAGGGTATCAAAAAAAAAGAGAAAATAAAAACAAAAAGAAAGCCAATGGAAAGTTTGAGGCTGGGAGAAATGCGAATGTTAAACAAATTGGATTAATTATGAAACCATGAAAATGAGGTTAATTCCTTCTGGTTAAATAATCGTTAACTATTCGGCCGCTGGCCAAGTTCGACCTTTTGGCCAAATCCAATTGCCAGGCGAGATGGCCCGGCCCGGCCATCCATACCGTTTCATTTTGGCCTTCCATATGGCTGGGCACGTGCAACGTCCGGCCTGAAACCTGCAACTTGCAACTTGTAACTTGCAACGGTTGCAATTACATGTGGCGTTAATAAAAACAAATGAGTTTCCAGGGGTAGAGTGGCGAGAGATCGGTTGCCATTAAATGTAATTATTTTAATGCGATTTACAGTTTCGGTTTCATTTCTCTCCAGCCAGGGCCAGGACATGCACGTACCGCCGCCAGGACATCCCTTTGCTGCCACATGTTGCAAGCTGCAATTCGTAACTGGCAACACGGCAATGTGCTTAACTGGCATTTATGTTTTGATTTTCAATAACTGTAATTAATGTGACACTCCTGCGGCAACATGGGTTAATGATTCCTCATTGCCGATTCTTTTCCAGGCACTGAGAAAAAATTCGATCCAAAAATGGTTTCCTTTTATATGCAAAGGGGGTTGACTGTTGAATTTTTTAAGCTAAAATATAATTCTCTAAATTATTTTACTTTTATTCAATAGAATTCTTCTCAGTGTCTTTAAGTATTTGTAATTTGTTTTTATGTTGACTGTACGTTGTCCTTGTGGTATCCTTTATGAAGCATTTATGTTGTAATTTAGTAAAATGTAAGCTCTAATGGTTTCTATTAGTTAGGTTTTAGATGTTTTTTGTTTTGCTTTACTTTTATACAAACTTTAAATTTTAAACAAAGTTTTTAATATTTTTTAAAACTATTTTTTTAAATAAATATTTTCTTAATTTAATTGTTGAATTTATTAGTTTCTTATTAGAAATCATATTTATTTTAGGTTTACCTGCTCAGAAAAAAATTGAAAAGAAACCCCTTATTTTTTCACATAAATTTCCCAGGAAAATGTTGGCCAAAAAACGGGCTTTGGCCAGAATTTTTTGGTAGTTCTGAAACTTTTCGACAGAGGGCGAGGCAGGAAAGCTTTCTGGCCAAATGACTTATTGCCATTTTTATCCTTTTCCCTCATGTTATCCTTTTTTTTTTTTTAATATAGTTTTTTTGCATTTTTGGCCTCATAAAATTAGCTTAATTTAAGCAATTTGTTTGTTTTTTTTTATGGATTTGCAAATGCACTTTAGATGTTATAATTTTTTTTTTGGGGTAAAATAGGAGCCTGGACTGAGGGAGTTTTTAGTTGGATGGGTTCGGGCTTGTTTTAATACCTTTTACTGTTCAATAAATAATTTTTACCCCTTCGAAAGTCCGGGGCAGGACTTATTTTGCGATGATTGTGTTTTAATTAATGCAACACACAAAAATACAGTATAGGGAAAGGATATAGTAATGGAGTGGTTGGGGGTAGAGGGGGAAAAAATGATCCTGCCGTAATAGTTGCAAAAAAAAAAGGATGGCCAGCAAACTAACTAGCGGCTATTGTTTGGCCAACGTGGCAATATAAACATGCACTCGCACTTAACCTCTATCCCCTCGACTTCCTCTTAACCATTCCCATGGCCATGCACTAAGAAAAAATAATAAGCCTTTAGGTATCCACTTTGGGAAAATTCACAAGTTAAAAGAAAATGTACAGCTTTTAATAAAGTAAGACTATAAATTAAGGCTCAATAGAAACTTCTATTACCAATTAAATTTTTAAGCTTTAAGTGATTAAAATTAGCAAATTAAAACTTTTTGATTTCATGCAAATATGTATATTTTTTGTAAAAAATAAAAATTTAAATTCAAATTCTTTTGGAATATAACTTGCAACTTCATAATTGAATATTGCAAGTGGAAATAAAAGTCTTTTAGGTTGAGTATCGGATATCAACAGTAATTTTTCATACAAAAAAAACCAAAATCCTAAGCACAATTGTAAAAAGTATCAGGTATCAATATTTAAAGCTTTCAAAAGAACAAAGCTTCTAAGGTAATAATTAATTATATTTATGGTAAGTATGTTAAAATAAGTAGGTTAAGTACAGAGAAAAATATGTTCGAGTTTTGAAAACAGGCATAATATTTACCAAATACCAAAAATGAACATAAAATATTTTCTAACAATAATTAAATATATTTTTGATAACGAGTTTGGGAGTAAAAGTTTCTCCAAAAATTACAAAAGCATTCTTTCGAATGCGAAAAATTTCCCATTTCTCTCATTGGAGCTCCTGTAACCTGTGTTTTTTTTCAGTGTAGACGCCTTAGAACAATGGCTGCAAATTAAAAGCTGAAATCAATGGCCACATTTACCGCCCCCGACACCCTCTCCCCCTCTCCGTTGGTTTTCGGCCACATTTTGTTCATCGCTTGCATTAAACATAATGCACGTAATTATTATCATTTTGCGGCCTGCCTCTCTTTATTCGAGTATTTTCAGTCAAAAATTGTATGCATGCCATGCCCCGCCCACCTTCCACCTTCTTTTTTGGAGGGGGAGGTGAGGGTGTGGGCTGAGAGGCTGAAACTGCCAATTTATCGGCAATTGTGAACTATTTATTAGCGCATAACTCTATAAATGAGAAGCGATGGACAGGAGTTGCCGAATTAAAGTTGATGCCGCACACACGCATCCCACGCAGAAAGCATTTGCCAGAAACATAATTTGGCCAAGTTCAGTCTCCATTGGTTTTGGCCAATCTGTATAATTTTTGGTATCGGCAGGGGGTAGGGAACTGGTGACGACAATTTTCATAGATTTATAATTTGTAGCTCAATTAGCGGCATTGAGTTTTACATTCAATTCGAGGGCCATTAATCAATGCGTCGATGCGGGGTCCGGAGCTACAAATTGAAGGATTGCTTGATTGATTGAGTGTCTGATTAATCGAATGAATAGCCTTCAATTTTGGCTTTAAGTTTCAAGAACTATGTATCAGTGTGAATTTCTTTAAAGGGAATAAATTAGGTTTAAATTAGGGTTTTGAGTCTTTAAAATTATTAATAGTTTAAGATAGGTATTGGGTATTAATAGTCTTTTAGGGAAGCAATAAAAAATCCCCAAAATGGATATTCTTTAAATGAGTGTCGGGTATCAATATTTTCAACTTGTATTTTCAACACTTATTATAATCTTTTATTATTATTTTAATTTTTTTTGTTAATTTTTACTAATTTTATTTAGATTTTTATTAGTTAATCGTTGATATAATTTTTTGAAACTATTAATTTTTAATTTTTTAAATTTTTTAATTTTAATTTTATTACCAAGTAAGAAAATAGAAGAAAAATTGCAGAAAGTTGTAGACAAAATTACAAAAAGTGTTTCAATAACATTACAGAAAAGTCAAGAAAATAGAAAACATAAGTATGGGTTAAAATATGTACCGGGTATTAATATCCTAGGCATTCAAACGAGATACAAAACCCAGAAATCACAAAAAAAGCTTTTAAATTATTATAAATATTTAGGAGGAGTTTAAAAATATTTTCTTGTAATTGTTTATAAATTAAAAAAAAAAATGGAGCATTAGTAATATTTGCCAACGAACAGGATATTAATATCTTAAGGATTTCATAAATATTTAAAACTCATAAAAGTTTGATATTGCAAAATGGCACATTTTTAATTTTTAAAAAGTACCGGGTTATTTATTCATAAATTTATTCAAATCACAATAATATGAAAATGATAAGTTTAATATATTTATAAGTATTTGTATATTATGATAATTAATTGTTTCAAATTTATATGTTTTAGATGTTTATGAGAAAGGAAAAAGGAATTAAAAATGAGAACTTTAATGATTTGAAATTTAATTTTTTTTACAATATTTATGAGAAAATGATTTGAATGTCTGTGCTTGAATTGGCAAATTCCCGCAACTCTCCCTGGGATTGGGAAAAGAAAATTATTCCACCAGTCGATCAAATGAGTTCACCTGCTCGGATTTAAAGGACCCCAAGGAGCATATGAGCCAAATCCTGCAGGGACACTCGGAAGGCAAAAGAGATACCACCTAATCGCATTTGGGTTGGAAAATATGTGTGTACAAGGATAAAGGATATATAAGTTTATGCGGTCGCCGATATACTCGGATTCCCAGTTGGCAAACACATCTGAGAGGCTCCGAAAATTGTTCCACTTACCAAGGATTTTTCTTTTTTCTGTTGTTAATTTTGTATTTTTCTAGCTTTTCTAGCTTTTTTACTTTTTTACATTCTTACTTTTTTACTTTCTTACTTTCTTACTTTTCACAAATATGTTTTGCCGGCAAAATGCCAAACAATGGGCAGGTGCATATTGTGTGTGTGCCAAGCAGATTGTGGCTTGTCTTTGGTCCTTCCAAGTGCCGGCAAATGTACCGTGAAGAAACCATTTAGGATTAGTCTAATATGATACACAGGAACTTGGCGACGGAGGATGAGTCCTCGATGGGAGGTGGGAGCTGGGAGCTGGGAGCTGGGAGCTAGGAGCTGGGGGAAAGATTAGATAACGCTCCTGGAATAAGCAAACAGTACTTAAAACTGACGGCCTGGACCAGGCAAGGACTACTTAAGGACAGGGACTGGGAACGGGAGGAGCTGCTGGATTCTCGATCCAGAGCAAGGACACGAAAAGCCACAAGCAAACGGACAGGACGCTGGCAAAATATTGGTGAGATAAAGCCAAGGCTCAGCCCAAAGCGGCACAAAGGAAAAAAATGACAAATTTGCAAATGTTAAGACGGAAAGAAAACATCAACATAAGTTATAGGCTTAGTGCGTAATCGTTTTTCGCAAAAAAGGACCCAGCATAAAGGACCTGCCACCGAAAAGTTGGTGGGGGTGGAGCTGGTGGTGGCATGTGGCAAGTGGCAACACCAGAAACTGAACGATATTTGCGGTTTCGTGGGGGAGTTTTCGGAATAAAAGAGGATTTGAGCATTAATATTTAGAATTTAAAACATTCATACTACTCCTGCTACTACTACTACTTCTACTACTGCTACTACTAATTGTGTTACTGCTACTTTTACTACTACTATTTCTTGTAAGACTCCTACTTCTACTACTACTACTTATCCTTCCATTTTTATATCTTTTATCGAATAATGGCCACTCAAACTATCTGGCTCTTTGGATCATCGACTTGTCTGGTAAACGATTCCAAAACTCCACCCACGTATTGCCACCCAACCACCCACCCATTCAACCACCCACCACCCACCTCCATTAGACATTAGCCATGCGGATTTCCCTGGCTGTTCAAATTAAAAATTCATAAAAGCAGAAATGCGAAATTATGATGATAAAATAAACACAGAAAAGAAGCCGCAGACGACGGGCTATAAGATGTGCAAAGATGCACTGTAAAAAAACCTTTTGACTATTAAGAGTTTATAAAAATTTTTATAAAATAAAAAATAAGTTTCCTTTACATAGAAATAAACTTAAATTGACATTATTAACATAAAAAAGACAAACTAAGCCCATGAAGGATTAACTATGACTCTAAAAATACTCTTTCTTTTGGCTTGAATATTAATATTTTAATATATTATTTGATACTAATATTTTATTTAATATTCAAGTCAAAAAATTAATAATAACTTTTTTTTGATTTGAATATTAAATAAATAAATAAATAAGAAATAAAAAGATGACCTTAATAAATGTAAAATCCGATTAAGTAAAGAAGTCTTGAAAGTGAATTATTCTTTGAAAAAGCCTCCTCTCCTTTTGCTTTTTGCACAGTGTATGCTCGGAAAGTGGGCAAAACTGGGCGTGGCCAATGGCTGGAGGGGGCTGGGCAGCAGGACAGAAGGCTGGGCTAAACGTGACATTGGCCAGCTACTGTGAGAAAAAGCCAGCCGCAGAATTGGACCCGACCCGACGACTCCGGCCAGCGACTTGAGCGCTGATGATGTGGATAAAATAAACATGGGACATTGGTTTTGGCCAAGGAGGTCCTGGCAGGAGGAAAGCGTGTTTAAACATTAAAAGGACCATTAGATACGCCTTAAAGTATGCTTCAAGTAGATTATCTTCCATCAGTTTTGTTTGCTTACTTGGAATTGTTTCGCTTCATTTTTCTCGTTTGCAAACACACACAGACACTGTGTGTGGGTTTTCCTTTTTTTTTTTAGGAGAAGAATTTTCCTTAGACCGGGCTAAAAAGAAGCATTTCCAAGACGAAGCAAAGCCCGAGACGAGGCGAAGACGACGTTATTATAAATTGTGCGCGTGTCCTTGTAAAATAACATCAAGTGAACCCAAAAGGCCCCTTGAACCGCCCAGAAATCACCCAGAACCACCTTGGACTCCCAGGATCTAGGACCTCCCAGGACACCATATTCCCGGTCAAGTCCTGCTCCTTAAATTACCAAGAAGTGCGCTTATTGCTTTTGCTTTTCATTTCTTTTCTTTTGCTTTTGCTTTTGGCCATGGCTCATGACTGATGGCAGTGGGTCGGCTGCTGGCCTGGCCTGGCTCTTTGGGCCTTGACTCGGTTTAAAGCCATCCTCCGATTGGTCGTAAATTTCCATTTTCATCTCGGATTTCAGGCGGCGATCGAGTGCTTTATCTCTGGTAAATATTTGAGAATTAGTCGGTACACCGAGAGATAATATTATCTTTTAAATCGTCTATCGGAAATATTAAGACAAGGTGTAGCATACATTTTAATCCCAAATAAATAATAAAACTGTAAATATTAAATATTACTAAATTATGTCTTTCTGAAGCTAAGATATTTTTCAAAAATGGTAATAGCTGGAGTTGAAATTTAATAAAATGTATTCCACTCAACCACCGAATTCCTATTTTGTTAAAAATAAAAATATATTTCATATTCAATGTTTAAAAAAAATATAGAAAATAATGTAATATATAATAAAATATATAAAAAAAATAGATAATGTAATTTATAAAAATGTATATTGTATATTTATATTAGGTATTTTAGAACTTTTACCATAAAAATAACTTTTAATAAAATAAAATATAATATAACATAGAAAAATGTCATTTTAGTAATTAAGAGAAGATTAAAAAAAAAACAGTACTTAAATATATAAATGACTATATTTCTAATACATTTTATTATTTTGAAAATACGTTTTAACTCTCACTTTCTGTAGAAATCCAAAGTGTATTTATTGAATTTCTTGAAGTTAAAAATTAACCTTATTAATAATGCAACGTAATCAGGAGAGTATGGCAAAAACTTACTATTTGCAATTAAAAACAAAAAATTAAATTGGCAATTAAAAAAAAGATTGGAAATTGGGATGGCGTTGACTTAATTGATTAGTTTATTGTTTTGCGTTTTTTGGTTAAAATTACTTTCTTGACCATAAGGCTTCCAATAATGGAAAACATTTATTTATTTGTCAACGTATTTTTCAATTATGGATTTTAAATAAACTGAAAAGTTAGGAGACTCGAGAAGTTTATGCTTAAGTGCAGCAAACAAAGATGGTTTTATGAAATATTTAAATTAAGAATTTGTTGCTAACTCCAAACCAGTGTGACCACAGCCGTTTTGTTTGTCTGTTTTATAAAAAAAAATATATATATATTCCCAGTTTATAGGCTTTAAAAATACATACTCTTAGAAGCTTTTATTCTTTTTCAGTTTTATTAAATATATTAAATTCGAAAACTATTAAACTTGTTTAATTTTGTTGCAAGACACCCAGAATTATCGCGAAACTCATTATGGAAGTTTGAACACAATCATCTGAAGTGGAAGCAATTAATTATCACCTCCTATCGTTGCATCACATTAGCGGAAATTGGCCAGGGTCCTGGCAGTCCTGTCTAAGAGTCCTTGTCGTTCAGTCATGAGACTTTTGCTCGCCGCAGTGTGGCTTTTCGGCGGCTTTGCCTGCCACGGACTCTCCCAGGTTCAAGGTCAGGGCCAGGAGCTACTCCTCGCCGAGCTGGCCCGTCCCCAGGACGAGGTAAAGACCCAGCTTCTGGCCAATGCCACCAACTATGTGGTGAGCACCTTCATCGCCAACAGGATGAACACGATGGTCGTCCGGCATGATTGCTTGCATTGTCCTGAGAAGCAGATCCACCGCCAAAGAGCCATAGTGGATCTGGTCCTGTCCAACCTGGCTCCGAACATCAGCGTGGTGCTGCACAGCGGAGGCCCAGACGAGGAGATGTCCTGGGACTACACGCTCTTTGTGGTCAACAGCGAAAAGGAGTTCATGTGGGGAAACTGACAAGGAATACTCGTTAACCTCCGAATTTATTCAATATCCTAACAGCTACTTGCAGGTAGACTTTCCCGACGAAATGATGGAGCGGGAGTTCTTTTTCGTGGTGGTGGTGACACAGTTCCAAGCCCCGGACACTGTCGAAGCTACCGCCCAGAGGATAATCGTGTCCAGCTTGCGGCATCCGGTAATAAATATTGTGGTGGTGGCCCAGATCCCTGATGGCACGGTCGCCATGTACGCCTACTCGCTCTTCAAGAAGAACTGCACCGCCGGCATCACCATCCATCGGATCAACCACTTCGATCCCGCCACCGGAGAGCCCCTCCAGCACATGACCGAGCTGTATCCTGTGCGGAGGGGTCACCTCAGCAACTGTGTCCTGAACGCCAGCGCCAACCACATGCCGCCGCACTTCATCTACCACAGGTGGGAGGAGGGTCGCGACTCCAGCCAGGACGACCAGGTGGTGGACCCTAAGGAGGTCGCCGGCATTGACTGGGAGGTCCTCCAGCTGCTGGCCAAGGCCTTGAAGTTCCAAGTCCAACTGCTCCTTCCCAGCGAGCCGAGCCAGATTTTCGGAGAGGGCAATGTTACCGGAAGCTTTGCGCAGGTAAAGTCTTTTCTTTCAATCTATTTGAATAGCTTCTGAATAGCTCAGGATACTTCCAAGTCATATGGTTAATTTTATATTTTTTAAGGCTTAATATTCCATAAGATTTCCCTTACTCCCCCTTGTCTTCTACTTTTATTTTTAAGCTGACTACAGGGCGCGCTCAGTTGGCCCTAGGCGGTCTGAGTGGATCGGACAAGAGGCGATGGCTCTTCTCCAAGTCGACGGTTTACTATCAGAGCCAGTTCGTGATGGTGGTGCGGCGGGATCGGTACCTGGGCCGCTTTGGAGCCCTGCTCCTGCCCTTTAGGAAAAAGGTGTGGTCCATGATCCTCCTCATTTTGACAACCGCCTTCGTGGCCACTTTCGCGCTGAGTTCCCGCTTGCGATTGCGACACTCACTGGAGAATCTATTTCTGGTCAGTGCTAGAGAAGGATTTGATGAATTCCTATTTATCTCCAGCTCGTTTCGCAGATGAGCCTGGGAAATCCGATACCGATGAAGCGGCTGCCGGGAACAGGATTCCTGCGCTATCTCCTCGCCAGCTGGCTGCTGCTAACGTTGGTCCTGCGATGCGCCTACCAGGCCCGCCTCTTCGACGTCCTGCGCCTGCAGCACCACCGCCCCCTGCCCAAGGATGTGGCAGGACTGATTGCGGAGAACTACACCCTGGTGTCGAACGGCTACCACGACTTTTATCCGCTGCAGATGACCCGCCGGATGGGGGAGTCCTTCTCGGCCCGGTTCGAGAGGGTTCAGTGCGCGAGTTCTGGCGAGCGGCTCACTACCATTGCGCTGATCAGCAACCTGGCCTACTGGAACCACATGCACCGCAATATCAGCCGGCTGACCTTCGTCCGGCAGCCGATCTACACCTACCAGTTGGTCTTCTACTTCCCCCGAAGGTCCTTCCTCAAGCCGGCGGTGGACCGGAAGCTGAAGCAGCTCCTGGGCGCCGGGGTGATCGCCCAGATCGGGCGACGCTACCAGGGCTACCTGAGCGACGCGGGCCGGACTGGCAATCCCGAGCTCCTGCCCCGGATCACCAACAAAATAATGAGAGGCGCCTACCGCGTCCTCGCCGTGGTCTCCCTTCTGGCCACCGCGATCTTTGTCCTGGAGCGGATCTCCCTCAGGTGGCTCTGGCTGAGGCGCATCATGGAGTGGCTGCATCGGAACTGGTAGAGAGGTATGGCATCCTGTTATCCAAGACCCTTTATTGGATTATTTTTTTCAATATTAATTTTTTATTAAACATGTAATACTTAAGCTATTAAATTCGTTTTAAATAGTTTTTTATTCAGAATCAATATAGATTTGCAATAATCATTTTTTGGCAATATTTTTTGTTCCAGTTTTAAATTAATTAATAGAAACAGTTTCCTAAAAAAACCTATAATTGTTTCTAAAATATCTGTTTCTAAAATATTTTAAATAAATATATTTTAAAAATGTAATATTATGTTATCCATATTTTAGAAATTTTTAAACAAAATTAATCTTGACGACTAGTTCTTTTTTAATATTGTATTAAGATATTTATCTTGTTAAATCGGTTTTAAAAGGTCATCCTTCTGTAGGCAACTTAACCATAATTATATTAAAATGTATTTTTAGTCGCTATTTATAAGTATAATTCATTTAATAATAAAAATTACTCGAAACTTTTAAAGGAAAATATTTAAAGCCAGAGATATTTAAATAAATTAAAAATGGATAGGATGGTTTCTTTAACCAATCATGTGTTTAGAATGTGTTGGAAATATTCTAATTCTAATTATAATTATTCTATGTTCTATAACTTTATCATTTTTCAGAGTTTTTAAAGAGTAATTTATTGTGCAAATATTTTTAAATGTTCCTATAAAGTTTCAGAAATATTGCCATTTAATTGCATTTCCCTGAAATGTTCTGTAATGTTTGTCCTCAAATGTCGTTGAGGATTCGAAAAGATTCGTGCCTGGTGGTTTGGAAAGTAAATGAATTGTATTTCATTTCATTTAAATGCTTTAACTTTCATTAAAATGGAATTCCCTTTTTTTCAGAAGTACTCGACTTGTCTTAGAATCCGAAATGGAATATTGCAACCATTTACTTTGAAAACAAAGTGATTCCATTCCTAAGCTGTGGGTTTTTTTTTGTGCGGGTCTGGTTGGCCCTAAAAATTGATTTAAGACTTGTAATGCACACAGTGGCACTTGGACATCCCCCTGGCACCCTGAGGCACCCCCGGCCAGCCCTGGCCATGTGTGGGTGGCGGCAACTGGCCAACTTGCAACTGGCCGAGCGGCACGGAGCGACACTTGAGTTAAGCTGTGCAAACGTTTGCATAATCACGTTCCAATTTAAATTGGTCTATTTGCCAGGATGAAGGGGGAGGAGTGCCCCTCCCCCTGCCCCTGCTCCTGCCCCTGCTCCTGCCCCTGCCACTTACACTCCCAGTCCCCCGCCTCTTGAATCGGAAAAGCTGTGAAAAGTTTTATTAGCCAAGCTGAGCTGAGAGTCGCCTTGTTTGTCGAATGAAAAAAATCTCCGATTCAGATTCAGATTCAGATTCGGATTCATACCTCATCCTTCTATTCATGTGTCCACTTTTCATATCACGTTTTCCACCCATCGAGTGCGTAAACAAAAGTATCAACAATTTCTAGCTGACAGGACCAAGAAAGGCTCATTGATTCCTTTTGTCAAATATATGAGAACAGAGTCTGGAATCACAAACTGAGACAATAAATGAATCTTATTTATGTTATTTTCACCAACGTTTAGATTTCAATCAATATTAAGAAATAGAAAACCCATACCCCATTTTTTACCTACAAAAAACCACCAGGTACCGGGTATAAATAATTAATTCTACAGATAAGTTTCTGAGAAACTTTTTCTATCTCATTTTTCAATTTTTATTTTTTTTTTGGGAAAAAACTTATTTAAAATTTATTTTATTTTCTAATTTCTTTATTTTTTCCTTTCAGGGAATCTTTATTGGGATAAAATGTATATTTTATAAGAAGCTTTTTTTCCACGAGTCCTTGTCACTCCAATTTCCACACTCTTCGATCGAAACTACTTTTGGACAAACAGTTGGAATTGCATTTTTAAAAATACCAATTTAAAGTGTTTCAGCTTAATGACTTAATATTAAACTTGTTTTAAACAACATACCATTTATTTTAAATTTTTAATATTTTTTATGTGGGTTAGATACTCTACTCGTATAGCCTATAATGATATAACTTCGTTAGAGCCTTTGTTAGATTTAAACCTTTTATTTTTTTACATTTGGATAAACTTGTAAATCCCCGTTAAAAACAAAATAATTAAACAGTTTTTTAACTTTTACATGAATTAATTTATTTAGTTTTCAGTGGCTCTTAGGGGAACACTTAATTAGGGGACGTGCTTCGTTTGGGTCCCGGGAATCCACAAGTCCACGAATCCCTTCCAGGAAGATTAGAGCCAGGTGTTGCACTTCTCGTCCTTGACAATGGGCTCCCCACTCTCGCCCCCGTCGATGTTCGCGGGCGGCGGGAAGACCCGCTTGCCGATGGCCGGGTTATCCTGGGTGTTGTGGAACTTCATCATGAGCATGTCCCAGTCGTAGATGAGGCCGGGGCGGAGGCGGAGGCCGTGGCGGAGCATCCGGAACATGCGGCAGAGGTAGTCGTAGTCGGGGCGGTCATAGAAGCCCAGTCCGCGGCAGTAGTTCAGGTACATCGTGAACTCGCAGGGGTAGCCCTCGCAGACGGCCTCTACCGAGACGGAGACCTTCTTCTCGTAGATCCGCTCGTACTTCTGCTGCTTCGTGGAGGCCTTCAGGCCCTGCCAGGGCAGGCTGCCCCGGTTGAAGTACATGAGGACGTAGCCGATGGCCACCAGGTCGTCCCGCCGCGAAGACTCCACACCGCCGTGGGCGCAGATGGAGGCATACCGCGCCGTCCCCGTCAGACTGCGCTCCTCCCGGTAGGGGATGTGTACTCCGGTGGTGATGTCCAGGAACTTCTTCGCCAGCCCAAAGTCGATTAGGTGGACCTGCTTGGACATGGTGCCGAGGCCCATCAGGAAGTTGTCCGGCTTGATGTCCCGGTGCACAAAGCCTCGTCCGTGGACGTACTCCACCCGCCGGAGCATCTGCTCGGAGAGCAGCAGCACCGTCTTGATGGTGAAGGCCTTCTCGCAGAACTGGAATAGTTGCTCCAAAGAGGGTCCCAGCAGGTCCATTACCATGGCCTGAAAATATTTTATGGAGTATAGCCTGCGAACTGGAAGCTAAGTTGGCGGACAAAGGAACGTTACGTGATAGTGCGGCTCCTTGAAAAAATTGAGAATTGTGGGCAGTCCCGGAGCCGGGCGGAGGGCGCGGTACAGGCGGCGCTCGTAGTTGAGCTGCGGATGGCGCACCTTGGTGCTCTCCACCTTGATGGCCACCCGCACCCCGCTGTGGATGTAGACCGCGAGGTAGATGTCGCCGAAGGAGCCGGAGCCGATCTTGCGGATCACCTTGTAGCTGCCGATCCGCACTTCGCGGCTGCGGGACAGCTTGAGGCGCTCCATCCTGGTTCCGACCTTAGTTTCGCTTCCGGTTGAGTGCTTCCGGTTTCCTTTTCCGGTTTGAGTCCTGGTTCCGCTGTCCCGATCTCCCTCTGTGCCTTGAAAGTGTTAGTTTGATAAATTTTCAGGATTTTATCCGAACTAGGCTTGAAAAAACAAATGTGAGTATTTGGGTGAAAAAAATATTACTGGAAAATGTGGGAAAATGTTGGGAAATAAAACAAGAATTTTCGACTTATAAAAAGCTACTTTGATTTTAAGAATTAAAAAAAAATAAAATTTGATTGAAATAAAACAGAATATTTATATTTGAAATAAATTACATAGGAAATATGGTACAAAGTAGAGCTGCTTTTTAACGTACGGCTGGAAATGCGCTAAAAATCCACAAAATTTAAAGAAGAAATTGTAAGAGCTTTGATGCATTTTATTCGGATTTATATTAATCTATAATGCACTTATATATCATTTTAATATTTTCAAGTATTCCCTAAATGTCCTTTAAGTCCTTGTAGTCTGTCAGAAGGCCAAACTAGATTCCTAGAAACATTTAAACCTTAACCATCTTCATTGTGTTGATCGGCGCCCGAAACTGAACTGTAATTCAATATTTAAACGCGACCCAAGCGGATCCTTTAAGAGTCCTTTGTGTGTCTGTGCTGGCGCGTCCTGTATGTGCATTTGCATGTGTCTCCTTGTGTGTGTGTATGTGGGGGGGTATTTGTGCGTATCGATTATCCAGGCAGACGGCGACATCCGCAGACGGAGACAGAGACGGAGACAGAGACAGTGGCGGAGAAGGATATCCAAGGATGCGAAAGGGGCTGCCAGGAGGACGATTAAAGTGGGAGTCAAGTGGTGGCGAGGACGGATCAACTAGCCAGTAATAATGTCTTTCGCTGACATTTGACATTTTGGCTATATATCACTCACATTGTGACAACTGGCAACTTGGCATTCAAATATAGCCACCAGGACTCTCGCCCTATCCCCACTCTACCACTCACTGTCGTTAGTAGATGTTTAAGGACAATAAATTTGTGGGCCTGTGCGTGGTAGTGTCCTGCGTCCTCAAAATGTTTGGCAGTAGCCTGGCTGCCTGGCTGGCTGGCTGCCCGGCTGCCCGACTGGTTGCCTGCAAATCCAATGACAAGACGGAAGCGACATATTTGAACGGGAATGAAGCGGGATTTTGAGGCTCCATCAGGACATTATCCATCCTTGAAACAGAGAGAATAAGTATTCTTCCGTTCTTTGATTTAAAATAAAGTCGAATATGCCTATTCGATCTAGTTGTGGAGGATCAAGGATCAATCTTTTTTGAAACCTCAAGTCAAGACTGACAAGTTTGAAAATAAAACTTGGAACTACTTCTCTCAGTGCCATGCCACAAACTGGAGTTCGAGGTGGAAATGTAGATGGAGCCCAGCGTTTACATCATAACATGGTCGCCTGATGGATAGACAGATAGCCGGGCATTAGCATTAGTGGCCAGGACAATGGGTCCACCATCATGATGATGATGATGAGGAGGAGGATTTCAGGAGCATGATGATGATGATGGCGACAGCGGCTCCAAAAATGAGCCAGCTCCTGATTCAGATTCGGATGCGGATCCCGCTACGGATTTGGATTCAGGTTTGGATTCAGATTCAGATTCTGATTCGGATTCAGAATCAGAATCAGATTCAGAGCTTGTTTTTTGGGGGGCGTGGCCTTTGGCCAAGACTGAAGCTGAAACATGCGGGTAAATTATCTTTTCATCTCCATCAACGTCGCGTAGTCGTTGTCCTTGTTGTCTGGACTGCCGTTGTCCTCTCGCCCTCTCGTCCTTATGTCCTCATGGCAATTGCCAGCAGCCCTTTCTCCTCACACGCACTGCCACGTGAGAAATGAGGCTGTTGTTGCTTTAATTAAGCCAGGACACGAGTACGAAGGATTATTGAAGGCCTTAAATGTTTCATAAGATTTCCATGCTCGGGATGGGTTTTTGTAGAAAGATACAAATGATTATAGTTTTTTAGTTTTGGATTCCAATAACTTTAGACTAAACTTTATATTTTAAAGGTAAAACGTCCAGTACTACCAGTCCAGTTCCTGCGATATTCCTCGCTCTCCTTCCCGGCGCTCACCCGTCAAGCTGTTCAAGGACCCTCTAGATGGACCTTTACGGACAAGGCTGCCACATTTCCCGGGAATGCTGGAGAGAGGATTCCAGAAATAAAACTTTTACTCTTTAGCGGTTATTCCTTTCAATCAGGACTTAAATTGCAAAGTCTTTCCCCCATCTGGATCCAATCACTGGGTACGATCGCGCCCAGCCGAAAAGTACTTTCAAATATATTTTATAAAGCTATTTAAATAATTTTAGGTACTACACATGCTTCGTTCATTCTTGGAAATGTTACGCCCTAGATCATAGTGCTGGAAAATGTTTGAGGTATCGAGTGTTGCGGGTGTTGAAAAACGGTAAAGCTTTCTGAAGTCACGACGCTTAAAGGCAACACGGCGGGACATCGTCCGCAGGGTATCCAATTAGGATGAGAACATGTAACTAGATATTAAGCCTCATTAAGACTCAAGTTGGTAAGGTTATTAATTATTAGGAATCAATAGTATATAGTAATCTTCAATTCTGTTTATATTTTTTCCAAAAGGCCAGACTGCAAATGACCTCAAACTATCGAAAGCAAGTCACTATCGGTATATATCGTTTATTCTGTTTTAAATCGAAAGGTTAAGATAGATGTTTGATAAAAGAATGTTTTTTCCATAGTAGTTTTTGTTATTTGATAAAGTAAAAAAATCTTAAAAGAGCCTTAAGAATATGACACATTTAAAACGACATAAAGACCTTTTTCATCCAAAATTGAGCTTAAAGTAGGATATGTCTCTTTTATCCTTACACTGAAGCACTAATCGCTTTAACCTACGCCTACTTTTTATCGATTAAAATGTATATCGATTAAAAATGTGAAGACAACTTTGTGGAAATATATACATAGATGTATTCTAAAACCCTTTATGTCGCTTGCAGTTCGATATGTTGTTTTTTTCCATAACCCGGCAGGAACTTAATATTTGTAGACACCTTTTGTTAGATAAAAAATCTTCTACAAGCATGGTTTGTTATTATTGTGATTTAGAAATTCATCGCATCACTTAGCAGCTCTCAATAAGGAAGTTTCGGAGCATTCGTGGCAACGCAAATGTTATCCTTTTGTCAAGTGGCAGGTACAGTACGGTTCAGGTGTGTAAATGAGCATTAATGAATATGAAACTTATCCCATTCGCTGGGCACAAGTTAGCAACGTGACGAAAGCAAACGTGACAGAAAAGTTTGAGTTTGAGAAAGAGAGAGTCCGACTCTTTAGAGAGAGACGGGTGTAGAAGAAAGAAGTCCCCGCTGAAGTTGGATGAACAACAAACAGCAAAATATAAATGACTTTAATAGCTCATCAATGATTCAGGCGGAAATCCGGGCTGTCCAAGTGCAGTCGGTTTATTGGATACCGGAAGGGCATTATGTCTCCTTTCCTCCTCTTTCGTCCCCTCTCTTTCTATGCCTCTCATTCGCTCTCTGTCTAACCTTTGTTTAAAATGTATTCCTGTTTCTGTTTCTGTTTGTATTTGCTTGATTCTGCTGAGTGAAGAGGTCTGTCTGACGGCCTGACTGCCTGACTTTGGTCTGGAACAGAAAATGCAATACAAGGGGTTTGGGGGCCTTCTGTCTGCTTAGCTGCAATGATTTTCACGCTGCCTCCGAAAAGTATGCAGCAAAATTTGCATATTGTTTTGCTCCTCCGCCTTCCCCCCACGAACCCATCACCCATCACCATCCTCCCTGCAATTTGTTTCTCTCTTTTTGCCACTTCTCCCCTTCTAAAAGTACACTTGAAAAAATTAAAAGTGCAATTTTAAGGAGTTCTTTTTATTTTTATCTTCGGAGGTAAGCTACTGAACTCAACCTTTTACTTATTTTCAGTGTATCATCCCCTTAATGTATACAAATATTTTTATTTTATACCAAAACCTTTTAATTTTAATAAAAAAAATATATATATTTGAAATGCTTTAGTAGCATAATACTTTTAAATTAAATAAAATTTAGTGTTTTTTTTCCAAAAATTTAACCAAAACTAAAAAAATATTCAAAAAAATATTAAACAAAATTGTTCTGTAATCTAATTATAAAAAAAACTCAAGAGTAACCGTTTTTTGTGTCAGTGTATGGCATATGCACCCCGATTTGCATTTGTGTGAGTGTCCAAGTGAACTCTCACTTCAATTGCTTCCCCTTTTACACCTGTCCATGTCCATGTCCATGCCCTTCTCGATGTGGATGTGGATGTCCTTTGGCATCATTATTATCATCATTATAGATGGCACATGGCCAGTTTCCCCATTGGCCATGTGACAGTAGCCGCTTGGCTTTGTGTCTCATTTATTATGCAAATCCGGGCCGGGGGTCGGGGGTCGTCGGAGGGTCAAATTCGGGCGAAGGACTCGCAGTCCTTTGCTTCCTTGCTTTGTCCTTATTGCCGATCGTCCAAGTCGAGCTGCAAGTCTCCTGCAAGTGCAATTTCCATAATCATCGGCCCTTGATGCCTTTTACCGAAAATAATAATGCTCATCGCATCGCATATTAATGGAGGCGGCGGGAAATAAATATTACAAATCAACGCAATTGGAAAATGGCATTGGCCAGGCCAATGCGGGGTATAATAAATATTGTATATAATAATAAAAAGTAAATATCATTTCAATTTCATTCCCCGCCTCGATGTTAATCAATTACGTGCTTTAATTGAAATCGCCAAAGTCAATATCGAAAATCAAGTAAACCAAAAACAGAAACAGAAACAGAAACAGCAACAGAAATAAATATATGTCGGAAATATATATTTAATTATTGGATTTGTCGCACATTCATCTGTTTATTTATCTATGAATTTTTAAGCGGCAAGACGGGACGGCCAATTCACATTTCAGGATTCACATTTCAGGATTCATTTTCATTTTCATTTTTTGTTTTTCAATTTTATTTCCAGCTCCGGATCCGGCTACGGCTCCGGCCAATGGCTGTTTGCCCGCGAATTGCTTTTCAATTAACTCTAAGCCGTGAAAACATAATTGAAATGCGCGGAAAGTCGGCGGCTTCGGGGGTTTCCTCCTTTCTCCAGGGATTGGAAATGAAACTCCATCTCCATCTCCATCTCCATCTCTGGCTCTGTTCTTTTTTTTTTTAAAACCATATTAAGTTTGAAGAAGGTTTTTAAGTGCTTTTCAGAAGGACTTTCAACCAAAAAAAATGTATATATTTACAAGATTTCGTTTTAAAAGAAATGCTTGGTATTGTTAAAGCCTAAAATATATTTCAAAATGTATTTGGTTTATCTTATAATCTTTAAGTTTTGTGTAATCAAGAAAATATTGTAATAAATAGTCTGCTTTTTTTGAGGGTTTTTAAAGCAAATCATACGTGATTTGGATTGAAAATTTACTTCGAGAACTTCCAAATTTGTACATAAATATGTTTTTAAAATTCATAAAACAAAACTTAAAATGAAAGGCTGCAATAAATAATCAAATTCGAGATAAAGAATATATTTTTTCCAAGTATTATTGCTTTTAATTGTAATTGTTAATTTTAATAGCACTTTGTTTCTAATATAATATTAACTACGAAATTCATTTAATTAAACAAGGGTCTTTGAAATATTCTTAGGTTTGTATTAAATTTTTTATATTTCATTTAAAAATTTTTAAAAAATAAAAACTAGCATTACTTTTTCATAGTTTCCTTTGCAAAAAAAGCATTTTTTTTGTATTAATTTCTTAATTTAAAGAAATATAAAATTAAAGCTAAATAAAACAAGTGTTGCTGCTTATTTTATGATACAAAAACTATAAAAAAAATTGGAATCAAAATAGACATAAATTAATACAGACTTAAAACCAAATTAAAATATGTCTTTATCTAATTTGTATTAAAAAAAAAAATCAAAAAATATCTAGCTGTTTGTGTTTTTATGGCTTAGTTTTTGGTGGAATTTAATAATATAATTTTTTAGATTTTGGCCTAAAAAGCTAAGCAACATATTGTCTGAATAATATTCAACAAAATGATCTTTGCTTTGAGGGAGAATTTTTTGTTTTATGAAAGCTTTGGGTCAGAGCTGCTGGCTGCTGGCTGGTGAAGCTTAGAGCCGCCAGGACATCCTCCGCCCCAGCAATGGCATAGCATCCTGTATATGGCAGAGGCCACCCATTGGAATTATCTGAAAACCGAACCGAACTGAACTCAACTCGGCCGCCTGTCGTCTGCGGCTGTAAATGAAGTTGTGTTTTAATTAAAATTCCAGACTTTATTTCTGTAATTATATTAACTCGCTGTTCGAATTCGCTGGGCCGCCGCCTCCGCCTCCGCACGGCCTCCCCTGCTTCCTTCTTCTACGTCTACGATCGATCTACGGGAGGCTGGGGCGCACAAGGGGGGCGTGGCAATAAGGAAAAGATAAAACCATTAACGGTAAAGTGGAGAAATGTGGAAAACGTGGCAAAGGCATGCGGGGCTTTCCCGACGCCCTGGTTGGTCCTTAGTCCTTGGCTCCCAAGTATCCTGAGCGTATCCTGCATATCCTGCTGTGTCGTCATTGGCATTGGCATCGGCATCTTCGTTTCGCTGGGGTAGTGTCCTTCCAGCTTCCTGCTGCTGCCACTGCTGGTGCTGCTGCCCATCGTCCTTGCCCATCGTCCTGCCAGCAGCCCGACTGCAAATGGTGTTAAAATTAATTTAATTGAATGTGAAATGAAATTTGTTTTGACACACACCAACACAAGCACTCACACACTTTTACCACGCCACCTCCACCTCCTCCTCTATCCAGTGGGTGGTATCCCCATCCCACCCCTGCAAGGACGAAACACCCCCCCAACTCCTTGGAGTACACTGAGGCCTATTTATTTCCGATTTTGTTATCAAATAGTTTTGGGCTTTTTCTACTGTAGAGCTTAGAAATTTATTGTTGACTTCGTTAATTATTATTTAAAGCATTTCAATTTTTAATAAGCTTACTTTTTTTAGTAACAAAATATTATATTTAAAATTTGTTGCCTTTACTCCACAAAATACTAAGAGAGTTGAAGCTTCCTTGACTTGGTTCTTATGGTTTTAAAATTAAGGAGAAATGTGTGTGATACCCGGTACTGAAGAATTTCCCTACAATAAAACATAAATTAATTTTATCTTTTAATTCTTAGACTTTCTTTTCCAATTATCTGAAAAAAGTTGATATCTAGTAAGGGGGGGTTTTTGGTGGTATATTTTGGGGGTAATGTATAAATAAATGATACGATACCCGATACCATAGGATCTTCTAATATTATGTCATCTCTGGGAATCTCAAAAAACGAGAGTAAAAACCTATTATTTAATAAAATAAATTAAAATGCTTGTAACAGCAGAGATTTAGAGGAATATATGATACCCGGTACCCAAATATACCATATTTTGGTTATATATCTTCCAATCTAAAATTCTACGTTTCTACGCAATAAAAATATAAAAATAATATAATTGATGTATTTCTTTTCTATCTCTTACAATCTCAAAGTATCTAAACTTTGGAATCACCTTTTTTTCAAATCGATTCATTCAAATGCACAAAATATATAGATTCTTATCCATCAATAGAGCAAAACTTGAAGCCCTTTGCGCACCTATTTTCGGATAACTTGTGATTACCATTTTTTCTCAGTGCCGCTTGGAAAGACCTCCGTGGATTGTAGTGGATTCCTTCCGCCGATGGTCCCATTGTTTTGCTTTCGCTCCTCCATCCTCCATCCTCCACCGCATTGTCGCACAATACGAATGCCGGCGTTGCATTCTGAGGGATTGTGTCCGCCGTTGGAATTCAAAGCCTTGCATAAGTGCGGGGCTTATGGGGCAAGTGGGGTCCGGCCATGCCCGGATTCCATTGACTATTGGCCAACAAATTACGATTGACCAGGGCGACCGGTCTGCAGTGTCGAGTTTATTTAGCCAACTGTTATTTTAAAAGAGTTGGTATTCTATTCAAGCTCTTTAAAAAATTGTTTTAAATATTTTGTATACTTTTCTATAAAATATCTTATATTTAAGAACTATTTCAAAAACCTTTTAACTACAGGAATGGAAAAAAACAATATATATATTTGAATTAGGGATCGTAGGACTAACGTAATATTCAAAGCACTTGTAATCGTTTACTGGATATTATCTATGGATATAGGTAGGTAGGTATAGGTAGGATAGGTAGATCGGAATTGGATCAAAAAGATCTTAGATTTTTAAGCAAACAATATTGTTTTTTATACCCTTGAAAAAGGGTATTATAATTTTGTCCAGAAATGTGTAACGCATTAAAGGAAGCATCTCCGACCCCACAAAGTATATATATTCTTGATCAGCATCAACAGCCGAGTCGATATAGCCATGTCCGTCTGTCCGTCTGTCTGTCCGTCTGTCCGTCTGTTTCTATGCAAAAAATAGACAGTAGTTTTAAAGCTAGCGTTTTGAAATTTTGACCAGATCATTATTTTTGTTGCACGCAGATCAAGTTTAAGAATCGGTCGGATCGGACCACTATATCATATAGCTGCCATACAAACGACCGATATGAAAACAAGTCTTTGTATGGAAAACTTTTTGTTTTCCAACCTATTGCAACCGAATTCAACATTTATTCTAATGACATAGCCATACATCATTTTTGAAAGTTTAATCCGGATCGGATTACTATATCATATAGCTGCCATACAAACGACCGATATGAAAACAAGTCTTTGTATGGAAAACTTTTTTGTTTTCCAACCTATTGCAACCGAATTCGACATTTGTAATAGTTTGGTCCGGATCGGACCACTATATCATATAGCTGCCATACAAACGACCGATATAAAAAACAAGATTTTGTATGGAAAACTTTTTTGTTTTCAAGGGTATACCATCTTCGGCAAGCCGAAGATAACTTTTCTCACTTGTTTTTAAATGTTTTCGATAATTTGATATAGTTTGAAGTGTAATAAGCCTCGATTCAAAAGTGTTATACCGTAGAGATCGGTTACCGAAACTTTGTTTTAGGGATCAGTTCTCAATAATTAAATATTGCTATTAAATAAATAATAATATTGCTAATAAGCAAATAAATAAATAATTAAATATTGCTATTATTATTAAAATTATCACTGAAATTGGTTAATTTTAATTGGTAATCTAATAAGCAATCTAGTAATCTGGTTCTGATAACAGCTATAAGTATGAACAATTATTCATATTTTGCATGTTACCCCAAATGTTATCCCAATAAAATGTTACATTAAATTTAAATATATGTATGCCTTTATAATTATTTTCAATTATATATATCTTAGGTGGCATCACACTGATATGTTGCTTTAACCCTAAAATGAGAAAGCTGGCAACGCTGAACGCAGAAAGGGAGGAACAGGGAATAATAGTAGTAGTAGCATAGTAGTAGATAGTAGTAGCTACAAGTAGCATTTCGTTTAAATAATAAAAAGACATTTTATAATATATTTATTAATATATATTTATTAATTTTTATTTAAATATAATTGCAAGGATTGGATATATTATTCATATATGTTTTGTAAAATGTTCTCCTTCTTGGGTCCACAGACTCAAGGCTTATCGCTTAAAGGATCTATAGGCCCCTAGTTTTGGATAATTTTTCAGGACCTCCCCTTAGGCTGTATGTGCCTCTGTCTGGGTGTGTGTGAGTGAGCAAGTGTGTGTGTGTGTGGAAGGACCATATAACACGATATCGTGTTGGCGGCCTAATCAAAAACAGAAGCTCGAAAGCCGCAAATTTTGGCCAGCGGATGCTGTCAAGTGCATGTGTGTTTGTGTTTCTGTTTGCGTTAGTACTTGTGTGTGTGTCTGTGTATGTGTATGTGTTTGTGTGTGTGCCTGTGAGGGTGCACGTCTATTTTGTGGCCGCACACGGTGCGTATGCGTAACGCATTTCTATTTCCATCGGAAGCAGCAGCGGCAGCGGCGCTGAAACAACTAAAAGCTAAAAATTTTTGTTAAAATTTGCTAAATTTGCATTTTTTGACGTTTTTGCGGCCAGAGCCATGCCTATGCCACGCCCCCGCCCCCGCCACCGCCTGGCCACTGTCACTACATCAGTGTGCGTCTGTTTGTGTTGCAAATATAATTTTTAATTTAAATGCAAATTTTGGAAATCATTTTCGAAGCATTATGTGCCCATATTGATACGCAAATTGCTGTCAGCACACGCACACCCACACCCACATCCTCACGCATACCCATGAATATCGGCATAGACACAACCAACACACACACACACCCTTCCACCCACACATGCAGATTTAATAACGCATTCGCGTCACTCAACCGCCGCGGCGGCACAGGCCGCAGTTTCGACCAGGCGGGAAGAAGGCGGGAAGGCGGGAGAGCGGGAAAACGGAAAGCATTAGACCCGAATTTGGGTGGCGGGGGCAGAGGGGTAGAGAAGGGCAGGAGGGACTAGGGGGTGGTGCACTTGGGCAGGAGTAGTTCCAAAGGGGGAAGGACCAACGCGGCCTTGCCCAGTCAGGAGAGAAAAACAAACAGTGGGCCGCGGGTCCTACAATTCTTCGGCTTCTACTTTGAGAGTAAAAAATATTCATTACCAAAATATACCAAATATACCAATATATACCAAAATATTTTCATTAATGTTTAAACAAATCTTCATCAAAACACAATGCCTTTTGAAACAACATTTCAAAAAACTCACACTTCTGATTACAACAGAACCGAAAGCCTTAAATTATACTTCTTCCTTTTAATTACTTTTGCATAAATCATTATCCTAAAAAATCTTTTTAATCTTTTTACTAAAACTTTTTTATCAAAATAAGATCTTAGGTCTTTAAGAGACATACATAAATGCAGCAAATATAAAAATAATTCCCATTTCATTGAAATTATAGAATTTAAAAAAGATTATAATGAAAAAGACATATACATATACCCTGAGTATTAATTCTTTTTTTATGCAAAAGCATTGGAAGTTTATTAATTTTTTTTCTATCCAGAAGCGAAATAAATAGATAATTTTAAAACTAATCTTAATCTTAAACTTAATCTTAAATCTGGTTAGTTCTTAAATGACAATTGAAATTAATAGTAATCCATATTACTATTTTCTATAAATTCTATGAACGAAAAAAGTTCAAATGACAATTATACGATTAAAATATAGTTCCACTGCAATTAATATTTAAAAAAATTGATTTATTTTTAACTTTTTCATTTCAAGTTAAATCTCTTTCTTAACTTTTTTTTATAAAAATTGGCATTTGTTACAAGATTCTGTTTTAGTTTCTAACGACATTTACTAGAATCAAAATAATATTTCCTTAATAATATAAAATAATTACAAAAATTCTTAAAAAAAAGTGTAAGTTTTCGGTTAGTTTTAAAAATATTTTGACTGCTATTGATAGGGCTTTAAACCACACAGAGGAGAAATCTGGAGTTGATCCACTGTGTAGGAAAAATCGCCATTGTGACCGCCAACGTAGCCACCGAAAAGCTGACAGCATGCGTAATACACTGAAAAAAAATACGAAGAGAATGTTATGCATAACTGAAAGAGAGAGAGCGAAATAACTCCAGATCTTTGCCAGGGTTTTTCTAGAATCTTAAACATTTTTTAGCAGTGCACCTTCAGCTTACTGGACTCTTTCGCGTATTGATTTTTGAAGAATTCGTTAGATTTTGTTGGCTTGTCAGTTGTCGGTTGTCGGTTCTCGGTTGTCGACGCCTGTTTTTAATGTTTATTGGCGGTGGCAGCAACACCAACAACAAGAGCAACAACAGCAACGCAAAAAACAACAAAAACAAGAACAATCAAGAACAGGAGAAACAACATCTAAATCCAAAACACAATGAGACGGAAAACATCCTTGCAAGGACTTTGATTTTTAACCAAAAATTTGAAATGGATTTTTGGGTAATAGACAAAAAACAACGATTTACAATTACAAACCAAAAATTTCAAAGTCTTTAAAAAATGTATACATAAACGATTTTTTATCTAGAGAATTAAAATGAATTTAATTTTTTGGTTTAAAAACAATCAAGTTGATCGCTTTTATGTTATTCCAAACCCCCAACCTTCTGTCACTCTTTTATATGTTTAGTTTTTTTTATTTATTTTCTATTACCTCTGTTACCTCGGAAACCACTTCATAATTCCATTGGACTGAACACTGAACACTGAACACTGAACATCGAACACTAAAGGCCATTTAAAAGCATTTTCACAAGTCGTCAAATCCGATTATGAACTCATTTCACTCTCCGCTCCGTCCGGGAGTGACTTTGATGTTTAATTTGCAATTTCGTTTTAATGCGCCTACCGGAGTGCCACGCCTCCCTAGGCCCCTCCTGCCCTGCCCCACCCTTAAGGCAGAAGCCATGCACCTCCTTTCGTCCTTCCGGACATCCTTCCGCCGTTAAACGGTTTCCGGGCTACCCTTTTGTTTCTCCCCAGAAGAGATTTAATATTAAAAGTTGAATTGTTATTAAAATCTCTTAAAAATATCTGCAATTAATAATAATCTTCTGTCTAAGCACAGAAATTTTTTAAACTTAAGGAAAGGAATTTAAGTTTTTAATTTACAAATCCAATTTTATTTTTTATTTAATATTTATTCCCTTTGAATTATGATTTAAAACATTGTGTATCCATTTTTATAGTATTATTCTTTGTAGAATATTATTATTCTCTGAATTAATTAATATTTGTTTATATCATATTTTTATTCATAATATTTATATTTATCATTTATTAAAAAATTATTTTACAAAAGTAGCTAGTTTCAATTTTTCCTAATGCTGCAAAAGGTCGAGTACTCATAATTTTGTATTAGAATTAAAAAAAAATATGTATCAAATTTATTTTTAAATAATAATTAAATTAAAAATTTGTACATATTTATTTATGTTTAACTATTTTTTAATTTTATAATAATTTCAAGAGAATTTCTAATGGTAAGTAAAAATTTTCCTTCCCGACCTTTCGGTACACCTGGGCGTATGAGCAATTTCCAAAGGTCAGCCACCCCTCCTGGCCCGAACGCCCCCTCCTTTTGCCACCCCTTTAGGCGATAATTTTATTATTGGCGCTGTTTTTGCTATTTTTTGTAGAACTTTTTGCTATTAGTTGGTTGCCAGCAGATGGCCATTAACGTCCATTTAGCCAAGCGCCACGCATTTCTAAGTCGGTAACATTTTCTAATTGCCGCAGATGGCACGGGAGTGTGGTGGGGGTTGGGTGGGTGGCAGGGGACGTTGATTACAACTGACAGCGACAACAGAAACATTAGAGGGGGGGAGTGGCAAGCATGGATGGGGACTCTGAAGCTCCTCGAGTTTGCATGCGATGGATGCGATGGCATTGTTGCCATTCTGCCAGTCTGCCAGTTGCCATTGATTTCACCCACTGAGGCAGCAATTAGTGCAACAGCAACACCAGCAACGCCAGCAACACCGACACTGTAAGCTTTCAACCTCAAATGGGGGCGTGGCTGGAGGGGGGAGAGGAAAAAGAAGGCGTGCCCCACCTTATCCCATTAGCACCCGACAAACTCTTTTTGCATTCATTTATGAATATTTTAAAATTCATTGCTGATGTTGCTCATGTTGCCTGTGCAGGTTGCAGGTTGCAGGTTGCAAGTTGCAGGTGGCAAGGTGCCGGGGTGTACGCCATTATTGAAATCTAGACGGAAATTAAGTTGTCCCGCTCGACCGTGTGGCAATAATAGAGTGGTGGAGCGACTCCTGCTGAACTCTCAACCCTGAATCCTGAATCCTGAATCCTGAGTCCCTTCGTCCTGCAGCCGTGCTACCTGAGACATCTTAATGGCCATGTAAGACCAAAGTTCGTCCTGGATGCAACCTGCAGCTGATGCATGTGTAAGTGTGAGGGGGGGGCAGAGGACAGAGGGCTCTGCTGGAATCCTTCAGATACTTTTATTTGCAAACCATCCATGGATTTATCAATTTTTTATTGCCTTTTTATTTTTCTCGTCTTGAGTTTTGATAAATTATTTATTTAGGATTCGTAATTTGAATTTGTGGACTACAAGTTTTAATCAACATGATTTAATAAATTAATTTGTGTACTTTTATTTCCTTTTTTAACCGCTTAACAGAATTTTTTTTATTAAAATATATCACAAATTGATTAATAAATGCTTGTGTTTATTTCATCATAACAAATAAACAAATATAGTGTTTAAATATTATACTTCTTTTACCAACTTGTATTAATTTTATTAATTTTGTATTATTTTGTTTTCGAAATAAAGCATAAATTAAATGCTTCATTTTTAAAATATATTTTAGAACTTATTCGTCAAATAACTATAAATAAATATTATAAAAAAAAAAACTGAAAATTGCTGTTTTTTAGTAGCATTAGTATAGTATCTATTTCTTAAATTTTTAGTCTCAAAAACTCATAAAAAAGCTTCTAAACAACAAAGCATTTAATATTTTGTTTCTTTATTTTAAATGCAGTCTAAATGGATATATTATTAATATCTTAAAATGCTTAAAATATATTTAAAAAATATCTTTATAATTTTTGCATCATTTTATACTGAAAGAGTATAATTAGATTAAGGACCCTGAAGTCCTTAAGGCTGCTTGACATATTTTCGTTTAAATTTAAAACATTTCCCATTCTCAGTGCACTTTCTAAGGCAGAATCCTGGCACTTTTTTGGTGCCATGAGTGGCTCCTTCTGGCTACAGGATTCAGGACTCAGGACTCTGGCCTCAGACTTGGAGCTGCAGGTTCCAGGTTCCAGGTCACGTGCCGGATGCTGACGCTCCTCGGGTTAACAAGTAACAGGGCCACCGGGATCAGGCGGAGGGCGAAGGGCGGAGGTGGCAGGGTGTGGCTGGTGGTGCGTTAATGTTTCTTTTACGTGCCCGCAGTAGTGTCCTTCCCCCGTCAAGCCGCGTCCTGTCTGGCCGGGTACTTCTTGGATAATGTAAGTTAATAGCCATTGTTGTGCCTGCCCCTCGACCTGTCGACCCTCCAGCCCTCCAGCCCGCTTTTCTAGACACTCTTCTTGTTGCCCCAAAAAGTAAAAAACAACAAAAAGTAAAAGAAAAGGTGAAACGTTCAGGTTTATTGATAATTATTGTGCCAGGCTTCCTTTCAGCTCCTTGGCCTGCCTCCTGCCTCCTTCCCTCCCACGCCTTGTTGTGCATAAATTTAATTTGGTTAATTAATTAAGAAAAGCTGCAAGTGACGGGGGAAGGGAAGAGGGGAGTGATAGTGAGGCGACCCCCACCAACGCCCCCGCCCCATGGTCCCAGGCACTAATTGAAAATAAAGACCAATTTTTTAATTAAACTTTAAATTAATTTATTGAAGTGCTTCGGGCGGGGCAAGAGAGAAAAGTGCGATTTGGTCAGTGGAGTGGAGTGGAGGGGTCGGGGGAGGGGATTATCGAATGAACTTTGACCCGCGGTCATTCTTCGTAAGCAAAAAGCCAAAGTGGGAGATCAAAGTGAGAATCCAAGTGGAAGCTTCCACCTAAAATATTTTTCATAAAACTTCGATTCTTACAAATCACTCTAAATTTTAGCTTTAAATTAAGCAAGAGAAGGGGCGGAGGGGGTCGGGGAAGGATTTTGCATTTGGAAATTTTGTTATTAAGGGGGAGGGCAGGTGGAGGGGGGCAGGATGGGAAAAAGGCACAGGGGGTCGGTGGGAGAGGGGCTAGTTGCACTAAACCAACAATGCGCTAATGCTCATTTAATGCGATTTCGCACGTTTGCATTTTCTATCCGGCACCCACACTCACACATTCACACTCACACATTCATACTCACACTCACATACTCACACTCACATACTCACACTCACACATTCATACTCACACTCACACTCACATACTCAAAGGATGCAACATAAATGCACAGCAACGGAACCTCCCACCCACACGGAGGCGTCGGTTTATGGGGTCCACAAATCGGGAATTACCTAAAAGTAAAATCATTCCAAACTACAATTTTCAATAAATAATTTTAAAATATTATATATCACTCGCCAGATTTTTAAATAAAATATAAATGTATTTTAAATATAAATAAAATAATCTCCAAGACAAAAATAGTTTCTCTCTTACTTGATACAAGTTTCCATTTTAATTCCATTAACAGTTTTTTATTTTTTAATTGGATAAACGCATTTTACAAAAACGCATTTTCTTATTTTATTCTTATTCTTATAATATTATTCTTATAACAATAATTCTTATTTCTTATAATATATTTTATGATTATAAAATAAAGATATTATCAACTAGAGACTCCAATTCAATAGGAAATTCTATTATTTATTCTAATAATCTAGTACGAAAAGCTGTACGATAGACGGAACTCTGCTCACTCTAAACGTACCTAATTTTAAAATATTATATAATACTTGTAATAAAATAAAATTCAATTTTTTCAAATGTTAAAAATTCGTTTAAACTATTGAAAAAAAATATATTATTAGAAATAAGAGAATTAAATTATTGAAATCAGTTTAAACATTTCTTTCCATACAAATAATGTTAATAAGATGGATTGATGTTTTGTACAAATTTAATTTAAGACAAACTATTTTTAGATAAACATAAAAAAGATATATTCTGTATAAAGAATGCATTTTTTTATTGATTTAAAAAATTACTAATCCTGTTCTTAAACAAATATTGAATAGTTCTGTTAAAAAAATTAAGAAATAAATAAGTTTTGCTTTTTAAAAAAATAAAATAATATACATTGAGTAAACCCATTCTATCTAAACCTATTCAATAAATAATATTATATAAAATCCATTTTGATAAACTCTAAACGAAATGTGCCACAAAGTATGATGAACATTTTGTCGCAAGTAATTTGGATTCGATTTGTTTTTTTTCTTTTTTGGCATAAACGCAATCGGGCCGTTCTGCTGGCCATGGCTAAAACGTATTTATCTAAGTTTTACGCAATATTTGCACTATATTACATAACCGCATTGTTCCCACCGCCAATGGAGCTCGAAATGAAAAGCCAGGCCAGCCAAAAAATCCCCGTCCTGGGGCAGTGTGGGAGTGGAAGTGGCATCCACAAGGTAAACACAAATTGTTGCATGGGTGCAGTGAAGCGGAGACGTGCACTGGGAGAAAGTACTCATAAATCACCTATGAAATAAAATTGCTCTTGAAAAAAGTTTTTGGATTATTTGAACTCAAATTTAACAAATATTTGATATTCTTAATTTTCAAATGGAAGGATAATACAAATTTATGCATTTATTTTAGCCAAAAAGATACTCATTTGAGTCTCAATTATAGAAAAGGTTCCTAATTTTAAAAAAGCTTTAAATAATTAGAATAATCATAGAGTAAAAGTTCTAGTTCTATATAATTTAAAACATTGTTTCCCTTTTTTGATATAATATTTAAAAAGTATTCAAAAATGTTTTCATCAAAAAAAGAGAGATTGGCTTTAGTAGATTTTCTCGACTATATGATGCCCGGTATTTATTTTGGAGTAATAGGAGTAATAGGGTTTAACACTTATTATATTTAATATTGATTGATAGAAAATATTCTTAAGTTATATTTTCAAATTAAATTTTAATTTTTAAATATATTCTGATATATGATAATATGATTTATGACAATATATTTGAAACATTTGTTCCATATATATTTGTGTTAGGATTATTGGCCTAACTTTAATTCCTAATTTTTTAATCTTTACTTCTTGGGCAGAATGAAACCATTTTTGAATATCTTAAAAAAAAATAATAAATGTGCCAAAGATACAACATATTTTAAACAAAAATTAAAATATGTTCAAAATTAGATAACGAGCAAATTTTAATTGTTTTTATGCAATTAAAAAATTTATAACCAATGGAATTAAATAATAAAAATAATTTAATTTCTACAGATAAAAGGGGAGCAAAAAAATACATTTGAATGTAAAGCCTAAATTTAAAATCTAGTAAAAATGTCACAAGACTAAAATATCAAAAAACTTAACGTTTTAAATTACAAATAAAAAATGAATCCCAAGAACCTTAAATAATATTCGAGCTAAAATCGGAAAAAATTGCAGTGCCTTTTGGCGAACTGTTGAGGTTTTGGCATTTCCGGGAGAAGCAGAGTTAGACGCCTCGTACACGTGGAGAAACGGGGGTGGACAGCAAAAAGAAGTGAAAATATTAATTAAATTAAAACCAAAAATGCAGCCCGCAAATATCCGCACAGACACTCAAACACTCAAACACTCGCACGAAATGTTGTAATCACGATTTATGCTGAGTTGGTTATTTACACTTTGCACTTAATATACACACACTAGCACACACACTGACACACACACACATATAGTTATCCTGGGGAAAAAGGATGTGCATACATGAGTGCATGCTGGAAACGCGGTGTGGCAGCTTTTTGCATGTTTAGCAGAAAATAATATGCAAATTATGCAATTATTTTAGCTCCTGTGTCTGCCGAGCGCCCTTATCGCCCACTATTCGTGTATGCTTGTATGTGTATCCTTTGCTTGTATCCTTTTTGCCAGGTATCCTGCCAAGTGACCAACACAACAACAACAACAACAACAACAACAACTGCAACTGCCACATCTGAAGCATCAGCAAATGCAGCTCGGGACAAAAGGTGGAGGCACTTTGCCTGATTGCTCCCGTCTGCCATGTCCTCGAATGTCCTCCTCGAACTGCGAACTCTAATCGGCACAGCAGAAGCGGGGGGAGTCCTTCGTAGCCAGGACGAGGCTACTTTTTAACGCTCCTGATTTCTGGCAGATCATTTGCCAACTTTTCTTTTTCCCTTATTTTTGGCCAGACAACCGCATTTCGTTTCGTTTCGCTTTGTTTTTTCCTCTGGCACGGCGGCATTGTTTCTTTGCACTTTCAGGACAAAAGGACCAAGGACTTAGGACGCAGAACCAAGGACTTTCTGCCGGCTGTCGGCGCCAGAAATTTATGACAGCATTTGGCCAAAACATATGCCGGCAAAACGGGCATTAGCAAAACATCTTAACCTCGGGGATGAAAATCCCCGGCCAGCTATATAATTAGAACCCCCCTTATTTTTGGGGGGAGAGGCCATATCGAAAGTAAAAATATAAATCTCCGGAAATCCACTCTCGGGAGGCACTTGAAGCTAAGTAAATTATAGATCTGAAAAGGTTTTTTCAGTTTTAAGCGAAACTCAATTACTTATTTTTTTTTCCTTCCTTTTAATGCAATAAAAATCAATAATGAATTCGTTTTAAATCTAGAAAGCTAGAAATTAAATTCAGGGTAACTTGATTATGAATTTCTTACTTATTAGGAATCTTTATTTATTTTTTTAAAAAACAAGTAACTAGTAACTAGGAAAAACAATTTTAACTTGAACTTAATATTATTACCATTCTATTCTAACTAAGAGTTCTTAATGTCAAATAAAAGCTTCAACAAAAAAAAATTAAAAAAAATAGAAAAAACAGAAATAATTAAAAAAGCTTGTATATATAAGGAACAAAAATTTATTAGTTAATTAAAGTAAAGTAAAATTAAAATTTTCTAAAAATTGTCTTACAAAATATCAAAGTAAATTCAAGCTTAATTTTTCTAATAATATATAATATTTTCTATTTAATTTTTTTTCGTTTGCAGTTCATCTTCGGTAAATAGGAACCATATTTATGTCGGATACCTTTGCACAGAGAATTTTTATTAATTTTTTTTTATAAATATTTACCTTCTTATTTATCTTAATAGGTCCAACCTCAGAAGATTAAAAATTGCCCAAAAATTACCCACAGTTTCCAGGCTCTCGAACTGAGTGCTTTGTTTCCACTTTTGGGGCCTTTTATCCCGTCTAACCCGGATATGCCCTTAACCCAAAATTATGATAATTAAACGGTAAATTATGGGCACAAAAACAACGTATTTTGATAATATTTTGCTAAGAAGCTTCGCCTAATAAATAACTTTAAGATTTTGTTCCATTTGAAGTGGAATATCCAAAAAAATTAGACTAGAAAATGTGTTATTAAAACTCTGATGTTCCGGCGTTATTAAAGTTTTATTAAATAGTTTATTAAACTAAATAATCATATTATATAAGAAAAATGGGATCAGATCAACTACCAATATAATAAATGAAATATCTTGTGAAATTTTTAGAGATAATAAATTCTTTAACATATTTTTACAAAATAAAGTTCAAATAGGAACTCCTTGGAGTAGTTTAAATACAAAATTGTTAACGTTTTTGTCTCCAATATTCATAAATTCTTTGTTTAATTTTCTTAAAAATTTGGTAAGTTTTATACTTATTTTTTGTGACTTTCCCCCCTTGATACCCGCTCAGCATGAAATGTTTCCACCTCTCTTCCGAAGAACTCTTCCGGTTGGATGGCGAAATCAAAATTCACTTAACCAAATGGAAGGACGAGGACTCTCCGTTTATTAAGCCTGCTCCTTGAATGCCTAATGAGCAGGAGTGTGTGTTCCGGGAGAGGGTTTGTGTAGAAATTATTTATTGACTTTCATATGCAATTTGGCAGGGCAGGCCAGGCAAACAAATCGTGAATTATTCGGTAAATTATTCAGGCCCCGGACCGCGACCAGAGTGAGTCAAAAGCTTGTCAAATGCAGAAGAAAACCGAAATGAAGCCAATACAATCGAATCGAATCGAATTGAATCGAAATTAAAAGACTCAGCCGCACTTAATGCCAAAAAATATGGATAATGTCATTTTTCTAGCGGTATCGGGGTATCGGAGTGTCGGGGATTCCCCCAGAATTTCCATTTCTCCATTTTCCATTTTCTGCTTCCTGATGTGATTATGATAAAATATCCTCGAGCCGGGCTCGAGCTGTCCTGGCTCCGTTTTTTTTATGATTTATGACTTTGAATATGGCAAACAAAACGGCTTCGATTTCTGTATTAATAGAGGGGCGGGGGGACATGGGGGCGTGGCAGGACAATAAGCACTCGAGTGCGTCGGCATAATTTATCCTTGTTTGCCCCGTCGAGCCGCCGCAATTTCCTTCAATTTTTTTTTTCGTTACCCCGCCACCTGGACGGGGAAAGGGGGTGGTTTGCCGAAGGGGGTGTGTCTGGCAAGGACTCGCCCAGCCCCCACCCCCCAGGCCCTGCTGCCTCGATATGCCCGTCTGGCCATCATTTTTCGCGCATAATTTGCTCTATTATGGGACTGGAACTGGAGTTCCAGTTCGAGTGCGAGTGCGAGTCCTGCCGCCGTGTCCTTGCGCGGGGTGCCTTCAATTTTCATAATTTGCGACTGCGACTGCGACTTGCGATGGCTGCGTGTTTTTCGTATTTCTCCCTCTTTATTATTTATTTTTTTTCCTTTTTTTGGGTGCCAGGAGGTCAACTCACTTAGCACTGTCACGCCCGGTCGAAAAAAACACAAAGGATAAAAGGACGAGCAGGAGCAGGAGCAGGAGCCGGAGCAGGAGGAAAAGCAGAAGGCAAAAAGGATGCCCTGGAAAGGGGAAACTTGAACATCCTTGATAACAGGGTATTCATAGATTTTTTTGAAGATGAGGCTTTCGTATTTAAGCGGCTCAGCTTTAAGACTTTTCCTCAGGGCTTAAAGTTTAAACAAAAAATTAAGCATTTTATTTAAGGTGTTTAAAAATAACTTTTTTCTATTTATATTATTGTATTGTATTTTATTATATTATTATATTAAATTATATTTTAAATTGATTCAAAATGTAGATGATTGGGAATTTAAACAAGGCCTTAGAGGACACTCATTCTAATTAATATATTTTAGACATTTTTTGGGAAATATGGTTTTAAGTCTTAGAATTTTTTACAAACTTTTTGTTATTGATAATTTTCAATTTCCTTAGAAAATCATTACTATTAATTTTAACTTGTATTTAAAAAAAAGACCCTAATATTTAATAAAAAAATTATCTTTGCAGTTCTTTTTACTTCAAATAAATATTGAAAAGTATTTTAGAAAAACCTTTCATTTCCATATAATTTGGTTGATTTCTTTTCAAGAAAAGCTGCCAATTTGCAGAATTACTTTCCCTGGAAAAGGAGAGAGAAAACAGCAAGCTGTAGTCCTGAAGGTGACGACCAGGACCAGGACCAGGACCAGGACATGAATACTTCTAATCAAGCGAAGGCAATCAGTTGGATGTGAGGAGGAATCGAATGGGAGCGAGTCACTCAATTACCATATGAGTGCGATGAGTGCACTCGCCATCGATCGGAGGTTATTTTAAATTTGTTGGCTTTGGTATTTAGAAGGATATGGAGGACATGAATTTTGGCATTATGGCCGCCACTTTCGGATTGGTCACGCACATGTGGCGCCGAAAGAAGTCCTTGCCTCGCAGGACATATGTACGAAATGTAACGTAATGAATTTGATGATCTATTGTCGCCGTGGGCAGGATGTGGCAGGATATGAAAGGAGCAGGCTGGAGCTGGTTGGAGCTGGCTGGAGCTGGCTGGAGTGTAGGCCTCTTTTAAAGTCACTGCGCTGGCTCACTTTGTATGCGTGTCTCGCAGGATGCAGGTCCATGTGTGTGTGTGAGTGTGTGTGCATCCTTTGCATCTATCAGTCTGCAGAGCTTCCTTCCTTCCTTCCGTCCTTCCTGTCCGCCGGAGCGAACGTGCGGCAATGCGTGCGTCTGCCCTCCCTCCCTCTTATCCTTTCGCTTCCCCCTTGTCCTGGCATCCATCCTCCATCGTCCCCATCCAAATGCCTTCGTCCTTTTTAGAGCTCCAATCCTTCCATGCATCGTTCGGTGTTATTTTGGAATGCGCCGACTGATATGCATATGTATGTGGACATGCACTGGAAAAAAAGTTTGAAATTGGCTTCTAATGAAAGCACATGATAGGCATTTGTATCCGATTTTAACAAACTATCGATGATAAAAATTAAAGTGTTTTTTTTTAAATAATTTTTAAATAGCATCAGCATGGAATGAAGATTTCTAAGGTATACCTTTTTTTACTTTCTCATATATTTCTTATATAAATTTCTTAAATATTCTCTTCTTTACAAGAAGCTTTTTAATTATGAAACAGCTTTTGTACAATTATTTTTTAAAACTTTTGTAAAATTTCAAATATTAGTATAGATACCAGATATTAAAAACTGAATCCGTTCCTTATAGTCTGAAATGGTTCTATAATTAACAACATATAATTGTAATTTAAGATATTTTTTTTGAGTGTAAACATCTCGACATTTCTCCACCCACGTGTGTGCTCGTTCATTCATTCATTTCGGCCCAAGAACCCAGGAGCCCTAGAACTGGATTTGGATTTGGATCTGTGGATCTGGGATGGCTGCGAGAGTTGGACAGAGAGGGTGGGATATTAAACAGAGAGAGAGAGATGGCAGATAAAAGAAAGAGAAAGGGAGCCGGAGCCAGAGGGAGAGGTGCATATTCAATTTAGCAACACACGAGAAGATGACAAAACGATTGCTTTCGACTGCTTGTCATATGGATGATGAATTGTTCCTGTTCCGAGCGACCGACTGCTCTGTCCTGGCCCCGTCCTTGCCCAGGACTGCCCAGGAGGAGGAGGAGGACTTTGCCCTGCCACCTTCATCAGCCTTCATCCCTATATCCTTATATCCTTACAATACATCCTTTTGTTTTTGCTGCCACTGCGGCTGCTGCATATTAATGCCAGTCCGTCAGTCCGTCAGTCCATCAGTTGGTCTGTCCGTGTGACAAACTTAAAGCGGAAATTAAATTTTGGGGCAATTAAGGTGGACCCAGAATCTAGATCTCGCAGGACTTCTTCTGAAAGATTACATTTTCAAAGCTTGGGCTTGGAGGGAGTGCTCGGCGAATCAATTAGTTCAATGCATGTAAAAAGCCTCGTCTCGGATCTATTTGTCCTGCAGGTCCTGCGCCCCCCGAGAACAACCACCCACCACGCCCACTTCCGCTCTGGCTGCCAACAAACAAAACTAATTACAAGCATTTTCATTAACGCCTACGAGTGAGCAGCCTTGCACTTTTCATTTGGCCGGGAAATAGGGAATGGGAAATGGAAAACGGGAGTCCGGGAGTCCGGGATATGGGAAAATCAGAGGGCGCTGTGGGGCTCTGGGGGGCGTGGTGGGGTTTAGACCAACTACTTAAAAGTCGATGTGCAAGCAAGGCTAAAACACTTTTGCAGTCACTCAAGTGACAATGCAGACGGCCACTGGGAAAATGTCCTGGAAAAGCAGGAAAATGGGTGCCAGCAGTGATGGCATTAAAACTGGATAAAGTTTTACATTATAAAGCTTATTTTTAATATTTTAAATCAAAATTAAATACAAAATCTTACTCTTATATAATATTTTAAATCAAAATTAAATACAAAATCTTACTCTTACTTATTTTGTATCATTGTGAAGCTTAAAATATTTAAAATATGGAATTTTTTGTAGGGACAAACTTTCAAATCCAAAATTCGAATTAAAATTAGTTAGTATTTTTAAATTTTACATTTTCCAAGCCATGTTATTTGATTTATGATTTACATTTTTGTTAGGAAATCAAAACAATTCCTAGCATACTTCATATACATATACTTAAAAAATATTATATATTAGACTTGAAAAATTGAAATTCTGAATTTTGTTTTAAAACTAAAACTCTCCTAAAACTATCTAAAAAATATGTTATTCATTATTTTAAAAATATTGCGAAAATTGTAGCTTGCTTTAAAATCTATCCAAGTTTAGTTTTCCAGAATTTTGTGAATTTAAGAGAATAAACAATAAACAAATAAAATACAACCTTGTCGTATTTTATAAAGAAATTAAAAAATAAAATCTAAACCAATCCCAAGTCAAAGATGATTTGAAAGAAAAGCAAATGAAAAAGATATTGTTAGTTTTCTTTTTAACTATTTTTAACAAAATATAATGAAAGTCAAGTTGCCTGAATTTCCTTGAAAAAATAAATAAAATATCTTAAAAGTACAAATAAAATGTACTTATATTAAGTTAGTTTTAAATCTTAGAAGTGTTTAAAAAAAGGCGTGAAATGGTTCATCTCTGGCGCTTGTTTCGGGGAAAAGAGGGAAAATTTTGGGGGAACCCAAGGAGAACCCAAGGAGAGTCACCGGAGACTCCGGCGGAGTTGGGCAAACCGGCGGAGAGGGGCTGGAGACCCGAGGACAAAGTTCGGTGGTGCAAACTTTACCGCCAATGCGGCGCATCCCGAATCTGTGCCGTCAACAAAAAATATCCGATGCCCTTCTCTCTGGAGGTCCAGGCAAGTGCCACGGACTGGAAGGGTCCTGGCTGGAGTGGGGTCGACGGGGGGATGGGGCGGCGAGTGAATTGTCTAATTACAGCTGCCAGTTGCAGGGAAAAACAAAGGAGCTGGAACGGCAAAATCCAAAGCTCTTGCGCCTTTTGTCGCCGCATCGTCGCCATCGCCATCGCGAGTCGAAAACATCTTAAGCACATTTTTAATTAATTTAAATGCGCTAAGTTGCCTGTCACTTCATTTGGCGGGCCCCAGTCGCTCAAGGACTTCGGCTTCGGCTGGCCCAGGACACTCGAGGCCACGTTTCAGCACTTGTCCGCGGACACCTGTCCGCCTGGCCGCCTGTCCTGCGACGGACAAAGGGTCGCAGCCAATAGGCTTTGATTTTAAATTTTCCATCAAATTGTCGCCAAAGTGGAGTGGAAGTTTGCTGAAATTTTATAAGCCTGGCTTTAAGGACGAGGGTCCTGGTCCTGGTGATTTTCCATTTCACTTTAAAGCTTAAATGCATCCATTTTCAAGTCCAGAAACGTGTGTGCTTTTTGGTCACAAAATCAATGCATAAAAGGATACATCTCCGCCCGAGTTTATATCCTGCATGCGTGTGTGTGTTTATGTCCTGCCCCTTGAATAACCGCGACTGGCAAATGGACCAAAAACTCCATTATAGCCCCTTCTCGTCCCGATGCCCTCCCTCCGATGTCCACCGAATCCAATCCATTCCATTCCATCCAGCAACTGGCTAAAAATTGTCCAACTTAATTAAAGAAAAGCTGTCTTACTTTGTAATTGAGCGGCCAGCAGTGCCATCGCAAAAATGCGAGAGTGTGTGAGTTGGCACAGCAGCGGCCATGCAAATAGCAACAAATTTTTAAAGGTTTCAAACTACTTTGTGTACTTTTAACAAAATATTTAATAAGATAAAAGCAAAATGTAAAAACATGATAAACGATTTTAAGAACAATTAATTCTCTATTTTAATTTCTGATAATAATTTCTAAGAAAAATAAAGACCAATTATTTTTTTTAAGCTTTAATTTAACGAAGTATACTTTTTGCCAACAATTTAATAAAATTTGATATTTTTTTGATTTTATTTACGAAAACTCTACCAAAATGTAAGCCCAACTCCCATAATTCTAAAGCACTCTGCAATGTAAAGTTATATTCCAAAAAAAATATGTTTTGAGTGTAATTAAAATGATATTCTTTATTATAAAAAAAAACTAAAAAGCCTCTTTATACTTTATAAATTTTTATATATTAGCAGGAAAATTGTTGTTGAATAATTTTGTTAAAATCTTCGAAGTGAAATCGCAAAAAATGCATAAAAATGTGCAAATTTATGATGCCTTAAAGCGTCGATTAAGTGAAATGACAGTTTTCGTGGCCAATTGAATATTCTTGGATATATTTACGATTTTGTTTACCAAATCTCTTCCACAAATATCCGCACAGCGAAAAAATTAAATGCTTTTCATATTCCAGCGAAAAAAAAAGATAAGAAAATATATTTTCGAGGAGAAATCGGAAAAAATAGAAGGATAATTCCCAGAGACCGATATTTTGCAAATATTTATTTTTAGCATAATTATTTATTAAACGAAAATCACCGCATTTAAAAAAAAAAACAGAAAAAAAAACCAGAAAGCGGTAAACCATTTTGGCCTCCAGCTGGGTTTTTGGCCGGAAAAAAGTCGGCCAAATAGCCGCCGGCCAGCTGGCCCTCTCGTCCTGGCCCCGATGGTTTTGGCTCATAAGCTGGCCAAAAACAAAAACAAAAACAACAACAAAAACAACAAACAGGAGGGAAAAAAATTACAAATTGAGAGTGAAAAAAACAGGGCAATTTCCGTGTGTGTTGACGGCGACAACATCCCAAATAAAAGCAACAAATAAAAAACAATGAAACGAAAAAAAAACAAAAATATGTGCAACAAACATTGCAGTTGGGCTAAAAAATGACGGGGGAGTGGCAGTGGGGGGCAGGGTGGATGAAATTGTATCTGGGGGGTGTGGGGGGTAAAAAAGTGCACCGTTGCTTTTAATTGAAAACGCAAATTGGTCATCAATTAATTTGACATACATATAGACGTTGTCGTCGGACGTCGGTTTTTGGTCGCAACAAAAATACAAAAAAAAAACAGAAACAGAACAAATTATAGTAGCCGTTGAAGTGGCATCTCTTTCTAGCCAACTATAGGCGTCTCTGTCTTGACGGGGTCATTATACCCGATCAAAGTTTTGCGGGATGTTCTTTTCCTATCCTGGATTCTGGATCCTGGTTGCTGGATTTTTGCATTTTCCAACTGGCTTTCCAGCAAATGCAAATCCCGGGAATTCGTTTAAACGCTTTTGATTACTTCAAATGCAACCGCCAGAAAACCGGAGACCGGAGACCGGAGACCGGAGACCGGAAAAGGCATACAAATAAATAAATATATATGAAAATAAATAAGACGCTCGCCGCAAGCTCCTTCCGCTCGGAAACAGCATCCCCGATGATTATCATTATTATTTTTGGGCTGCCTTCGTCTTTGTCTCTGTTTGCCGCCATTTACCTGATGTTTTTTGATACCCTGTAATTCTTCTTTCAAGTGCGATTTTCTTGTAGAAAGTGTGTGAATTAATATTTTAGCAAAGGCGTATTTTTCACATCAAAAAGATACAATTTTATCTTCAATTTTGTCTTCAATTTTATCATCAATAATTCTTTTTCCGAAGTTTTCGTATTTGATACGAATTAGAAAAATTAATATTGAATATAATATTGAAAATTATTTAAGAAAAATCTTGCATTTGTTTCAAAAATATGAGCGTCTTAAGAACCTTAAAATCTTAATTAAAACAAAAAATGCTGCCCCTAAGTGACCTGTAATGTAGGCAATTCTTTAAATTTTTTTTAATTCAACAAATTCAACATTTCCTGTTTTGGAAATGTTTTCTTATATTTTTTATCGTTTTTTACTTTCTCATTCAATATAAAAAAATATATTTACATCTTTATTAGTTTACAGGAATTGAAAAATTAAGATTACCATTGTTTTACTTTGAATTGGCTCTTATAGGTTTTTAATTTTAATTTTTATGATAAAATAAGTGGCTGTGTTTCTTTTATTTTTTAAATAAATAAAATGAATGCATATGTATTTTTTATCAGTATATTTTCATATGTTTTAAATATTAAATTGATCTAATTTCGTTGAAACTATCGTTCTGCTTTGTAAAAAATTTCATTATACCATTTCCATATATATTTGTTTTATTTATTTATTTATTTTGTTATTTTTATTATATTTCAATCAATTTAAAATAATTGAAAAATTCTTAAAAAAAATATAAAATATTTAAGAATAGAAGGTAGCAGAGGTCCTTACCACCCGCCGGATCCTTAACCGTTACTGATGTTGATTTGCAATGGAAATGGGCGCCGTCGTCGCCGCCATCATCATTGCATGCGAAATGCATTTTAAATGCGACGCCAGCCGAAAAAAGGATCCGATCGGATGGGAGTGGAACGGAAAGGAGGCGGGACTGCAGTCCGGTACGGTCTCCTACCAAAAAAACATAAAAAACAAGTCGTTGACAATTCGGGGAACGGGAACCGAAACAGAAACAGAAACAGGAGCGACGCCGCCGACGATGAAAATAAATAAATAGGCAAAGCCCGGTCCTGGATGGATACCAGGATCCAGGATCCAGGACAGAGCCAAAGTTTTATCCCTCCCCTTTATCCGATCCCCTCAACGTAAGCATGCAAATATTTAGATTAATGCAAGACTTTTGCAACAAAATACGCGACGCGCATATTGCCAAACAAATTTTTATTTTTTTTATTTATGCCAACGGAGGGAGTCCAAGTCACTTGTCAGTCGCAACGCCAACGCCGCTGACAAAATTAGTTTTTGCTCAGCTTTTCTATTTTCTGGCTTTTTATTTTTTGCAATTCGGATTCGGATTTTTGGTTTTTTGATTATACTTTTTTTTTTATTACTTTTCCCCTCAAATGAGGTTTTTCCTGCTTTTTCGTTTCGTCCCTGTTGTATTTGTTTTGATGTAACCAAAAAATTGTCACTTCCAACAGACAGCGAAAAATGTATTAAAAAACAAATACATATATATGGAAAACATAAGGTGAAACATAATTATTTTACAAACCAAATGGACATTTTTCAATTGTGCGAATGTTTTAGAAATAAAATTATATTATTTACTTTTACAACAATTCAATATTTTATGTAGTTCCTCAATAAGATTTATTCTTATTATTTTTAAGTAAATTTTAACGTTCTCAAATTTCATTTTAAAATATTTCTGCTTTTTAAACATCACAATTTATACCCAATACTACGCGAATTTATATAAAGAAAGAAAGAAATATTAGTCGATCTATCCTTGATATTATTTTTGTTTAAAACACCTTAGAGATGAAACTTTTTATTTACAATTTTTGGTCGCTTCATTTCCTGTCTTAAAAATAGGACTTTGGTTAGAAAACAATGTAAGAAATAATCTTTGAAAGCAAAATAATTACAGATGTACTTAGATCTATATATATATTTATTAATAATTCATTTAAGTTAAACCTTTATTAGAATATTTTCAAAACGTTTCCCATCCAATAATAATACTCGAAGTAAGCCGTAGAACTTATTTAATATTTCTTTCAAGAGCCATAGCCATGAGTACCGGGTTTTTCGATTATTTTAAGGCAAAACGCATTTTATTCTATTTTAAAGTTGAAACTAAACAAAAGTATTAATGCTTGAAAAATAATGTTTTATCTAGAAAATAAACTAAAAACTTGGCAGGACCTTCAAGTGGTCCGAGAAGCCTCTTTCGACTCCAAATGACTTGCAATAAATGCAAAGGCCGGAAAATAAATGAGTCTCGCCTGAAAGTGTCAGGTGGAAGGCCGAAAAGTTGCTTAATTGCCAATCGATGGATCCATAGGTCGGTCTAACTTGGTTTATTACGTACCGAGAAGCTCGTCCTGGTCCTGGTAGCTCCTCAGCCAAATAAGTCCTTGACCACCTCTCTTTTGCTCTCTTCTTTCGCTTGATTTCTCTGCGCGGCTGCCATAAATCTCGCCAGGAATTGCTATAAATCCGTCAGGCGTCGGGTTCGCAACCCGGCTAGAAGAAAAGAGGCTAGAAAAATATTTTGTAATTGTAATTAAACAAAGACCTAAAATTGTAATGGGCGGGATTCGATTACAGGTAATTAATACAAAATAATGCAAGTGCCCCAAGTGGATGCCCCAACTGGCCGGGGGTCCTTGGGAGATGCATTTGCGAACTCGGTTAGCCGATAAACTGAAACTGCACTTGAAACTTAATTACGAACCCGTGGCTGGCCGGGTGGCCGGCTGGCCGGGTGGCCGGCTGGCCAAGCAGCAAAATGCAAATTCGAGATGCAGATACAAATCCAGATGCAAATGTGGAATTTCGGAATACCTGTGGGCAGGAGTGGGCAGAGGCTACAGGATACTCTCATGGCGAACCGAAAGCTGAAATCCGAATTGCGAATTCTGAAATCTGAAATCGGAAAACGGAAATCGGAAATCTGAAAGCAAAGTGGCTCGTCATACATGGCGTATGAGCAATATGGCAAACTAAATGTGTCTATAATGCGGCCATAAACTCACTGCCAGGCGCTCCCACTACCACTCCCGATTGGCCTGATGGCCAGATGGCCAATTCCCCAGTTCCCCGATCTCCCATCTCACCCATCTCCAATCTGCTGGCACACTTATGTAATTAAGTGGCCTGTTAAAACGGATGTGGAATTCGGTTTCGGGCTTTGATTTTAATTTACATTAATTGCAGTTGCCTCTCGACTTGGCCAGTTGGGCGATTTGAACCCCTAACCCTCTACAAAGCTGCATTATGCAGTTATATTCTTAGATATATACAGTTACAGTTATATAACTGTAAATATATGTGGTGTAGAGATGAGTGTGGGGAATGCGGATAACGGCAGAGCGATTGCCCGATTGTTATCGTTAATCGGAGGCATGCAATATAAATGACCGTGAGGATTACCTTTGACCCGATTTGTCATCTGCTGCTGAATATTCCATTGTTAATAGATTCTCACTAATTCATCGCAAACCAAATGAAACCAAATCGAGTGAAATTAATTTTGCAATCCGGCCCAGTCCCAGTCCCAGTCCCGGCCTCGGACAAAGGACACAGGACAAAGGATCTCCCAGGCAAAGTGTTCTTTTCCCCATTTCATTCGATTGGACAAATAACAATTTGTTTTGGTTTTGGTTTCGGCTACAGCTTCGGTTTTGTTGTATTTAATGCCACTGTCAATGGATATTGTTTTTTAATTAACACTAAAAAATAAATAATAGAATGGCTCCAATGGATTCAAGTTTTTGACAAATAATGTGGCTCTCGTTTCTCAAACAAGAGTGTGTAATATGTAATAAAAGCAAACAGCTTTTTCCTAAATTATTTTCTTTTATTTGTATTTCAAATAATACATGTTCGATATATGTTGTATATATAATAGTATAAATTATTTATTAGATTTTTATCGGTTCAAAAGTAACAAAATTTAAAAGGTGTAAACGAAAGAAATGATTATCAAGCATTCTATAATTTTTAAAATTTTGTTCTTTATAAAATATGTATATCTGGAAGTTCCGAATAAAGTTTTATGATAATGATTATGATATCCAGCACTTGGCTTTTCTTTTTTAAAGAAAAGTTTAAAAATATTGTTTTTTTTACTTTTTACTTTCAAGAGAAAATAAAGCAAGTTGAGGGTTAAAGAATGTTTATTTAAGAATTTACTATTTTGCTTTCAATTTAATTTTAAATATGTTAAATCCAAAATTTTTTAGCAAATAATTTTATAGAAAAATATTTTATAAGCTCTTAAATAATTTTTAAATAGGGTCTGAAAACAAAACATTCGTGGTCTTAAATATAGAAGAATTAATTGCAAAGTAAGTTAATTTATAAATGTTACCTATTTGGAATAGCTTTTTATATAAACTTTTAAATGTAAATTAAAAAATTTTTAATTATAGGAATCTTACTATCAAAATAAATTAAATAAACAAAAGATGCAGCTATTTTCATTCTGTTCCTGCAAAACCGAAGACAATAAGCGATAAAAAATGTAAAAAAGTGTTTTATTTTAAATAAACCTAGCATTTATTTATTAGGTTATTAGTTTTATATAATGTTTTATAAAAAATAAATGGAAAACGGTTCTTTAGGGCCATTCTTTGAAGGGTTCCATGCACCCTCTAGAGGGAAATGTGGTCACAATTATGCGGCAACAATTGAATGCATCCTTAATTGCCGGTAATGTTGAACGGCATTGATTTTGCGCCCCACCACCCACCACCCACTTGGCTTGGCTGGCCACCCCCTTCTTTACAACCTCCCCCCTAACCATTAACCCTTGACTGGCCAGACACAAACAAAACGCCCGCTTCGAGGGGCTCACGACTTGGCAACTCACCTGCTAGGCTGGCTCTGCCTGCTAGGCTGCCTCGTCCTGTTTGTGTGGGTGGAACAGGACCCCTCCCTGCCCCCGGGACAGGCTGCTCCACCTCATTTGTTTGCATATGCATTGACGTATTTGCCAAAGCCAGCGGAGCGTGTGATTAAATTTAAAATATTTAAGCATATTTTACGCGTTGGCCAAAACCAAAAAACAAAAAAAACACAAAATGGCACAAAAAGCGAACCATTGACCAGCTGTGGAAAAGCGTGGGGTGGTGGGTGGAGGGAGCCGCGCGGCAACAATGAGAGCGAAAATTCAACTGCAAGTGCAAAAAAAATGGCGCGCAAATTAAAAAAAAAAAAAAAAAGGATAAAACTCCGATGGAAATTGCTCTCCATAAAAATGTAAAAATGCGCCAGGCAATAACAAGACTGGCAGGCGAAAAAAAATCAGAAATATTTTTAAAAAGCTGAATAATAAAAAATCGAATAAATAAAAAAAAGGCGCGCGCCGGGTACAGTGAAACAGAATGAAAGGAAACTGTAAGCAAACGGCGCTGAAAATGCGCAATTGTTTATGACAGGGGGTGGTAGGGGTGGTGGGAGGGGGCGGTGCGTAAATAGGCGTCGAAAAAAAGGGGGGAGCTCACTTAGGCTGGGCGGCAAGGGCTGGGGGCGGTTGCAAAGGCAGCGCCAGGGATGTGGAAAATCAGCGCCAGCGAAGCGGAGACACAAAGAGGGGAGACGCCTCTAAAAGGGGATGTGTAGGGGGGGATCTGCCTCAAATGCGCGAAAGAGATAGCAAGCACACACACACAATATGTTTCCAATGTGGCACATTTAATATTAACTTTTCGAATTTATTTTTATTTCCGCTCGGCGCAAAATACATTTGCCAACTGCATCAATATGTGTAAGGATATGTATCTGTGTCAGTGTGTGTATCAGTGTGTGTGTGTCTGTATCTGTGTGTGTGTGCCACATTCAATTCGCTTCATTTCTTGCTTTCTTGCAGGAAATTACAGCATGTAATTTGCATTCAGTTGTAAAGTGAAATGGAATAATTTCACGAAGCTGCCGCCGCCGACGTCGCCGTCGATCCTGATGGTTGCTTCTTCTTCTTCTTCATCGTCCTGGCTGTACATGTGTGTGTATTAATTTCTCAATCATTCAATCATGCATTCTCGCAGGCATTCACCACCAGCTCCTTCCACCCACAGGCCTCGTCTCGTCCTTTCTCGTTCGTCTCCCATCGATGTGCAAAAATTTGACATGCTTTTAGTGGGTCGGCATTACAGCTCTTCTTCTATCCTTCCTGCGAGCCTGCATGTGTGTGGGTGAGTGTGTGTGAGTGTGTGGGTGGGCGCGGAAGTTGACACTTTTGCGTCTAATGGCGGCGGAAGGAAGGGGAAGGGGGAACCGCCCGCAGGACAGCCTCACAAACAGACATTTTTTCGGCTGCGAAATGAAAACGAAAAAATGCAAGAGAATAAATTTCAACGGCCTTATTTTTTAGGACATTTACATCATATTCTTAAATTTAATTAAAAAATAAATGTTCTTGTAGAAACTTGAGGATATAGCAGGTTTTATTTTTAACCCAAAAACCTTCTTGGAACACAGACCGATGATATATTCAAATATTTCGATAATTTAGAATATTTAGAATATTTAGAATATTTAGAATATTTAGAATATTTAGAATATTTAGAATATTTAGAATATTTAGAATATTTAGAATATTTAGAATATATAGAATATATAGAATTTAATAAGATTTTTAGATCCAAATCTATCAGTTTTTGGGCGTATTTTGTATTAGTAACTATTTAAAACTATCAGAATGTTTTATAAAATACCATAAATAATCTCTATAATAGAAATCATAATTTATTAGTTTTTTAATAAATCATATACATTTGAGAACTTTTGTACATTTTAAAATCAAATCATTTCCTAGAAATCATACATTTTCAGATATTTTTTTGGTATGAAAAAGAATTTGAAAGTTTTAAATCAGACTCCTAATATAGTTCCTATTTTCCACAAAAAATATGAATAAATATATTAAGAAAATCATAAAGTCTTCAAGATGATTTTTCTAGAGATTTCTGCGAAATTTTTGGATTTTTTTTTTTTATTTAAAGCCTTATAATGGAACATAAGGAAAAGAAGCTACAAAAAAATAAAATTGACCAATTCCCATTATCCCAGAAAAAATTCCAATAAAAATAGTTTTAATTTTGTTAATTATCCAATTAAAATATTAAAATGCTTAAATAAAAGATAAATTAAAGGCAAATAAGTATAAAAATAGATAAAATGAGAAACATATTGAATTTTTCTTATATGAGAAAAGGTATTAAAAATTTGGAAAAACTCCTGTTTATTTTTAAAAAGGATCAATCATATATGTGAGTATTTTCCATTATTTGATTGGCATTAAAGTTGACCTGAATGGAGGCATTAATTTATCGATTTGGTTTGAAAAAATATCTCCTTATTTTTGGACGAAAAGGCTCTCCCAAAAAAGTGTCCTGTAACTCAATTTTTGCTACCAGTTGGGAAAAAAACTGGAAAGATTGTGCCTTTAGGAGAGGCCATCTCTGTTGTTTTTTATTCCCCATCTCCCTTTATCCCACACGCACACACACAAACACACATGTATATAGAAAAGCCATTTTGAGAAAGAAATCAAATTAAGTGCCAGGGGCAGCCATTTTGAGCATACGCTATATCAAATTATGGGCCCAGGGAGAAACAGAGACAGAGACAGAGACAGAGAGGGGGATAGAAAAAAATACGAGAGAGTGGTGTGAGGGAGACGGCCAAGAAATGCATATCCCTTTTACCGTTAAACGGTCAACAGTCCGGTTCATGCAAGCGAATGCTCATTCGCCGTTTAAATTTTTAATTGAAATTACAAATTGATGTCCGCCATCCACTTCCCCCTCGAAAAAAGGACAAGCGCGAAGGACGAGAAAGGGATATCAGGCGGGAAACAGTGAGGGAGAAATATAAAAAAAAAATAAAATAAAAAATATACAGAATCACACATGGGTTTGCTTTTTGTCACAGGCTGGCCACTTGAAAAGGTAAACGGAACAAGATCAGCCGTCATTGCCATTGCCAGCTCAGCCGGATCCGGAATACGGAATACGGAATCCGAAATACGGATTCCGGCAACAGCCACTACGGCCACGGAAAGCCACTTTACACTGTCAAAAACGGTTACAGTATAATTGATACAATTTGAAATGAGAAAAGAAAATTACGAGATTATTCCTGAAAAATATACCTTTATTTTAAATTACTTTTTTGCGATCTTAAAAATAAATATATTTAACTTAATCTTTTTCGATATATATCGATAGATATCGATTATACTTTCAGTCCATGCTTTTTAAATAATATTTATGGGAAAAAATTTTAAATGGAAGACATTAAGTAATATTATCCCCTAATGTATAATAATCTTAATGTACATATCTTAATGTTTAATAAAAAAATATAAACAATGCATACTTATCCAATATCCATTCATTTAAATATTAAGGCCTCCTATTTTTAAAATAAACAGACCATTTTTTGGCTTAAAATACTTTCTAGAAAAATGTTTAAGTCATTTAAGAAAATATGCGTTTCTATCATAAATTATTGACTAAAGTATTATATAGAAAGTATTAAAGTAAGTAAAGTATTATATAGAAAGTATATAGAAGAATTAAAAGAAAGACTGATTTTAGAAAATAAAACTACATGTTTTCGAAATAAACATAAAACATAGCATTTTTTATATAAAAAGGAACAGTATTACAAAGCAGTTTTGGTACCCGAGTACCGGGTTCGTATAGTTAACACTTTTGAAAAAATCCTGAAACTTTATTTTGGCTTTGTAAGGTTACCTCCAATTTTTTCGAGTGCATTCACAGCTGTAGCGACAACAACTGCGGCTTCGCCGCCTTTTGTTGTTGTTGAGGTCGGAGTCGCATTTAATACGGACACGCCTCGTTCATTATTAACAGCTGACGCTGATGCTGGCCACAGTGCGGCAGAGAGAGAGTGGGACAGCAGGAGGGGGCGAGAAAGAGACGGGGCGAGGCTGGACGGCAACGTCATCGCATTGACAGTTATTAAAGCGGATGAACGGAAAAGGGTCGAGAGATGATCAGAAAAATGTCAAATAAAATATGAAACTTAAAAAAAATTAATATTACTAAAAAAAATTAAAGAGTGATCGTAAAAAAAGGACTCTCCATCGTTGTATTTAGTTTGAAAATGTAACAATAAAATTTATAATATTTTCTGAGGTAACCAGGACTCGGAATGTTTTTCCTGCCACACTGGGAAATATTTTCGAAAAGCACAAACACACACAGAGACACACAGGCAGGACTATTTACATATGTGTGTAATAAATATGCAGGATGGTGTCGGTGGGGGTGGTATGGGAGTGGGCCGAGCTGGACACAGCGTGAAATGCCAATTTAAATTTTTACAAGCCACGAAAAAGGGCCAACGAAACATGGCATCGATTGAATGCGAAAAATCTGGAAAAAAATGTCCAGCGCTGCGGGTCGAGGAGGAAAACTGAAAAGGACACTCACTAGATGGGATTTATTATCCTGCTTAAAGCGGGAGGTGGCTTAGAACCTGTTGCCAGGTTGCCCTTTTCAATTTTTCCAGCTTTATCCTTAACCCAGAATCAGTTTTAGAATCAGGACCTTCCAGTATAGGCTCTCCGGACTGTTTTGTTTAACACCTTCACGTGATTCCGGCATTTATTAAATTGCTTTGTACTTTGTTGCCATTTCCGTTCCGTTGCACGACAAAAGCCAAACATGCGACGTGACGAATGCGACTTGGTGGGGCAGGGTGGGATAGGCGGCTTCCACCCACCACACACCACCCACCATACACCACTCACAATAACAATAATGAGGTGTATTTACAAATGCATCTCCCCCTTTCCACTCTGCCCCCCCACGACCATGAATATTTAAATCCTCATCCCCTCCCGCTTAAAAAAAAATAAAACTAGAAAATTTTTCCATTTTTTTGCGGAGCTTTTGAACGAGAATTTCTGAAAACTAAACCTTACAGAGGGACTTGGAACTAAATATTATCTATTAGAGATACATTTTTTAATAAATATAATTTAGCCATTTTTCAATACATTTTTTTTGGGTTGATGATAAATTCAAATTTCTTAGTGATAAAAAATAAATTCAATCTTAAAAACAATTATAAAAAGGTGAGTTGCTTTTATATTTATATATTAGTTATTATATTATATATCAAATATATTACATATTATTTTAATTTATATAATCTTACTTCTTACTTTTTTATTTTATTTTACAAGTATTTACTCCATTTGCTTGACTATGTCTATTATTTTAAATAATATTAATACTTTTTTTTCTGTATTATCCTAAAACCTTATCATTATATTTAATTTTTAAGCTTTAATTGATTATAAATATTTTAAAATTATATATTTAAAAATTACATGATTTTGATTGATTTTTTAAGAGCAAGTAAGTGTATGCGTTTTTTTTGAAACAATTCTTTAAAGTTGAGGAAGTTGTAATTTTGTAATTTTATTACTTTTTTGGAAATATTTCTATGAAAACGCACGAAATACTTTTCGAAAACTATTAAATTTTCTTATTAATTTAGTTTATTAATGATTGAATTAATGATTAAGAATCCTGACTGTTTTTAATTTAGAATTTATGGCTTGAGAAAGATTTAAAAAATTATCATAGTATGAAAATGAATAAAAGCTAAATTTAGTGGAAAACTTCATCTTGTTTCTTTCTCCGTGTAGCTGCCTCTCATGAAGGACGGACTGTAATCCTTCAACCTTTTGCCCCCACGACCCCCTCACCCCTTTACTGTGAGGGGTACTGCCCCCGCCCATGCCCTTTCCACTACCCCCGCCCCACTTCTTCCCATCTTCATCAGAGTCTCTGGCGACACAAATTTGTCTTTTAAATTATGCGCATCTCTGGCCTGGGAAAAAGGACTACTATGGGGAGGGCGATGGGGCACAGACTCAAGGACGAGAGGGGGGGTGCAGGACCAAGAGGGAGGGGCACCCAACACCCAACACGTCCTGGGACGCCCAACAACGGCGCGTTTTAAAATGCGACGCATGACTTTCATTTCACGTTGTTTACTTCGCATGCGGTCGCGTGATTTTCATACAGGGGCGTCTCGGATCGCCTGCCGAAGGGGGGGGAGGAAGGAGTAGACTCAGTGGTTGGGGCAGTGGCACGGGCAGGGTGGCAAGGTAGATGAGGCCGCGGCACGGTGCGGCACGTGTCGACAGTTGGAAATGGGTTTTTAAGGCGCCGCAACGTATGCTACAGTTTCTTTGGCTACAACTTTTGTTTCAATTACGATTACCTGTTACCAGAGCAGGCCCCTTATCCTGCCATCCTGTACCAGCATCCTGCACTGCATTTGCATGGATTGTCACGCTCCGGACTTCCAGGCTCTATCCTTGCCGGGGAACGAAAAACACCTCTCAGTCCAATAAGTTTGTTGATGTATTTTGATGATTATCTGTGTTGCTAATACGTGGCCAGTGTTGGTAAGTGCCGCGGAGGGGAGTCCTTAGACTTGATTAATATATGAAAAGAGTCTGCCTGGGAGGTAGGTCCTGGATTTTCGAAGCAAAACACCCTGCAGGGGTGCATTTTTAAGCAAACTTTAATTTAAAGTCTCATTCTACTCGCTGGAAGTGGAAAAATTACTCACTCTTTCAATTTAAATTAAACATAAAAGTTAACAATAAAAACAATTATATTTGACGTTTTTTAATAATGAATTTTTAATAATGAATTTATGTTATAAAATTTGACTGGAAATAACAATTTCAAGAATAAAACTTTGAGAATTAAAGCAAATATATCTTCAATTGTTGGAGTTCTTCTTATAAGAATATTAAATGTTTGTATCTAAAAAATATTTGGAAGCCAAAAAATAGCTAAAGAATTATCAAAATCAAGCATTTTGCAAAAATAAAAACATAGTTACGAATCAATAATATGAAATAAAAAGAATCTTCCATAAATTGTACTCTTCTATTTATTGATTATTAATAAATTATTAAAGATAAAGTATTAAAGAATAAACAATAACCAATTTAAATGAAAATCCGACATAATTCCACAGTTTCTGATTCTGCCTGAATCGTAAAACAATTCTACAATTGTTACAGAAAATAATCCTTGAAAACAAAACGGTAAAAGGGAAAAGGAAAAAGGAAAAAGGATAAAGGACTAAAAACCTGCCTAATATTGCAAGCTGGAAGTTAACTTTTGGTTTGTTATGTGTCAGATGGAGGAGGTATCTGTGAGATACAGGATGGGGGAGACTCACCCAGACAGAAATATGAAATCGCATACTTTTGGCAAATGGGGTGGCAACCCTGAAATTGGATATTTTTCGGGGGCTTTGCAAATCTGGGCAGTGTTCATTTAAGTTACCAATTGCCACCGAAAATGCCAGGGAGCTGAAATAATTCTTTGTCATATTTTTGGGGGATGGCAGGAAGAGGTCCTTGCCCATCCTAACCACGTGCACGTGGCATATTATAGAACTAAATGCCGGCGGAGCCATTTGACTCCGATTTCGGTCTGTGGCCAAGTGAAATTTATATGGCCAGACATAATGAACTTGAGGCACTGGCACGTACACCCCTGCTCCTGGTCCTGGTTCTGGTCCTGGTCCTGGCCCCCTTTTGCGACGCCTGTGCAAGTTTCGTAACATTTCACTTTGGCCCAGAGTGCAGTTTGGCTGGTTGACTGTTTGGTTTGTTTGGTCCTTTAGGCATTTGGTCCTGCTCGCAGAGCTGGGGGCAAAGGACCCTCTGTGCGTGGGAGTGTGAATCCTGTTGGCAATGCATTCGGTGATATATAAACTAAACTGCGCTGGGAGTCTTCCCATCACTCTGGTCTCAGGTCCCAGGACTCTTAGCTTCCCTATACCTGTCTTCTTCCTCCTCAGCGCTACCTGTCTCTCTCCGACGCCTAACTATCCTTTTCTTTCGGGGAAAACAGCATGAAAATCATATTATAAATAAATTATGCAATTATAATTACACAAGAAAACTACTTGGGGCAAAACAAGTTGCACAGCGAGCGAGAAAAGGATGGAGTTTACCAGAGAGAGAGGGAAAGACTGTCAGACAGAGACAGCTACACACATGGCCAGGAGGGTCCTGTGAGCTGAAAGAGACTGGGGGCCAGAAATCCTCAAAGTTGTCATGCCGGGCGCGTGAAAGCTACACAATTTTCCGCCCCATCCTCTTTTTTTTCCTTCGTCCTGCATCCTGCATCCTGGCATAGTCCTGAGCGTATGTGTGTGCAAGTCCTGGGCACACAAATAGCACAAGTACAGGAAAATAATTACATTTTACGTGTTCCTATTAATCTTGCTGAGTTTTTAGTTTCAGTTTTAGTTTTTCCCACTAATTCACTTCACACACACGCACCCGCACCCACACACGCTTCATATCCTTTGCCCGCAAGGACCTTTCTTCGCTCCTTCTCGAATTCAATTTTCTTGGTCGAGTTTGCTTTTTAGTCCAGTTTGCCGCTCCAGCCATGAAATACTTTGGCAGTTGAGTGACAAACAGCTCCGGAGTGGAGTCCTTGCAGGACGAAAGGCAGCCCCTCACTCCTCACACCCCTCATCCCCTGCGCTATTAAGCTAATCAATTGGAGAAATATTATTTTTTTTATTTTATTAATGAGGAAATGCCTGATTTTTGTAGTGAAATATTTCGAAGGCAGCCTTCGACTTTAATAGGTTTCCGGAGAAGTCCGAAAAAAAACGTGGGGAAACAGGACGAACAGGGTCGGTTAAGGGGTGTCGTGTGTGTCAGCGGCCATGATGTTGCATGCAACTAATTATGCTTTTTACCATTCGGTGGTTTGCTCTTTTGCCACTTAGCAACAACATAAGCCGCTTAACCCACTAAAGCCGCAGAAAACACGAGCCACCCACACACACGCACACACGTATACGAACAAATACTTGCAGGACGAAACACACACGCAAATCTCATTAAAGTTGCGAACATGTTTCAAAATTAATTTCAGTAACTCTCCACTTGACTCCGCTGCCTCGCCGCTTCGGGCGTGCTGCGTCCCGGCCATCCGCCATCCGCCACTTGACAGGACCAAGGACCCCCCTGACAGGACCCGGGGCAACCGCAGTTGGAATGCGGCACCCGCAGGATAATCGCGTCACTCGAAAGTTTCGCCAAAACGGCAGCAGATGAAATTGGATTGCAATTGGGGGAGTCGTGCGCGAAGGGGCTGGTAAAAGGATATTTGCAAATCCCTCAACTGGCAGGATAAATATCAGAAAGCGTTTCCAGCCAGCCAGCAGCCGGCAGCCAGCAAAAACCAGAAACCTATGAAAATCTCAATTTTTAATTGCTTTAAAGAGGGCTGGAAATATTTAATACCCGGAATGAGCCGGAAGTGACCGCTGGAGATCCTGTGATCCTTGACATAAGCTCCAGCCGAGTGGTGACCTCGATGGCCGCAAATGCTTTTGTCTCGCCCCCCCCTTTTAGATTCCATTACGGGGATCCAGAAGCCAGCAGCCAGCAGCCAGGACATTTCGAATGACATGTGGTGGCTGCGGAGTGGATGCGGTGACCTCCAAGGTGGTGCCAGGATGCAGGACTAGATCCTGCTGCCATCCAGCAACCAGCAGGGCGAACTTCACTTAATGTCAACTTAATTGCATTGTTTCAGCCACAAATTACAAAACGAGTTTTGCACAAGGCAGCAAACATGTCGTCACTGGCTCCAGTATCCAGCTGCTCCTGCTCCTGCTCCTGGTCTTGGTCCTCGTCGTAGCCCTTCTGCTAGTTCAGGTCTTGCTCTTGTCCAGGATCCTGCTGTTCGTGCCACTCCTTCCGTCCCGCCCCCTGCTCCGCCTCACAGCCTCTTCTACACAAATAAAAATTTACATTCCGTTTTTTACAAAATTATTTTATTTCAATTTTGGGCTTTTGAAAATATGCTTTTAGACTATTTTAGACTATTCAATATTTTAACTAGTAAATAATTTTAAAATATTTAGTTTTAAGTTGTAAAACTGTATCGCCTTGGTGTATAATAAAGGAAATTCGAAATTAAGTTTCTAATCCATAATAATCTGACGAGTACTTCTTTGATAAATACTTTTACTTATAATTTATAAACAAAAATGTTGTACTTTTTTTTAAGTTGTTATTTTAATTAATATTTATCTGTAATTCCCGAAAAATCAACTTAAAAATGTTACCCTTCTTCTAATCATCATTTGGTAGCACTAGCCGATCCTCATTCTAAGAGAAGCTACACTTGGCAAGAAATTCAGAAGCAACATAATTCTTCATCCTTTGGTTTTACTTGTATTATAACATCCTTGTTTTAATGCAAATAAACAGTTCTTAATTTACACAAAATAATTCATAAATATGCACTATATTATCTTGATGTAGTTTTTAACTCTTTTTTATCAAAATTTACATCAAGGTTTTATCAATATTAGTAACATTATTAGTTAATAATTTACTATTTTATAGAAAATAAGGAACTTGTTTTGGTTTTCACCTCGAAAATGAGTGATATTTTTCACATTTAATTAATAATTAATAAACATTATTACTCAATACGTTACTGTTTTAAAGAAAATAAAAAATTTTTTTTAGTTTTCACAACAAAAAAGTCGAAAAAATCATGGCTTGTAAAGACAACAGTGCGTATGAGTAATATTTTTCGCTGCCCCAAAAAGTATGCTATATTTTTTGAAAACGTTCCATTTCAATTTACTTTAATTGGATTTAAAATATTCCATAATTGAAATTCCATTTTAAACTTGAATAAAAGCTTAAACATTTTCTACTTATGACACGAAATTTATATTATTAAAATTTGCTTAAAAACTCGATATATGATATGTATTTTATGTTTTAAATATTTACATTTTATTTCTTAAAAAATGTTTATTGTTTTAGGTTCGTAAATTCTTTTAACAGGAACAAGGAAATCCTTTGAATGCGAAATATATATTCTAGGTCCGACTGGAAATTCACCTTTTTCCTACCTTTTTCCCTCAGTGCAGCTGGAACAATGGCAGTTCGTGTGTGCCTGTGTTGGTAGGCGATGGGCGATGGGCGATGGGCGGTAGACGGCAGGCGGTAGATGGCAGGCGGTAGATGGCAGGCGGTGGGCGGTGTCCTGGATGCCAGCACCTGTAAAAGAATCAATTGTGTGTGACCAAATTAAGTTCACTGACTCACCCAAAGGGGGTGGGGGCGGCCAACAGAGGGCGGGGCAGTACGCTGCCATTGTCAAGTGGAAGCCAAATGGGGATTCATTTGAATAGAGTGGCGGCCAGAGGGGCAGGAGGAGGGCCAAAAGGACACCCGCCAGTGCGGAATTTACCTCGCATAAGGACGAAGATGGAGTGCAGGGGGCGGGGTTCGGTGGCAGGAGGGGGCAGCCGTGTAAATGGAGAATGTAACCAAATTGAAAACAGAACAGAGCATCACTTTGAATGCACTTTCCCCGGGAGGCGAAGAGTGGGAGTGGGAGTGGGAGGACGAGTGCCGTCGGCCCGAGTGGCAAGGGCAAGCGGAGGCGAGGCAGAGACCTAAAGGTAGGGTCCTGCATCCTTTCGGCACCGAAATGAACGCTAATTGAAACTGCACTTTGGAGCAATATCGATCACAAAATAATTACTGATCAATCAGCTGGCAAAAAGCATTCTTCGTTGTTGGTACCACCGGGCGTATGCTTGATATTAAGGATACGCCTTGTATTTTTTTTTTTTGGTTTTCCGGGGAATAAGGGGGAAGCGGGGTTGTGGCACAGACTTGGTCTGCAGGATATTTCCATGGAGAAGGAAAGAACCCTATCTCTCTCCTCTACGGCTCTGTGACAAAAGCATCTGCCTTTTGTTTGCCTGGCGCGCCCTTGGCTTCCTCATCTCCGGTGTTCTCCAACGCCCACCGCCCCCTGTCCTTATCCTTTCCCACCCCTTCGCCCCTGGCCATGTGTGTGCCAGCTGAAGCATTCAAATAATTAAACTCATCAAGCCGACTTCTTCTGCGCCCGCTCCGTTTAGTCTAATCTTCTTTGTTTTCTTTTTATTACAGCACCGAGTCCTAGGCTTTTCCGCTGCCTTTCCCCTGCCTGCCCCTCCTGCTACACTCGAAGAAAATACCTAGGCTATACCAAGAACTAGAACCTAGAACTACCTATACCTAGAACTAACTAGAACTGTGTTTAATTTTTAAACACAATTTATTAAGAGCAAGGAAATTCTAAAAATACCAAAAATTAACTGAAATAATACTTCTTTATAATGAAAAAATACTTCCTTATACTGAAAAAATACTTCCTTATACTGAAAAAATAATTAATTATACTGAATATGGTGAAAACACATTCTTCAGTAAATAGGACACTCTTAAGAGATCCTAACTATTAATATAAATGATAAAAATTAATTTTAATTAGTTTTTTCAATACAAAATTTTAATATATTTTACCTCAATGTTCTAATGCTTATAATTTAACCGAAGTTTATAGATATTCTATTATTTGATATTATTGTATTATATTATTTGATCTTTAATGGGATTTCTGTCATAATAAATTCTAAGAAAATCCAAATGTTTGATGATTTTTAGTTACAAAAATGTAGTTACGTTAATTATTCTCTTATATTCTAATATGAATAATATTTTAAATTTAAACTGCTTTTAACTGCTAGAACTCCCTCAAGTATTACAAAATAATTAAACACATTTGTATCAACTTTGTTACAGTGTAGACCACATCCGGAAAATACACACACATGCCCATGGACTGAGCACGCATAATCCTTGATCTTTTGTTAGTTGTTTACTCAACTTCTGGCCTTGCCCCGACCATTTTTCCATTTCTGCGTTTGTTTGAGAGCCGTCCCCGCCCCCAGGCTCCAGGCTCCAGCCCTCCCCCTACCTACTGCCTCCTGCCCCGTTTCTAAATTATTAATTAAAGTATTTAACAAATATGCTAAAGTTTGCCAGGACTCGTGAGTCTGTCGCATGGTGTCCTTTTTTGCTTGGCTCTTGGTTTCGCCTTTGCCGCATCCCCTAATCCTGGACACGCCCACCTTTGTGTGTGTGGGCGAACGGAGTTCATTCTGCTGAGTTAATAATGTGGCCAGAACAGTAGAATCCTGCCAAGGACTGGGGAGAGGGATGTGTGTGTGTTGACATTGCGTCTTTTTGATGTTCCCTTGCCGCATCAAAGGCGACTCACAAAATAGTTGACATTTCCCTTTGCCTTGATCCTTTTCGGTTTCCTGGAAAATTCCTTGTCTCTCGAATGCCATTGTGCCCATTTTCATTCATTCGCCAACCAAAACCCCAGTGCTGTTAAATACCAAAAGAACGTGGAGAGAGCTCCTTTGACACCAAGTGCCAGGATTGCCTCGATTTTTCTAAGAATTTATGCATATTCACTTTTGGTACTCACCTGCTGGCCTTCGATTTACTTTCGCATTCAAATCGAGAATCGAAACACAAAACGAAATATTTCGTTGGAAACTCCTTTGTAAGTTTTTGTTTTTATTCAAAAATGTACAACAAATATTTTTCCAGGCACAAAAGGAATTCATTTATTCGGCAATTAGGAAACAAAGTTGGGGAAAAAAAGGAATTTCTTTATTTTATTCCACAAATATATGAAAACTATACAAATTTCTTGTAAATAAAATAAAAATTCCTCAATTACTCCTGTGCTTTCCTCTTAAGGACCCAGTTCCCGGTTACATTTCTATTCGAAATCTATTCTTCGCGATATTTAAGAGGATAGTGTCTTTCTGGAAATGAAAAGATGGCCTCGTGGCCTTTGACCTGTTGGCTTAATGCACATCCTTTGACTTGATTCGCCTCGGCTAGGGATTTTCCCCTCCCCCAGGGTCCACCCTGGTCAGGGTGGCTCAGTGGCAAGGACTCCTTTTTCTTCTGCCGGCGCAAATCCTGCGACTACATTTAACCGCTGCCACGCACATTTACGTAAGCTGATTACCTCCTTGTTCCTGGGATCCGCCCACTTATACCGTTATAGTCCCTCCCACTCCCACTTCCACTACCGTTCCATCTCCTTTACTTCCTCTTTAGGTTTACGGTATATAGTGACCATTAGTCGAGTCCTGGAAATCTCAAAAATTACCTTCAGAAATAAAGCAAGAGATCCAATCAGTTTCTTATTATCAAAATAAGTAACTTTATAAAGATTTTAATATTATTATTATATATATTAACAAATTCAAGTTTTAACCATCATAAATTCTACTAAGTTAAGCTCTTTTTCAAAATAGTATTTCTGTTTGAAATTGAATCCCTAATCACAGAGAAAATTCCTAAAAAGTCGAATATTTCTGACCATGTTTCGCATCACGATTCTCAGCGCAAAGTTTTGTTGCTTGATTCCTAGTATTATTTTTTTGTGTAATTAATTAATTTTCCATTTCCCTTTTTTTGTAATCAAGAAAAATTAAAAAGTCTAAGAAATTCGCATAATCGTAAACTTTAGAGATAAATTTAATAGATACTTTTTCTCCAAAAGTACCGGTTATAAATCGCAGAAAGATGCAGAAACCAAGGGATATACTTACATCTATTTATCGGATTACGAATATATCTAGCTTAATAAAACGAAAACCTTTCCTTCTCCCTATAATACATACTTTTCCTCCCAGAGTACCGAGTATGAATCGTAAAATAACAAAAACACTTAAACCAATGTATACTTTGTGGTATTTACAAAACTCCACAAACCATAATAACCTTACGGGTATTTTAAAGTATAAAGCACTTTGCTGAGTTACCAATTGTATTCCCGAATCGAAATATCCAGGCGTGGGAGAGAGGATGCAGGGGCCGGGCTAGTTGTGTCACCCAAGGAAGTTAAGCCCCGAAATGCATACATAAAAATCATCCTAAATGGGTAGATGAGGAGGTGTATGGGATGTGGGATGTGGGATGTGGGATGTGGATGTCTTGGCCAGAGCGTTGACACACATGCATGCCAAATGAGTTTGGGCTTGGAGAGAAGGAGGAGGAGGGTCTGGGTCTGAATTTGCCAAAAGATTTGGCCCTGCCCGCCCTGCCCTCTCCGGGGTAGCTGCAGCTGCACTGGATTTAAGTGAAATGCTGGGGCTCGTGCCTCAGTAAGCGAACTGCTACTGCAACTTGCTGCTGCAACTGCCGGTGGCAATGCCTCAGACTTCCACCTTGTGCCTGCTGCCTAGTGCCTGGTACCTTGTGCTCGTGCATCCATCCAGCACCTGCAGTTAAATATTCAAATTTATACAAAGCATCTTCAGGTGCTCGTTGAGCAGTTGTGTGTTGCCTGTTTACCAACTACAAACTATGTGTCAACAGCGGCTCAGGCCGAGACAGATGAAGAAAGCATCCTGTGTTGCTCCTCGTGCTCCTCCTGCTCCTCCGGCTCCTCCTGCATTATTTATCTTCAACACAAGCTGGGCGGACTAAGGGGGCGTGCCACTCACCTCAGCGGGTCGAGGCTGTTTTGGGGGGCTGCTCTCCATTTTCTGCATTTCAATTACAGACTTGCAGGCATCCTCGTCCTCGTCCTCGTCCACGTCCACGTCCACGTCGTCCTTGTCGTCCTTCCAGTCATCAGTATGCGTTGCTGCATTAAGAGTTGTTTTCTAGCCTAGACCTGACACCCAGCCAAAAAAAGCGGAAACAGGAACAAAAAAAACCAAAAGAAATGCACAGGAGAAGTGCCAAAAGTCAAAGTCCCCGCAGCACCGTTTCGATACGGAATTTTTAAATGAAAAAAAAGCAAACACAATGCTGCAAAATACTCGAAAAAAGGAAAGGCCTGGCCTGGAAATCAAATTAAAAACCGAAACAGTATTTTCCAAAAAATTGCATAGTCAACGAGTTAAGGATTCAGAAAAAGCCTGAAATAATTGAGTTTTTAAAAACTTGGTTAGTCTCCCTCCAAATAATCAATTTTTTTTGTATTTCGAAAACAGTTCTAAAACTTTAAAACTCAGAAAATCAAGAATTTCCTTGTCGTATTTATTAAAGATTTTTATTTGTTTTCAAAAAGCTGAAAATACTTAAAATAAGGTAAGAAATCCAGAGACCTTATTTCTAAAAATTCTAGAAATTCTGTAGCTCTTTTGAATAATAAATTATTAAATAAAATCAGCATCGAAAGTGTTGTTTCTTACCTTTAAGTTTTTAGTTGCTAAAAAATACCAAATACCAAACCTGAAAAATCCAACCCAGAGACCCTTCCATTTAAATAATAAGTCTGAGATATTTTTTCACATTTAGTTTTCATATTCATTTATTTATTTTTAATTAATTCATTAGTTTTTATTTATTCTTAGACCCTTGATATCCTCAGAAGTTGTGTTGTGTGTGTGGTTTTCTTACTTTTTGTTTTGGTTTATTTTTATAGCTTTTCGCATTTTTCTTTTCTTTTTGTTTATATATATTTTTGTATATATATATACATATATATATATATATGTTGGTATATATTTATATATATGTATATATATATTTAATATAGTTCAACTTAATACGCTTAAAATATTCTCGTTTCGCGCTGAAATCATTATTACATATATGGTATATCATTATCATTATTGCAATAATTATCGTAATCGTTATGTCGGTTTTTTTTTTTTTTGCTGTTGTAATATAATGCCATATATAATTGTTCATTTACCGTTAGATATATATATATATATATATATGCATATGCCTAGGGGATCTAGGTGATGAATGGGATTTTAGGTTATCGTTAATCGTTTATCGTTTATCGTTTTGCTTTAGCCATTCGGGTGGTGGGCCGGGTCAGGGTTCTCCTTCTCCTTGCACCACTAAGCTTACACACACAAAAAAAATGTTAGGCTTTCCATTCTCATTCTTGTTTTTTCTTCTTGTCGTTTTGGTTTAGTTTAGTTTGAATTTGCCCTACAATATGCCTTTGCCTCGGTTTATTTACTATTTTGTGAATTACATAGTTCGATATACTACAGATCCTTGGGGCTGGCAAGGCAACCTTGCTACCTCTGCTATTTTGTCTAATAAATATAATTTTTTATACCATAATAAGTATTTCAACTTTACTTTTTACTCTCCTGTTGCTTTGCTGCCTTTTGTTGGTTGTTATTTGTTTCTTTATTTGTTTATTATATCTCATAAATTCTTGTTGTTGCTAAATTTTGTTGTTTGCTTTGCTGTCGAGTGCTTTTCAGTATTTTTTGTATTTTTTCTGTAAGTTTTGTATTTTTCGTATTTTTTGTATCTTTCGTATCTTTGTATCTAGTATTTAGTATTTTTTGTATATGTTTCTGTGTCTGTGTCTGTTCCAGTGGCTTAGCTTGTTTATTTTGTTTGTGGTGTGCAAAACGTTTAAATGTTAATTTATCTCAATTGTTTCCCTGTTTCTTTATTTGCTAAATATTTTCTCATCCCTTCAACTGCATTTTCCTGCTCCTCCATCCTGCTGACTTTAGCCTTAGTTTTAGCTTTAGTTTATGTTTTAAGATGGTTGAGAAGTTGGTGTAGCTCTAACATAAATATACTAAAATACTAGTTTCCTTCCAGTTATGTACATTTAATTATTTGTTGCTGTTGTCCTTAATTTCATTTGGTTTTTTTGTTTAAGCCATTTCATAGTATGCTCTAGTTCATAATATTAATTTTAGTGTGCCATTTATTTATATTTTTTTGTTTGCTTTTGAAGCAGTTTCATTTGTTTTTTTTTTGTTTTTATTTTTTGTATTCATTTCGTTTGCTTTTTGTTTTTTATGCTTGCCAAATCTAATAGGTAACTGACTCCTGCTCTTTTTCGAATTGTTTTGGTTTGCCAATCAACGAAATGGAAACGGAAACGGAAACGAATCAAAAACCAGATGGGAGAAATTCGAGCGGAAAGTACAGTAGTACCCCGCACACACCGTACACCGTACATCGTACATCTACACTAATCGTACACATATACATTCAAATATTTATATATATTTTATATGTATTTTTTATCCAATAGTTTGTCTCGTTTATTTTACATCTAGTTAGGCGCGACAACGATGAAGAAAAAAAAGCACAAAAAAATGTCTGTATTTTATTATTATTTAATTTTAGGTTTTTGTCCGTATCATATCTATGTAGATTACGATGCATGGTGCTATATACGATATAACACTAGTTTACCTTGATTAGCCTTAGTATATACACACATAATCCGCACTGTCTTCTCATATTTTGATATAACGCTTCTTCATCTCACACGGACACCCTCATCCTCTCTTAAGCGGACACGCATTCGGACACTCACTTGCACTTGCTCTAAGCTGCGTTCTACTTGGCTGGCTCGATTTTAGTATTTTATTTTCAGTATTTCAGTATTTCCTCCATTAGCCCGATCGATCGCTTTTTGGCCTCGTTTTTTCTGGTCTGGTTTTGAGTTGGTAATTTTTATAAAATTTCGTTTTCTTGTTTTTTTTTGCAACTAATTCAGCAATCTTTTTGTTTTCCTTTTACTACGGTTTGTTTTTATGATAATTTGTTTTTATTTTGTTTTAGCAACTCTTGGCTTAATTTCTAGGAGGCAAGGAAACAATACACCCACTTACTCCTCCAACTATATAACCTACAATTATAGTTGTGGCAATAAATTCGATAAGCACCAATTTATGGAAAACAATTTGAAGTTCGAGCTGTGGCAAAAACTTTAGGCTTAGGTTTCTCAAGCGAAGCGAATTAATAATTTTTAAATAAAAAAAAAATTCGACTTTAATTGGCATCTCTAATTTGTGGAAACGATTCTGGAAACGATTCTTTTACTGAACAACCCCGCGGGATCTATCGATATCCTTCTCAGTCCCTATCCCAATCCCAATCCCAATCCCAATCCCATTCTCAATCTCAATCTAATTTCCTGGCGATTTCAATTGGACGGAAACAATTGTGGTTTCGGTTCTCAAGGTTCCCAGCTGAAATCATATACAATGTTTTTTCGGTTTCCGCTCCATTTTCCATAATTTCTGTTCCGTTCTCGGTTTGTTTTTTAATACTGTTTTATTTTGATAAGCTTTATTTAGATCGATTCGCTTTATTTGAGTGAGTTTTTTATGGTAGGGCCGCATTGAGCTGGGTTTTCGAAAAAGCAGACTTACAAATAATAACATAACATTTCACATTTTTCATACAATAATAGCATTAATATGTATCATTAAAATTAATTCGATTTAATACGACTTTTCGATTTCTCATTTATCATTTCTCATTTCTCATTAATATTTTTTCTGTTTTTTTGTTACCCTTGCCTCGGCCACGAACAATAGTTATGAATAAATTAATTAATTAAGTAGGACAAAAAAACTTAAACTTATCTATCAGGACATTACAGCTATAGGTTTCTCTCTAGAAATATGTGTGTGTGGTTTTCTCAATTAATATAATATATATATATATATTTATTTATATCCATTTATATAATGTAATAAAAAAAAACGTTTTGCCTAGCAGCTAGATTTTTTGTTCCATTTCTTTTTTTTATAATTAGGTTAATCGTTTTTTTGTTTTGTTCTCTTTGTTTTTTCTTAATTTTTTATGTTTTTCCGTTTTCATTTTTTTTGCAGAATGAATTTTTGAAGCTGACACTGTGCAAAGCAAATGAGAGAAAGCTTTCGCTAAGCAAAAATCTCCCACAACCCCAAAAACTGGTTGTTTAGTGTAAGATGTATGTGTGTGTTTTGGTCTAGGCCGTCCCCCTGATGTCCTTTTCCTCTAGTGCACCCCTACCCATCCCCCTCTTTCCTGCGCTCCTTATATATACACTCGATGGCTGCTGGGTTGGGGAATATCTCTCCGGCGGATCGTTGGGATCGGCTTGCAAAAAATGATGTCCGTCGGTCAGTCCCCGTGAAAGGTTTCTTGTGTGGGTTTTGTGTTTTTTTGTTTAAAACTATGCCAGTCTCAAAAAGCTCGAGTACCACGAAAAAAAGATACAACTTCATTTCAGATCGTCCCCCCTTTTCCTAATCTCCCTAAATACCCAAATCGCTAATCGATAATCGCTAATCGATAATAATCGATAAATCGGTCGCCCCTCCCCCCTTATTGTGGTGAGTATGCATGTACATATGTCGGTAAGTATGGTACGCGTTATGCTTCATATGACTACTACACTATGCTATCCTTTAAATATATATATATCTGTATATCTATAACTGTTGTATCCGTGCTGGTATCTGTATCTGTATCTTAGCACACACACACACACACACATATACACGTACATGCAGCTACATGGGATTATGTTGGCATGTCCTGCTGGCTTCCTCTTCTCCTCTTCTCTCTAATGGCTAACAATAAAAAAAAATATTTATGTATACGTGTATATATATAATGTTCCTTGACATCAAAAAACTGGTTCGATAACATAGAATTATGCACTATATATATATATTTCGATATATATATATTTATAAATATAAATAATTATGTCTCCTGGAGGAGGATGAGCTCTCCTCCGCGCTTCTCATGTTTTTTAGTTTAGTTTAGATGCTGGTTCCTTCCGTTGATACTCCGCGAGCTAACAGTCGGATGAGGATGTGGTTTCCAGGTCAGTGGATCTTCGACGCCGACGGGAGTTGGGAACCCCCGCCGCACCGCCAGTGGCGCCCTTCTTCTTGACGAACTTGATGTTGTAGGGATCCTCCGCCAGCTCCGGATACAGTGTGACGTCGTGAATGTACTCACCCTCATAGTTGTTGGCGTAGCTCTGCTTCAGGATCTCCTCGCTCTCCTGCTGGCTCCACTCCAGGGCGGTGGTGAGGCCGCTGCGGAGCGCCTCCTTCTCGCGGTGCCACGCCTTCCGCACGGCCGTCAGCTTGGCGTGGTGCATCAGGCGCTGCTGCTCCTTGGCCACCGTGGTGCCGTAGCGCAGATTGATGATGGCATGCGCCCCATGGATCTTGACGTCCAGGTAGTTGCCGCCCGAGGAGGAGCCGCCGCTGGAGGAGGAGGCCGAGCCACTGGAGGCCGACTGGCTGCCGCCACTGCCCACCGTGCTCTCGCGGGTTATCTCGTGGAAGGTGGTGTTCACCTGGCCCTGGAGCCGCTTCAGCTGCTGCCGGTCTTCGGTGGCTCGCCAGGCGTCCTCCTTCACGAAGAAGAACGAGTCCTGCTGGGCGTTGTGCACCACGAACGTGAAGGGCAGCAGCTTGGACCGGTTGAAGACACTCGTGTAGACGTCGCGGTAAATGGCATTGGCAGCCGGCACGCTCGACACGATGGCCTGGCCGTCGGCGGTGCGGGACACCACGATGCCCTTGCCGAACGGCGGCTCCGTGTCCGATCCGATCGACCGCGGCGACGGGTCCATCACATCGCACTTGAGCGCCGATCTGGGAGGAGCCGACAGCTGCTCGAAGTCCGACATCCTGCGGATGTTGAGGTGGGCCAGGAAGCCGCTCTCCACCGCCATGGTGGGGATGTTGTCGAAGGGCCGTCGCAGATTGAGGGCCACCGGATTGGCAGGAGGACGGCCCCACAGGGCCGGCGGCTGCCACAGGTTCCTGGCCAGCTGGGGCACCAGATTGCCCACATTGTAGCCCAGGGTCTTCATCCAGGCGGCAAAGTCCTCGGGGTAGTGTCGTTCGTGACCCACGTTGATGGGATCGTTGCCGTTGAACCTGTAGAGGTGCAGGCGCGTCGGGGTTATGATCCGCTCCGCCACGCGCTGCCAGTCCGGCGACATCCACTGCCCGATCAGCGGATCGTACACCCGCCCATCGCCCATGTGCACGAGGGTGGTGACCTGGTCCAGGATGCCGCCGCAGAAGTCGATGGGCAGGTACAAGTACGGGTTGGAGTCGTAGACGATGTGGCCGAAGGGCGAGCGCATGATCTCCCTAATGCCCTCGCCGTACTGGTTGAAGAGCATCAGGGGCGTGCCGCTCTGGTCCGTGGCCACGTAGTACTTGTGCCGGTACACCTGGGCGTAGATCAGGTGGCCCACGTCGTCGTAGGTCAAGGACATCAGCTTGCCATCCCGCGGCGAGTAGATCTGGCTGACCTCGTAGGGCCGCTGCTGGTTCGTGTAGAAGAACTGGGTGACGTTGCCGAAGTTGTCCTTGCGGGTGGTCAGGCGCTTCAGGTGGTCGTAGTAGTAGCGGACGTCGAAGCGGCCCCGCTTAGAGGCACGCACCAGCAGGCCCTGGGTGTTGTAGTGGAAGCGCTCCTCTCGGGCGTTCTGGGCCACCAGGCCGCGGGCATCATACTTGTACTGGCCCTCACCGAACTTCACGATCCGGTCCTGGGCGTTGTACTCCATGGGGATGGTGTTGCCGCGGTAGGTCAGGGACAGCAGGTTTCCGTTGTCGTCGTAGCGGAAGCCCCATGGCTCCTGGGCCTCCACGCCCACCAGCTGCCCATCGCAGTCCCAGGTGTAGTTCTTCACGTTCGTGTAGCTGTTCACCGCCATGTTCCTGGTATAGGTCCTGGTCTGCGAGATCCGGCCGTGCACTCCGTAGGAGAACTCCATGCGGAAGACCTCCAGCCGGTGGATGGCCAGGGCCATGCGCTGTGTCTGGAAGCGCCCGTCCACGGTGCGAGTGAAGCTGGCGGTGCCGTCGTGCAACTGGGTCTGGTTCTGGGCCGGCTGCGAGAAGCGGAACTGCCCGATCAGGCTGGGGCGTCCGGTGCGCGGGTCATAGGCGAAGGCCTGCGAGGGCAGGCTCTGACCTCCGATGCGGCCCTGCAGGGCCACCACTCGCAGTTGGGAGTCGTACTCGTAGCTGAACTTGGCGTTACTCAGGCCCGTCTTGGCCACGTAGTCGATCCGCTCCTCGGCCAGCAGGCCGGCGGAGTACTCGAAGTCCCAGCGGTACTCCAGCTCCCGCTCCGTGTGCGACACTGTGCTCGGCATTCCGGTGGCCTCATTGTATTGGAACTCGCTGCGGCCGTCGCCGTGGACAACCTCTGTCAGCTGGCCGGCGGCGTTGTACCGATAGACGATCCTGGCTCCGTCGCCGGGCAGAATGGTCTGCAGCAGGGCACCGGCGTGGCTGTAGTGCTGCAGGTAGGCTCTCGTGCTTCCCGGCGGGGTGTAGGTGCACCGGATGAATCCTATCGAGGTCTGCATGCTGAAGCTGTGCCGTGTGCCCGAGGGCAGGACCACGTGCCGCAGGCCACCGGCGTCGTCGTACTGCAGCACGAACTTCCGCTGGCTGGCCAGGCCGATCTCGGAGACAAGGTTCCAATCATTGTAGACGAAGGACACGATGCCGTCCTGCTGCGAGGTGATCTCCGAGAGCAGGCCGTGTCGGTCGTAGCTGTACTTGAGCTCGGCCGGACCCCAGGCCCAGCCCTCCACGCGGTTGAAGCGGTCGTAGGTGATGTTCACGGGGTAGCCGTTGGTGGGGTAGTAGCTCTTGGGCAGGCCCGACTGGTCGTAGGCCACGATCAGGATGGGGGTGCGGCGGGCGTCGTAGAAGGTCTCCCGATTGGTGAACTGGTCAAACTCGACGCCGATCACCCGCGACTGGTTCACCCAGATCTCCCGGTTGAGGGTCTGCTGGGGGTTCCGCACGTCGCCCACCAGGCTGTACACCGAGTACATGGAGTTGGTCAGGCCCTCGCCCATGGTGACGCTCTGGTGCGACCACATGGCCAGCATCTCGGCCTCGACGGGCAGGGCGGCCTCCAGGAGAGGATGGCGGGCCACGGCGGACGATTCCACCACCACGCCGTTGTCCCCGTGGATCACCAGGGTGTTGTTGGCCTTCAGTTCCGCGTCAGCGTGGGCCTGGCCGCGCTTCAGGAAGGTGGACCGGACTCCGCCCAGGACCAGCAGCTCGTTGGCCTCGCCGGAGATGCGCTCCCGGGAGAACAGAGACTCCACGGAGGCGTGGACGTACACGGTTAGTCCCTGACTGTCCGCCAACTGGGAGGTGATCCTCACGATCTCTCCACTCGGCAGAATCATGCCGGTGACGCGTCCGAACTCATCGTACTGGTAGATGTAGGTCTCGCCGCCGGAGGAGCGCGAGTTGAGCAGCCCGGTGTTGCTGTCGTAGTCCAGCTCGATCTCCTGGCGACCCTTCTCGCTCAGCTTGGTCATGATGCCGATGCCGTTGATCTGGATCTCGGACTTGTGGTCCTGGGTGTTCTCGATGGAGCTGACCACGTTGCTGTAGTCGCGCAGGAACTGGATCTTGTTGCCGGAGGCGTCCGTGACCGTGGAGAGGCGTCCGAAGCTGGTGTTCTTTGAGTACAGGAAGCTGTAGCGTGTCTTGCCGGAGGTCAGGTCCTTGGTGGCCACGTGCTGGCCATACCGATTGAACACGTAGATCTCGCTGGACGGCGGGAAGGGGATGTGGAACTCGCCGTTCTCGTCGTGGGACGGCAAATAGTGTTCCAAGGCCAGGACGTGCAGGGATCCTGAAATGAGAAGATGGGTTTAGCCTACAAGAAGTCGAGACAAAGTTAAAGGACATTCGGAGGAGCACTATCGCTGGCTATACACCTGGACCTGGCTTATCAAGTGATTTCGCCTTTATAGCCACTTTTTTGTTGGCTTTTGATTACACTTTGCTTTGGGCCGTAAAAAAGTTGCAGCACCCCCAGTGCTGGATAATTGACTCATTTACTCGCTCCCTGCTTCTTGGAGCTTCTTGGACTCAATTCCTTTTAACTGGTCATCAAATTTATTCGCACTTCCTTTATGGCCCCAGTCCGTCTTAATCTGAATCTGCATCTGGACTCGACTCCGACTCCTCCGTTTTCGGGGTTTGTTGATCATTTGCTTAAGCTAAACGCCAAGTTCCTGCAGCTGTTTGTTTTTACTGCCCGCCCCCAACCGATTCCTACTATCCCTACCCTACTATCCTGCATCTCCCTATCGGAGGAGCCACTCCTCCGAATGAATCACTGCAAATGCACAAATACAGAATGGTGTGGGCATGTTTTCCGGGCGAGTGTCTTAAGTATTTTTGTGCAATTTGCTTCAGCACCTCCCAGGACTTTCTTTATCCCAATTCCAGCAGTCTGAGACTTTCCGGAGCGTTTCATTTTAGTTAGTGTTGAAAATCGCTTTGGATTTGCATAAATTTGCTTGCCTTCCGTCTCACTTGCCGGTCTTTCATCCCCGGGATGGCTTTGCATTGCAAACAAGCAAAGGGGATGGACTGTGGACTGTGGACTGAGGACTGAGTAGTCCCCGGACTAAGGAACTAGGCAACTGGGGATGATGACAACGCTTTGTCTTACGAACTAAGTGGAGCAGGAATGGATCTCAAGAGCACATTAACTTTACATCATTGCTTGCAAGTTGAAACTGCAAGTGCCCACAAAACGCAACCGCAACCGAAAATATTTTTTATGATAAATACTCTTGTTGGGTTTATTATTTGTATTGTTGAGGAATCGTAGCAAAAGTGTGACATGCTACTTGATGGTGATGGTTGTTTCCTAACAAAGTTGTTCTCCACTTTTTAGGCTTCACCTCCTAGGCTTCACCTCCAAGGATATCCGTTAGTGTCTTGTATTCAAAGTAGTTTCTTGGCTCTACAGTTTTAGAAATTCCAAAAGAAACTCTCATATGAATATGTTATGTTTACAAACAAGGCAACATCCCTGACAGTCCCACTCGCAATCCCTAACCCCATAAACATCAATTTCGCACAATTATTTTATGCAACAATTCACCGCTGATTGCGAATTATGTGCCATTGGTCTCTCCGACTCACATATCGCAATAAAAATATTAAATATTATACATTGTGGGTTATTCTTATTGCTTTTCCTGCTACAGCTTCAGCGTTTTGGTTGCTTTCTGGTTGCTCTTTTGGCTCTGGCTCTTGGTATTGCTGTTTTGGCTGTTTTGGCTTGCGGTGCGGGCAGTGTTGATTTGATTGCGTTACAGTTCATTTACCCCAGGACCTAGGACCTGGGATGCCGTATGGAGGACGCGAGCCCAGCAACAAGGACATCCCATCCCATCCCATCCCCAGAACATTTCATCCTGGAGACACATGACCGAACGCCCACATTTCTCTGCTGTTGGAGCGTAAGCCATTATGGTCTCATTTTAGAGAAGCATTTTGGTTTCGGGTTTTCGCTGCTGCACTGAGAGAAATTCAACGAAAAAAGGTGAGTACTTTTTCGTACAGGATTCACAGGACTTGAAGATTTTCTCCCAGTGCTGCCAGTTGGTTTTCCAGTTGGTAAGCTGGGCCATTGGCATTGGATTCGAATTGGCAGAGCGCCAGGCCAGCGATTGAGCGAATTTCAATGCAATAAATGTGTGACGCTCAGCCGGAGGTTGCCTACCCACCAACCCATCACCCACCTCCCACAACCACCTCCTGGAAGTGTGCGTGTGTGGGTGAGTTGTAATGTAATGTAATGGTAATGACCCCATAAACTGAACAACTTGTTTGTGCCCAGTGCAAAGGGTTGTTGCCATTGTGTCGCCGAATGTTTGCTCCTCCATCAGAGCCACCTCCTGCTCCTCCTCCTGTACCGCGGTGTAGGACTAGGAGTGTGTCCTGCAATTGTCCCGAGCCCAGACTTTTAAACAGTCGTCATGGCTAGCTGGCATATGTCCAAATCGTTGGCCAAATTGATATCGATGGGCGGAAAAATGTTGAGGGAAAGGACTAAAGGACTAAAGACCATGGCAGGGGGACTGTGCTTCCGATTCGAGGTTTAAGAAATCTAATTAGGCAAATTTTTTGCAGGGCAATTATTGTCATTATTTGTTGGAGATCTGAGGAAAATTTATCAAAACTTAAAGGATGTTTTTTTTGGGTTTCATGGAAGGAAATTGTTTTTGAAAGAAGATCAGCTTGAGCCTCTTTAATGACTTATTGGAAAGGGAATTATTTATATGTTTTATTGATTTTTATTGCATTCTATTTTTCTGTTCCTGTTCCATTAATATTTGTAGCATCCTTTTGTTCCTTTGGTATTGGAATTAATGCAATAATTTTTCACACACTCTCCGGTTTTGGGCCAAAAGACGCCAAGGAGGCCACTTAAGGTGCGAGAGCTGCTAATGAAGCTTATTTACGTTTTTGGGGGGGAAAGCGTCTAAAACTCGGAACATTTGTATATGTCTTGTCTGCTCGCACACACTACACCTCTCTCTTTCTCTTTCTCTTTCGGTTGATTAATGCTTTCCAAGGGGTGATGGTTTTCTTTTTTTTTTGGGTGGTTTGGGTGGGTGGGAGTTGGTTGGAGGAAAGTTTTGCCAATTGGATGCCGCGTAGGTAATAAGATTGATTTTCACTTTTTCCCACCCACCCCCACACACCCTCACACACACGCAGTAGGGGGGGCAATCACTCACACGTGTGCACCCCCCCTAACTCAGACCAAAACTTGATTAATTATAGCCATTGATTTGCTTTCCACGGCTTCATCTCTGGCCCGGCCTTTTCATTAATTTCCACAGCCACTTCCCGGATGACGACGACGATGATGATGATGATGATCCACCCCTTTGTCCATTTTCGGCACCGACTTGGACTTGGACCCCCCCTTTTTTGTGTGGAAATTTATTAATTACGTTTCTGGTCTTATCAAATTACGTTCTGCTAATGCACTCAAATTTATACCTTCCTGTGCTTTTCGCCTTTTGAGCTTTTCGCTTTTTTCGCTTCTTCCCTTTTACAACGGTTTTTCGTTACTTTCCGTTACTCCACCCTTGAAAATTTATTGGCGGCCATTTTGTTTTGTGTGTGTTTCCCTCCTGCTCCCACAGTTACCTGGGGAATACCGTTATACAATATATCCTAAATAGGTAGCCGGTTTCTGTGTGCGAGTGCGAGTGCGAGCGGAGAGTACTTCCTAATTTGTCGTCCTTCGAATTGTAACGGAAATTGGTTTCGCTTTTCCTTCTGCCCCTCACCCGAACCTCCAACCTCACCTAATGGCCAATTACAACAACAATTCTGTCATTATTATAACTGTATTTTCTTTCTGTATTTGCGGTTCTGTGTGTGTCTCGCAATATGTTGAAATTCGACTTCCGGTTACCGTTCTACCGTTTTCTATTCCTTTCAGTTAACGTTTTCCATTTTTCTATTTTTCTATTTTCCGTTTCTTTTTTTTAGTCCTTTTAGTCCTTCGCATTGTTACACAACAACAAGAGCAGCAGATGAAAGAGAAAAGAAAAGGAACAAGTGCGAGTTGAAGAAAATTTGCCAAAGGAAATGTTCCATTTTCCATGCAATTGTATTGTTGCTTCTCTTCTGGCCATGTACCGAGTCCCGAGTACAGTATGTAGTGGAGCACAAAAGAAAATTGCCACACACCCACCCACACAGGACACTCTCGGCCCAAGGATATGGGAAGATGACAAATTTCCTATATCAGATGACAGTTGACGCAACAACATGGGCGCGGGATCTATGCAGGTTGATTTTTTTTTTTGATTCCCAACGAGTCTCGGGATCTATGCTGGTTACATTTTTTTGATAAGAAGAAATCCTTAACCTACTGCAGGATCTTAAATCTGGGGACGCCATTAAGGGAAACCTAAAACTAAACAATCGCAAAACCACTTGAAGAATCAATAACAATATCCGGTACTTGTGGTCTTATTCTTTGATTTAATTTCTTCTCCACAAGATTGTATTCTTTCCCTAAACTTCCTTCGAATGTCCAATTTTAAGAAATATAATAAAGTTTTAGAAAATTAAAAAACTTACCCTGATCGGCGACATTGATGACGCCGTCCTGGGCCACCGCTATGGCGGATATGGCCTGGAATCGGGCATTGGAGGAGAGCAGGGTCTCCGCATTGCTCAGCGTTCCGTCGTCGTTCAAGGTGGCTGCCCCGCCGCCGCCTCCGATGCCAGAGGCGGTGGTCTTGGCGCCCAGCAGGACGGTGGTGGTGGTGGTGGGTCCGGTGGACATCAGACCGCCGCCGCCGACGATGCTGGCCAGAGTGCCGCCCGCACCGCTGCCGGAGATCGAGCCGGATCCGGTCGAGACGCCAATGCCGCCGGCACAGATGCACGCACCACTGCCGCCGGAGGCGCCGCCGCCGCCAGAGCTGCCCCCGTTGCCGCCGGAGGCGTTTGAGGTTGCCGACGAGCCGCTGCCATTTCCGTTTCCGCTTCCGTTTCCGCCCGAGGGGGTGGTGGGCGTGGTGCCGCCATTATTTCGCGTAGGATTCACCGTGGTGGAGTAGGCGCCCCCGGCGCCGGAACCCGAGCCGGAGGAAACCGAGCTGCCGTTGCTGCCACCGCCGATTGCACATTCGCAGGTCTGGGATCTGGTTGGGGCAACAGGACGAAGAGGAAGCAAGGAGAAAAGTTTTATTATTTTTTATAAAAAAAAAACTTAAGGATTTCTATTATCAGGCCCTGGCTTGTAATTGCCATCCAAAGCTCATACAATTATTTTCCCCCCCAGTTCTTTTTTGATAAATTAAAAGACCCATATCCTTTCTAATCTTGCCAGTCCACACCCTTAACCCTTGGCTGCCCCCCCCTAGACTCCAACCCCTCTTATCTTAACCCTTTCGCGCCAGCCTATGGTTCGGTTGTTCTCCTGCTCGGGACGCATATTTATGATGACATTGTTTGTTCGATAAACAGTATAGAGTGAAGCGGACTGGGGGCGCCGCTTATCGCTGCCACGCCCACACAACAGACACGGACCCAGACCACGCCCAGCCCCTCAACCGCCTTAGTCGCCTTAGCTGCCTCACATTTAACCCTTACGCTTCAAAAAAAGATGGAGAAAAGAGAGTGAAAAGTTGATTTATAGTTTCTGTCTGCGGCGCGACGGCCGCTAATTACTTTGCCACGTCTGCCGGCCACGCCCACTTCAGAAGGCATCAGTAGCCCCGCCCTCTGTCCCGCTGGCACCTGGCGCCGTTCACATGACCCTTGGTCCTTCGGGGTCCTTTTTGTGAGGAAGCAGTCGGAATTCTATTTGCGAAAATCAACAGAGAATCAAAATGTTCTCCGTTTTCTTTATTTTTCATTTTTCTGGTTTAGTGTTGGTAAGCGGTAATTAAAGCATATTTTATTTGTTGCTTTACACTTTCTTAGAACCCTAATCGATTGATTTCGAATCCTATAAGCGATAAATAAAGTGAAAGTGTTGGTAAACGTTATTTAAAGCAGTTTTAAGTTTAATTTTCAACTGCTTGCAGAAGCATGCTTCGTTATTTGTTTTGCAGCACTGGCTTGTGAATTATTTTGAATTATGCCATTTAATCAGCTTGTTACACTTTGCTTTTAGCTTTTGACTACCACTGGACAGTCGTTTTGTATAAATACAATATTTTACCATCAACATGCCGTCAAATTATTCCATTTCAGGCTGGAAATTAAGTTCATTGACTGCCTGGTACCCTCTCTACCCCGTTTTAATCAATGCACAAAATGCAAATGGCTTTAGTGCCACTGGAACACAGAACTCTCCTCATGTACGAGTATGTTCTGGTATATAATGCATATGGGGATATACCATATACTGGGGCCATGAAAAATCAGACAATGAAATTCCCCAATGTGAGAATTCCAATTAATTTCTGGTCACCGTTTTCGATGCCTTGAAAATGGGTTAATAAAGTCGAATAAAGTTAACACACACACGGACACAGAGGCAAAAGTGCAAAAGAGAGAGGCATACAGAGGGAACGAGAGGCACATACTCTGGGGGGCATTGCCTAGTTGGGCTGACATTTATGGCCGTTTTGGTGCATTGGCAATTTTGTGCTTCTCTTGCTGAATTTTTATTATTTATGCCCCACTCTCCAGCTCCAGCTCCAGCTCCAGCTCCAGTTCCATCTATATCTCCTTCTCTCTCTCTTTTATATTTGCTATCCCTTTCGTCGTATCCCCCTGTGTCGTTTGGTAGACATTTTGAAAAATTGGCTGATATCGTTCGGCAATATGCAAATAGCCCAGAGCTCACTTAATTGGGTCAAGTATGCGCATAAACAAGTCCGGGACCCCATCGTGCCCAGTCCGGTTGCCAGTCCGGCTTTTGGCCAGCGGCCTGCTGACCAAATTCCCTGCCATGTTGACCCAGTAGCCAGTCAATATTTGCCAGCATAAAACAACTAAGAATGCAATAGTCGGGTATTCCGCACACCACATCCTACTCGTCCATCGAGGCAATGCCAATTATTTACATTCTGTGCACTTTGATAGAACGACAAGAGCTTCGGTTCGGAGCCATAATTGTGGCGAAAGCTCGTTAACTCTTTATGCCAGAAATCTAGATATCCGGAAACCCAAAACAGAACCCGGAATAATACTCACCCTGTGCCCTCCTGCTTTCCGGCAAAGTAACGCATGTTGCCGGCCGTGTCCACCACCCGGATCGAGTTGATGCGCCGCGAGTCGCTGTCCGCGATGTAGAGGTCGCCGAACGGAGAGAAGGCCATGGCCAGGACAGTGCCCAGGACGTTGTCCGTGCCGGTCTTGTTCACCCGCCCGTCCTGCCCGCCGTTGCTGCAGTGCAGCGGAGTGCCGGCCACGACGCGGATCTTCATGTCGGAGGTGAGGCGCAGGACCAGGCGATCATCGATGAAGTGCAGGGAGCCGTCCAAGGGACTCAGCGCCAGGCCAGTGGGCCACTGCAGCTGCGCCTGGTTGGCCATCAGGGTGCCGCTGCAAGGAGCCGGACTCCAGTGGTTGTGGTGGCCATGGTGGCCGATCAGCGTGTGGATCACTCCCTTGGGGTCAACGGCTCGGATGTTGGTGCCGTCGGCGATGTACATGGTCCGGTCGGCGGCGATGGCTAGGCCCTTGGGATGGGAGAGGCGGGCGAGGAGCGCCGGGCCGCCGTCGCCACAGTTGCCCTCGTCGCCGGGAATGCATCGTTGGCCGCTGCCCACGACGGGATCGCTGTTGATGCTCGGGTCCTTGACCTTCTCGAGGCGCAGCAGACGCAGGATCTGGTGGCGCTCCGGGTCCGAGATGTACAGGTGGCCGTCGGCGGGAGAGACGGCCAGGTAGTACTGGTAGGAGACCTGGGTGGCGCTCAGCTGGAGGATGGTGAAGACCTTGCCGTCGGGGGTGATGCGGCGCACCAGGTTGAAGTCGCCCACATAGAGGCTGCCGTCGGGGCCGGTGGCCAGGGCGATGGGGGTCAGCAGCTTGGCGTCCTTGGCCACGCCGTTGCAGTAGTCCGGGCAGGTGAGCGGCCGCTGCAGGCCGGTGCCCATCACCACCTTGACGGTGCGCGGGTACTCCTTCATGTGCAGGGTGCTGCCGTCTCCCTTCTGCAGGATGCCCTCGTGGAAGTTGTAGTGGTGGTGGATGTCCAGGCCCCAGCCTCCGATGTCCGAGATGTCCACGTCGTAGCCCTGGAGCTTGGCGGTCTGGGCGATCCACACCGGCGACTGGCAGGTGCTGTGCTGGTATCCGACCGAGATCCGGGCCACGGTCACGCCGTACACCTTCTGCCGGTAGACGTTCCGCTTGTTCCAGGCGAAGGTGTGCACCAGGCTGGGGTCCGCCTCGTAGGTCTTCACGTGCAGCGCCCCCTCGATCTCGACGCCCACGTGGACGTGGGTGAGAGTGGGCGGTATGGTCTCCGAGGTCAGCCGCATCCGGACGATGCTCAGGTAGCCGCTGGCCTGCGACGACTGGTAGGTGAGGTGGAGGTCCGAGCCGGGGATCTGGATGGACTCCTGGACAATCTGTGGGTTAGACGAGAAAGGGTTTTCGGATTAGAGTCTGGTCTGGTCTGGGAATAGCTTTTAACTCATATTTTGCCTTGGCCGGGTCGTAAAGGGAAATAACTTTGCGGGCAACCTTTGGAGCCACCACCCTGGCCCATTACCTGACCCTGGCTGGAAGGGAAAGTACACAAAGGAAAAGCGGAAAGGCGGAAAGCGGAAAAGTGTCTGCCGGTGACCGCAGCTGGACAGGTTCGAGTGCTGCAATTAAACGCATTACGTATCCCCGGACCTTGGAGGCGAGATTTCTTCCTTCTCCGGCTGAATTAATGTCCTCTCGGCCACCAGCCCCGCGTGTCCCTACCCCTACCCTTTGTGACCCTGCCAGATGCAAAGTTATAATGTCATTAAGGCAAACTTTAAATTAATTAAAAGTGCGCTGCTGCGTCCAGCAGCTGCTGCCAGAGCTGCTAATTAGGAATGGCGTTGGGGGAAGCCAAAGGACAGGGAATAGCATGGGGTAGGGAGCAGGGTAATGGTTAAGGGGACCAGTCCACCCACCTGGGTCTCCGCGAAGATGACCCTCTTGCCGGGCATCGCCCCCACTCCGTTGGGCATCCACGTGCTGATCAGCTGGGGTCGGAGCTTCTCGTGGTCGTGATCCATGCACACCTTGCTGGCGTCGTTGGCCTCGTCCGCCGTGTGGTAGTGGATCGAGTTGAGGAACGTCAGAGCCGGGTTCAAAGGAGCCACCCTGGAGGAGAAACGAAATAATAAAATTTAGTGCTTTAAAAATAGATAATAAAACAAAATATAATAATTCTTTCTTGCTTTAAACCATTTTTTTAGAGTGAGAATTTTTGGTGTAACATTTTATGGTTCAGACTTTTAAGGCTTTTCTCATTAAATAATAATATTTTATACAATAGATGGGAAGATGGAAATTGTTAAATAAATCAGAAATATTCCGAGAATTAGTAACGTTAAATTTTTTTAAATTAATTAGTTTTTGGGTAACAGAATATTTTTTTTAAAGAAATTAAATAGGATGTGATGTAGATGAGAAGTATTAAAAGTCTTCTTATGCCATAGAATGTAGTTATTGTAATTATAAAATGTCTTTAAATATTTCAGGATTATTAAAACGTTTCTTAAATATTTAAAAATTATATTATCCTGTATATAGTAAGTAAAAAATATATAAAAAATACTCACTTGATATTCCGGCTGGTGGTCTCGTCATCGTCGCTCAACTGCATCTGGACCGGAGGCAGGACGACGATCCTGTTCCAGGGCACGAAGACGGTGCGGGTGAGGGGTCGGAAGGGAGAGCGCTGGAACTGCAAGGTCACCGCTCCGCCGCCATTTACCAGGACATCGAACCTGCAGGACGACGATGAAAGAGGGAAAAAAAAGTGAATGAAGACGCGTCAAATCATGAAACGGAATACGAAATTAGTGCGAAAGTTTCTGGGCAACATGCAAATTAATATTTTAATGAACTTGGAGGGAGATCCCCTCTGTTTATCCACCATCCCTATCCCTTCTATCCCCATCCTCCATCCTGGTGGTAATTTTAATTTCTAATTCCGATTTCCCAACAAGGTGGATGCTCGTGTATATTCTGCTCAGATAATGCCTCGATTGTTTGTGGGAAATTGAAAAACTTTAGTCCTTGTTTGGAGGGGGATGAGGAATCGGAGAGCATAAGTTAAAAACATCCTTAAAAGCCGCATTAAATATAATGATGGCGATTGCGAGGCCGCCGCCATTATTACAAGAGAAAATTCGCATTGCAGCTACTGGGAAAAGTTGCAGAAACTTCTGCTGCTGCTCCGGCTCCGGCTCCGGCTTCTGTTTTTCCCGGGAAGATGCTGGGAGAAAACAAAAGGCCAAAAAATAAAACAACAATTCTCCTATAAAGGAGAATCGTAGCAACAGGGGCCAGAAAGCCAAGTCGCGTTGAGAACTCAAGAAATGGTTGAGAAAAACTTTTGCTTTTGAAATATTTAATTAATGCGATTTTTAATTGTGTTTCTTACTTTTTAGCACTTAAACGCTCCACCGCCTCCTTGGAAAATTGGAAACTGAATACTGGAAATATTCGAATATTCGAAATTCGAATTAAATGTCACAACATTCAATGGAATTGCCTCGTAAACAAAAGCGACCAAAGCGACCAAAGCTGCCCCATAAACATGTCCATAAACAAGGATGCATTTCATTAAAAATCCCATAAAGTGGCATCAGCAAACAAAATAAAAATAAAAATAAAGGAGGAATTGTTTGCGATATTTGTTACAGTTTTTGCTAATTTAATTTTAGTGTTTTTCCCCTACACAGCGAGAAATTATCGAGTAAATTAGATGGAAATTCGGGAAATTCTATTTAATGGAAATCCAACTAATGGAAAACTATCCTCCAGTCCAGTCCATGGCAATGCATTCATTCATTTGTAATTGAAATGGATTTTATGAGCCTGACCGGAGGTGGCTCAGTGGGTGGTTGGGGGCTGTTTTCCAGCCATTTAGTCGAAAGGACACACACGAGAACACACATATGTAGCCGCGGCCAGGACAAGCTCTAATAATACTTATGCAATAAAAAATGCCAACAATAATCCCCTGCAGCACAATATAATGACTTTTATTACCTTTATTACTATGACAACAACAATGCATGTCAGTGGGTGGGAGAAGTCCTGAAAGGAGCATCGGGAAAGGAGGAAAAATTAAGCAGGACAACAAATGGCGCCGAGACCGGGAAACTCGGGAGACCCAGAAGCAACAAGAAAAGTCCGAGTAATAAAAGCCAAGAATTGAAATAAACATTATAAATACAAAACCATAAAATCCTGCAACACACGTGTGTGTTGCGTGGGTGGTTGGGAAAATTAGGGGGGGTTCGGCTTTCCAACACTGTTGCTTACTGGGCCGGGAAATGGAAAAGTCTGAGAGGCAGCAGATGCTGCAGCTTCGAATGCAGAAAAAGGCTAAACAGATTTTCGATTGAGGTCTTTTTTTTAGCAATTTTCTTCACTGTATAAAAAAGGCCAAAAATAATGCGAACATAAACAGGAATTATTGCGGGCTAACACACACACACGCAAACAACCATAAAAAATAACAAGGCCAGGACAACTTTAAAGTCCTTCAAAAAAAAGGAAAGAAAATAAAGGACGAGAAAGAAAAGGCAAACCCCAAGATAAATAACAACAAAGTTGTCATAATAAAAATACATAAATAAGAACCGAGTCCTGGAATTTCAGGCAGGACTTTTATTTTAATTTTTCTATACATATTTTTTCTGTTGTCCTGGCCGGGCAGGACTTCCTTACTAGTTGGCTGCTTTTTGGCTGATTGCTGAAAGCAAGTCGCTTAGCTTAGTTGGCCATTGGCCTAATGAGAAATTATGGCCACAGCCATGAAGGTAAAAACTGTAATCACCGAGAATTTATCCTGTCCTGGCACACCTTGATATTTGCCAAAGCGAGATTGAAATAAACAAAGCCACTCTATTTGTGGAAAAGTAAACACAAATAATCATCAGACAGTCGGAGTCGGAGTCGGAGTTGGAGTTTTGCGACTGCACAGATTTTGTTTGCACGCTGCGCTTGGCCATAATAAAATCAGACAAAGTCGGGTGCGAAATGTTTATTTAAATTGGCCAGGATACACACACCAGAAGCACACACTCCCTCAACTACACCCTCTTCTCTATCCTGTCTATGTCAGCAGGGAAAATCTGGGCTAAAAAGAAAATGCCAAAACAACAAGGACAGCAAACAATGTTGCCATCAGGCAGCAAACGGAAATCCTTTTCACAGAAAGAAAAACAACTGCAAAAATATTTATATTAGATATATTGGATTGTTGGCCATCTTTGCTTCTCCGTCTCCGTCTCCGTCTCCGTCTGCATCTCCAGGAGTCGCCAGGACTCGCCCGGCAGTCCGGCACATCCTTTTACAGTTGAGAAAATATTCTGTCTACCATGCATCTTTGATGGGCTCAATTAGAGAAAATACTGACAACTTTTTCCATTGCTTTTGTCGGAGTCCTGGACAGTGCAGGACCTTTCCTTCAGCTTAAAAAGCAATTCGAATAAAATGTCAAATAATTGAAACTAATGCCCCGCACTCTCCATCATAATATCCCGATTGCCGGAGAAGCCAATCGGTGTCCAAATATGCGGTTGCTCTGGCCAGCCTCAGGACAATCCCCAAGGACAACGGACGAAAGGACGAAACGCACTGCTGCTCTAATTATGCTAACCACTTGTGTAAACTCGAGGACAGCCCCAAGAACTTTTCGCCGACATCAAAGCGAAAGATTTAATTAAAAATATGATAACTTGCTCCGACCTGACTTCGACCACCTTTTCCCCATCTCATATTTTCCTCCAAAAGTCTGCTCTTTTGTTGTCTTATTTTTGGCCACTCTGGACTGCTTCTGGTCATCAGCGGATTCCATCAGCAGAATTTAATCAACAGAAAAAGTTCCACGACTTTCCGAACTCATTCATACGTAAGTAATTTGCATTTGCCAGGAAAATGTATTAAATATATTTTATGCATACGCATCCTACAGTGGAGCATGGAACGGTGGACGCTCAATTTGCTGGAAAATAATTGGGATGACAACAAAATTCAGACGAGCAATACTGAACATCAAATTTCCATCCATGGAACCATCCTGGGGTTGAAATCGCGCCAGTCAAGCGTCCAGGTTCGATTCGTAAACTCCACATTTTTTTTGTATTTTTTTTTTTTTTGGAAATTACTAATCGTAAGTATCCTTTAGTATCCTTTCCATTCTCCACTAAAAATCTAATAGAAATCTGTATAGTACTCACCATCCTCCTTGACGGGTCAACGTAAATCCAAATCGTGAGTCACGGTCGACAGACACTCGAATTCCAACGATTCCCAGGCCTTGGGGAGTGATCACCTGACCCCGCATCACGGAAACGCGACTGTAGAGTTTCCAGAGTTTCCAGGCAAGTATAGTTTTTGTGTTTTTTTAAGTGTTTTTATGGGTGCGCAAAAAATAGAAAGAGTTTTGTTAGTTTCATGGCTTTAGTTTAGCATTTAGGTTCTGGTATTCTTGTTTTCTTTCTAATTTAGGTTTGTGGTCGAAATCATACGTTTTGAAAAGGTGAAGAAAACATTGATCACTTGTATTTTGTATGTTGGTCTTTGTATTGATGGAAATGGGAAAAACTGAAAAGCGACTCGACTGTTTTCGCAGCACTGGGCTCTAAGGACAAACCGAATGAATAATAAAAAACGTATGCAGAAATTTGAAGAAATATTTATATAATAAATACACTATATAACTATATATGTTTCGTTTTGGTAACTTTGGTAATTGTTAATGTATTTGTTGTCAAATGCATATATGTATAGGTCTAAGTTGATTTATATAAAAGATATATTTATATATACTAGATATATATATAAAGGGAAGGTGTGGTATGTAGAGAGATGGAGAGAGTTAGAGACAGAAGGGGAGCATGAGATGGGATGAGATTTTGTCGCCCGAGCCAGGAATTCTTCTCTACTTTTCTATCTGTGTCTGTATCGGATGTATCTGTTTCTGCACCTGGTAGCTTTGTGTGGGTTGGAGTGTTTTTTTGGGGGAATTCTTTGCGGGACTATCTCAAAGTGTTTGCCTGGTTTTGGGTAATTCAATTATTGCAACTGGTGAATGTTTGTCTGTCTTGTCTGTGGGTGTGGAATGAATCGAATGAATCGAATGAATGTCCGACAATGAGCAGAAAAGGAGCAAAAGCCGCACACTTGCTCCTTTCCGTTCCTATCCTTTCCTATCCTGTTTCCTGTTTTTGGGGTGCAAGTGCAAATGGCATTTGGCACGCAGCTTGGGGACATGGAAAAATGTATGGAAAAGTGGAAGACTGGAGTGTGGAGAGTGATGGGAGGAGAATGTGGATGATAGACCAGACGGAGAAAGGAGGCTGGAATGCCAATCTATTTCGGATCCTCCAACATTTATCCACAAGCTCATCAGAAATTTCAGTTGGCTTCCGAAATTTCAAATTCCAAATTCCAAATTCCGAAACCGAATCCGGAAATCCGAAAATCCGAAAAAAAGGATCAGTTTGTGTGATGAAGGACGAAGAAGGGTGTCGGGTGAAGTGCACGGAAAACGAATGATGGTTTATCGATTGGTGGGTGCTTGTTATCGAAGGCATTTCGCATCGCTTTATTCCTGGGCAAGCTTTAAAAAATACGATGGCAAAAATGGTTATTCAAAAGCATTATAATATCACATGGGTCAGTAATTAATTGACAATATTTTAAGAATACACAATGGCAGAATGGCACAATGGAAAGATCGATAATTGATATCCAGCCTCTATCGATAACCTGCCCCACCAATCGATTTGATAAAGTATTTAAAAACATGCATTTCATTAACGATTATAATACGGAATACGGAAAAAAGAACTAATTGATTTGATTTGCAATTTAAATTTGAATTGCTGCGATATCAATAGATAATCCTGTCAATATAGCAAGGCCAAAGGTAAGTCGATTCAAAATGAAAATGAAAACTAAACAAAACGACAAGCTTCACAAATTAATCGGAACAAAAAAGAAATAAAAATATCAAAATAAAAGGAAAACAACGCATTTGACCCGATATCAAAATCGATTGTGGGCCGCTGGAAATGCGATACTTTCCACGGGTCGGATGCAAAGTGAGGCAGTTGCCCTTGCAGTGTCCTCTGTTATTTTTCTTTCGTTATTTTTACTTATTTAATGTACATAATAGTATATAGTATATATTTCTATTGATGCCGAGCAGCTGCTACCCCAGACAATCATTTTCATTTCGCATTTACATTTCCATTTAATGAGCAAAAAAAAAAAAACTATGGCAACCCGCTTTCTTTGTCACTTTCTTGGAAGCAACAAAAGCGGACCGATTCCGATATCCGATTTCAAGTTTGCCAATTTATTATGGGACAGGACGAGTAGAGTGGGAGGAGTGTATACAAAATATGCTTCATATTTCCAATAAATGGGGGACACTCGGCGAAGCGACTACTATGTATATGGCGGAGTATATAGATTTCAGATCCGAGGCTGGAATGGAGGAAAAGTTGCCAAGGATATCGGAAACGAGCGCAATTGTTTGCACTAATTACTGCACAACTCTGGGATGGCATCTGTATGGCGGTGCACCACCCACACCCAGACCCACACCCAGACCCACTTTACTTTTTCCGGCGTCCAAAGGCAGGACTGCAGTTGGCCTCTTGCAACTTTTGTGCCAGCGCAAGTTCTCGAAAACATTTTCAAGTTTTCAAGTGTTGCAATTTCTGCTCCTCATCCTTGGGCCACCCACTGGCAGGACGAGGAGCAGGAGCAGCCCTTTTTTCCTTTCTCCCAGCACATAAACACATAATGTACAGTATTTGGGTCAGAGTTTTATGTGCCCAGCTGCATTTTTATGAGGCAACAAGGGGCAGGATCAGGCGGCCCATTGGAATTCTTGGAGAGCAGCGCACTTCCTCAGTGACTTCTAATTGCAATTGACCAAAGCCCAAGCCAAAGCCAAAGCCAAAGTCCGAAGCCGTGCTCAAAAGTCATGCCCAACTAGTTTTCTTTTTCGCCACAAGTCTACAGCCCATAACCGCCCCCACATATAACCACACACCCGCACACCCACCGTTCGATGCAATGAAACAAAATTTTATTTGAAATCAAGCCAAAAAACAAATTGCATGTGTACGAGTACGAGTATAGGAGGTATTCGCCTTGAAGGTTGAGTCAGGATGTTTATCCTTCTTTTCGTTGTTGTTGTCCTTCCTTTTTGAAGTGGTGCGAGTTCGGGTACGAGTACGGGTGCGGGTACGGGTGTATTCCAATTCATTGAAGTGGCGAGTGCCATTGATTTTTATTTCGCATTTGATTCGTTTCGTTTCATTTATTATTTATTTGATTTATTTGCACTGCACCCAAGCAGAGCCTCCTGACCTGACCCGACCCCACCTGACCCCACCGACCACTGGCCAGGTAGAATCACTCATACGCCACCGACACTCGGCGCACTCGAATGTCTTCAGCACTTTTGGCATTGTTTGCTTTGGTTTGCTTTGCAGCATTGCGATCCGTTTCGTTTCGTTACGCTTCGTTTTGATTTGGTTATGAGAAGAGTTTCCATTTTGAGTTTATTGCCATCGAAATGGAAATACAACACAAGTGCCGAAGTGCCGAAGGAAGGGAACTCGTCTGAGGAGCTCTGCCTAAAGGACCAAAGCTCTTGTGTGCCTTAAAATACGTAAATACGTACGTACGACCAATAAGTGTTAATTTGGTTCGACTCTTCGATGGTCCTCTATAAGTTTTCCCCTTTAAGTTTAAATTGAAAAATTGAAAGCAGTTTCTGCTGACATCACCAGAGAAATGTTTCAATCAGCTAATCAGCCAATCAGCCAGTTCCAATCGTCATTATCAGCTTCGTCAGCAATGGACACTCAAAATTATGATGCTGTAAAGGAATCTAATTTTTTTTTCCTTTTCCTTGAGGGGAGGAAACCATAGACCATAGGAGACGAGGCTGGAAAAGCAATCTCGGTATTGCCCTGCTCGCCCGATGAAGTGAAAGCAATGCCACAAAAATGTTCTAATCTCATTCGCAACATCCAAAAGATGTTGGTCCTTCGAGCCCAGCCCTGCCCTGCCCCCCGTTTCACCGACTAATCGCCCTTGCAGCGAATGAGCAATAAAGGCAACAAAGGGGAAAGGCGCAAAGAATGAAAAAGAGGGAAAAAAAGCTGAAGCAGAAGCAGGATCAGGACCAGGACCAGGCTCGGGACCGGGACCAGGACCAGGACCAAAAACCAGGAGCCGGCATTGTCGCCACTGCACCTTTTGTGTCAAAAGTGCACTTCCATTATTAGCGCGTTGTGTAAGAGAGCGGGAGGACGAGTGGCAGCCAGGACGAAAGCGACAGGGGCAGAGGCTGGTGGAAAATATGAGAAGCCTGCGCATAAAGGAAGTGCATTTAATTTCTTTTCTCCCTTTTTTTTTTTTGCTGCAGAGGAGCCGAGTTTTTGGAGTGGGTATCGGGTGGATTTTTGTGGCCATTCATAAAGCGGCTGGCTGCCATTCATTTGCACCAACCGAGCCGCCCCAAGCCCCTCTCTCTGTTAACTTGGCTTACCGCTGCACACAAAGTGGCGACGGCAGCGACGTCGTCGTCTTGCCATCATAAAAATTGAGCACGACTTAGTTGACTTTTGTGCATACAAAAGGACACCACCCAGCCCACACAGCTAGCACAGCTCGCACAGTCACACACACACACTGCAAGAAAAGGATATAATTTTAATTTGGCTTTATTTTCATGACGCCCACGAGGATGCAGCTAAAGCAGCTCTAGCAGCTCTTCCAGCTCTTGCAGCTCTTGGAGCTCTGGCAACAAAAACAAAGGCAACGCTTCGGGGCACTGTGGGTGGTGCGCGGTGGTTCGCTTTATGTTCATTTAGCCTGAAACAGTTTTTGAAACATTTTTCAGGCCAAAACCCTGGGCCACACTTTTCTTTTACGCTTTTGTAACCACGATAAATGTGCTTTATGTAGCGAGAGCCAGAGATGAGACTTTTAGGTGCTCCACGTTTGTGGGCGGTTGGGCGCCACTTGTGAGTTTGGGGGCTTGGCCTGCCTGATGAAATGTTTCCTGCACTTTCGCCATTTCTCCGTCTCCCCTCTCTTTGCATCTTGCGCCTTTTTTTCATTAAAAGGCGGAGGCGCAAAGAGAAAAAGAAAGTAACGAAAAAGAGAAAAGGAGCCAAGTGAATAGGAAGTTAAGGCGGGAAAAGATCCAGACAATGATGGCAATTCAACAGAATTTTTCTTTGTGGTGAAAATGAAGCAATTTAGCATTTTGAGCATTTAAAATTTTCCTATTTTTCCGCAATATTTTAACTCTTTCGAATTAATTTTATTCTATAATCATTGACATTACATTTGATGCCCATTGTAGCAACGTTGAGGGGAAAAAAATTGCACATTATAAATAAATAGCAGCCGGGAGGCAATCCTAGAGAGTTTGAGCTAAAAATAGGGACACCCACACAGCCTCACAAAAGCCTCGTGTATGGAAAAGTTTGAATAGAATTTTTAAGTTCAGCATTTACCAACACATATGTAGGTATTACACACACTGGCACAGACTCTGGCATGGAAGTATATCGTCCGATAGGAGAGCAAAGAAAACCTTTAGTAGCGTGTAATTTGCACTTTGTAAATTTGCATAAAAGCTGCACAAAAAACCAAAAAGGGAAAAAGCTGAAAAGGATTGGGGTCCAGGAATTGGAATGGCGATGGGCGATCCCCATCCCCAGGATGAGGACTGGCATAAGTCCAAGATAGAGACGATATGTAAATGCCATGCCATGTGTCGTCGCTTTAAGTAAGCAACTCCTGTTCCATCCTGGCTGGCTGGCTGGATGCCTGCCTGCATAAAATGCCATTCATTGGCTCCCAACATTTCCATTTAGTTTTTCGGGGGTTTTCCTTTGCCGCTCACTTTTTCATTACAGATTAGCTGGCGCCACCTGGCGGCTAATGCTGCCAGCTTACCAATACGAATGCAAAAGCGCACAAATACACACTCACACGGATACACATGCCAGCAAGGATATCTACGTTTTCCACATTTTGGCTGTTCAATTTGATGCACACAAAACAAATTTCATTTGGCAGCATTTCCCTGGAAAATTCCCCCAGATAGGGGCGGCAGATACGAGGGCGGGGCAAAAGGGAGAAGAGGGTTACATTGCATGACACTTTTGTCCCTAAGAAGATTAGAGTTGCCACCTTTCCCTGGCCCCCTGAAACGGTTACAATGCCAAGATCCTTCTCAAACAAAATGGCTGAAGGGTAACTATTATGGTACAAGGCTCCCAGTTTATTAATACTAAGCTGGTATTTACATTTAATTAAAAATTCTACTTTCTATCTTTTGATTAACCTCATATTTGTGTGGTTCCTTTCCTGAAAGAACTTTATCAATGGAAAATATACTTTTTTGTGTTCTATTTTAAAACCGGGAGTTAATAAAATACTTCCAAGAATTGCCAGGCAGAAAGTTTTTTTATTTAACAGGGTGGAGTAGGAGCCAGGCTTGGGGCTTATTCCATTCCATTTCCGCTCATAATCATTCTGAAACCAGGGTGGTGCAGGTGGATCGAGTTCGGGTTCGGGTTCGCCTTCATTTTATACCGCAATCAAAACAGTTTTCATCAACTTTTGCCGCAATGGCCGCATGCGATGGCAAGTTGCAATTGCAGAGCCACAACACCCACTCATTTCTCATGTCGGTGGCACAATGGCACACAGCTTATACATTTTATAGTTATATGAAGCCATTACAGTGGTCTATCCATAGCGAGGACATGGTGGTGGATGGGTGGATGGGTGGGTGGCGTGGCGTGGCACGAAACCCAGTTTTGTAGTTTTGTAGCTTTGCAGTTTGCACTTCACTTAAATGCGGCGGCGAAAAGCGCGACCGTCAAAAGAATAACAAAAATGTAAGCTCCCACCCACCCAGTACCCGACAACCGACAGAAACTTATGACTGTCCAGTGGAAGTAGGGAGGAGGGCTTACCCAGCTTTCCCCGGCTTTCTCTGCCGCAGGCCATTAAAAATTTTGCGCTGATGTCGAATTAGCGACATGTATGCACAAACACATAAATATATCTAATCTCACATGAAAGTAATTACTTTCAGCTGCCGTTGTTGCTATCGAAAAATATTAAATTATATTGAGTGCAGCCCGGGATACGGATATGGATACGAATACGAATACGGATACGGATCCTGCGGATTGTAGAAGCCGTCGACCGCAGACCATAACTATGGCATGGCAACCCCAACCCAACCCAACCAACTCTTTATCCTTTTTCCCATGTCCTTCCATGGCCGGCCAATGTTTCCTTTTGGCCCGTCAACATATTTGCTCTTTTTTGCACATTTTTTCCACTCGTTTCGCTTTTTGTGCGACTGCAGCGAAAATTCCGCGAATTTTTCCAACATAGGTTCTTTTTTCATTTTGTACTCCAGTCCAGGGGCAAGAGGCAGGACGGGAGAGTCGCAGGATATATGGACTTTTGGCATAAAGTTGGCAGCGATCGAGACGGGAATATGAATTCCAAATATTTTCAAAGGAAGCTGAAGCTTCAGCGAAACTAACTAGCCACAAGTTTTGACAATATTTTTATTTAAAATATTCAAACATCTTCGAATAACTCAAAACTAGAATCTAAGAGCATATCGAATTCGCTCTCAAACATTTCGGTTACAGGGTTTCTGCCTTTTTCGGTTGGTCATTTCTATTGGCCACTAGGACAGGGGCTAACCACCTGGTACACGTATATCTCTCTCCAATCCCCCTGGCTATCTCGTACACCTCGTGCTCTGACTGTTTGTAACTTATATGGGTATTAATTTTGGTTTATGTGCAACTTGTACGCTGTAAATTCCATCCTTTTTCCCCAGATTCTTTCTGCTTTTTTCGTCCGCTCCTTGGTCCTTTCGCTTTTGAGCAAACGAACGGCGATAAGCGAAGCGACAACAACAATAACTATTCCAGGATACTCGTATATATACAAGCACACAAAGGACACAGGACGACGGCCTCGTTGATATCATCCGCGAAAAAAGCGCTTTAAAAATAACAGGGCCAACCAGCTACCAATGACTGGGAAAACATTCGGACCGGCGGCGCCTTTTTAATTTATAGAAAATATATATTTACACAAATATATCTTTTATATCTGGATTCGAATGCGGGACCCATGGAAAAAGATACAAAAGAATATTCGTGTGTCAAGAGATGCATTTTTTTCGGTGAAGTTAAAGGTCAACGGGGAGATTTTTGGTGACGAAGGCACTTTGAGATCAAGAGTTTATGATTCATGACGAAAGTGGCTTAACTCCCTATATCCCCTATTTATTCACAAGACGTGATACAATCGGTGACGAACACACTTCTATGCTAAAAACTTCTTATGTCAAGCATTAGTTTGGTGACGAAACACTACAATATTCACTTTTATTCCTTATTTTATTTGTGGCGAAAGCGAAAAGAGGTTTTACTAAAACGGAATATCTTTATATCCCCTATTTATTTACAAGACGTAATACAATCGGTGACGAAAACACTTCTATGCTTAAAACTTCTCATGTCAAGCTTTTGTTTGGTGACGAAACACTACAATATTAATTTTTATTTCCTATTTTATTTGTGACGAAAGCGAAAAGAGGTTTTAATTTTTGCACTACCCAGTGCTGCCTTTTAGCCAGTTTTTGTAGAAAAGGATCAAGGATCAACCGCTTAGGACACTCGAAAGCGGCAGCCGCAAAAAAGCTGATTTCCCTCGAAGCCACGCCCCTGACTGGGACTTTCTCCAGTCCAGTCCAGCCACTTGATGACAGCCAGCAAGTTGACACTAATCAGTTTAGCTTCAGCCCAACTCCAGCAGACAACTTGATTTGCATACACAGCGAAATGTGGCAGCGAAATGTGGGGGATCGTCGGGTCGGGGCGATGGGAAAGCCACTTACGCGGCCAACTAGCCACACCTAACCAGGCCGTCAGTCAAAGGGGGCTGCCCTGCCCTCGTCGTCGTCCTTGCCGGGAAGCAACCCCTTTTTGGTGGCCAAAACAGGAAGTAATCTATAGTCGCTGCGCCATTGTTTATTGTTTAATTTTTAGTCAACGCTGTTGTTGCTCACTCCGGCGGCAACTTTTGACTTCGGGTAAGTCTCCGTTCTGGTTATGCCCGCTTCCTGTTGGTCCTGGTCCTGGTCCCGGTCCCAGTCCCTGTCCTCGTCCTGCGAGTCCTTCCCCGCGCTGAATTTTCTTCGTATATTATTTCTATTGTTAACAGTTTTTGCATTTGCCGCTGCAAGTAGCGAAAACTTTTCACAATGGACCTTTGTTCGGCCACCCCTGTCTCTGCGTAGTGGGTGGGGGACTACGCCCCTGCTTTTCAACGATGCCACTTGAGCACTACAAAGGCAAGGAGAAAAAACAAGAAAGAGTGGAGAGAAACGCGTGGAGACTATTGATACCCGGTACTCGAATTACTTGCTAATTATTTCTTATATTCGATAAGTCTTTGAATAACATTGTTATCGAATTTTGGTTTTAATTCCCGCTAAGAATCGATAAACCCAAAAATGTTTCGATAAGGACATCATCTTGATCTTCTCAAAAGACAAACACAAATAAGTCCTTATCTGCTCAATAGTCCTGTTATGAAAATATAAATTTTTATATTATATTTTACCGTTGAACAAATATACCCTGATCCTTGGCAGGTAGGTAGGGAAAAGGGGCCAGGACGAAAAATAAAGGAAGCAAAACAAAAAACAGGACAAAGACGCCCAAGATGCTGAAGACGTTGACAACGTACCCAGCTCCTGGAAACCCTGCCCAGCAGCCACCTCGGAGTCATGACACGCCCGTATCGCATTTATTCGGATTTCGCTTTATCGGAGCGGCAAGAAAAACAGCAACCCGTCGACAACAAAGTCACCCAGTTTCCACGGCAGCATCAGGACACTGAGAGAAAAGTATTCAATCCCTAAAAAAATATAAATTTAAATATACAAGATTATCCATAAGATTATCCTCTTTTTTCGCGGTGTCCCCATATTTTCCAGGAATTATTTTCATACTTTGCTTATAATTGCGAAACAATGGCAAGATTTGAAATCAGATATCCCAGTTTATAGGAAGTCCCTTTTTTTTAAGCTCCACAACAGCTAAATCTAATTTAAATCAATTAATTTAAAGAACTTTATTTGAGGGGAAAATAAATTCAGATAATTTGCGGAGTTCATTGGGAGTTCGGTTTAAAGCAAATTGACTTTATCGCGACGCTTTTTTCTCGCATTCTGACTAATTTATTACCCATAGTTTATTATTACCCATTATCGTTATTAGTTGGATAAAAAATGGCATTAAATATGTTAATCTAGTGGAGAGCGATGGACCTCTGCAAGGGCATTGAAATCATCGGCGGAGGCCGAGGAGGTTCGAATACAAATACTATAATAATTCCAGCCATATATGGTAAAATATATATCACTTTGTTTAAAATAGTTTCATATACATGTACATCTAAAGGTAAATAATCAATTAAAATCGAGTAAATGTAAAAAGAAACTTAAAACCCTGTGGGTGATGAAATTTGCATTACAAACACTTTGCAAAGAAATTTCGCTTTTCCGTCATTTTTTTTTTTCTGTTTTTTATTCAAATTTAAATCTGAATTTCAGTTTGAATTTGAATTTGTTTTATTTTTTGTTTGTTTTTTTTTAAACACAGATTTATTTGTATTGGAGCGGATGGATGGAGTGTGTGTTTGCATATGTGTGTGTGTTTGAGTGTGTGTTTGTAGTGGTGAAGTGGGCGTGGCATGTAGTTTTGGTATTTTGGTTTTTTGGTTTTTTTGGTTTTTTGGAAAACATAGAAACAAATGGCTTAGACGCAGACAATTAGGACATTTAGGGATACGTTTGGGGGGTTTGTTGGGATGTTTTTTTTTCGCTTATTTTTTTGGTTATTCGGTTTTTTTTTCAGTGATAACACATAGGGATATACAAATATTTTTTCTTTGGTTTTACTTGCATTTTCGCCGTATACATAATAGCTTTGATTCGGTATTTTTCTTGGTATTCGGTTAGCTGCTGAGTTTCTTTATTATTTTTTTTCCTATAAATATGTTTTTTTTTCACCTAACTGACTGTTCTGTTTACTGTTTTTCCTTTGTATACAATATCCTTGTAGGTACTGGTTTCTGGTTTCTTGTTTTTTGTTAACAAAACATTTACAAATATTAATCGATACGGGAAACAATAAAGTGATTCACTTGATTTTGATGAGTTTCGATTACCATAAAAAGCTTTGATCAAAAACGAACCGAAAACTGAAACTGAAAACTGAACGAAAAACTCGAAGTAAGAGTAAGAGATGAGGGGGCTTTCGTTTATGAAAAATCAAAAGTTATAAATTACGTTTCGGGGCAATTAATTGATTGTATTTTTTATTGGTTTTTGGTTTTTGGTTGTAACTTGGAGTGGAGAAAGACAGCAAGAAGGTGAGAAAAAGTGGTGGTAAAGTGTCTGAAGAAGAACCTCGGGAAAATATGCTTACATGCCAAAGAAAAAGTTGAAACAAAATTAAATTTTATAAGAAATGTGAACGAAACGAGAAAAGGATGATATTTATTTTCGATTTTTGGGTTAAATGGGTTAGTATGAATGTTAATATCGGTGGCTGATAGGCAAAAGGAAGAAGAAAACAAAAACACAAATCGGAAATCGAAAATCGGGAAATCGAAAATCGGAAAATCAAATCAGAAATGAAAAAATACACATATAGACACGGTACACATAACACATACAATTATTTCGTATATATATTTATTTATAATATATATTGGTGTATATATAAATCGAGATTCGATTGTTTTCAACTCTCGTCTTGCCCTAAAAAGTATGCCAACGAAAAAGGATGGAAACGAAAATTAATATGGAAATAAATATGAAAATATACTCATGATATGCATGTCCATGTTTTTTATTGTCTCTTTTTTATTTTTTTATTATTATTATTTATGTGTGAGTGGAGTGCGTGCTTTGGTATCGGTGAGATAAAAAATTATGAATGCATTTTTCGATGCTAATTTTTTTTCTGTTTTTTTGTATTTCTGTTTCTGTATATTTTCTGTATATTTTGTTGTCTTTACCCATGTTGTCGTGTTTTATTTACATGAATGATTTGTTGACTTTTCGAACTCGCTTCGTTTCGTTTCGTTTGCATTTTTTTCATTGGGTTTTTGTGGGTTTGTGTTGTGTTGAAATGTAATTTAAAATCAACAAAATGGCATTATATGCAGCGGATTGAATGGAGGGACTTAAAGGGCCGGTGCTGGTACAATTATAATGCAATTATTACATGGCCGACTGGCCTGGGAATTAACAAGAAAACGGAAAAAAAATATACAGAAAAATAATAATAAAAAAAATAGAGAAACAAAAGTCAATTGCAGGCTAAAAAATATGTAATTGCATTTGGAAACTTTCAAAAAATATCTCACTTTTGGAACATTTAACAAATCAACTGCAATTGATGGAAGATAAATCATGATCTTGGTGGGATTTCGATATGGATGAGAGATGCAACCTACTTTGTGTGATTTTGGATGCACATTTTACGGAATGCTGAATGAATGAATAAAAAAAAACGAATAAACCAACTGAAAATGAATGCATTTCGTGTTCGGATGGAGAACTGAAAAATTCCAGAATCAACTCAAGAAGATGCGACTGTAACAAACATATTTTCTTTCCTGTATATTTTTTTGGTTACCAACAAAACTTTACGTCTGTGTTTCCTATTGAAATGTTTTTGGTTTGTTTGTTTTTTTTTCGACTTACCAAGGTGTGAATGAGCTCCAGAAGAGACTACAAATTCACGGGTTGAAAACGTAGGATTTTTTTGTGTGATACATATAGATATTTTTTTTTTGTTTGTTTAGATTTTAATTTTGATTTGCATGTAGGAAATGCATTTTGATTGGTGTTGAAATTTGATTTGGATTTTTTTTTTTTGTTTTTTTTTGGTTTTTTGGTTTTGGTTTTTGGTTTAGCACACAACATGAAGGTATCGAGCCACAGCAACAGAGTAGGACAGTACACAATTAATTGACAGGACAATAAAAAAGAAATCAAAAGACAAAAATGCGTTTCGTTAACGAATTGATCAAACTTTGATATTGCTTAACAATTGGTAGAAATTTTCATTTTTTGTTTCTTTGGTTTTTTTTTGCATTTTTAGCATACCTAGGGTAAAGAATTGTACTTTCATAGCTTAGAGAGAACCAAAGAAAGTAGGAACGATATGGAACTGAAACGGAAACTAAAACTAGAACGATAACGGAAATGGAAAAAAAAACGATAACGGAAATGAAACAGAGACACGCTCAGAATAAAATCGAAAATCGAAAAGAATCGAAATAAACACACATTTGACATACACATTTATTCTGATGATGGACGAAGACGAAGACAAAAAGACTTATAGACGGAGATCGGCAGACATCTTCGGGGTGTACTGGCTAAATATCATCGTTGTTGGTTTAGTATGGTTAGTTGGTTAAATGGCTCAACGGAAATCGAACAATACTGGGAATCAACTAAAAATCGTAATCGAAATCGAAATCAGCGGGTTGGGGGGGAAATTTTATTTATCGGACTTCCTTCGGAGGTCTTCGGTCTTTTTTGGACATCGGCGCAGTTCTCGGGGGACTCGAAATCATAACGAAAATCATAGCAACCAAAAGAACTAAACACACAGGCTGGACAAATTCAAAGTTTTAGTTATACAATGACAGACTGTACTTCTGAAACTGTATTGAAGGAAACGAAACGAAAGCAAATCAAAGGTAAAGTAAACTATCGATAATGTAGCTAGGTCTTGGTTCTTATTAGCAGAGTCACTTACTTATCGATATGAAGGCCTAAATTATGTAGAAATTTGGTAAATTTTTTTTATTTCATTTCTATATCACATTTTTTTTTGTTTCGTTCATTTATTTGTTATATATATATTGTTTTTCTTTTTTTTTTTTAGGTAAGACGAACACAAGGAGGTTAAACATTAGACAACACACAAACTCAATGGAGTGCTATCAAATATTATCGCTTCGGATCGCATCAGATATACAGAGATATATATATTTCTGATTCCACAACTCGAGAGAATGAGAGAGAAATGAGGCGGCAGAAAACTTAGGGAAATCAACTAAAAAACAAAAACGATACAAATTTCTTTTTTTTTTTGTGAATTTCTTTTCTTTTTCGGGTTTCTTTTTTTTTTGTTTGTCGCGGGAAGTTGTCGTTTTCTTCTCGACTTTGCAAGAAAAGAAAAAGCTCAAACAGGGAAAATGTCGTTTCGTTTTGCTCCTCTTTTTTTTTTTTAATTTTTATTTTGTGGCGGGAGAAATTAGGAGAACAATCGCTCAGGATTAACGCAGGATACGGAACAAAAGGAAATAAAACGGAACCGGAAACAGAAACAGAAACGAGACGGAAGGATATACAAAAAAGAGATAGAGAGAGAGATGAAGAGAGCGAGAGATCTCGGGGAACGGAAACGAAAAACTGGAAAATTTTACATTTTTTCTGGAGACTCTTTCATTCTCATCTCAATATATTTTGAGGTTAGTTTTTTTTTTCAGCGCATAAATGATAGACTCATTGAGGGGAGAGAGGCGTACGGGATTGTGGGAATGTGAATGGGTATAGATTTTAAATTTCTTTTGCTTTCTTAAATTTTTTCTCTTTTTTTTCTTTTTTTTTTTTGAATTGACTGATTGAGGCTATTTTTGGTAGTGTGTAAAGTTGGTAAAAAAACATAAACAATTTCTTGTTTCTTTTTTGGTTTGTCAAAAGCATAAACTAAAAATGCAATATATATATGTATATATACTATAGATGAGTGATCGATCTATCTGGCTTTATATACATACATACATACGCTTCATTTAGAATAAATTTGAGCTTTTTCCCTTCATAGCACCCGTTAAGCTTAAAGAATACACACAGAAACCGAAAACGGAAAAAGTTCAAACGCAATTCCAATGAACAACTTTTCAATTGCAGATCTTTACGCTCTCTACCATAATATATATATACAGAAGTTATATATCCCTCAGATCCGAGATCGGATCGGATGGAGTCGGAGGCAGACGCTATCTGCAATTCAAAAAGGGTATTCCAAAAAAAAAACTAAAAAATATTCTCAAACTTAAAGCAAGCCCTCTTTTTGGTATTTTTTTGGTATTCATTTAAATCCCTGCGCTCTAAGAATACATACGTATATATATATATATTTGTTGGACTATATATAGGACTCTCTAGGTGACATTTAAGAATAATAGTATATATGGGGCACATCACTTACTTTTCACTGTACTCGTCCATGTGGGCGTACGACTGCACCGAGTTCTCCTCGATCAGGAACTTGACCCTCTGGTAGAAGGAGGCGGTGACCGAGGGAGGCTGCTTGCGCAGCAGGACCTCCACAGGATCGTTCGAGGACAGGCACATAATGTGCTCCGAACAGGCGGGATGCGAGCAGCACTCGCTATCCGAACAGTCGGTCATACCATCTGAGGGTCACAATGTTACGTCTATTTTTTAAGCATTTTTTTAGGGATTCTCTTGACTTACCGCCATCATTATCGATATTATCCTTGCAATTTAATTCCAATGCAATCGAACAGTCACTTCCAGCCCATCCTTCAATGCAATCGCAGCGGTATTCGCCATTTTCCAGGGTACATTGTCCATGCCGAGAGCAACCATTTTCGCATCCAGCTGGAAAGCAAATAAATAATCGAATAAAATAAGTTGAATATTACTTTGTTGAGAAAACAAAACCCCATTGCGATTTCTGATATTCCAATTTATAGAAGGAATTTTGATCTGCTGAAAAATCACATCAATCATACGACATGTTGGTTTTGCGTTACTAAAAAATCACTCATACGCCGGGTGGTGTCTCAGTTACCACAGTCTGCGTAAAAATGATGTTTATCTTTCGAATTCTGGTAATTTGTGTCCCTTGACATACCACAAAACTAAAATAAAATCTATAAAGCATTATTTTTACTAATAACTCCATCACTCATACGCTCTGTTGTACATTTTTTATGGGGAATCCAGTATCCTTCTATCACTCTTTGAAATATAATATATTCTCTGGATTAAACACTAATATTGCATTTCGTTATTTAGATTCTATGCGATAATGTTTTGTATTTTTTAAAATTTTTTAAATTTATTTAAAGAACTCGAAATCGACATCACTCATACGCAGCGTGGCCCTTTAGTTGGCAAAGTAAATACTATTTAGGATTCGTTCCTTTTTCCATTTGCTGTTTTTTGTGTCACTCTTGGCATTTATGGAGTGATATATCTGGGGAAAAATTCAGAGTTCAGAGTTCGGTATGCAATGTTGTCTGTAATTAAGAGCAAACTGTCCGGATCGAGTGGCGCTTGAAATTGAATGATAACACACCCTTCCAGTACCCCACCCTTGTAAATTTGCATTCGAGCCCCCAACCTCTTGATTTTCAAGTCAACATCATGAATATAAAAATAATGTTGATGTTTGCTCTCACTCTCAGTGGCAGTTAACCTTTGGCGGCACTCAACGAAATGTTGGGCAAACATAAAAACCCAACGAAACGTAACCTAACGATAGATGATTTTCGCCCCCGCCATCGTTCTGGCTTTATTTGTTTGTGCCACGACAGCATTTGACGCAAAGTTAATGTCACTTGACATGTGTCATTTGCGAAAATGTTAATGGTAAGGGGTAAGGGCGAAAGGTAGCCCTCGCCAACTCAGCTTCCGGCATGTTAAAAAGTTTGCGGCGCATAAAACGACTTCCCTGCTTGTTACTGCCTTCCTGTTTACGACTCGCTCCTGCTCCCATCTCCTGCGATTCGATTACGCCCGTCTATGTCCTGGCTTTCGTCCTGTTTCTCTGCACATATTGGCAATAACTTCAAGTGTTCAGCTCGCAAATATTGGCCTTTACGCAAAAGTCAAGCCAAAATCTGATGACTGGATTAGAGACCGCCAAGCGGGAACTATAAAAAAGGGCTTTCTTAGATAAGGATGCTGTTTTTTTCTTTGCGGGGAAAAGGTGTCTTAGAAACTTGTTTAAACTTCTCCATTCTAAATGAATTCTTTTCCATTTAAATTCCCATTACACTCCTACGGAGGCTTAACCAAACACTATTTCCTCTTCAGTAACTTTAGTTTTTTTCTTTCCAATTCCTATGTACTATACGAGACACCATGTAGGCTCCACCCTGGAGCTTATTTTGCCTCTATTTTATCACTTTCGGCGGACAAATCCCTCGCTTTTTATGCTCGGCCATTGAAAAAATGTTGTAATCTCCCCGAACACACTTCTGCACATATTTTACAATCCATAATAAAATCCCAGCCAGCATAAAGGACCCAAAAAACGAGAAACGAGAAACATAAATGAGAAACGCCAACGGTGGGGAAAACATTGTAAATATTTGAATAGAAGAGGCGATGGAGAGAGAAACTAAATGTAACTACTAAATATGGACTTTGGAGTGTCTGAGCGCCTTTGACCCCTTCGGGGTCACCCCGTCGGGGTCACCCAACGCCAGGGCCAGGGCCAATTGAGCGAAGCTCTCGGTGGCGCGTAATTCGCCAGAAATCTCTGTTTCGAATTCAATCAACTCAGCCGCATTGAAGGCGCCGACTGCAAGGTCTAATCTGTGCAGGGAATCCCCTTTACCCCACACGAGTACCCGCCCATGTGGAATAGTGATGACATTTTAGGAGTTACGAGAAAAATCTAGGAAACTTTTGCTTTCAAACTCAAACCTCTACCTTGAATATTGAAGTATTTTCTTGGATAATGAATGCCCTGCCTTTTTCTAGTAAAACTATCACTAATTTTAAACTTTAGGAAATATATTCCAATAAAAAATCCAGTTTAAAATATTCTGGCTTAACTTTTTTCATATCCCCTGGAATATCTCCGTTTTTTCGCCATCACTGACCCCGCAAAGTCGTTAAGTACTTTCTAAAAATACAACACCGAAACCCAGACACAGATACGCTCCACTATTCTATATTGCATGTATTAGTACCACTGCCACGCCCCCTTTATCGCATATGTAGGGGCTGGCTGGCTGGCTGGGCTGGAGGAGTTGGAATCGATTGAGTCCCGTGGGAGGCGGCAGGCAGGAAGGAGAGGTCGAGGCAAGACTGCCAGGAGTGACTCTGAATGACGTCGGAAGTTTTATTGGTTTTGCACACGTCAACGAAATGTTGATAGGGCCAGGAGGGGTTGGCGGTGGACAGTGGCGGGGAGGCGTCACCAACAGAAGGGGGCCGAGTGGGTGGTGGCATTACATGCATGCCTGGCACTGTTCGTCGTCGTTTTGTGGATGCTTTTGTAACATGACTGTTTGTTTTTAAAGTTTTAATCACTGTCAATCGATAGCTACTTATCATGCTGCAGTGCCTCGGCTGGCTCCCGGCCCCACGCCCGTTATCCTGGTTGCTGGTTGCCAGAGTTTTGTGTGTGTTTGCCTCAAACAACATGGTTAAGTCATGGCGGCAAAACTGTCAAACGCACTTCCAGCCAACCAACCAACCCACCAACCAACCGACAACAAAAAAGGCCAAAAACAGCAGAAATCGTGGAGGAATCCTGGGAAATCAGTGGAGGGACCCCAGCCCCGTTGGTGTTGCACCGCGCCACTGGAGTGGCTTGGAGTGGAGAGCAAATGGCGTAAACATGTACAAAATACTTTGGTGCATCGACTCCAGCCAAAAAGCAGGCAAAAAGCTGTAAAAAATCCACCGAAAACTACAAATAAAAGCAAACAAGAAATTGATAAAAAGCTCGACAGAAATGTTACCCGAAAAGGTAGAAAAAAAAGGAGACACTGTTTGGAAACAACTGTCAGTCTGGGATATCCTTTTTGGTGACTGAGTTCTTGAAAGTTTTCCCGAAATCTAAACTATATGATACCCGGTACTCCTGTCAGGACTTACGTAGAGTGCAATGACGTCCGTTCCATCCTTGGGAGCAGACACAGGTTCCGTTCTTGCATTGGCCGTGTTCCGAGCATCGGGAGTCGCAGGGCAGCTGGTCGCACAGGTTTCCAGTCCATCCGGAGTTGCAGCGGCACTTTCCGGACTCGCAAACCCCATTCCGTCCACAGTCCAGACTGCAAACAGCTGTGGAAACAGATCAGAGGAAATAATTAGTATTTTAAAAAGAAAACGAAGGTCCCAGCCCACTATAGATACCCGCTACTAAAGGTCAGTTTTCAGTTTCAGTTTGGAATTTATATGAAATCATATTTCGGGGATTATTTTGTGAAAGCAAGAGCTACATGAGCTTAAAGCCAGGACATTTTTCTTGTTGGCTCGCTCTGGAATTTATGGTTTAGTTCATAATCTGGTTTTCGGGGGATGCTGCTGCTCCATGACTTTTGTTCGCAGGCGTAAATTTATTTTATTTGTTTTTTGGCGAGGGCTAAACGAGGAACCAGGAGCAAGGACAACGACAGGAGGTGGAGGAGGAGCAGTGCCACAACCTGCGTATTAAATAAATAATGAATTTTTATGAGGCTCTGCTTCATTACGCCAGGAGGAGTCGTCAACGTGGCGGCGTTCCAGGTCCAACCCCCTCAACAAATTATATATAAAGGAGGGTATATATTCGGGTATATAGTATAATATGCACCCCCTTTAATACGGATGCTGTTGCTTTCAGCTTTTTGCTGCCTTAGCTGCTTTGTGGTGCTAAAAAGTTAAGCAAATTAGGAGTGCGTGCCACGGCGAGACGTGTCCTTTGGACTTCGGTGGCCTCGTAAGCCGCTTGTTTTATTGAGCTCCTGATTCTGTTTCTGTTTCTGATTCTGATTCTCCTCTCTGGCTGATTATGGTCTCCGGTATTATATTTTTCAAGCAAGAGGCTGTGGGCCTAATTGGAAGCTCCGACTCCAGCTCCGGATCCGGCTTTATGGCCATCCGACATTCCATTCTAATTTCGGATTTAGTTGCGGCCATAAAACATCATCATATTCGCCGAAAGCCAAAGTGCCACAGAATTCGGCCATATATGCCTCGGTACCTGTAGTACAATATTTTACGGGCACTATGCTTTACGACCTCCAAAAGGTTTCGCTTTAAATGGACGCCTCTATGCCTCCTAATTATGATTAAATTTAATTAATGGGCTGCACTTTTCGGTGACACATTCAGGGGTGGGGACAGTTAAGGAAAGGATTCTGGTTATTCATTTGCTGATCCCTTACCTTGAGAGCAGTCTGGACCTGTCCAGTGACGCTCGCAGACACACTGGCCGGTCTCCAGGTCGTAGGTTCCGTGCTCGGAGCACCCGGGCAGGCACTGGTACACCTGCTGGTCGATGGTGCCGCAGTCCTCGCCCTGCCACCCGGCCTTGCAGTAGCACTGTCCGGCCACGCAGGTGCCGTGTCCGGAGCAGAGCGGATCCAGGCAGTCGTCTGTTGGGGATCGACATGGGTCGGTACGGATGATGGGTCACGGGTGAGAGGTCATCGCCGGGTATGAGTTGAGGGGGAAGAGAAAATAAATACAAAACGATTGTTAGTCAACACGTGGAGCAGACACAGTGAATATAGATAAAAGCGAATTACATATAAAGTTATATAAGAAATACGTAAAAGGTTTATATAAATAGATTAAGGTTAAAGGTTTACATATTTCAAAGGTTTTTCATACGAAAACTAACTTTTTAGAGCTAGAACTGGTTGAGAATTATACTGTTACCCGGAAGAAAAGTTTTCAATTCTGTTTTTATTCCGTTTGTAGTTAATCGGACCTTCTTAATAAATATTTGAGCATCTATTGCTTTCTTTTAGCGGCTTTTATTCCGAATTATATTAAAAAGGATTCAAAATATAATCCAAAAAATGGTCACACTAATTGTTTCACCTATAAGCTTGGTCTCTCTAATAATTTATATTAAAATCTTTTGAAGAGCACGTCTTTAGTGTGAAAAAAAGAAACTAATTGGGGAAAAGTGTTAAAAAGAAATCTACATCATATGTTATTTTCCTAAACCCCAAAAAGGTGTCCTCTTTCTAGAGGTCCTACTGTATTAAATACAAAAAAATGAACGGAATTGAGTGGGGAAAGGATATTATATATACGTTTTTTTTTTGGTAGGACTCTGGTAGGGCAGCAAAGTCGTGACAGCCGTGGCAAAACAAAAAGCTTTCCGCCATTTGGTACCTACTCCGGACTCCCCACTCCGGACTACCCACTCGGTTTTGGCCAACTGGTAGTGTAGTGTTGTGCGAGTTGTGCCAAAACACACACATGACATGATTAGTATGTTAGACACGTACAAAAGTGGTCATTAAAATGAAATTCCAGTTTAGTTCAAGTTGGTAATTTTGCGCAGTTGTTGCAATTTTTCTCTGTTTTGTTTCTGTTTCAGTTTCTGTTTTTCCTCTTTCTGACTTTTCCTTTTTCTCCTGCGTTATCCTGCCAAGTGCCCCGCCCACTTTTCAGGCAGCCGCCTGCTCGCATGTGTTTGAGGAATATGCTCTCGAAATATAAATTCGATTTTATACGTTTTATGTTTGCTCAACGTTTTCTCCTCCAAGTCCTCCGCCCCAAGTCCTGGCTCGTCCTTTTTCTTCTCTCTTTTTCGTATCCTGTTGTGTTGTTTTTTGTGCTGTTTGGCTTCTGTTTCTGTTTCTGTTTGGGATTCTGTTTGTTGTTTGTCCCTGTTTCGGTCTGTTTTCATATGCCAAGGGTCCCCGTCTCCGTCCCCGCTCCACATTAAACACACAACGTGTATTGTTGCATGTTGCATATTTTATACGCATTTTTTTCGCCTCTCCCAGGACTGACTCTATCCTGTGGAAAGACTTAAAGGGTGTGCGGATGACTCCAACATTCCCAGTTGTTTTTCTCTCAAAAACTCGTTGCCTGCTTTTAGGCTAATTCAAAGATATCCGACTAACGCGGGGGCGTCGGAGGGCAATGTGTTGGAAAAGCGGAAAAATTTTTGGCATTTCTTTGCCTTTCGCTTTGTCAATTTAAGGACAACACACACACACTCGTCCTCGTCCTCGTCGTCCTCGGGAAAAACTGTGAAAACAACACACTGAAAGCGAGGCCGGAATATTTTTGGACCAACGAGGCCCAAAGAAGAGGGGCCCAGGAGCAGAGGAGGTGTCGGCATAATAACTGAAATATTTTGGCATCCACTTGGTGGGCCACTCCCTCTCTCTCTCCGGAGCCAGCCATGTCCTTGTCCGCCGCCTGTCCTTATCGGGCAGTGTCAACATGGCCCGGAACCGAGCCTGGCTCCAAATTGCAAACAAGGCAAATAAATAATTTTAGCATTTTTATGCCAAGTCAGCAGAAGGCACACAGAGAGCCTACACTGGCAGAAGAGGTTGATTTCAAAATAATAAATTATTGATTTATATTAAAATATTTGTTTAAAGAAAACTCTGATTGGTTTGACTTTAAAATCCTTGAAAAACGATGGGTTTTGGGAAGAGAAATGCTGCCTACTTTAAGGAGTTTCAAGGATTGCTCTTAAATGTGAAAAGAATTCAAGTCCTTGGCACTTACGCTGATCGCAGTAGGGTCCTTTCCAGCCGCGCTCGCAGTGGCACTCGCCCTCGATGCAGCGTCCGTGGGCGGAGCAGTTCGGGACCTCGCACTCGCCCACCGGAATGTCGCACTCGGCCCCCTTCCAGCCCTCCTCGCAGTGGCACACTCCGCCCCCGTAGTGGCCATGGGCGGAGCACAGGACTGGACAAACGCCTGCGGGGGAGAGAATAAAAGATTGGTATTGTTCCTCATGAATTGGAGAACTCCACAAAGACTTACTTTTGGAACAATCCACGCCCTGGTAGCCATCGATGCAGTCGCACTTTCCGAGGTAGCAGCTGCCGCGACCGGAGCAGTCGTTGGGGCAGGTGGTGCTCACGCCCTCGGCCTCCTCGGCCAGGAGGGAGACGGAATGGGCCACCAGCTCGTCGTTGTAGACGGAGATGAACCACAGGCCAGTGTCGAGGTACTGCAGCAGGGACACATTCACGGTCATGGCGTCCACGTCCAGGGCGGGCAGACCGTCGCCGGCGGAACGCTTGTTGACCCAATGTTGACCCTGGGGCTGCTGGGGAATCTGCTTTCCGAATCTCTGGACGTGCTGCTTGGCAATGTTCAGGGGTACGTCCACATCGTCCTCGCGCGACTCAAAGCTGCGGCTCTCGTCCGAGTCCTGGTCGTCGTCCTGGTCCTGGTCCTGGTCCTGGTCGGTGTCCTCGACAGTGCGATAGCGCATCTCCTCCTCCCGCAGGTGCTGGTAGAGCTCCAGGTCCTGGGTGGTGGTGCCGTTGGCGGTGCTGCGGCGATGCCGGAGGTGGCTGTCTAGGCGGCCGCCCTTGATGAACTCCACAAAGTCGTGCTGGGTCACCGAGGGAGCCACGTTGCGTCGCGAGTAGACCGCGAAGTGGGCGCCCCAGGGCAGGGTGAAGTTGAAGCGGATGAAGGCCGGATGCTTGTTGCGGAATTCCAATGTCCAGAACTGGTAAGCGGGTATGGTGGCGTGGTAGGCCTCGTTGAACTCCTTCAGCTCCACCACACCGCCCAGCTGGGGCTGCAGCGCCTGGTGGTTCTGCTGCATCATCTGGCCCCCTCCGCCCATGCCCATGCCCATGCCGCCGATGCCCCCGTTGCCGGAGATGCCGCCGTAGGTCAGCTGGTGGTGATCCTGCAGCTGGGTGTTGGTGGCATCCAGCGGGGTCAGCGGCTGGTTGATCGAGTGCGGCTGCTGCTGCTGCAACAGCAACTGCTGCTGGATTCCGGCATTGCCGCCGGGCATCCCGTTGCCGCCGCCGGCCAGGGCCGGATTCATCAACCCGTGGACTCCGTGATTCTGGCCGTGGTCCGAGGTGCTGGTCTGGATCGATTCCTCTGTGGGGTAGGCCGTGGCCACGCCGCTCTTGTCGTTGCCTTTCGCCAGGCCTCCACGCAGATCATGAGGCTGCGACTTGACGTCCTGGACTAGGATGCAGTTGGTGGAGTCCATATTAGGCTTCATTGAGCTGACAGCTACAGGAGAGGATAAAGAAAAAAGGGTTAATAGATTTTTTTAAAAGATTATTATAATTTTATTGTCAACTTTTAAGTGTTGTGAAAGTGTAGCCTCAAAAATGAAATCCTTTCCTTCATTCCAATTAATGATTTTGATTAAAATATAAAATAGAAACTAATCATTATTAACCATTATTATTTATTTACTATTTTCCTAACCAATATCTATTATATTCTCTTGTAAATTGCTTTCCCGAATTGATATCCTAAATTAAAGGTTCGGAAACTACTCTGATTAGAGCCCGTAGCCTTGCATTATCCTTGGCTGTTACGCCTTCTGTTTCGGGGCCAGAGCAGAGCTTTGCCTCTTGGCTGGATTTTCGATTCGACTTGGCCAAATGTGCGCCCATAAATCGGGCCAGAAGCAGCAACAGAGAGAGAGGGAGAGCTGGTAGTATTTCTGGCCATAAATCTGCTCCTCATGGCCAAGAGAATCGCAATAATGTCTTCTGTGGTGCTGTAGTTGGTGGCTTCAGCTGCTGCACCGCCCTGTTTTTCACACATAAATTTTGGCATCATATTTTAACGCCATATTAATATGCACACGAGTATAAATCAAAAGCTACCCGCCGGCCCTTGGATCCTGCATCCTGCAAGGATCCTGCAGACACACCGCACACACACACATGGACACAAAGTGGCCGTTGTTAACACGTTGGCATTTTGCTCTCGGAAAAACGGGTCCTGGTAGTGGGCTATCGTTTATCGATAACCATGGCCAGCCGGCGATTTATGGGCATTGGCAGTGGGAATGCGGCGCCAGCAGGTCCTGGCCACTAGGACATGCAAAACGCAAACGCAAAACGTCCAAAAAACGAACGAGGACACTAAAATGATGGAAGGACTCTCGCCACTAAAGGGTTAACGGCTGCACAAAATGGGTTAACAAAGTTGGAAAATTGTTGAGGACTATATGATAGGTGGTACTCCTTCCTAGTCATTAATGTTTCTTTAGAACCTCCAGGAGTGTAATTCATTCTGTAATCCCTCGCCCCGGAAAGCAATAATTGATGGGCCCATTTTAAGGACTTCAATCACGTCTTCAATCTTCATACCCATCTGCATTCAGGTCTCAAATCGTCGCACATTAGTAAAAGGCATTTGGGTCCCGAAAACCGAAAACCCCCAACGAGCAATTAACCTCACCCACTCGCATATCGATCGAAATTATGTTAATGGGAACCATTCGATTGGGTTCTATATATAGTCTCGTTTATATATATTTTTATACACGGCTTCGTGTGTGAATCATAAACATATGAATAATGGCCCAGGAGCTGTCTTCCAATTCCAATTCCAATTCCGATTCGAATTCGGAGCACTTGACAGGAAACAAAACATTTCGTTGACATGTAAACTAATGCACACGCACACAGTCCAAACAAAAAAAGACAAAGTTCACAGGAGCAGGCATAGAAACAGGAACAGGACGAAAAGAAATACTTAGATATATAGTTCGCGGCGAGTATCATTAATAAATTAAGAGCTCGGCCCAGTTGGTTCTATTAAGTTAACAAGCTTTTCATTCAAGTGGCCTACCCATCCCCACCCACTCGACCCACTCGACAAACAATGAAGGACTCGGGAGTGGGCTGGGTTTTATATTTCGTTGCCATTCGATTCGATTTGGTTGGGTTTCTGGGTTTCTGGGGTTTGGGGCTTCCATTTCTTGCCGTTGTTTTTCGTTCACCAATTAAATTTGATTACAATTTGCTGCCCACCTCCTTTTAATGGGAGAATCCATCCATTACCATTGCCACCCCCATGTTTTACTCTCGCTAATGATTATTTAGTTTAGTTTTTATTCCTCCCCCCAGCCCAAGACGTAGATTTTTAGCTTAATAAGGACATATCTTATGGTGCAGAGAGAGAAACTTTGATACGAATGAGTATCGGATATCATATAGTTTTTCAAAACGATGGGGTTTTATTGGTTTAGAAAATATTTTAAAGACTTTAAGTAAAGTTTCTGTAATGTTTAGAATCTCATAAGAGATATAGTCTTTCATTAACAAACTATTTTATGGCTGGGAGTACCGGGTATAGTTTCCTAAAAATGAAAGCATTTCTTTGACTTTAATAGTTTATTATAGTTTCTAGTTTATTTCCTGTTCTATTATGAATCTTATATGGAATATAGTCTTCAAGTAACAACTAATTTAATGAATAAAAGTACCAGGTATCATATAGTTTTCTAAAAACAAAAGCTTTCCCTCAACTTTGAAGGTTGAATAAAGTTTCTGGCTAATTTTGTGTTAAAAAAAGAAACTAAAAAGTGAAATATTCTCTTCCCTAGACAACCTCTTGGCTTTCCTTGAAGCTCCCACGTTTTTTTCCAGTGCATCTACATGTTCAGCGCACATCATTAGTGTGAAATCGAGCACCTCCCCCTTTGGCAGGACTTTCTCCTTTATTATTTTTTGTTTTTTTTCCACCCACACAGCCACTCCTTTGGACGTGTGTACATATATTTTTAGCCCCACTCGAGTTCTGCTCCAATTCCTGGCTGATAACTCAAAGGGTGTGCAACGGATGTGTTCGATTAATTATTTCCGCCACCCAGCCCCCAACCTGGCCGAAACTTTTGCAGGCCCCGCCTCGCCACTTTTGAATATCCTTTGCCTATGAATAAAAGAGTGCACGACAAATGAGACACATCATCGGGCTTCCCGGCAGGACCTTATGCAAATTGCTCCTGCCGGGGACAATGGTCCGAAAACTAGGACTCCTCGCACCATGTCCGGCATGTCTCAGGGTCAGTGAAAAGTTACAACACCAGCAGGAGCTAGAGCTGTAGCTGGAAAATTTATGAAACATTTTCTTAATTGCACTTCCTTGAGGAAAATAATTTATTTAAACGACATTCGCACACCTTTTCCACCGAGAAGAGAAATGGAAATAGAAAGTGGGGCGGGGTCTGCCATTGACAAATGTCCTTTGTGAATGTCCTGTGTGTTGTGTTGTAATTTAAATTGAAATGTCTTTCATTAGGATAGGTTTTTCGTGCAACACCAAAAAATGTGAAATCAACTTCTATCTATCCGTATTTTTAGAGGAAATTGAAATTGAAAATGAAGGTGAGTTTTATTCTCAAACTATGACATAGTTTGTGTCTATTAAGCAAAGAATTTATTGAAACCAGCAGGGCATGTATTTTTTTTTTCTTAAATGTTGTTTTGTATTTTCCTTGTTTTTCCACCCAAAAGTGTTTTCCCGCAACATTCTTGGGAAATTTGTTCGCTCTTCGGCCAATTGCTAATTGACTTTCTTTGTTGCGGTTGTGCGTGACGTTCGCATTTCCGGATGATTGGCCACCACCCACCGCCTACAGCCCACCGCCTATAGTCGAACGCCCACTAGCCCACCAGCCACACCCCCTCCCTAGGCTGTTTTTCCGGGCAGAGGAAGAAAACCGAAACGAATGCGAGAAGGACAATTTCCGAGTGCTTTGCATAATTCGTTAGGCGCAAAGGAAACCGCAGAAAAATGAACAATTCCATTCACTAATTGGCAGCAATCTCTTTGACTCTGTCCCTCCCACTCACTGTCTCGTTTCCACATGGTACAGTGAAGCCTCTGCTGATGGAGAGATTGCTGTTATGGTTTTTAAAAAGGACAAAAAGTGGTTGGTCGAACCTTTGTGACAGACGGAAACCAGATTGGAAACAAGGAATCACAGTTTTTGTTGTTGACTAAACGATACCCGGTACTTTTCAGGGACATTTTTCTTATATAAGCTTCTTATAGCTTACATTTAAGAGTATAGGCTCTTTAATTTTTCATAAAAAACAGTCAAATTTAGGTACAAGTACCGGGTATTGATAGTTTTTAAACTTTAGTTTCTAACAAAAAGCAGTAGAGGTTAGTTTATTTATTAATTAGTTAAGGCAAGAGTACCGGGTATAGATTGTTCTAGAGGAATATTCACTCTCAAATAGTATTTGCAGTATTTTCGGTATCCTGTTTACTCATTTTGGAAATCCTCTACAAAACCCAAGCTACCATAATCCCTCTCTTAGAACCATTATCCTTGCATTCTTCGGTAATTAACCGAGAACTGAGACATCCAATTACCTTTCGCTACAGACACGGCGATAACTGTTAACATAATCAGCTTAAGATTATATAGTCTGAAGTAACTTTGCCCACATCCTGGCGCATACTGGCACATCCTGGCGCATACTGGCACATCCTGGCACATCCTGATGCACTTCGACTCCCATCGAATGGGGCAAAGATGCCAGACCCTGGCACCCACTGTGCTGCCTTCGATTGACTGAGGGCGCAATGCATCTAATTTCTATTGTATAGAAGGGGGCGTGGCAGAGGGGTCGAGGGTTGCGATAAAACCGCAACAGAGCCAAAGGCAGCAACAAATTAAATTTTCAGCAAGCCGCAACGCAACGCAACGGCAACGCAACGCAAAGTGAAATGAAAATAAAATCGCATAAACTACAAGGCCAGCAGCTGCTGTAAATGACAACGGCGATAAGATGTTAAGGGGTCACTGGGGGGTCAAGAGAGAGATGGAGGGAGATGGCGATAGAGAAGAGGACAGCAGGATAAGCCCCATGGGGTCAATGCAGGCAAAAGCAAAAGCAGAAGCAGCAGGGCAGTAAGGCATGCAACCACACAGATGGTGGTGCAGGCAGTGGCGTGGCCAAAGGGGGTGATGCTCCCTGAACCAAGTTTCAACACAGATGGACGCACGAACGCACTTTGCCAGAAACACGGCGAGAAATTTCGTTAAAATAACAAAAACACTTTTCTCGTTTAACTTCCAATTCTTTTTCCAGTGTAATCCCCAGAAGGGGAGGGCGTAAGTAGCATGGGGGGCGTGTGGTGGCCTGCATTTGCCTGTGAAACAGTGCATATCGAATGAGTTTCCGATAGTTATCCGCTTAAAAATCGATTAACCCATTTCCGATAACTACTGCAATGCGCATCCTGACCGGGCCAGCTGCTATCTCTTTTCCTCTCTCACTATCTATCTCTCTCTGTATCTGGCAGCTGTCTCTTTCGGCTGGCTTTGTTGTGATAGAAAGTGGCACATTTGTAAATCGCTGGGCAAACATTTATGCAACTTTATGCTGCAGATTCTGCATCGCCTCCTGCTGCGGTTGCACTTTTCACTCTCAAACTAGCTATCTCTTTCGCATCTTGCTATCTCTATCGCTCGCTGACTTGTCCTGTCTCTTTCGCCGCCTGCTGACATTGCGGTTGATTATCGGGACAGATATGACAGCGGGATGTGAAATGCTTGCTCCGGGCAAAGTTTAAGTTCCTACCTGACAGTTCTCGTTTGCGGTATTTTATGAAAAGGCAAATAGTTCGATACCGAAATGAAAATAATAAATGAATTATTAAACGGAAACGGAAGTGAAGCCATTACAGGCGATCTATACCTGGGATTTAATTGTTTTCCCTCTTAAAGTAATTAAATTTGTCGTTGAATATAATTGAAAGAAAATATCATTTGGTAGAAACTACTTCGGGGTCAACGATGTTAATTTTCAACAACTTCTATAAATTAGACATGATTTATTGTAATTTTTAATAATATTTAGCGGTTTGATTTGCATTTTTAAAAGCCTACAATTATCCCAAAAAGCAGTTGCATTTAATTAGAAATTAGTTGCTTTTGCTATGAGTACCGGGTATAAATAGTTCTAGAGAAAAAATCTGTTTTAAATAGTATTTGAAGTTTTTTTTGCTAACATTCCCAACATTAAATAGCACAAGTTGGCCAAATTAATGCCAATTCTGTCTTTTTTCTAACATCGAGGTCACCAAAAGAGGAAACTTTTATAGATTGGAGATATTTTTACTCAACTTTAGGTCCATCTTATTATTTTAATTGACTTTTTAGTGGATTCTTTAATCATCCTAATATAAAATTCAAAATAATTAACTTAAAAACTTGGAAAACAATAACATCGAGGTCACCAAATGCAGAAACTTTGAGATATATTTTTTTAACTTAATGTCCTTCTTAGTATTTTTAAGGATTCTTCATTGCTATCCTGATATAATAATAGGAAATAATTTATAGAAACCATGGAAACTTTTACAAATATGACAAGATTTTACTCAACCTAATGTCCTTCTTAGTATTTCAAAGTGTTTTTCAGTATTATCCTTATAGAATATATAATAATAATTAATGAAAACTTGGAAAAAATAAACTCCCTCAAGGGTCACCATAGTATTTCTCATAACCTTTCATTTCTTCAAATTTGACAAGCTTTGATTACATTTGGAGACATAAAGTCTTATAATAAACTCCAAGGATTTCCACGAATCCAAAACAAGTCCCAGCTTATTTATAGTAATTTATCCTGACGGTTTTTTTGAACTTTCTCGACGTGTCCTTGAAAGTAGACTATTTTGCAGGATACCTGAAATCTTGCCTCGTCAATGCACGTTTGTTTGTCCTTGAGTGGGTGGTGGGTGGTTGGTGGTTGGTGGGTGTTGCAGAGGGCGGCGGCGGCTGCTGTTTGTTGTTTGCAGAGGCGTGGCATTTAAATCAAATTAAAGAGAACAGCTCGTGGTGCTGACAAGGCAAACAAGCGAGCGAAAGTCTGCCTGTTAATTAACTGACAATGGGCTTCGAGCCCACACCCCAAAAACACACACAAAAAGGATATATACAAGGATATATACAAGGATATATGTGTGTTTTTTAAACACCCAACAGCTGGCACCATACCGCAAGTGTTTGCTAATTTTATGAAAAACCCTCCAACTCCATCTCCATCTCCATTTCCATCTCCATTCGGGCGCTTAATTAATAGAAAATTATTTCGCCAACAGGTGAAAGGGCTGTGGAGAAAGTTGCCAGCAAAATATTAGCCACTATTAAAAATAAGAACCCCCCCTCAAAAAAAACAAAAAAAAAAAACAAAAAACCGATGAAATTAATTTCTGGTTCACCTGTTCGGCGTTGTTGGGGTCGTAACCCCAACCTGCCCCGCAGTTTCCAAAACTATTCAACCATAAAACGACCCCCACACCCACCCCGCACACACGCACACACAGAGCGAAGCGTAAATTCATTTACCGCAAAGGGGAAACACACACACACACACCGGGGTACAGTGAAACAAAAAGCTTTTTACACAAATGAGTTTATGGCGGCGGTTTTTTGGGGGTTTTTCGGGGGTTTTTCGGGGGGTTTTCCGGGGGAGTGCCACAAAAATTAATACATTATTTTTAAAAGATAAATTTCAAGCATGTGCTGGAGCTGGAGCTGCCAACAATTAAATCACTGAAATCCACACGCAGCTACCTAAGAACCCCCCTCGCAAAGGACAAGGGAGTAGTCTTAAGTTGAGTTGACAAAAAAAGGGGTTGATAAAAAATATATTTCTTAAATAAATGATTCCTGTATACCCTAAAAATATATATTTAATTTATTTAAAAATTGTAGATATTTAATCCAAAACCCCCTTTTCCACGCCTCTGTCTTACATCCCCCTTAGCTCCTTAGCCCCTTAGCCAGGCTATCCACAAAATGTTCACAACTTTTCAACTTAAATTCATTTTGCGCCAAAAAAGCGGGGGATGCCATGGGTGGTGACTCCAACGGGGGAGGGTTACTCTGCTTTTTGGGGGTGGCATGTGGCAAGTGGCATCACATATATTTTTCCCGTGGTTTGTTGTAAATTTGTTTTCGTTCACTTGCAATCCTGTGACACCGCAGTCACCCGCTACTACCCCTTGAAACAACGCCCCTGCCTTAACAAGCCGCAGCTTTTAGCCAACTGTAAATCAGTGCCTCCGACTCTCAAACAGCTGCTCCTGCTCCTGTTCCTGCTGCTGCTTCTTCTGCTTTTTGCGTAGATAATAAATTAAACGCAGGGAGAAAGTGGAAGAGAAAGCGGAAGGTGGAGTGGAGAAAGCAGGAGTAAGAGCCAAGAGAAAGCAGGAGTAAGTGGCTAGAATTCGGAATGGATTGCACAAACAAACAAATGGCGGAGCAAAATCAAGGATGTTGGCTAAGCCGCAAGCTGTCAGTCCTCGAGACGCGGTTCCTCACAATTATTTGGCCTCAATTTCCAAATCAAATAATGGATGGAATTGCTAAAAAAAGGACTAAATTTTAAAAAGCTTTTAATTCTAAAACTAAAAGAGATTATTTTAAGGAAAGAAAAAGAATATATAAAAACGTCCTGCTATCAATTATAGGAGATAGTAAGAGATGTCCTTTGAGAAACTTTAATCAAGATTAAATTTATTTTAAAAATCGAATAGTTTTTGAAGAGATTTTGAAGAAACTTTAAGCAAAAAGTAGTAAAAAATTCATGATACCCGGTACTTTTGTAGTTTAAAAACTTTGTCCTTCCCCAACTTTTAAAAAAGCATTAAAAACGCCAAAACTTTTATTTAATAAACATTTAACAAATTCTATTTCTAGATTCTAGTCGAGATGCCTGTTTCTACCTTTAACGAGAACGAGAAGAAAACTTATCAAAAAAAAAACGAACCCTCGAGAATTTGGAATTTTTCGGCTACCGGGGGCTGCCACATAAATTCGACCGCCTTCGTTTAAGATTTATCAAAAAGCCAGTTGGCAGTTCCTGGTGTCCTCCTGGAAAATCAGGGAAATGACTGCTGGAACCGGCAGCCCAGATGTCGACGCACAGACGCTAAAAGTGTCCAAAAAGTTGTGCCAATGTTTCAGTAGATAAAATGCCGGGGCACACAGAGGCCACCGCAGGCGAGCTGGTGGGGGTTCTGTACCAGGAAGGGTTGCCTCTGAAAAGGGTTGCACGATGGAGTAGGAGGAGGATGTGGGGCAAAGGTGGTTGAGGCGTCGTCATCGTCGCCATCGCCGTCAACATTTGGCGAGGGGCTGCCTGCCTGCCTGCCAACCGTCAACCCTTTTGTTTCAAATTAAAATTTACATATTTTAATGTGCAAACTTTTTGCCAGAGAAAAACACCAACAACGAAGGGAGTTGGGTTCGCCAGAGCAGAAAAGAGAAATGGGCAAAAAGAATTAAATTGACCTGTAAATATAATTTGTAGGGCAGAAGCAGGAGCAAGGCAAGGACCAGGAGCAGGACGAGGACCAGGACGAAGAGCTGGAACAGTCCAGCAGGGACAGGGCACAAAACGTGTTTAATTATCAAGTTGTAAACAAAAACAGCAGGAAAAAGCCAGGAAGAGTCAGGAAAAACAGGAAAACACACACAAACACACACACACACAAGAGAAAAGGATCTGAAGCATCCTTCGGATGTGGCAACAAAAACACACCAGTCCCAACTTTCCCAACAAGGGAAAACATTAAAAAGCCATTTTAATACAAATACTCGACGAGCATCTAGTGCGGCCATCAATTGGAAAAGTAACCCAGTTTATAGTTTCGATAATTAATTCATTTTCCAATAAGGAGGAGCACCTGAAACCACATCACACATTCGATTCTGTTATTAACTTCATTAAAATTATCATTATCGCCGGGGTCTCTGGCATTCGATCGATGCCATTGAACTTTGGCCTCTCCTGCCACGGATGCGACGCCTGTGACGGCTGTGACGGCTGTGGCTTCTAATTGCTTGTCAATCGAGCCGGATGCCTAACCTGGCCAGCGGTTGGCGCGTTTATCAATTAACATTTTGAGGCAGCCCACGAATTGAGATTGAAGCATGGGGGTGCCTGCAGTGAGAGAAAGGACTATGCTTTCCAAGGACATCGACAACGAGCTCAATGGCAAGATATTTGATAGCAAATCAGAATCAATCAGAATTAATCGATTTATCGGTAAAGTGACTTCAATCTATCGATTTTTTATTGCAAATTATTTAAAGAAAGCGAATTATTAAAGAAGAGGAAAAATATTACACTTTGTAGAGCTAAGATGTTCCTTTATATCATTTTAATTTCATAGAAACGTAGGTCCCCCTTTCCTTACAAATAACCATCCATTAATCATCAAAGTTTTGGTTATTATATGTATTGTTATTTAAGACTCTTAGAAATACTTATGTTATATACATATTGCTTTACAAACTTCAATAATCTATCGAAATTCTATCGGTATTTTATGAAAAGTTATCAAAAACATAGCTCAAGGTTATTAAGACCAAATATAGGAGTCCTTTCTGAGGAAGTCTTAATAATATTCAATAGTTTTTCAAATGTAAAATAGAGAGATGAACCGATTTTATCTATTTCAAGAGGATAATCGATAATTATCGATAATAATCGATGATAAATATTAAGTTATCAAAGCAGCAGAGAAGTTTCCAAGACTGAATCTATAAATTTTCTTAGAGAAGAACTAGAGACTTGCTCCCTCGACTGCTTCGGCTAGCTCCCAGGCAAATATTGCTAATAATTAAAATTTCTTCAAGTGTAAAACTATGTGTGTGTGTATTTGTGTGTGTATTTGCTTGGGGCATCGCTCCGTGTCGAGTTGCTTGGCCGTGTGCAAGTGTGTGTGTAAGTTAACACCATTTAACGCTAATGTAAAGCAAACACTTTGATGTATTTGCCTTGTTATCGCTTGTTTGTAGTTTGCACTTATGTACACTGAGCGAATATTTGCACACCCACACAAACCCACACATATACACATTCGTGTGTGTATTTTTCATTAACTCTGTGTTGGCATTATGAGAATGTCCGTTACGTTTGGAGTGCGATTCTTACCTGCAAAGTAAGCCAACATGGCGGTTAGGACGACGGATACGAGTATTAAGGCGATGCTCAAGCATTTCCAGGAACATCGGTGCTGGCAGCGTTTATCTATGTGAAACCTGCAAGAAAAAATAGTGGATATATGTAAATGGTTACAAAGCAAACTGAGCAATGCATTTGTAATTAACAGAGAGGTAGGACCAGGACCAGGACCAAGCAGCTTTGCGAATCCCTGTGTCCTGTGGCTTCGGATGCTTGACATATCACAAGGACCACAAAAACCAGGCAGCCAAACAAGGAGACACACACCCAGACGGACTCGAAGTACACAAAAGGAAACGAAAGGCGAACTATCCATCCGAGATATCCTGCCTGCAAAGGTTGAGGACAGTTCTATTATTTTTCCCTGTGTTCGCCAATGAGTTTGTCAACTGCCGACAACAGCTGGCAACTTTTTTAATAAAGCCTCCGACCGAAATGGCAACGCATGCAAAATGATGCACAAGACAAGGACAAAGACCGCCGCAACTCCTGCTCCTCCTCATCCTCCCCCTACGAAGGTCCTGGCTGAGTCCTGTCAGCCCCTAAAAGGGTGTTAATCACACATACTGGTACAGCCAACAAGTCTAAGCCGCCTCAGGCCGGCCTGTCAAGTCTTTCGGCGTGGTCGCCTCTAATTGCGTAAAAGTTGAACGAAATGCTACATCGAGGCAGGACTGCCAGCGAAATACGAGGGGGCGTGGTGGCGGCTTAAAGAGAATTAACAATTCTTGAGTTGGCAACTTTGGAAAGTTGGCCAGAATTGGGTTAGACTCGAAAGTGTCCGAGTAAGCGACAGAGGGAGCGAAGGAGCCTTCAAAGGTGATTCAACTCTGTTGAAGTTTCAGGGGGAGAAGCCCAAGCCCAAGCCCAAGCCCTGCAGGGAAAACTCTTCGAAGGAGTCGCAGGACCAACTAGGAAACCAGGAAACCTGGAAACCCTTCAAGTTCTTTTTGGCAGATACCCTGGCAAGAAGGTAAAGCTACAAATTTGTGATTCCAAGTAGAAAATATTGTTAGTTTAAGGTAAGAATTTAAGATAAACTTTTTTTTTAGCTACAAAATAGCTGAACTGTATTCATACCCGGTACTTGTAGGGATAAGGAGAGTAAGAGGAATAAAATTAAGAGTATCGAGTATCTTGTAACCCAAAGACTGGACATCGTCTGACCAATTGGAAAGTCTATTTCATAAGCAAAGCTTCTAACCCCAAGAAAAAGTACCGGGTAACACATAGCCCCTCTCCACCTTTAATGTCTCTTAAATACCCCGAAAAATCGGACTCCACTCGAGCAAAGAAGACTGTCCATCCGAAAAACTACGTATATGTGGGATATAAATACTTTTCCAGCGCGTGATATCCCCTTTGAAGGCGAAACAAAAATCAGTTGACTGGAAGTCAATCCGCTGCAAACGGGCAATTTAACGCCCATTCACCCATTCACCCCAGGCGGGTCAAGGAGGCAACCAGTTATCGGGAGGACCTTCCATAATGCAGCTACTGGATGGGATGGATGGTGGACACTCACCTGGATGGCGAATATGGCGAATAGTGCGGTGCGTGGGCCGAGTGCGAATTACGCAATGGGAATCCGGGCATTACCAGCGGCTGGGAGCCGCTTATCTGGCAGTTGGCTCCGTTGCCGCCTCCCGGCGGTCCCACTTGCGGTCCTCCGCCTACCTGCGGTCCTCCACCGCCGACGCCTCCGGGCATCGTGCCGGCGCCCATGGGCAGGCCCACGCCTCCGCGATCGATGCCTCCATGGCCGATTGTGTTGCTGCCAGTTGACATACTTTGGGGCATCTGTTGGGGGTGGCCGCCGAGCCTGTTTCGGTGAAAAAGAAAAGAAAGTTGTGGTCAGTCAGTGTGAAGACTCGAAATTGCACAGGACAAAATTTTACAAAAAATATACGCAGGGTTTGAGGCCAAAACCGTACCATTATTACGGAAGATTATCCTTAAAACTAGAACTTTGATAAATTTTAAGTAAAAATCTGGATATCGATAAAGAAAAGCTTTATATTTTAGGAATAAACTTTCTTAAAATACAAAAACCTGTTCCATTTCTTGAATATTTTTTTCCTTAAATAGATATTTGGAATCAATATTAAAAAGGGATACAAGAGTTAATTATAAATGTCAATTGTTTTCTTGACTTTTTAAGTAATTATTTTTTAATTATATTTATAAGTTTCCTATTACAAGTTTGTTTATGAAATTATTTAATAGTCATATTAATATTCATTAATTCCATTATATTCCATTAATTCCATTAATATTCATTAATTCATTTATTTCACAAAGAGTTGCCAAATCTTGTTCGGGAAGAAGTAACTTTTTTAAGAGGGAATCAATAGTTTTTAGATATTTGGGGGATATTCAGGGAATATTTCAGGGGATATTATTGATTAATATGGATATGGATAGATATGGACATGGATGGATATGGATGGATATGGATATGGATATGGATGAGTATAGATGGGGTTCGTGGTTATAGTTCACATATGGAATACGAAACGAATGACACTAAAGAGCCATTATCTTTTAAAAAGAAAAAGGATTAAATTGAAAGAAAAACTAATAAAATAAGTTTCACGTTTGGAAACCGCAAGTATATGATACCCGGTACTCCTCACATCACCTCCCTGGCTGTAGCAATAGAAATTCTTATTAGTAACCGAAATAGGACATCCAAAATGTATATAAAAAATCCACCTTGTCCCCTCTAATTATTTCCAGTGCACTTCCAGTGCTTGTAATGCGGAAATTAAAACATGTGCAAAAGTTTTTCGCCCTACATTGGCCCCGACGCCCCCGCCTTTCGTTACAATATTTAAATCTCATCCTCGCGAAGGACAAAAGGCGACTATATGGCTGCTGGCTGGATGGTTGGATGGCTGTTGGCTTCTGCCCGCTGTTATTGTTATTATTATTATTTTTAACGGTTAAGTGATGCGGAAATTTTAAATTAAAAAACATAAATCAATGCATATGTGAGCAGAGTGTGTGTTCGGTGTATTGTATGGACGAGGAAAAAAAGGATAAGAAAGGGATTTTCATTATCCCCGGACCGGACCAGGACCGGACCAGGACTGGACTGGATTTTTGTTGCTGTTTGTGTTTTATTATCGCTCAACATTAAGCGGAAATGCAGTCGCTGCTGCCAGGACTCGATAACTGCCATTGTTGTTGGAGGAAAATGCAGAATTCAGAATTCAGAATCCAGAACCCAGAATCCAGAATGCAGAATGCACTTTGCGGATGCCATTTTCAGGCGCCGCCCGCAAGTATGCAACAGAAATTACAACTCGAAACCATTTCTTTGCTTTTGTTTTTTGGTTTTTTGTTTTTCACAACAGCCCGCGGATAGCCATGGATTCTAGACACTTTATGGTCAACAGTTTTTGGTCCAAACAACAAAAGACTTTTGAAAATTGCTACCAAAATTGTTTATATTAAATTATATTTAATTTTTTAAGTTCAGAAATAAAATGTAAGTATTATTTGGATTCACATATTACCTCAAAATCTACCTAAGAACCTTAAAAAGATATTTAAAACCTTTGAAATTCTAACTAAATATATTTTTAAGTAAAATTAGGATCATTGAAACAAAAATTCGACTAATATCGATAAAAACATTAACTCAAAACATAAACTCATTTAAACTATCGAAATAATCGCAAAGATTAGTAATAAATACGATAAATAATTCCCAATAATAACTTAAAACTTCATAATTCTAAATACAAATCAATTTTAATATCCAATTAATATTATTGCAATAAAAATTTTAGTAATATCGATTAACAATATTATCGAAATTATCGCAAAGATGATTAAAATTCGATAAAAAATTGCGAAGAATATTTCAAACTTTTTTAATTATTTTAAATATAACAAAAATTCATTATTAAACTAAAATTTTTAAAAAATGAAACTTGGAAATATATCGGTTATAACTTAAGAAATCATTGAAAATTTCGATAGAATCGATAGGTTTTTTTTATTATTCTCGTCAACTAACCTTAGGATGCTCTTTAAAGTAAATAAATTTTAAAATATTTTCTTTTTAACAAAAAAGGGAGAATCATACTGCCATATCCTGTCATTAGCTTTACAATTTTTTTTATTTTTAATCTGCAATTGACGCGTACAGTTGCGCCAAAAGCTCTTCAACCCGTTTTTGTTTTTTGGAGCTCATCCAGAATTTATCTGGGCCATCATGCTTATTTTTATTCTGACCCGGACAGCGGACTCTGGACAGCGGACAGCGGACTGCGGACTCTGGCTCTGTCTCCGGATCCGGATCCTGATCCGGGCTCAGATTCAGATTCAGATTCGGATTCGTATTCGTATTCAGACTCGGATTCATTGTCATTGTACCGAACTCATCGCCAGTGGAATATTCGCGTGCATTTGACATATCACATTTGGCTCTATTCGTATCTCTTTGCCTCAATTTCGATTCTTTTTTTTCGTTTCGCCGCTTTTTGTTTGTTCGGTTTTGGTTTGGTTGGTTTTGGGCTTTGGCCTGCTTTGGGTTTTGGGTTTGGGGGTTTGGGTTTTTTGCTTTTTCGTTTTGGCCGCCATTTTGGCTTTGTTATTTATGGCCATGTCAAGCGGTCAAGCGTGTGCCACGCCCCCATCCCGACATCCCAGCATCCCGGCATCCTGGCATCCCGTCAGCCGCCCAGCAGCGATCTGGCCTGCATTTGACATGCGGTTGTTGTGTGCCGCACTTTTTCCTCTCGTTTTTCCTATAAACATTCTTTCTCTCTTTATTTTTTTTTGATATTTTTATTTTTATTTTTATTTTTATTTTGACCATTGAAATTTTTTGCGTTGACTTTCCAGAAACATTTTTTGGACATTGGCAATCGAATGAAGTGGAAGCGACGCCGCATGCGGATAATAATCCCGAAAGTTCTGAGAGATTTCACGAAATTTGTGTCGCAAAAATCAAGCTGCCGATTTACGAGTTTTGTTGCAACAAAAGTTGCCTCCTGATCGGTGTAATTTATAGGAATCCCCAGTCTAGAAATCCAGAATCCCGAATCCAGTATCCCGAATCGAGAATCCAAAACAATGAATGGCGCCCCCGGGTGCCCCGGAAAATGGACACAGAAATTGGTTAGACTTTGGGCCTGGCCCAAATGCGTGCCGCTTACACCAGGCCCACAAGACAAATGTATCTGGCTTTGGCGAGTGTGTGTGCGTGAGTATCTGTGTGTGCAGTATCTGTGTGTTTGTGTGTGCTTTCAGGCAGCTTAGCAAATGCTAAGCCAGCCAGCGAGCAGCGCAAGCTGTGCCTGTGATTTATTAGCAACAATAATAGAATTAAACAATTTAAATTAAGTTGTAGCCAAAAACCATAAACAGTCTGCCACTCCCCTTGGTCTCCTGCCTCCTGCCCCTGCCCCCTGCCAGCACGCCACTGGCAACAAATCCAACACATACACGCAACGTTTTGTTGCCTCAAATGGAGGCGATACCCTCGACAGGATGGCAGGATGTCAGGATGGGTATTTCCAACTAATTGAGATACATGTAAATATTCTTCATTAAATTCTGTTATTAGTTTACATTATTTTTTAATTAAGGAAATAACAATACAATCTTTAAGCTGAGGTTTTAAGTTTAGAAAAAGCCAGAATTATCAATGTTTCAGAATGAAGTTGGTTTTTAAGCATTTTCTACAAATTCCTAACAAAATAAATAAATTTCTCACGAAATAGTGTTTTTTTTTTATTCTTAATAATTTAAATTAATAAAAATACTAAAAGCGAGTATTTATTTATCACTTAAACTCCGATTTCTATAATTGTTGTCAAGCCTTTAATGATATCTAATTTTAAGGCAGTTTAATTTTGTTTGTTTTTAATTCTAAAAAAATTTCAAACCCTTAAAATAAGTACCCTAAAAATATATATATTTAAAGCTTTCTTCAAGTCTTACATTTTCCTTAATTAATTTTGAAATTTAAATTTCAACGAAATTACTTTTTCAGGAGGAACTACAAATTCGTGGCGCCAAAATTCAAATGAGACGCCCAGAGTTGACCAGAAGGAGACGCCAAAGCGGAAGCACAGCTGGGCCAAAGTTGGGCCACCAAGTGGGACAAGGACAGCCAAAGGAAGTGAGAGAGATAGAGACAGAGAGAGAGAGAGAGAGAGGGGAGGTAGCTTCCGCGCGTCGCCAGCGGGGCATTACAAATGCTTCCTGTGCATACATTTGGCAGGCACTCCGGCATTTTGGCCACTCCACTCCACTCGCTCTTGGCCGTATATTGTAGCCATTATTATAGCCGCTGACCGGCCACAGGACCGTCCTGCTGCCCCGCCTCCTTTGATCCTGCTGCCCCCTCACCAACACCCATGACACTCGACGAAAGTTCCGCACACGCAATATGCGAGCACAAAAAAAATGTTGCATACTTTTAAGTGCACCGCATTTTGTAACTCAAAATGGCAGTTTGTAGTCCTGTGGGTCCTGTGTCGGTGTCCGTATCGGTGTTGGTTCTAGTGTTTGTGTGTCCGTTTGATTGTTTAATTTAATTTGGATTTAAAAGCAACGCATAACAAAGATTGCCAGCAATTATTTTTTGCCCGACGCTCTTGTTATTCAATCAAATAATATTCATTTCATTTGCAATCAACAACAGCACCAGCACCAGCACCACCAGCAGCAGCTGCAAAAAGTTTTGCTTTTATTAAATTCAGTTTCTGTTTCTGTTGCTTTTTATTTTTATTTTTTGCTGCCTTTTCCCGTTTCTGTTTATTCCGCTTTGTGATAATAAATACAATTTTTGCATTGTCCGCTGGGAAAACAAGCGAGATATGGTGATAGTTTCTGCGAAAAAAGGGACATAAATCCGCCGAAGCTGAGGGCGCGAGGAAATCTCTAGTAATGGGAGTTGCGGACTTTTGTTGAACTTGAAATAGAATGGCAGAGATATTAAGTTTTTGATATACAAAACATATTATGACAGGTTCTATTTATGGGATATATGTATCTGTAGGATTGGGTTTCTTCTCATTTATATTTAGGATTTCCTTAAAAGAAGACTCTGTAGAGAGTTTCAAGTCCAAAGCTTTAACAATAAAAGAGTTAGAGATCGTTTTAGTTCTTAGGGAAGTTACCTTGACATGTTATTTTTACGACAAAGGTCACACTTTCTTCTCTTATATGGCAACACTTTTTGACAATAGTCAATAGCAATGAAAATAACAGAGTTAGAGAGGCTTAAAGACACACAGAAAGGGAAAAACTTCTCTTATATGGCAACACTTTTTGATTTTTCTTTTCCCTTTTGAAACTAATCAATTATTCGAAGTCTCTGTAGAGAGTTTTAAATGGAAAGCTTAAAAAATAAGAGAGTTGGAGAGGTTTAACGACAGACAGAGAGATAGAGACGTTATCTTGCCGTGTTATTTGTACCACAAAGGTCACACTTATTAGAGAAACTTCTCTTTATGGCAACACTTTTTGCTTTTCTTTTTCGTCCTTGCAACTAAACAAATATTCGAAGTCTCTGTAGAGAGTTTTAAATCGAAAGCTTTGATAATAAGACAGTTAGAGAGGCTTAAAGACAGACAGACCAGAACAAAGGCCACACTTTTTTAGAAAAATTTCTCTTGTATGGCAACACTTTTTGCTTTTTCTTTTCCCTTTTGAAACTAATCAATTATTCGCGACAATTATTCGACACTCTGGCACTCGGCTGCGTGGTTTTCCTTTAACAATTATGGCACTTGGCGAATGCGTGACAGGACAATGGAATTGCAGTCGCTCCGATTCGGTTGCAGATGTTAATGTTGCACGTAGCCCTTTGCGGCACAAAGTTTGTTGTTCACCTATTTAGCCAGTCTGTCTCACTCGCACATCTAGTGTCTGTCTCTTTCACTGTCTCTTTCCCTATCCCTGTCGGTGTGTTATTATTGATTTCGCGCTTCATTTTTCTAGCACGTTTCCAGCGTTTCATACACAGCGTGTAATTTTGTTTGGATTTATCTTGCCCCTCTCTTTCGGCTCTATTGAGGGCGTCTCGTTCCCTCGCATCTACAATGTGTATGGGAAATTTTGCGAAAATCACGTTTTCGGTGGGCGGTTCGGCGTTCTGTTAGTTTTCGCTTTGTGAGGCACGAATCCGCTGAAAGGAACCCACGAAAGCCACCAACTAACCGGAAAGAGACGAGGCCCTCGCTGGGCCCTCGATTTAACCCAACAATGCCGAGAAAAACTAAATTCATAGTTTTGTTCCACTTCCACTCAATCTGGATAGAATATATATATATTCTACATACAAAATATATATAGAGAAATGTGTGCCTTTGGAAAAGTTTTCCACACAGAATGTTCCGATGGCCTGCAGGCTCGATCGTTTTTCCGGGTGGCGAAAAAGGATAACCAGCGGGGGGGCGGACGGAAGTGCCGAAAGTCCTGAAAGTCCCGGGAATTTATCAAATTTATTTAGCAGGGAAAACTCCAAACTCCCAACTCCAAAACTCAAAACAAAAAGCCTCGTTTTCAAGTTGCTGAAAATTGTTTTCAAACGAAACAAAGGGAAATATTTCATGTAATTATTATTAAAAAATTAATTACAAACCTTTTACTATTAATTATTTAATTTTGTTTCCTATTTATTGGGAAGTATTTTTAAAAAACTATTTTGCCTGAAAAGTTTTTTATTAAAAATGTTTTTTAATATCGCATTTAGCCCTTTTCTGCCCCAGAAAACTTTCGCCACTTTAAGGAAATCCCGCGAGATTTCTAAAAAATTTTCCCACCTCCGGAAAATGTTCTCCTTTGACTGTTTTTCCCCGATTTTCATTTTTTTTGTGGATTTTTTTGTCTGAGGAAAACCGCCCGAGACAAAAGCGAAAAGGCAACGCGACGAGAAAGCAGACAAAGAAAGTTTCAGGGGTGTAGGGTGTTGGGTGGCGGGTGCGGGGGCAAGGGGCAAATCAATTTAATTAGTTTCTGACTTTCATTTACAAATTATGCATAAATCTGTAGACAGCGCCCCAGAGACCATAAATTAAGCGCCAGCGCCATCGCCATCGCCAAACTCTTGGCCAAAAACAGAAAAAAACCGGAGGAGCTTGGCTTGGAAAAAAAAGGAACTTTTACGTAGAACAACACAAAACAAACAACAACAAGAAAAACAACAAAACTTGTATCTAACTACGGGAGAAAGGGAAGGAGAAAGGCGGAGAAAGTCAAAGACGTGGATGGAGAAGCATTGAGGGTTGTACGCAAAATTAATTTGCGCTTTTATTAAATTTTCTTTTGCCGCTCTTCTCGCAGGACATGGCAGGACGAGGTGGGAGTCAGAGAGAGGAGGCGGGGGCAGGGGGCAGGTAATCACGCCCCCAGGGGAAGCCCAAACACACGCGGCGTATGAGCAATTTTTATCGAGCGTAAAAGCAACAAGCGAGCAAAAAAAATTAGAAAGAAAAAAATCAGATAGGGTGGAATTTTAGCCAAACGCTGTCAAACAGAAATGCAACCCCTTGAACCATTTTTTATACACGATTTATTTCCATTTTCTGCTCTTCCTTTATGTTTTTTAACATTCATATATTTATACACTTTTTCCTCCTCAATTTCTCCTTTTTGTTTCCCTGCACAAGACCCCCCCAGCCTTACGCTCCAATGCACTCTTCCAGCACAAAGTCGGGGGCCGCCGGGGGCCTAATGGGGAATATTAGAACAAATTTATATACAAAAGCCAACAGCAACAACAACAAGTAACTTGTATCGCCAGGACTTTAAGTGATAATTATAGATACAAGAGTTGTAACCTTTTCTGATACTTTTAATAATCCCTACATTATCTTCTTTTTTTGGGGTTATAAAGTAGCTTAGTTTGAAAGATTAAGGAAATAAATACTTACATATATCCCCTATTATATATTCCTTCATATTAAAATATATTAATCGTGCTTAAATTTAATTACTTTAATACCAGATAAATCTCTATAAGTACAATTGTGCTTTATGTAAATCTTATATACAAATTCTAATACATCTATAACATCCTATAATATCCTTAATCTATCTATAATCTGGCTATATCTTTATAAATCTATAAACTTAAAAAGAATATAAGATGTGTTCAACGTTTCATTTAAATTGTTGATTAACAAATAAAAGAATGCAGTTTTGATTATTTTCTAATTTAAAACCATTATAGAATCCAATACAAATTGAAACAAGTTTTGTAAACATAATTAGGGATATAATAAAGATCTAATATAAAAAGGATGTAAGGATCTCTATCATTATTAAGATAATAAAATAATTACAAATACTTTTGTCAGGTTCCTTAAGAGTCTTTTTTAAAACCCGGTAATATTTGGGGGTAATTTCTTATTTTTAGAAATTTAAACTGAAATTTTTGTTGAAATTGGTTTAGTTTTTATGAATAATATTTTGAAGTATATTTCATTTATGAAGCGTTTGGATTTTGATGACATTTTTTCGAATTTTGATATGTTTTCAGAGATGATATAATGTTAATCCTATATATTATATCCTATAATCCCCATTTTATAACAAAAGCTCCAATTTATCTAATTCTTTATAATTCCTTGTTTATTAGACCGAAAAATCCTCCTAAAATCGTTGAAATATCCTCCCCTTCAACACCATAAATCAGATATAGAATTTGTTTCAAAATTTCCCATTTCCCATTTAAATCTCTCACAAAGTGAAGTTTTTTGCGACTTTAGCGAAAGGTAAACGATCTAAAAATGGCAACAAATTGGCGGGGGAGAAAGGGGCAGAACCAGGGGGTGGGATGGGTGGTAGTGGGTGGAATGGGGGTGCTGGCTTTTCCTAACGGTAACCGCTCTATCAGTTACACGCTCTCATGGCGGATGATTCTGCAGAAAAAAAAACGACAACGAGAACGAAAACGAAACCGAAACCCCCTTCTCCAGGGCCGGGCGGCGCCTTAACCCTCCACTGGGCCCCGGGGGCTGCTGAAGCGACTAATAACACCCCGAGGGAGTAGCGAGCAGCGCACGGTGGGCGTGGCTGAAACAGCAACAGCAACAGAAAAAGCAAAGGCGGCGACTGCCAATGATCAAAGAATTTTTCCCTGCCATGAATTTTTTTCATATATTTTTTTTTTTCGCTTTCCAACTGGGAGATGTCGAGTTGGCAGAGTTGCCAGGCTAAATTTTTGTTATGACGGCGGAATTAATAATATTAAGGGTCGATTTTCGCAGCCGGGCTTGTCCCTTTTTTGTCCTTTATTTTGGTTTCGGTTTTTTTCGGTCTAGAGCCGTTGAGTTGATAATTTTTGCGATGCCACACCAGCAGCAGCGATGGGGACGCAAACGGAGACGCCACGACGTCATTATCAGCAAATGCCGCACGCCGCTTTGTTTGACAAGGGCCACCCCCAAAAGCAACCTCCCCTGATGGCTCTTGTTAAATATTTACAGTTCTGGCAAGTTTCAAAAGCGCCTTTAATTGCTGTCACTTCTGGATTAATTATTTACACAACCCGCAAAACACATAGAAGCTGGTTAATACCCTGCCACCGAAAATTTAATAAACCTAATTGGCGTCGGTAAGAGGGGCTTTTCGGGTTTCGGGTCTCGGGAGTGGCCGCGCAGCCTAATTAAATATTAATGTCCAACATGATGTCAATAAAAAATATTAATGGTTGAGTTACAGTTGTTGGCGGGTTTAAGGAAATTATAGAGAGAAGGATTAAGGTCCTTGGGGATGGGAGAATATATATACCCGGTACTGGTCTTGCCTTCTTTTCGCCTAAAAACTAGACTATTTCTGCTTTAATAGTTACAGAGAGTCTCTGGAAGTATCGGGTATAACTAACCAATTCATATCCCTCTCTTAAAGAATATAGAGAGGCGGTTTTAGATCCTTAGGGAAGCCAAAATATGAATACCCAGTACTTGTCTTTGATTTAAAATATGTTAATGGCTTTTTTTCGGCTAAAAACAAGACTATTCCTGCTTCAAAACTGGCTCCACAAGTACCGGGTATAAATACTCAATCAAAAACCTTTTAAAAGGCATAGAGAGGTGGTTATAAATCCCGATTGAAGCGAAAATATGAATACCCGGTACTTGTCTTTGATTTCAAATATGTTTTTAGCTACTTTAAGACTAAAAATTCAATTAAAAATTAAAAAACTAGACTATTCCTGCTTCAAAACTTGCCATTTTTAAAACAAAAAGCCTCTACAAATACCGGGTATTAATAACTAATAAAAAATCCCCCTTTTGAAGAGCATTTTCCCGTCGTTTGTGAATTTTCCAAAACCCCCACCATCCTTTGCTATTCGAGGCAACTGAATGAAAAGATCTCTCAGGATTCCCAGAAGGTGAAAGGCCGGAGAAAGGCAGGAGAAAGGCCTGAAAGCGTCGCGCGATAAGCGCCTCAAACATTTTTCCAAGCGCTTATTAATTGTGTTTGTCGAGTGACGACGGCGACGGCCTAAGCTCGCAGGGCTGCAAGGATGTTTGCCAAAGGATTATGCAGCAATGTCGCCGACGACGTTCCCAGGCAAACATTGGTTGGGAAAACTCGGCAAAAGGAACTCAGAAACGAAGCAACAACCCCTGCCACCTGCTGGGCAGCTAAAAAAAAATGAAAAAAAAAACGTAACATGGAAAAGATTTTTAATATTTGCCAGAAGTGTGGCAATAAAATCAATCGAGCTAATAACGGAAATTGCCCAAGGAGCCAAAAAGACGCAGGACCAGAATTTTGGGAAATCGAAAAACGCAGCGGGTCATCGTCCTTCGAGCACGTGGCCAGAGTCCTCGCAGAGTCCTCGCCCCTCAGCTCCGTAAAAAATGTACGAAAATATCTCCAGGATACGCCAGTTTCGATTCCGATTTGAAATGGCATAAATTGAATTAGACGGCATGTCCTCGGCATTTGGATTCTTCTATTTTTGTTCCTTTCGTCCTGCAGCTGCAAGTGCAGCGGAAAGCAACCACCAGACGCCACGACAGGACAGCATCCCTAATATTTTCTGGTCCTGGCTTTAGTCCTCCCCTCCAGTCCTTGGACTTTAATGCGTTTTCGGGCATTTTGGGCGTTGCCATAAAGCAAAGTAATATGCTCGCCCATCTGGCTAATAATCAAATCAATGGGCGTGGTCGTGTTTTTCGATTCGATTGCCTCGTGCCCCTTTTTTATTTCCGGCCCATCAATTATCGAAGGTCTTGCCAGGGGGTGCTATCGCTAGGCAGCAGCAAAGTTTCGTTTTTGACTTTTTTTTCGGAAGGTAAGTAATTGTAGGTTGTACGGGGAGTACGGGGTATCATACTTTAAAACGAGGCGAGCTTACCTAGATTTTGGTTTATATTGATAAGAAATCATAGATCTAATACGTTTAGCGAATGTCGGGTATCAAAAAATACATATTATACTTTTTGGTTAGTATCGGGTATCATACAGCTTATTCCGGAAGCTGGCGAATGGTGGTTTTGAGAATAGTAAGTACCTGGTATCATACTTTACAAGAATACGAGGTAACTACTGTATAGATTTTAGTTTATATTATGATAGGAACTCGTACATCTCTCGGGTTAAGCGAGTGTCGGGTATCATTCAATATATTATACTTCTTTACGGTGAGTACCGGGTATCGTATAACCTAAAATAAAGATTATTAAGTACCAGGTATCATTCTTTAAAATAAGACTAGGTAACTACTGCCTAGATTCTGATTAATTTGATGCAGGGAACTCGTAGAATTCTTTAGTTTAGCGAGTGCCGAGTATCATATACTTCTTTACGGCGAGTACCGGCTATTATATAGTCTAATTTATTTTAAATTGCATTTTTGGAAGCTGGCGAATGGTAATTTTGGGAATATGAAGTACAGGGTATCATAATTTAAAACCATAATTGAAGGAAAGCTAGAGTTTCCGATGACACGATACCTGGTACTCGTAGAAAACTAGTTTCTGGTAGAAATTGTTTCAAAATAAACGCTACTAGTAAGTACCAGGTATCATATATTAATACAATAATTAACGAGAAGGTATAAATCATGATAATTTGATACCCGGTACTTGTAGAAAACTAGATTCTATTAGAAATTTGTTAAAAAACACTCGATTTTACTAAAGAGTACCGGGTATTGTACAAGTATAAGGTAGAATACTCTTTTTCAAACCTTTCTCTCTTGAAACCAGATAAACGGTGATGTATTGTTATAGTAAGAATCGGATATCACTATTTAAGAGAAGAATATTGTTGGATATATGATATATATTCGTATTCGTACCTGATATTTGTGGAATGTTCGTGTATACGTAGAGTATCGGGTTTCGGAGAATGAAATCTCCATCGCAACCCCCCGCTGCACCTTTGAAAATATTATTCCCTATTATTATTAGCGCTTACGCTATATATGAATCATTATAATTATATAATCCCTTCGCTACCTCCCTCCCCACCCCTCCCCGCAGCCGTATTAATTTTCCGCCATAAAGCATAATGCTTATGATGGTCCTCGGGTCCAGTGACCGCCCTCAAGTTAATTTGCAACATAATCTTTTAATCTGGTTTTTGTGTCAAGCGCAGACCAACACAACAGCAGCAGGATGAGTGGGTGGATGGTCGGTGGGTGGTGGTCTCACGGGGTCCAAAAGGAAAAGTCACCCCGAAAATGGCACACATACTCGTAGTCGTCCTTGTCCGTCGTAGATCTCGGCTCATCATCGACATGACCGTCAACCCTTGATAGAGCGCAACGGTGGTTGGGATTTATGAAAAATTCATTAGTTCCGTGTGCGTTTCGGGCATCGACAGGATGACATATGAACCTAATGATGCCCCAGGCGCAGGACATTGTCCACTTTATGCTAAAAAAGGACATATTAAATGTGTGTGTCTGTATCCAGAAACGGAAATGTGAGCAATGCATTCGAGAATAAATACATCCGCCGCAGACATTGTAAGCCGCCTCGACTTCCTGAATTGGCCAAAAAAAAAAACGGAAAGCCCAAAAATGGCTAAAAATTCCATGGGGATGGGATTTCATTGATTTGAATTTTCCATTCGAATGCCTAATAAGTTGTCCTAATTGTTTCGAATGGAATTTTTTATTATTTTGGTTATTATATTAAGCCCCAAAAAAAGGACAATCGAAAACTAATCCCATTTTTTGCATATGTGCGAATATTTTTTGCTTTTTTCGATTTATTTGCCTTTAATCGGAATGTAATTTTTGTGCAAACTATTTTTGTGGCAAGTCTATTTTTTTGGGGGGACTTATCAGCGCGTGTTGCTCATAAACGAGCTCCGGGGAATACGATATCCAAAAAAAGGACGAAAAAAAAACTGACACACATAAGCCAGTCTACAAACACATATGCAGGTTCCGGAGTATCTGTGTGAGCTGAAATTCATCAAAATCCAATCAATCTTTCATTTAAACATTTTCATTTCGGCTCGTTGCGTTGCGCGGCATTCGCATTGAATGGAAATCCATACAAAGGGCCATCCGCCCCCGTCATGGGATGGGGCAAGGATGGGGGACCGACTGGGGCAAAAACAAAGAGGCAGGAGCGGAGGCCGGGGACGGGGCCGGAGTGCCGAAAAAAAGAAGAAAAATCCGCCGTAAAGCGCAAATATTTGCGCGTATAAATGGGGATGATGATAGATGGAAAACCAAAAGGCAGCAACACCAAAAAACGCAAAAAAAAAAAAAACGCGGAAAATCGAAAAAGAAAAGCGGAAAACCGCAAAAGAAAATGAGTGAAGGCAGGCAAATTGTTGATGTAAGTCAAATTCAAGAAAAACAATAACGAAAAAAGCGCCCAAAAGCTTTTAAAGATCCAGCGAGGCCCGAAATTATTCAAGAGCCATAAAATTCCTATCAATTTTTCGCGAATCCTTTGAAGTTTTAAAATTAGAATGGAGACCATCAAGAGAGCAGGAAATGTTGGGCGAAGGCGAAGCTAAAGATGGATATTTTATAAATAGATTTCAAAGAAGCCAAGGAGGAGTTTCGGAACTTCTATTCCATACAAGGCGCATGTTTTAGCTCAGAACATCGTATATAGATGTCCGATTCGAATCATAACTACAGATATTATTGGTTTCACTGAAAAAATGATGTAAAAAAAGTTTCAGAGAGATTGCTTTGAAAATAAGAAATCTAAGAATATTGGAACCGCTTCCTTTATCCAAGAACATCGTTAATAGATGTCCAATCCGAATCATTTCTACACATATTACTTATTTTACCTAAAAAACCGTGTATGAAAAGTTTCAGAGAGATTGCTTTGAAAATAATAAAAACTTAGAAAGGACCTAAAAGTTTTCCCCCGCCATCCAAGACCTTCCGTTTAGTTTAATGAGAAATTCACGAATATTGGTGAATCCATCTTGGAAATTGGTTTGGCCAAAAGGAAACGCTATAAATAAACAAAAGCCGCAAACAACTGGGCCAAGAACTGAAAGCGAAACTTGAAATTAATTCCACGGGAATCTGCTGAGCCGCCCACTGAAGCGGATGATGAGCCCGTATAGATATAAATATATATATATCTATATACTATATAATATATATATATTTGAGTATCCGGAACTGGAGGGGCATAAATCATATGGCCCAAATACAAATTTTATGACGCATCCCCAAACAATTTCCTTGCCCCGACTCTCAAGTCCCGACTCCGGACTCTTTGGGCTTTTTTCATTTCTCATTTGAGAAATGCCAAAGCAAACAGGCGGCAGGATGAGAGTCTCCTCCCATCAGGATGGAGACAGGAGGAAGGAGTCTCGAGTTGTGTTTACCGTTTTGCATTTAAAGCTTAATCCCGGCCAGGGAAAGCATGAATTTATAATTAAAAGTAAATTAAAAGTAAATAAAACCGAACCGAAGAACGACGAGCGACGAGCGAAGAACCCCAAAAACACAGATCCAAGGAAACCGAGCCAACCGGTTGGTTTCCTGCGCATAATGAGAGCCAAGTCCTGGCCCAGGACACCCTGGTTGGGTGGCATCAAAACAATATTTGACCAGGACCCGTACAACCATTGAAAGGGATATGGAAATGGAAATGGGAATCCATTGGCCCATCTCCCAAGGCTTCTCCCAACTTCAACTGTACTCCGCGTATAAATAAACAAAAACCGAGTAAAGTACAAAGTTTTCTTTTCCCTCGATAGTTATTTTATTTATGGATTTCGGGTTGGGAAAACAAAACGAGGAGAAACTCCTAATCGATTCGGGGATATACCAATTTCCGAGTGTCGCAAGTACAAGAATCTCTCGCCGAAATCAAATTGGTGTCAACGCATAATCAGATGCTGACCTCCCACTCGGATCCACATTTCCACACCCATGTCGGCGGACAAATTTGAATATCTAACAAGGACGAAAGGAGCCACATTAGCAAGGAAACGTAGAAAACAGAATTGAAAACAGAAGACACCCGAAGGAGAACGGAAGCGAAAAGGAAGCTGGGCAAAAATGGCGCACCAAAGTAGGTTAATGTGCGTCGATGTCGATAAAAATATATACTTTAATATATATATTCTTTGAGGGATATACACACATCCGTGCTTACGCATTATTTTGCATAGAATATGGCGCGGGGGAGGCAAGCCTCAATCTGTCGATGTCTGGGCGAGGAAAAATTTAAAATTCCAATTGCTCCACGGATGTATGTGGGTGAAGTCGGACTCCGTCTCCGTCTCCGCTCCGTCTCCTTCCCAGACGGAATGAATAAAACATTAAATCGGATTATAGAATTTTTGCATTTCCCGAAATTAACATGTTTATCCTGGCGAGCGGAGAAAGAGCCGCAACTAATTTGAATTGCACTAAATGAACAAGGCAGAGGCTAGTTATCGAAATGAGATGCAGGAACAATCGATTTTATATTAATTTAAATAAAAATACAACAATAGATACCCTACAACTAGCTTTTTCTTTATTTGGAAAGAGATTTTGCCTTTCTTCGATATTTCACGCATCTCTAGCATTGCTCCCACCTCTAGAATCAAGAATCGTAAGCATCCCTGCACCCAGACCCACTTCTAGCAAAACCTTACTCATTTTCAGCATGAAGATACAAGAATAACTATCTTTTCCTTGCTTTGGAAAGAGTTCTTGCACATCTTCGATATTTCACCCACCTTTAGCATTGCTCCCATCCCTAGAATCTAGAATTCCAAGCATCCCTCTAACCTCTAGCAAAGCCTTACTCAATTTCAACATGAAAATACAAGAATAGATAACCTACCACTACCTTTTCCTCAATTTTGAAAGGGTTCCTGAATCTCTTCGATATTTCACCCATCTCTAGCATCACTTGCATCACTCTCATCCCTAAAATCTAGAATCCTAAGCATCCCTCTAACCTCAAGCAAAATCCTACTCAATTTCAACATGAAAATACAAGAACAGATACCCTATATTCAGCTTTCCCTTGCTTTTCAAAGAGTTCTTGCACTTCTTCGATATTTCACCCACCTCTAGCATCACTTGCATCGCTCCCATCCCTAGAATCTAGAAACCGAAGCATCCCTGCACCCTGGCCTCCACCTCTAGCAAAACCGCACTCAAAGTGCTCGGCAAACATTTCCACTTGGCAACTTCTTGGCATCTCCCATCGACACATGGCATGCAAATTGCACAAGACCAAAAAACCAGACCAGATGGGGTTGGGGACGATGGGGACGATTGGAACGAGGTGGAGGATGCCACTTGACTGGAGCAATTAAAACAGACATCCGGCTAAGTGGGCGTGGCCTAATAGGGTTAAGCATTATGTCGAGGTGTGGGAGAGGTTCTTGCCAGGCGATAAGAGATCGATGAGAATGCAATCAGCCGAAGGAGAAGCCCAAGTGCTTTGCTGGCGACGTTAATTTGCGATGGAAAGTGTAAGGTTTATTTTGAATTTTAAATAGTTTTTAAACCCTAATATCTTCTGTTCTAGAAACAAACTCCAGATTGCGCAGATTTCGCATCCCTTTGAAAGACTTTGACGGACTGGCATCCGTTTGAAGTGCCATAATGGGATTAGCGTCTCTCGGTTTTTATTTCTTTTTTTTGGAGTTTTCCGATTTGGATCGCCAGCTGTCCGGGCGATGATATATTCCAGTGATGAGGGTGCAGCAGTTGCTCGGATCGCGGTCCATAATTAAGTCGACAGAGTCTTTCTTTCTTTTGAGGATAATTACAGGTTTGCTTCTGTAACACGAACGGTTTGTCAGTCAAAAACGAGATCCCAGATGAGTCACTCAATAACGATGTTGAGATAACACTTTGTACCTAAAATGTATTCTACAAATAAAGTTTAGTTCTAATCATGTCACCGCTTTAGCTAATCCCAAACCTCATTAGTTGAACTCCTGACTAATCGAGACTCGAAATGAATTCCCAGGAAGACAGATTACCAACTGTCGGTGATTGATTTCCAAATTGTGAAAAATTAGTTGCCGTTTGGCGCTTCGGTGTTGGCGGACTCGATCGGCATAATAAACCTTTGGCATTTATGACACAACCATCGACACTCCATCGACATGGCCGCACGACAAATAACCAAATATGCAGCCACTTTCCGAGCCTCTGCCGCCGCACTCTGACTTGTGACTGGCATGTGTAATTAGCCTGTCAACGTGGCAGTGGCAGTGGCAGCAGTGCCTCCCATGCCCCATCCCATGCCCCATCCTATTTCCCTCTCGATTTCCAGCTGGCTGTTTCGGTGGGGCATTGTAATGGCAATGATGACGCCAAATGCAGGCGGCGGCAAACATTATTTGATTGCCGAAAATGCAAATTGTCGAAGCCATTAACAGTTGCTGATGTTGCCACAAACACAACATCGACGCAGTAGCAGCAAGATGGGCGACTTATGCAACTTGCCATACATGGGTGTGGTTGCCCAAGACGTAGGAAGTCGTAGAAAGTCTAATTTGGAAGCCCTGCCAGTTCCCACACTTGTCACTTGTGAGTCTCCACAAAAGACAAATATCCTTCTCGGCTGTCGAAAGAAAAAGTAAAGACAAGTTTTTCCTGTCACCAGGTGAGAGGTTTCCCAACCACACACAGGATCCTTATCGGGGCAGTGTCCTTGTTTCTAATTTCTAATTATGTGTCCTGGGCGCGGTGCCGTGTACCGGGTGCCGGGCTGCATATCAATGCGATTTATGCCGTTCTCACCTGAGCTGCCGTGTGTGTATGAAAAAGTCATTAAAACGTAATAAATTAGGCCAGGAAGAGAGAAGATGGTGAATCGCAGATGAATCAAGTTGCCACTCGTGCCACATCCTTGCCACCCTAGTACGGGGTTGCCATGAAGAAAAAACTCACCCACTAGATGAAAAGTGTATTAAATTGATTTCACTTGATTTTCCCGCTTGTACTTTATTTATTTTGTTAGAAGCCCCGGTGCCTGGGTGGTGGGTGTCCAGTGTCCTGATGGATGGGTCTTCTCTCCTTCTTCCTCTCCCCAGTTCTGTATTCATTTCGCATTATTGCAAAATCCACACGAGCCAAGCCCCGGTCCCATTCTACACCCACTTTTACTTTATTTATTTTCTCCCTCGCCTTGGCGGGTAATGAATATCACGCGCTGCTTATTAAACCTTACGCATCGCTGGAAATCTAATAGAAAAATAGGCCAGGGAAGGAGTCCTGCCTGCTCCTGCACTGCAAGAAATCAGGTTTTTGCAAAATGAACGCTTAAAATGAACCAAGTAGCGGGTATCATTTCTAGTATTCATTTCTTGTATTCATTGCTCGAGTGAACTTTTCCAGGGGGGAGCCTTGCCACGGAAGGAGCAGGCAGGAGTGCACTGCAAGAAATCAAAGGTTCTTATGCAAAACAGGCTTTGCTTATGACTAAAATGAACGCTTAAAATGAACCAAGTAGCGGGTATCATTTCGAGTATTCATTTCTCGTATTCACTTGTCGACTGAACTCTTACAGGGGGAGCCTTGCCAAAAAACGTGCCATTTGGGTAATTTAGGCAAAAATATCGAAGGAGAGCTAGTAGAAAGAGAAAGCCTGAGACCCATAAAAAGAGACAGAGCTATAATACCCTGGAATGTGGAGAGGTCGCCTGACTGAGGTGAAAAGAGGTGAGAAGTGGTGTTTCCTTTTCCTTTATTTCTGTTTCATTTTTTTTGTGTTGTATTCTGCCACAACACGAATTTTTACTTCCTGTCGTCAGGTGGGCCAGGTGTAGAGGGTGTAGAGGGGGTGGTTGAGTGTCCTGGCACACACTCTGGAGTGTGTGTTTGAGTGCGTGTGTTGTTTTGGGGCAAATATTACAAAACACAAACGCCTGTTTCCGTTTTACTAATTCGTATGCTGTTTGCATTTGCATTTTGTAGGCAGAGCGAAACGGATGCCACAGGACTTTTTGGGGGGCGGCTATGGGTTAGGGGGTTGGGATAGGAGGGGGCTCTGTGCGTGCGACATGTATGAAAAATATCCTTGAGAGTCCGGGGATGGAGCTAAAGGTTTTCGGTTTGAGTGCCGCAAAAAGGAGGCAAAGTAAACGCGAAATCGAAAATATCGCGAAATTTCGCATAGGGTGGGGTGGGTGGTTTAGTGGGTGGTGATGGGTGGATGCCACCACCCCCTCCCAAAAACAACAAGCTGCGCCTTGTTGTCGTACATTTTGCATAGCTCAAAAGCATAAGCAAAGTGCCAAAATGGTTTGCGATGGGTTGGGTGGGGTTGGGGCGCCCCAGCACACACAGAAAAAAAAAGGAAAATTGAACGAAAAGGGGGGGTTTCCGGGTGGCAGGATGGGGGGTTGTGTGCCCAAAGTGCAAAAGGAAATTCATGCATATGTGAGTGGGGGAGGAGGTGGTGGGGAGCTGTGCCAGCGGAAAGCGTTGAAATGTGCTACAAATTGAATTTTATTGAAACGTGTTTGAAATTTTTCGTCAGACATTTCCACCGTTTTTGGCCCCAATGGAGTTGGGAAGGAGAGGGGGAACAGGACGAGGATATCGAGCAGGGGCTGAGGACTGAGGGGGAGTGGCAACTGTGCTTGTTTTGGGCCATTGTAGAATGCAAACACGGGCAATCGCCAAGTGTCGCACTCTCATTCCGCAGACATCGCCAATGGCCAAAAAGCGATGGGTTTTGGCTAGGAGAGGGGCGGAGGAGGAGGGTGATTTAGGAAAAGCACGAAAATAGGGGGCGTGGCAGAGTAGGGGGGACGCCTCCTGTCAGGCGGACAAAAGCAGCTGCCAGCGGGCAAAGAGCCGCAAAAAGATAGAGAGAGAGCTGGCAAGTGAGCAAAAACCTAATCTGCGACAGAGTTGTCACCCGCATTGCAGATGCAAAACGCACACAAGGCCAAGGGGCAACAGAGTTGCCTTTGTGCTCGAAAGAAACTCTCTGGAAGAGATATTTTCCAAAAAAAGAAGTCACTCGCTTCGATAAATAATTGAAATATTTTCCAGGGTTTCCATCTCAATGTATGATTCACCTTTGATTTAAATTATCTTTCTTTTCGGGTCTATGATTCACCTTAATTGAAACACAAAATCCATTTGGTTTGCCTTTGATTTGAATTTCCATTCGATGGTTTTTTTTTCTTTCAAGCTAGAAGCTCAAGGCTTCTGTTCCAGTAGCCCCAAAAATGCTATGACCCAGCGATTGGTTGGCGTTTCATTAGCCAAAGTGCCGACCAGGTTAGGTAACCTGGCCAAGAGCGACAAAAGCGACAAAAGCGACAAGCGACAGGAGACAGTGACAAATGCCTGAAGAATGGGAGTGAGAAATCCAGTAGCCCCGACAAAGATATATACATTTCGATTTCGATTCCGATTCTCTTTCACCTGTTTCCTATTTCTCTCTTTTTTTTTATTTCATTAAAATATCGACAAGTTGGAAATTAGTTGATTTGTATTTGGAAAGTCAAGACCAGCACTTGGAGAAACTAGAAACCCAACTCAGACTCTCCTACTCCTTCTTCTATCAATTTCTTTCAGTGCAAGTACAGGTAGAATTACTGGGCTGTGAGAAAGATGTTTGGAGACCTTCTTGGCCCGACTTCAATTCGGGTTCTGGGCCGATTCTGGGCCTTGTCAATCGGTGACTAATGTTCAGCAATTTGGCTAAGCGACAGACAGCGGAGAAAGGACGAGGACGAGTCAGGTAGGGATGAAACTGAAACGAGCCAAAATGCCAGGACAAAATCGTTAAAATGTTAACAACAAACTGACTAAAATAAATCAATGCGCTTTTCGTTATTTATTCCCTTTCGACTTTTTATTCAGCTCAAATGTATCCTGTATCTGCAAATGTATTTGTATCTCTGTATCTGTATCTGCCCCAAGGGCCACAATTTACCCTCTACTTTTATTTATTTATTTATTTATTTCAGGGTGTGGATGTGTGGGGATAAGTTTCTCTGACTCTGACTCTTATTCTGACTCTCATTCTGATTCAGAATCGTATTCGGAATTGGAGTCCGCATTCAATTTGTTTATCAGCAAGCAATTGAGTGAGTGTCACTGAATGAATCAAGTGCCAGAGTCCTTCGGTGTTCGGTCTTCGGTTTCAGGTGTCGGCGTTTTTGTCATTAGTTGCATTAACTTTCCGCCTGACAGTCAATTTCTTTTTCCTTTTGGCAGTCCGCCTTTCGCCTTTCTTGTATGCAAATTTGTTTTGTTTCAGGGACTCGCCTACTGCTTCCCGATCCCCGATAACCGCCGAATAAGCCGATACGATGACAACTCTGCTTAGCAGATACAATTTACCAAATGACGAAGGAGCCAATTTAAATTGAGTTTCGGGATAAGTATGCCATTATTTTTTAGTAGAGATACCCGGTACTGCTGGGGGTTTCTTTGTTTTGAGTGAAGGGATATCAAAGAGGCATGGTACCAGGTAGCATACATACGAGAATCTTTCTTTCTTGTAGTATAGATAACCTGTACCTTAGGGATTGGGTTTCGATTAAAAGGAAACGCGTAAAGTATGAGAGAAATACCGGGTAACTCATATTCGTTAAAGCAAAGCTATATTTAGTATTTATACCCGGTACTTGTGATAGCAAAGAGGGAAGTACCGGGTAGCATGTATTCTGGAAACAGGATTTCTTATTTTTAGTATACATACCTGGTACCTCTAAGATTCTTTATTCGATTAAAGGGAAACGGGTAGAGTATGGGAGAAGTACGGGGTATCCTTATTCGATAAAATAAAGGTATTTTTAGGTATTAATACCCGATACTTGTGGAAGTCTATTCGTTTTGAGAGGTTAGAGGGAAAAGGATGAAGTACCGGGTAGCAAGCATTCAAAGAACAGGGTTTTGTTATGCTATTTTGTATAAATACCCGGTACCTCAAGGATTTATTTTTGATTAAAGTGAAAAGGGGAAAGTACAGGGTGTTACTACCTTTTTTTACCTTTTTACCTATTTACACCTAAAATCCATCTATATAATGTTTTAAAGACCCTAGAGGTACCGGTTATCCTATATTCTAAAAAATTCAATATACTTTTAGTATTAATAGGCGGTACTAGCAAAATTTAAGAGTTTATTCGATTAAGGAGCGATGGAAGAGGCACGGGATATCACATATGGTATACGATAAAACAAACCTATTTGTAGTATTCAACCCGGTACTAACTATATAGGCCTCGTTAGCTGTAAGAAGTACCTGGTATCGTATACACCTCCATTGCTATCTTTTTTTTCTCTTTTCCCGAAATGAAAACTGACTCAGACCTTCTGGCATTCGAATATGCACTCAGTCATGCCTCGAATGTCACCTTTTGAATAAAACTGATAACACCCATGCAATAAATTTTCTTACTAATTTTCTTCGCCTTTCCCTCTGGCTTCGACCTTCGCCTGCTCCGCCTCCGCCTCCTTGATGAAAGGCAGGAAGCAATAATGGAAAAAAGTGACAAAGAGCTGGGGTTAGAGGAGAGTGTGTGTGAGTGTTTTGGGTGTGCGATAAATCAAAAATGTGAGACGGTTAAAAACAAAAGGCAACATCCGAAATATGTCAAATGATTCATATTAAAGTGCGCGGTTATGTTCGCCTCACTTGGTTATAAATCAAGCAACGATACAGCGCAGAATACAGAATACGGAGATACAGATACATGGCCACAGATAGTCAGATACTCAGATACAAAAACTGAAATACAGAAATACAGAAATGCGTAAATGTCGCCTGCGTTTGTCATTGTCGTTTCGGGTCGGGTCGGGTCGGGTTTGCATTGGAATTGAGGTTTCCTTTCCGAGAGTTTTGGATTGGGTTTTCGGATCCGAGTTGGGGTTTTTGGGGGGGAACTGAACTGAAATGGGAACCGTAAATGGAACTCCTCATGTCGCGTGCAAACGCGTTGATATATCGATTTGCCTCGGCTACTTAATCAAAATAATTCCGGCCAATGCGGCGGCACTGACAATTCTCGGAATTTTGATAGAGTCGCTGCTCCGGTTCGAATCGATGGCGTGCTGGTGACAAATCTTTGCCAGAATTGAGTTTCGTGGCAAGCCAATCTCGCCAAACACGTTGATAAATGCCTCACAGAAATAACAACTTTCCCGGAATAAACAAAATTCAAACCTAGTTTAGTGTAATAATTAGACTTGAACTCGCTAGAACTTCGACACACAGTTTGCATTTTCCAAAATTTATCTAGCAGAATTTTCGAGGCTCAAATTGCCCAAAATGTTACCCAAAGGGCCGCCGCCGTGCTTCTGAAGAGAAAACAATTGAGAACTTGCAGGATATAAATTCGGCGTTCCCGGAGTTTCCGGTGGAGCAGTCCTCCGCGTTTACCTCGGAGTCCTGTAAGCGTATTTAACTTTATTATTTATGCCAAAACTCGGCCCCATATGCGAGGTGTGTGGTGTGTGTGTGGCAGTGAGTTTTGAGCGCTTATTAATTTATAATACACTGCGGCCTTGCCTTGCCCTGGCTCGTGTTGCCCCAAAACTTTTGTATTCAATAAAATGCCGCCACCGTTCTCGTTCCCGGTTCTATTCTATTCTGTTTAATTTTTCTGCTCGTTTTTGGCCCAGAAAGTTGGCGGGGAAACTAGAATGTTTGCGAGTTTTGGATGCAACTCATTTGCATAAAACGCTGCTGAAACATTTATGCCCGCGAGGACGAAGCGGCTCGTTCTCTTGAAATATTTCTAATTAATGGATGCCGGGTTGCAGGAATGCCATATCGATAAGTTTTGGGTTTCTTTAAAACATATTTTATACCACAAAAACATTTGATTGATGTTTTGGTGAAAAACTCTATCCGGCTCGCAGGACCAACACCTTTTGTGTATCAAGACAACCCTCTTTTAATTGGTCTTTGGCAACCCTTCTGGACACTTAAGCTTTACCCCGAATTGGGTCGCCTTTTTTATTTTGTTTTGTTTTCAAAATTTATCGCCATCTAATGAGTCAATGAGCCACAAAGGAAAAACCACACACTAAGCACCGGCAGTTAAAGGGAAAAGCTCCGCCTGAACAAATGGGTGGGGAGATTAAGACCTAGCCGGAGACAGACAATGGGGCTGGGGCTGGGGGCGTTTCTTGGAAATCCAAAACTTCTTAAACAGAGCCCAGCGTTGCCCAAAATGTTGTTCAACCAGAAGAGAAAGAGACAAAGGGACTGGGGGGGCTGAGCTGAGCTGTGTCTAAAATCTCCGAGCAACATGGAACATAATGGCATAAAGCGTTGATAACAAATTTGCGCATTTCAACATGAATGAATCCTCCAGAGTGGCCTGAAACACACACACACATGAAAGGGGGTCCTGCGAGGGGGTCCCAGGACTGAGTGCACTCACTCAAGGAGTTATCAGGGGCGGGGATTTTTGGGGGTTGGTTGTGTTCTCGTCGTCGTCGTCGGGTAGGTGACATTGTTGCCTTAAGTGGCCAAGCGGCAAAATGACAAACAGACGGCCCAGCGACGTGAGTGGATCCTTGCTCCTGCCACGCCTGTACGCCTGTACGCCCCTCCCCCTGAACAGACCCATTCTCTGCGGGCCATGTAGCCGAGGGTCCGGATACGGATCCATGTCCATGTCCATGTCCAAAGTCCAGTCACGGCTTGCTGCCAGCATGTCAACATTTGCTTCGGCGCCTTGAGAAAAAGCTGTGGGGAAAGTGACCCAAAGGGGGGGGGGGGGGGGTTGGAGGGTGGCAAGGGAGGGGCAGGAAAAACCGAGGGACATCAGCCTGATTTTCCGGCTTGGCCTCTGTGATTTTTCGGCCGCCGTCGAGACAAGAGACACGAGATGAGAAACGCTGACGCAGATGGAAAAGTCGAAGGGAAAGTCAACAGAGCACTGAGAGAAATCGTTGGAGATACTAACAAGAATCCTTAAACTAATAGATTTCTGTATTGAAGATTTTCTTTCAGTGCATAATAGACAGTAGACAAAAGAAATCAGTGTGGAAACAAAAACAAGAACAATACGTGCAGGCTGCACAGGATGCCCCAAGGACCCAAAGCGATTGCAGCCTCCACACACACACGAGACAAGGATTCTTCTCTCCTTTCTTTCGCCGTCTCTCTCCCTCTCTGCTCCTTGACGCCTCTCCCTTTCGCTCCTCCGCCAGCTTGTTGACGTTTCATTTATCGTAATCAAGTGCGCAATCAATGCGAAGAGAATTGCACTTAACAGTGGCTGTGTCCCCGTCTCTTTCTCGGCCGCCCCCGGCCTTGTTGCCGTCTCTTTCCTTGGGCCGTCTTGTGTCTCAACTTCTAATTTACTTTGATTTGTTTGGGGCGCAAGGAGCCGACAATAAACTGTACAATCTATCGTCCTGACTGACAAACTGACAGTAGCTTTGATCCGGGCGCCCGAGTTCTGGGAAATTGTAATGCAAGGCGTCGATTATTTCGGTTTAATCGATTATTTCGATAGGTCAGGAGGGGTAATTATTTATAGAACTCGTGTGTTTCTTTAAATAGAAAACAATATGAAGGGTAATACTGAAAGAATTCCAAAGAAGCAACAATTTAATAGAAATCCTTAACAGCTTTGAAACTAATAATAAGTTCTGAGTAACAATCAAGCTTTAATCGATAATTTCGATAGGCAGGGTGGGAAATTATGTAAAGAAGAGAACAATATTAAGAAGAATATTGAAACAATTTAAAAGAAGCATTAATTTAATAGAAATCCCTAACAGCTTTAAAAAGGATTTGTAATTCTAAGAAACAATCGAGTTTTAATCGATAATTTCGATAGGTCAGATGAGCCAATATTTAAAGAAGAGAACAATGTTAAGATGAATATTGAAATAAAATTAAAAAAAAGAACCAATTTAATAGAAATTCGTAACAGCTTTGAAATCTTTTTTTATAATTCTGAGAAATAATCAAGTTTTAATCGATTATTTCGATAGGTTGGATAGACAATTTTTTAAAGAAGAGAACAATGTTAAGAGAAATATTGAAACAATGTAAAGGAAGCTTTAATTTAATAGAAATCCTTAACAACATTGAAACTGTTTGCACAGATGTAATATATAATCAAGTTTTAATCGATTATTTCGATAGGTCAGAGGGGCAATTATCTAAAAAAGTCATGAAGAATAATATTTAAGAGAAATATTGAAACAATTGAAAGGAAGCAACAATTTAATAGAAATCCTTAACAGCTTTGAAACTGATGTATAATTTTAAGACTAAATCAAGTTTTAATCGATTATTTCGATTATTTTCGATAGTTTGTAATAGAAACTCGGAAAATATAAACTCTTTCAGTATCTCCCTTACATTCAAGCACTTTAACCATAAAAAGCATCCCCATCCCGTCTTAAATTCTCCTCTAAAAGCGTCAAAATACTGCGATTTAGTGGCCGAGAGAACAGGCTGATAATGACAAAGCCACCCAGAAGGCAGGGACAGTACAGTCAGCACATTTTAACGCTGACTGACGAAACAAAGAGCCGCAGTAGGAGCAAAAAAAAAGTAGTAGTAGCAGATACACGAAGAAAGCACCAAAAAAAGGATGGTTGTGTTTGGCTAACCGAAAATCGTGCCCAAAAGTTTGTGGCCGGAGCGCTTGACTGGCGGGTAACTTTCGGTGGTCCAATCCCAGAATTCAGAATCCAGCATCCAGCAACCAGAATCCAGTGTCCGTTGTCAGTTTCGCTTCCCTTTTCCATCTATCTCCCAGATACAGTGTCTATGTGTGTGGGTTAGCCCGAGTATCTGTGTGAGCGCCTGCACAAAAGCGAAAACGTCGCGATATTGTCAGCGCCGCGCTAGAAAGCCCAGAGAAAAATGCAATTTCTCTACCAAAAATTTCCACGACGACAACGACAACGAAAATTGGATGAGCACTCCGGCGAGGGCATCTTCTCCAGCACCTCCTCCCTTTTTGGGTGGGAAAAAAAATGAAGGGGGTGGCCATGGGGGTGGCATTGTGGCAGTGGCAAGTCCATGGCAACTGGCAGACCGACGAAGCATACAAAATAACCACAAACCCAAGCTGCACATTATCTATGAATGTGGTTTTTGTTGTGCAGCCTCCGAGTGGGTGGTTTTTGTGGGTGGTGCACCCCCTACTCTATTCTCCTTCCCCCCTCCCACACTTCCGCTTACCACTTCTATGTACTTTTTTTTTCTGGTGCAGTTGGCAAGCAAAAATCGCAGAGGGGGCAAAGCCAAAGCGGAAATTGTTGAACAGAACTTAAATCTCAACGAAATTGTTTTTGGCGACAGTTTGTACGGGGCAGTCCTGCACTTGGAGAAAATATTTAATACATTTTTTTTCAAAAAGTACCGGGTATGAATATTGGAAAGAAAAAAGAAATATCAAGAAAAGGGGAGACACCACTTCCGCTTTAGGTTCTGTATTTTTCTGTCTTTCTATCTTCGGTTTCTTGTTTGTCCCATTTTTTTTTCTCTCTGTAAAGGATACTTTTCCTCCTCCTTTCCCCTCTCTTAACCGGCAATCCCCAGCCTTGTTAGCCGGGCAGCTAAATCGGAATCCGAATCATCGGAATCAGCAGCTGGAGCTCTGCATGTGCAAGTTACAAGCTGCATGTGTGTTTCCACGAAGCCACCCAGCGCCCACCCACTGCCCATGGGCCACCACCCACCAGCAGCCACCCCCTCATAGCACCCCACTGCCACGCCCACTACCCGCCTATACAACAGCCCTTTTCGGATTATATCTAGAGTTCCAAAGTCAGGTGCTTTTTCCAGAACGGCCTCCTTTGTTTCGGTTTTTTTTTTTCGATTTGGAACTGAATCGGGTTTTGAAAAAAAAAGAACAACCTGAATTTTTAAAAATTTTGAATAAATGCAGGAAGGATTTTTTGTTGAATTATTTAGGGGAAAAAGGCTTACATACGAGATCTTGGGGATTATAAAAAATGGATAGAAAAGGTGTTTCTTTTCAAGGATTTAAAAAAATCTTCGAATAGCGTTTTCCAAAACCAAATAGTTTTGAATATTTTCTATATTTTTAGGGTTTTTTAAGGGCCGGGTTGATAATTCCAAAACGATTTCTAAAACGCTTTTGGGTGGCTTTTCCAGTGGGTGGGTGGATGGTTTTGGGGTTTTCCCGGCACCGACATTGCAGAGATTTGCTGGCTTGGAAATTGCCCAACAAATTTCTGTTGGCGGGCCACAAACAACGCGACACGAAGAGGGAGAGGAGTGCGGGGCCTAGGAGGTCCTGGCAAAAGGACATCTATGCATACATCTTCCCTCTGCCGCTGTGTGTGTGGCCAGATTACTTACTTTTCGAGCGTTAGTCGTTAGTGCCGTTATTTCATAGTTGCCGTCACGCCCCAAACCGCAACTGTCACGCCCCCAAAAAAGGGGGAGGCGGTAGCCAGGAGGGGGAGTGGCTACTTAGGCTGCACAAAAGCGCAAAAGCCGTTCATTGATAATGTAAACTCAGCACAAAAATATCTCGTAGGTAGGCCAGGATTTTCCATCCACGGAAAGCTGAATGCGGTGGAAAATTCTGAGTGGGTGGTGGGTGGAAAAATTGTGTGAGAAACCAGGCCCAGACCCAAACCGGAGAAAGGGGCAACATTTATGAAGCCCCGTGCAAAGTTTTGGCCAAAAAAAAGAGGCAAAAAAAATTATGTGGCTATATTTAAAGTTTGCCGGGCTTTTGGGCCATAGTTTGGGCACTAGACTGCCTAATACTTTTTCAGTTAACTAACGAAAACTTTTCGCCATATCTATATATGGTACACACAGATACGTATATACTTGTATGCATATATGGTGTGCGGTTTGGCCTCGTTGGGTTTTTACGGTTACCAAAAAGGATGCCCAGGATGAGAGTTACCCACGAAAAGTTAAAGATACCATACTCCTCGCTACTCGTACATACCTGCAAGAGAAAGAAGTACAAATTTGAATTAATCAACTTGTAAAAAAGGATATTCTTATCAGAATATATCAGTTTAAATGTCCTTAAAATTATTAGAGAGGTATTTCTTCGTTATAAATAAGATATCTTACTTAGAAGAGAGCTTAACTTACATAGAAATACGACGGAAATGTTTTTAAAGTAATTCCTTTCTTATGTTTAAATTCTTAATATTTATATCTGAGTTTCTATTAAAATCCTTCAAGATTTATTTATTTTTTTAATCGAAAACATAGTCTTATCGATCTTTATCGATAACCGATATATAATTCTGAGGGTTTACAGGGTTGTAAGTGCATTTTTTATGCTTTTCTCAAATCGAAACCCTAAAGTAATGAAAAAAAACTAAAGCCAACCCACATTTGAGGCCAAGACCCCGCCTTTATTCAAATACAATTCCGGTTCTGCATTATTGGAAGCATTTGGAGAAACCACATTAATTTCTGAAATCCGGAAACCCACCCACTTGGGTTTCCTTCTGGGTGTTTCACAAACATTCGACTCATTTAGCACATTGTTCAAACTCGAATATAGAGTGACACAACATCAGAAAGGACTCTTTGGGAAAAGTCATGAAAAAAAAAGAGACGGAGACTAATAAAGGAGAAGTTGGCGGCAGGAAACAGGACAATAAGAACACCGTTTCGGAGGAGTAATTTTGCATAAATTAAGCTTCGACAAGGTCCGACACAACGGTATCGCTAATTACACCATAATGTCCAAATTTAGAGGCGAAAACAAGAATAACACAAAAAAAAAAGAATAAACTAGGCAAGGGCTCGAACTCGAACTCGGGCTTGGGCTTGGAGTTTCGCCAAAAAAAAGAAAAGGGTGGGGCCTGCACCAAATTAGCATAATAACCTCTAATCATACAAACGAAAAAATTAAATAACAACAAGAGGGGAGTTGGGTTTAAGGATGAGAGAGTTGGGATGTGGGATCGGGATCGGGAATGGCTGGAAATATGCTAAGTAGGCACACGACCAAACCGACCAATTTTCGTTGGTTTTTCGTTTTTTTTTCGCCCCTTTCCAAACGTTGAGCACTACAAGCCATTAACGCACATTAGCAGAACTTGGAAATTTATTGCCGTCTCGATTTTTGTAATTCCGAATCCAGAACTCGGGATCGTGAAGTCCGTCAGGGGGTTGTATGGCTGCCTCACCCCTTCGACACAAAAAAATCAACAAAGCCCGCGAAGGGGGTTGTCCTCCTATTTTTTGTGTGAAAGTGAGCGTGAATCGAAGTGGATTAGGGATTATTGTTTTCTGTAGGACAGTGGTTTAAAATTTCAAATGGAATATAATATTATATACGGTTTTTTATTTCAGAAACTTCTTCCATCAACATTCCTCGAAATACCCATTTTTTCATATTTTTGTTAACCAAATAAGTTGATTTTTAAAAGAATTGGTTTAAAACTTAATGATTTTAAGCAATAGTAGCAAGACAAGCTTTAATAAAACAAAAAAACCTCTTTGGGGGACAAAATACCGGTGACGAATGCACAGACAATGCCCAACATATTTGAGATACATTTTTGTGACGAATTCAAGTCGTAATAATTAATTTTACATTTTGAAGAATGAAAAAAATGAGTTTAAATTGAATGAAAATCAATGCTTTCATAATAAAAATCCCTAAAAAATGGATCTTAAAACTTAAAACAAATAAAATCTTCCAAATTTCTTTCCTTTAACCACGTTTTTTTCCAGTTCCTTTTTAAATATAAAAATTTAATTCTGTAATTAAATTCCGAGAACAGGAGGTTTTTGCCGGCTAACAAATTGCTTTCACACCACTGTCTGACATTTACAGATTGTAGAATGATTTTGCTAATTTGTTTGCCCGCCCGTACAATGTGTTGTGTGTTTGTTCCTGTCCTGTCCGAGTAACCCTTAACCCCTAACCTCCTTGGACTCGTACCCCTTCCTCGATATCCTTTTACCCAGAAACAGCTGCATTTAGGATGTGCCAGAGGCAAGGCACTTGGTTAAAGGCACACGTGCGAAATCGCTCAAGCCAAATGCAGTTAGCCGGAGCAGGAGCATTCTCCATTCCGGCCACAGGACCAAGCACACGTGCACACGGCGAGAATGCAATACAAGATGAATATTTCAGCAGGACATGGCATGGCCGGGCAGGATCAAGGATAACGCAAGGAGTGCTGAAATCAACGCTAGCCCATAAGAAGAAAATTGCATTTCGCATTTATCCAAATGCATTCCCCTTTTTTCGTGTTTTTTTTTGTTGTTCACCCCCTAAGAGGTCCTTTTAACCCCTCACACCTTCTTGTACTCCCCGCTTAGAGGTACAAACATTTAGCTCGTGTTTAACCCTCGGCTCAGTTAACAGTTAACAGCTGAGAAAGAGAGAAAGGTTGGGGCGAAAGAAGAGAGGCTACCCACGACAGAAGAAAAAGGGTTAATAAAGCCAAAAAAAAAGAAAAGAAAGAACGAAAGAAACGGTAATTCAACAGCAGGCATTGCTCCGAGGGGGCTCTCGCGTTCTTTAACCCTAAAAAAAACTAAAAAATAAATAAAAAATATAAATAAAACAGCACGGGTCACGACGCGAACCCTAGAGGGTCTTCTCTTCCGGGGTTTCTAGGGGCCCTCGACTCGGGGTTCGTTGCCCAAAAGGCACCTGTTGTCTCGAGAATAATTAAAACGGAAAGGGATCCTCTTTTTTTCGACTGTCAAAATAATGATCGACATCATCAGGAAGACTCTATCTGGTTTAATTAGGGAGAAATATTGAGGTTAGGTAATAAATTCTGAGATCCTTTACACTAATTAACAATTATTTTTACGATATATTAAGATTATGTTGCAAAACATCAATTATCCGAAAAATAACTATCGATTTTTGTTCTTTTGATGATGATTCGATAACAAAAACTATCGATTTCTATTGAAATTCTGAGATCCCTAACACTAATTTAACAATTATTTGGACGATACTCCAAAATTATATTCAAAAACATCGATTACCGAAAAAATAACCATCGATTTTTTTATTTAGATTCCAATTCGATAACAAAAAGTATCGATTTCTATTAAAAGCTTTAACCTTAAATTATTAAACTTTAAGGAAATGGAAGATTCTTTAATTTAGATGAAAAAATAAAAACTACAAAAATAATTAACTCTTTTTATTTTTTGTTATTTTAACTTGAACTGCAATCGTGTAACTGTAACTGTAACTACCTAGTTAGGGGTATTTTTTTATCGTTCCATCTTCCACTCGGTTCCTCTTTGGCCCCTTTCCCCATTTCCCCATTTTTCTCCATTTCTCCGTAGTTTAATATTTTTTATTTTTATATTTTTTTGCCCTCCGCGCTTTAACCCCAACCCTTGGCCTTCTGTTCCACTTTGTGTGCGCTGCAATTCCGTTATTTATGCGCGGCCCGTTTCCACATATCCCGATATATATTCTTTTATATTATTATTATTATTCTTATGAGGCAACTCCTGCTGTTCCCAGTTCCCAGTTCCCTATGCCCTGCTCCTGCTCCTGTTACTATACTGTTGTTTCTTACTGCCACGGCTGTCGTTACTGCTGCTGTTTTTTATTTTCCTTTTTTTTTTATATATTTTGCTTTCTTTTTTTCCCCTGAATTTTTTACCCGCTTTCGTTTTGTTTTCGTTCGTTTTGTTTGCGCCCCATTTGGCTGTTTGTATTCATTTCGAATCTTCATTGCCTTTGTTTTACAACAATTGCATGCCACATTGCTCCTGCTGCTGCTCCTGCTGCTACTGCTCCTCCTGCTCCTGCTCCTGCCTTTGCTTTTGCTTTTGCTTTTTCCAATACCCTTTAAAAATGGTATCAGAGGTGGAAAAGAGTATCCACGTTTTGGGTAAAACAGCAATTTTTTAACCTTTCATAAAATAAACAATGTCTTCCGTCACTAAAATTAATACCAAATAGTTTATGCATTATTTCTTCTTGTTTCTGGTTAAAAAGACATTTTTTACTTTCCAAAATATCAACAATTTCTTTCGTTTCTAAAACTAATATCCAATAGTTTATGCATTGATTGTATCTTCTTGTTTTGGGTAAAAAAGTAATTTTTAAACTTTAGTTTAATATGTAATACATATATATAAATATGTAATATATAATATAGTAATATTTAGTAATAATATACATAATATCATATAGTTTAATAATTTAATAGAAATGGATAAAGGATTCTTAGACCCGAGGATTTTCTGTTATCAAATCGAAATCAAAAGAACAAAAATCGGTAGTTATTTTTCTGATAATTGTTGTTTTTAAAACTAATATTAGTATATATCGTAGCAAAAAAGTAATTTTTATACTTTCTAAAAAATAAACAATTTTTTTCGTCACCAAAAATGATATCAAATAAGTTATGCATTGATTGTTTCTTCATTTTTTGGGTAAGAAAACAATTTTTTAACGTTCCAAATAAATATAAACAATTTCGTCATTAAAATTAACAAAATTAGCTTCAAAAAGTTTATGCATTGCTTGTGACTTCGTCACCGAAATTATGGCTTCTTTTTCTTTAATTTCTTTCACGATTTAAGTAAATAATCTTTCTTTTCAAAACTGTGACTAAAATTTAATATTTTTGTTACTGTTTTTTATGCTCTGATAAAAGTTTTTTTATTCTATATATTATTGGTGTAAATTTTACCAGTTTTATTGGCGATTTTTTCCCTTTTTAAATTCCCAAATTTTGAAATTAAAAATTGTGGCTTATAATTTCAAGACATTAAACCCAGAAATTGCTCTTAAATTTCTTTTCAGTTCTTCAATCTCAAAAATATTTTTCTTCTTTTGCTGAGTCCTAAGTTCTTGAATTTTCTTTTTAATAAATTATTTTTCCCCAACGTAGAGTATTTCCTAATTCGGTTATCCTTTTCCCTTCTTATTTCTGTTATTTTTGGTGCTTTGCTAAACTCAGCATTTAATTTTAGTTGGCCCAAAGGGTTGAGCAGACGACGTCGACGACTAGGAGGACGACAGGACGACAAGGACGATGAGGACGAGGACTCGGGTGAGGAGCAGGACGACAGTCAGTTTCGGTTCTCTTCAGTTAGTTCGCCTTTCGAGTGCGGATTGTGTGGGGATGTGTGGATGTTTTTAGGGTAAAACGCTTTGCATTTTATTTTATTTCTCGTTCTCGTTCCCGTTCCCGTTCCCGTTCTCGTACTCCTTGTTTGCCACAATAAAAAGGGTGAATTTTTATATATTTTGCCATAAGTTTTTATGGCTTCCGTGTGTGGCGGCTGTCGGGATCTGTCCCTCGGTCCGTCGGTCTGTCCGTCCGTTAACCCTATTCTAGGCTACAGAGTGAAAAAAAAGACATCTGCTCTAAAAATAAATATTAAAACTGAAGAACATCTAAATCATGATGATGTCCTTTTGAGTATTTTCCAAAATTTGTTTTCGTGCAATGCCGGGAAAGGCATTTTCTGGCCAAAAGTTAGTCCAGTTGGAGGCGTTGATTGGCAGAAGGGGGCGTGACTTGCGGTGTGTCCAACATGACGCGCCTTTACACTTAAATGTTTGGAAAAGTTCTCTTCTTTTTGGCTGAAAATTTCCTCCTTGTTTTGCACTTTTAATTCGGTTTATTTGAGCACAATTTATGAGTGTCTGTGTGTGTTTAGATTTTAATCTACTTTTGCCCGCTGCAGCTGCAAAAAACTTTTAGCCCCCTACGAGCCTCGTCCGTACACCCCAACACAAAAAACTAACCAAAAAACGAGCCAAAAGAAAAGAAAACACCAACCCGTACGGGGGTAGACTCTGTTTTTTTGGTTTCTGTTTCAAAATTAAGCAAAAAAGTGAAGAACCTTTTGGTTGGGGTACACTTTTTGTTGAAATTTTTCGGGGGAGAACTACTCCTAATTGGATAACAAATTTCGAATGTAATTTGATGGCCTCACAGAGGAGTCAAAGGGATATCAGCAAGAGGCAACCTATCCTTTTAAGCCTCGTAGAGTCGCTTAACTTTAAAGCTAGAGCTTTGGGTGGAGATCGGTGGAATATAACCCATAGTTTCCCCGCTTTTCTTTGTTCTTAAAAAAGAGTCTTTCAAATAATTAATAAAACAGCAATGGAAGTACCGTCCAGGCCATCGAATTACACTCGAACCGGAATGGCTTAACCATTAATTTAGTGACTAACTCCGATGATTGCCCACACACAGAGTCTAAAAAAGGGAAATTCATATTCAAAACGTGCCTGGCATCGATGGCGATTGCAATTGCAGAAATTTTTACGACTCCTTGGAGCAAAAGTGGAATGCAAAGTGCATATAGCTTCTGTGATTCCTGAGACTTTTTAAGTATTCTTTGACTTTTTTTTGTTCTTTTCATTACTTGATTTTTTTCACTGTAATTAAACAGAAGATTGTGCAAAAATGGAAGGATGGGCGATGGGAATGGGAATTATGTGTTCGCTCAATTAGCAATGCCGAACATTTTTCACATCCTTATTAAGAGAGCTGCTGCTGCTGCATCGCCTCCTTCCTTCTTAAGACTCTTTTGTTGCCGGATTTTCCGCTTGCCATATAAATTAATTTTCAAAAAAAGAATACAACAAAAAATCGTATATATAGTTTTAATAAAGGAGAGGAAACAGGAACAGGGCATCGGACATCGGACATCGAAATCCCTACCGATTGTTCCATATCGCGGAGGGAGTGGCCACCGCCCAGTGCGTTTTATTGGCATTATCCAGAAGAAGAGGGAAAACAGTTGGAGAATAAAATAAAAAACAACATAAAACAGCCCGCATCTGACACATCATAACCATAAAACGTTTTCGATTCCAAAACAGAAACTGAATCCGAATCGGAATTCCAACGAAAACGCCCATTGAATTTCTTTCGTTTTATATGCAAATTGAAAATGAATTCCAGTTTATATATTCTTCGGCTCTAATCATCTGTGGGCTTTACGGAATGCCCCATAAAAATCCCATCTTACTTGACTTTGAAATTTAATATTTTCGGTGCGATGGATGGGACATCACCTTTCACCTTTAAACGCATTTGACCCGCGGCTCCGACTACGGAATTGGCTAATTACAAGTCAAACACAGCCTCCCATTCCCTTAAAAGAGAGGAAAACCCTTTTATTTCAAGTATTAAGTTCACAGCCGTACTTGAATAAATCAAATTCCATGTCAATTTTAATTGCAATTTAATGATAAACGATGTCCGAAAGCCGCGGCCTCTTTACAAAAGGGTTAAGTTTTCCAAGGGGGTGGCTGATGGGTTGGATGGGCTGGATGGGTGGCGCTTTTTCCTCAATCAATAAATGCGGGTGGGTGGTCGTTCCTTAACCCTCAGCCCTCTCTTTGTTGCGTTTTAATTCTCCATTGCTGATTGAATGGCGAGACCAATGAATTCCCAGCGGAGCTCAGACATCGACTGTCGAAGAATTATGAGAGAATAAATTCCCATTCCGATTCCCATTCCGATTGCACATTGCAATTGGATCTAAGAACTCCTCCTCCTTTCACGGCTTTATTAATTCAATTAAGCTCTTCAAGCTCTTTCAATTTCAACTTCAGTTTCAATAATCATGCAACACGAAAGTGCTGAGTAAAAAAATGAGCAAATTGATGGCAATTAATTGAGTTATTGATCAAAAATTAAGCTATCGATTTTATTTTTGATGGCTATTGTCGATATTTATCAATCTTTTCTTGCTAAAATATCGATTAAATTGATAAATTCATCGTTTTCTTACATTTTTTTTACATATTTATGCATTTGGAATTGCTTAAAATTGGTTTAATTAAGCAAATTGATGGCAATTAATTGAATTATTGATGAAAAATTAAGCTATCGATTTTGTTTTTGATAACTGCTTCGTTTAGACTTCGATATTTCCGATATTCTGTTCTTAACATATCGATTATCTCGATTAGTTCATATTTCCCGACATTCTTTTACATATTTATGTATTTTTTATTCCTTGAAATTATTTTAATTATAGAAATATAGAAAATAGAAAAATTAAGCTATCGATTTTATTTTTGATATGTTTTGTCGATATTTATCAATCTTTTCTTCCTGAAATATCGATTAAACCGATTAATTCATAGTTTCCCGATTCATTCTTTTACATATTTATGCTTTGTGTATTCTTTAAAATTGGTTTAATTAAGCAAATTGATAGCAATTAATTGAATTATTGATGAAAAATAATTTATCGATTTTATTTCATTAAACTATTTCCATAGATTTCGATATTTTTCATCTTCTGCTTCTAACAAATCGATTAAGTCGATAAATAGACCCTTTTCTGACATTCTTTTACATATTAATGCATTTTTTATTCCTTAAATTTGGTTTAATTATAGAAAATGATGAAAAATTAAGCTATCGATTTTATTTCGTGTAAATGTTACGATTAGACATCGATATTTTTAATATTTTGTTCTTAAAATATCGATTAAATCGATTAATTCATCGTTCTTCGACATTCTTTTATATATTAATGCATTTTTTATTCCTTGAAACTGCTGTAATTTTTATTTAAATTTATTTTAAATATCAATTATCGATTAAATCGATCCTTTTCGAGCTCCATTTTGTGCTGCATCGATTGCAGGAGTTCTAAAAGACTCCCTAATAGATCGAGACATATTTTTTGATGTAAGAAAAAACCTGTCGAAAAAGCAATTCCCCGCCACACAAAAAGCAGGTCAAAATTTCCAATCTGGCCCACACACCCAATGCCAAATCTCTTTAATCACATTAAGCTAAGAGGTCTGCTCATCAACCACCATCGGGGTATAGAAAATATAGAAAAGTAGAGGGTATCCCAAAGGTGGGGGTATCCCAAAAAAAAACCAACATACAACAGAAATGTTTCTTTTGATTTTGTTTTTTGTGTTTTTTTTTTTTGTTTTTTGAAAAGCCTCGGCACACAGGTGGGCTCGATGCTTGTTGAAAGCTGTTGTCGACGCAAAAGTTGCCTTCAGTTGCCTTCATTATGGCCATTACCGAAATGATGATGATCAGCATCAGCATCAGCATCAGCGCCATCATCTTCATCATCGTAATCGCAATCGCAATCGTAATCATCGAGTTCATTGTGGTGCGATGTGGTCTGTGAGCCTATCACGTACATTCGCCATCAATAACGCGACGATTTAACTTGTCTCGTTCTGGGCCCGGGCACGTAGTAGTTCGCCAGTAGGTTGCCCCTTGGCCCTGAGGAAAGTCTCCGCCCTCGAACCACCTACTCACCACCCACTCAACCCCGACCCCTCCTGGCAGCGCCAGCACGTCCGTGGCCCATACACGTGGCTCTGGACTAAGCCCCTTCCTCCTACACTGCCACAAAACCAATAAATAAATAAACTAAAGCAGGTGGATCAGGCGGAGGATCAAGAAACAAATATATAAGAATTATAGCAGAGTCTTGGAAAAGCGATTCTTTTAAACGATTCTAAAGTATACAAAATATTAGTTTAATTCTTTTTATTTATTTGATTAGATATTGGAGAGAAAGTATTACAATTCTTTCGAAGATTGAGGTTTATAAATGGATTTATTTATTTTAAGAGAATACGAGCGTTTCTATCGTAAAGATTTGTTTCTTTCCAAGATCTATCACTGCAAACTTTACGTACTTTTAAATACCAAGAGATCTTTTTAGTCTCATCTTTTGTCCCTTATCAAGGACTCTTTTTACCGAGAAAGTAACAGCTCATACCCGGTACTTCTAGCAAAAACAATTGTAATACTTTTATGAAACAAAATGCTCTTAGCAACAAACAAAGTCACATTATTCCTTTCAAAATATACTTGAGGTCTGAAAACAACACCTTACTGAGTAAATGACAATACATACCTGGTACTTCTTACAAAAAAAATTGTAAAATAAGGAACTCCTAACAAAAAAACAAACAAATAATAACAAATAACTCTTTTTAAAACCTTCCTGTATATTCTAAAGACACAAAAAACACCTTCCCGAGTAACTAACAATGCATACCTGGTACTTTTAGGAACTTTTTTATATTTAAAGCTTTACTAAACTCCCCGAAATCCCTGCTATTGCCACACTTTTCCTCCAAGTGTATTTTTTAGGGAATCGCTGATGTTTATTCCTACTTTGTTTATCGATATAAATATTGGCAACTTTCTCACATTTCGACCTGGCACGTAACGCCGTCACAGACAGTCAACCGTAAGCACAAGTCACCCAACCCAAGCCCACCCGCTGGGAGGGAGTACCACCACCTCCAGGAGCACCTCCACCCCCAGGAGCACCACCAGCACCGCCAGCACCCACCCGGAGGGTGAAACCTTCGGTCTACAAATCCACTTAGCTGCTAATTGGCGGCAAATCAGCTGGCTAAAGCCTGTTTCTTCTGTTTTCTTCTCGAATCTCAATCGGTATCGGTGTACCTTTGTATCTATGTATCTTTGTATCCGTGTATCTTTGTATTCGTGTATCTTTGTATCTTCTAAGCCAGTGAGGAATCGCATCACGTGCAGTATCTGGTTTTTATTTCCCTGTCTATATGTACACGTTTTTTTTAGAGTGTTTGTTTCTGTCCAAATCCATTTGAGGAAAGAGCTGGCTTCGCTTTTATTTTTTGCCGTTTTTTGTTGCCTTTTTTTTGCGTTTTTTGTTGTCGTTTTTTTGCCTTTGCGAAGGCTTTAAAGCTAAACCGGAAAAATCAGGAGGTCCCGAGAAGGGTGGCAGGGACAGGGCTACGTGGTCGCGGCTTTTGGGCGCCTGGGTTTAGTTTTTTTTCTGTTGCGTTGCCTGTGTTTTGTGGTCACTTTTTGGCCGTCTGTGATGGTCGTAAAAATACCCAAGAGATGTCGAAGGCATGTTGCAAATTTCAAGCTCAAGTCGGAATGGCAGCCAAAGTCTGTTCTCCTGTCCAGGCATATATATACATCGTGTGTGTGCACAAAAAAAACACATAAAACTTGCCTGTTTGGACTTCAAATGGTCAAAATGTGGACATTGTTTGTGGCTGTCTCGAGTCTCGAGGAGGCCTTCCCAGCGATCTCAAGAAGGTATTCTATCACTAATTTCCTCGAGCCATCTTTTCAAGTCAATCTAGTGGAATTTTGAAGTACAACTTCGCAAACCCAAACCTATCCAGCAGCTGCACTTCCTATTCCTACCCAATCCCTCTATCACTTGCACGCACTCTCAAAAATTCCAGCTTTTCTTTTACTTTTTCCTCTCAGTTTTTTCTCGGTTTTTTCCGATTTTTTACGAAAAGTTTGCGTTTTAGCTTTAGCCAGATTTATGTTTTCCTGCTTGCGTTTGCAGAATTGTTTTCGGAAGTTTTTTGTGCAGCATCATGGCACTCGCACACACACTCGGAAAGTTCTTAAAAAGATGTAACAAAAAGGAGCAGAAAGGAGGAAAAAAAGTAGCAAAAAATTAGCAAAAAAATAAGCAAAAAAAGTAGCTAAAAAGTAGACAAAAAATAAGACTGGACGAGGGCGAGTCCGAAACATTGAAGTGAGGTGACCGCAAAATATGTTCAGTAGCATTGATGCGCCTTTTGACCCACGACCTCTGACTTTGACACTGAAAGTGGATCTGAATGGGAGACCAGAGCCTGATTAGCCACCGAAATACACTCGAAAAACAGATAGAGGCAGGCTTGTTACAGTTCACAGCCAATTAAAAGCCAAAAACATGGATTTTTTCTAATACCCGAAACCCAATTAGAGGTCTTGTAGTGTTGAGAGAAAACTCCGAGTTCCGAAGCCCCAGGGGTTAAGACCCAATTTTACTTTCGCCTTCACCTTTAGCTCCGTCCCCGTCCAATTAGTACTTCAGATCCTTGTAGTTTATGTTCTATTCGATTCGGAGCTCCAACTCCTGTTTCGAGAGTTTACCTGGCCCCCAGGGGGAAATCGCATCGAACATGGAATCGGACATCATTAGCAGGGTGTGTGTGGAGGATGGTGTGTTCTAAGATTTAAGGACCTCCATCGAAAGTGGAAGGACCCGCAGGCAGATGAGGTGACCAAAAGGAGTCTCAGACTGCAATTGAGATGGGTGCCAAGTGCGGGAGTAACACAAGAGGTCCTTCACTCGAGAGGACCCCAACAACAAACAACAAGATGTCATATCATCTCCGAACCGTTAGTCTCATTACGGGACTTTGTCTCTCTCCTTTTGTTCCGCTGGCCATTTTGTTTCATTGGACTTTTGGTTTTGTTTTTGTTTTATTTTTGTTCCTGCCTGGCTTTGTTTTTGTCCTTGTTTGGCGTCTCTGTGAGCCCGCATTAATCAAAGGTCTTTGGGTTAATGTCTCCCAGCCAGCTGACGGGATGATATCTTTATAAATACACCAGAGGTGGGTTAACTAGACGCGGGGATTCCATAAATATTAGATATAAAACTGTGACAAGAGATTCTGAAAAGGATTCATAGATGAAAGTTGGTCTTTTCCATCATTTTTGTATGATACCCGGTACTCGGTACTTGAATTTCGTGAAGATTACCGCTCAAGGAACAAATACAAGCCTTTTTTGAAAGTCTAAATGGGAAATAATGGGTTTCTAAACCATAAATGATGTTAAATATAACAATTTTAGGAAAACTATATGATACCCGGTACTCCTCTTTTTTCTTTTTTGAAGATAAAAGTGAGTTCTCTAAGCAGAATGCATTTTTTGTAAGAAACTCTATCTCTAGACTGATAGATACATTGATAGATAAAGGTTTAAGAATAGTATACGATACCCGGTACCTCTAAAACTTATTTTTTAAAGAAAAAAACAGGTCTTGCCTCAAAGAAGAGGCCCTACAGCTCCCAACTACTTCCTCTTTTTGTGTAAAAGTCGACAACATCCGGTAGTTGGATTGCAATCCTCCCTCGACCTATTACTCTACCCTCGACTGTGACATCGCTTTTATACCCTACTAAGCGCCTGTTAATGACGCAATTTCCGCAAAACGTAATACCCGAAGCCGAGAGCCCTTTGACAACCTTTGAGGGTCAGTTGCGATGGCCAACTTCTTGTAGTTTTGTGTTCTTACGGCTAATTAGCTTAGCGCATTTAAATCGCCCGTTCATCGCTCATTTCTATGGCATCCCAACCTCCAACCTCCCAGCCATTCTATATCTACGTATCTCCGATTCGCAGCACCCTCACCCGGACCCAGAGCCCGGAGAAGCGGCAGTCAATAAATAAAATAGGGGTTAGAGCCCAGGAAACTGAGGAGTTGTGCCTCGACAAGCCACAACAACTCCGGCATAATCAAGGAGGTTAAACCGGGCCCAGCAGGCGTGGCACATCCTTGAAAGGATCCCAATCCCAGATCCAGACAATTCCGAGCCATTACACTGAGAAATGTGACACAATTTGAATAACATTTAAAATACAAAATTGAGCATCCATTTCGGTTTTCGTTTCGTTTTCGTTGTCGGATTCGGATTGAGAGTCCCCTGGAGAAGGGTTGGGGTTTCCTTGATGGATTTTCCGAAGGGCCCCCAGCCCCCGTTTTCCTTGTCTTGGGTTGTCTTGTATTTTTGTTTCGTTTCAGTTTTGTTGCTTTTTGTCTAAATTGCGTAAATTATTGGCATATGTTGTCTTCGCAGTCCTGTCGAGGCAATGAAACATTTTTAACCCTTTTCCTCCTCAGACATCGCTGCCACTGACAGGGGCCAGGGACCAGGGGCGGGCAGCCCCAACCAGAGGGGCTCGCTTATTGGGACGGAGACGGGGAAATTGGACGAATAGCTGGGAAAATGTCGATGTCGGCCTGGCATTTTCATTCTATTCCGCTGGCTGGTCCTTTTTGTCTTTCTTTTTTTTGCGTTTTCAGTTTTCTTCAATGTTTGGAGCTGCGGCCCCCATTCCTCCTTTCGGCGCCCCTGTCTGGCTGCCAGTTGCCTGTCATTTATCCCCACTTTGGGTTCAGTTTGGACTTGGACTTGCCACTTCCCCCCATATCCTTTTTTTTATCATTTATGGCCGTCGTTCTTTGGCTTTTTATGTGCGCTATTTCGCGAAGTAGAACAATAGCCGAGTCCCGAGTCCGGAGTCCGGAGTCCTGAATCCTGGTCTCCTACTTCATCTTCATGTGCTTTTGTTACAACAGAAACAGATATCCAGACTGTCCTTCACCAGCCACTAGCCTCACACTTGGGGCCGGTCTTGGGGTCTTGGGGTATCCTTTCGGTATCCTTTCGCCCGCGCTACTTTATTGTCTTGCCAAAAGAAATAGACTTTTAATATACTTGGCCATTCAGAGCACAAAACATGAAGCCCTTCCAGGGAAAACTGCTTTATCCTTCCCCCCAGTCGCGCCTCTACAATGCCAACTAAAAAGTGAAAAAGTGAACGAAAAAATGAAGAAAAAAAGAAAAAACGAACTCAAATTGAAACCCAGAAAATGAATAAAAGAGTGGAGTGTGGAAATATTAGGCGATTTTGCCAGTTCATTGACTCTGGCACAACAATAGTTTGAAGTTTGTCTGCCAAAATATGAGAGTTCCGAATGGAATGGAAGTTTCATTAGAGGAAAGCGACTTGCGAGTGTTTTTATTCCCTTTTATTGAGCCGGAAAGTTCCCAACTTGGTGTTTAACCAATTTAAGTAGAAGACAAACAAACTTACACCACAAATCCCCAGATCCAGATTCAGAATCTAGCAGGCCTTGATCTAGTGTCAGGTTGAATGGCTTTCCAGCTTTTGGAGTTTTCTCATTCGACACACAACACGACGTTGGGCCAGAACACGAAAGGAGAAATTCCGGTAAAAACCCAGATCCATGAACGATCCAAAACGCCAAGAGGACCGAGCGACCGAGGATTCCCAGTAGAGGAAAGTCAACGTTCCTAAAAGAGAACCTCCTGCTCAGGACTTCTGCTCTAAAAAAAAAAAATAGTCCAGGAAACCCGAAACCCGAACATGGCCGAGAAGAAACCCAACGAAGACAAAGCCAAGAACCAGAAACCAACCCCCAGCACCTCAGGGGGAAAGCGATCAGGGAGTCCGAAGTCGGGGAAGAAGGAAGGCGATCCTGCCAAGAATAACCAGGTCGTGGCGAGCACTTCCACCTCCAACCAGGCGGCCCGGGTGGCCGAGCAAGCCCGCAAGCAGGAGCAGCACAATGCCACGTTTGCGAAGCTCTTCGCCACCCTGGAGGGAGAGCAGAAGAAGCTCAAGGATCTGGAGGCGCGCCGGATGAAGCTCACCGAGGAGATGAAGAATCTGCGAGAGCTCCTGCTGAAGGAGAACCAGAGACTCAAGACGACGGTGGCCCCGCTCCTGAATCCTCCGGTGATTCCCAGCACTAGTGCCGGTGCCTCCAAGTCGGGCGTGTCCAATCCCGTCCTGCGGAAGCCCATCCCCAGTCCAGCTGCGCCCAAGCCCAAAGGTATCCTCAACTTCCATTCCAGGCCTGTGGCGCCCGATCCCGCTGCCCATCCCGGCGTGCCCGATCCCACGCCCAGTCCAGCTACGCCCAACTTCACCCCCAATCAACCTGGACCCAAGCCCAATCCGAATCCAGTTGTGCCCCTTCCTGTTCCCACCCCGACTCTGGCGGCGCCCACCTCCAATCCAGCGGCTCCTGCCCCATCCAGAGGGGGTTCTCAAGAGAATCAAAGGATGACCGACGTCCAGCCAGTCCCCTCAATCCTGAAGAAGGCCTCCACCGCCCCGGCGACCTCGGCGACCCCGGAGGAGCCAGGTGCTCCGAAGACCTCCAGCATCAACGGCAGGCCGCGGGCCAGTAGTGCCGGGAGTATTCAGAGGAAGAAGTCTACCAGAGGAAAGATGCAAAAAAGAAACCATAACAAGAACAGGATGACGTCAAGTAAGTTTGAAGTCCTTTAAAGATCTACATCCTCGTTATAAATCTCTAATCCTTCCAGGAAATGTCGCCTCCAAACGAGAAGAAATGCAAACCCTGGGCGAGGATTCAGCTGGAATGTCCACCACCCTGCAAACCCTTGAGAACCGGCAGAGTTCGTATCTGAACATGGAAGCTCCTCGCGAGGATCTCGACGAAGTCCTTGTGTCCCTGCCGGCGCTGTTCACCTTCTTAGACGCCCAACTGGAGCAGGAGCCACCTCTGTTCTCGACCGAGTCCCAGGACGAGAGTCCAGACTCCACGAATCTGGACACTTACAATGCGAGCGAATCTGTGATGGCGACTATGGTTGTCGTTTCGGAACCAGGACCTGACGACGACTACAAGCCGGATGCCAAGTCACTGCTCGACGATCTGCTGGGAGAAAACGAGGCTCCGCCTCCCCGAGAGGCAGCTCCTTTGGCTCTAAATCTAACAGAATGCGCAGGGACACCAATGGAGGCTCCAGAATTGGTGGAGGTATCACTAGAAGCTACTGAGTTGTCGGTAGAAGTTCCAGAGCTAACCGAGTGCTCGGAGGTTGTGGAGGAATCCGAGCTACGGGAAGAGGACCTTTAGGGGTTTCCAGACTTCTAGATCTGGATCTGGATCTGGATTGTCTTTTCGTAAACATTTAAATTGACCAAAAGATAAATACACGACCGAAGCACTCCAATTTTTGAGGCTTAATTGGGATTTATGTTGTGGAAGCCGAACCCACTAGCCAGTAGCCATGTAGCTCATTATTTTGTGTAAAAAGTCGGAGAAGGACATGGCATGGCTTGCCATAAAGTCAAAGAACCCCAAAGTTCGCCTATCACACAACTGAATCCATCAAAATTCTGGCAAAATATTTGCTTCGAGAAGGAGGTGGAGGAGGAGCAACCTCGTGTCTGTATTTTTTTCTATTTCTTTGTCCTTATTCAATTTTCTGACCCTTGGAGGCCTCGTGTGGGGACGGGGACGGGCCAGAAGTCCTGGGGGCCGGTCTGGAGTCCTTCCACTCTCGACATCCATTTCAAAACAAATTAGTTGCCAACTGTCCGAAACAAATGTTGTCTAACGAGCAAAATCGAGTTGTCTCATAAGAATACACATCAACTACAATACAATATACATAGAGGAGAGTGAGGATGTATGATATATGTCACCCGCTGCCGCCGTTGCCGTTCCCAGGACTTCTATTCCACATAAATCTCTTTTTGGAAATGTGTATATTTGTTTGTCCGGAGACGGAGCTACGATACGAAACGGAGCCAAGCTCAGCATTTCAATCACCGAAAAGTGCGGAGGAAACGAAACGAAACGAGAACAGGACGAGCTCATCAGAAAATGTTTGCCAGGCTATGATTGGACTGGGTCAAGAGGTTACTTTGCCATATTTTCTTCAATTTTTCTCCATCTCCGTCTTCTCAGAGGAATTGCACTTGAAGAAGGAAAAACTAAACTTGCAAGTCTCGGCTGAGAACGGAGAACCTGGAAAACTGGTAACTGAAAACTGAAAAATGAAAACTGAAAACCGACAACCGACAACCGAAAACTGAAAACTGAAACTCAACTAAGCCAAACCGAAAACTAAACAAGTTTCTGGCAACCACCTGACCCACACGAGTACACAAATTACGTATACGACTAGTGGGTGGCCTCAGTGGGTGGCTCCTGGGATGGCTCCTGCAATGCGTTCGTTTTTTTGCTCCCCCACTTCTCCTCTCGTTACTGTTGTTGTTTGTTTTCAAGTAGGTCATTAGAGAGGCCTTCCTCCTACTCCGCCACCAGGCCATGAGTTTACCATTTCACCATCTGCTCCGCCAGCTACTTGAATTATTAAATTCGCCAGCCCCGGGGGCCACCAAGGTCTGCCGTTGAGTTGAGTTCCCTCCAAACAAGTCGACAAAAATATGCATGTTTACTGAAAAATATATATCGTTAAAGTCCTGCCAGGACTTACCTGAAAGTAGGTAAAAAATAGAAAGAAATATTTCAACATTCAAACTAAATTAATTTACATTCTTACTATACTTTTCATTGATAAAACCCACTATTTCTCTGTGTTTTTTTAACAATTTAAGTCTCCGGCCATCTCCTGCCTCTCCCGGCTTGGTAGTCCCATAAAAAGTAATTGGAATTTTCATTTAATATAAAAGCGGAGCGAACGCTGCCAGCGGAACACAATCTAACCCACTTCGCAGTTTGCAATCGCACAACCCAAAACTATGCATATAAACGGGGCCACTGATGTCCTTAACTAGTGCAGGCCAGGGAGCCGAGGCAGGACGAGGGGAAAAGGATACAATGTAGCCAGTGAAGCATCCTCATATATGGATATGTGTACCATATCCTCCCCCGCACAGGCTCGGCTCTCGCTCTGCTCATAAAACTCACTCAAGTAAAAGTACGAATGGTTTTCGATATGAAATGCATGAAACTGACAGGCAAAACATATTGCGCCGAAACCCTCCTGCCACGCCCACACCGCCACCAACTTCCTCCCCCTCTTGTTGTTGTGGTTGTTGTTGTTGTCTCTTCCACCCACTACAAAAATAATGCAGTATTTATATTTATTTTGGTTTTCCAGAAGCTCAATAACCAAAAAGGACTTTTTGGGATTTTTTTTTGGGAAAAAATCCGGTTTTATTGCTAAAAACCCCTTTTTTTCATAAAACTATTCATACCCGCTACTTTTTGAGTGTTTTTAAGTTTTTTTTAAATTTTTTTAGTATTTTTTTAGTATTTTTTAGTATTTTTAGTATATTTTGTAGTATTTTTTTTTAAATTTTAACCCCCTTTTTCTCTCTGTGTTGTAATAGCAGTAGCCTGCTGTATCAGTTGGCTGACTGTTGGTTACCACTTGGCCGATGTGGCTCCTCTTACTCGTCCTGGGTCCTGCCTCCTCCTCGAAGCTCCTCCATCTGTCTGCTCTCGTTAGCCGCTCCACCCCCTGGGGCATTGTTGTGGGCTATATCTGCATTCGTATACAATCTATATATATGTATAAAATATATATCTCTGAGAGGGAACTCTGCACCTCTCGCCCGTCTATTTGTTCAGATATGAAAATGCATATTGTACACCCGACTCCCGCCGCTTTATATGGGACATTTCTTCATCGTCCGCCCTTCGCCGCTCCATCTATATTTTTTCTGTTTCTCCTTTAAAAACTCTGTAATGTAACTCGGTATATGCCACATATGTGTGGCAGGATGGATGCAAAAAAAAATGGGGAAAAAACGTAGAGAAGGAGCAGCTACTCATCGAGGCGTGCGTTTATTGCAATTGTGTTCCAGTTTCTTGCGTTTGAATTGCCGATGATTGCGAGAGCGGAGTTAAAAAACAAAAAAAAATAAACATAAAAAACAGAATCCGAACAAAGCAACACCTTAAGGTGACGTTTGTAAAATGAAACCATTTTTGTTTGCATTTTTTTGTGCCAGCACCAGCTCCGGCAGCAGAGAGCTCTGTGAAAGGGTGTTTTATTGTTGTTTCCCCACAAAAGCCATTGGCTTTTAATTACTGGTAATATTTGCCACTTTAGATGGAAGATATTTGCAGTGTTTACTGTAATTATACCTGGTACTACAGGGAGGTTGGGTGTATATAGTATATTGTGTTTCTTTAAGGCAAAGTGCAGGATGAAAGGAAATGGAGTTTTGTTTGTTTGTAATAATAAATAACACAGAATTTTAAGGTAACCGGGAGTATCGCGTATAAATACCGAAATTCTAACCCAGGAATGCATATTTCGAATCTATTATCCCATATTCTCCCTATTTATTCTGTTATAAGAAGTAATACTGTGAGAAATGGAGTCTTGTGGGTGAGGTTTAACCTGATACTTATCACTCATATTTTTAACCGGGTTACTAGACATGGACTGAGTATCGGGTATAAATACTATCGAGATCCTAGTCCAGGCTTCGATATTTTCAATCTATTTTCACCCATATTATTCTCTATCTTAGAAGTGATACTGGGAGGAATGGAATACTTTGAGTTAATTATAACCTCATTTTTATCATTCTTAGTTTAAATTCTAGGTATGGAAGAGTACTAGGTATCAACATTATTATTATTATCATAAAACTTAAAGGTAATTGTTCCATCTTTTTTAAGCTTTTCTTGCTAAAAGATAGAGCTCATTATAGGTATAGTGCTTTGTGTTAACCTCAACCTCAGTTATCCTTAGTTATCACGTTTTTTTTTAAAGCTCAGAGATCACCTGAGTACCGGGTATCTCTACCACAAAGACACTCCATTTCCAGACAATACCTGGCCACATCGCTTACTCCAAAGTAAACCCGAAACTACAACATACTTGTACTTCTTATTTGAATAATTTATTGATATGTTCATAATGTGTTGACTTGTCTGCTTGTTGCCAAACACATTTGTAATTAAATCCTTGTGTTTGTGGCAAAAATGTTGGCCAGGACTCGAGTGCTAATTATGAATGTGAATCTGCATTTGCCATTTCGATGGAAATGGAGCTGGAAATGGCAATGGCAATACCAATGGCAATGGCAATGGCCACTTGACTTAATTACAGGTATTTGGAATGGAAAGGAATCGAATGGAATGGCGTTTACGAGGATATTTACCTGCTGGAGTGATTCGGCTCGTGGGCAAAGGGCTCAGCATAGATGTTTCGAACAGGGGGCACTCGGCGGGGCAGGGGGCGGTGGCACCGGATTGTAGCCATCCATGATGGTATCACAATCGGAGTACTTGATCGATTTCATAGTCATGTCGTGTTGTGTGTGTTCACTGTACCGGAACTTCTTCTACTTCACTTTTGCGTCGAACTTTTATGGCGAATATTATTTACTTTTAATTGCCTTTTCCTACAACTCGTGTTTTTTCGCGCTCAATTATTACTGTTCATAATAAATCATCGACAAGTGCAAGTGCAAGTGCAATTAGCAATTAATTTATTTTATTTTTTATTATTTTTATTATTTTTAACGACTCATCTGCTCCCCGCTCAAGTGGTGGCCAGGGGCAGGACGGCCCGGAGGGGGCCTTGGTGGCATATCGCCACCCACAGCAGGATATTTCTGCCTTCGATCGAATGGAAATCCTTTTGGGAAGAACTCCTCTCCTTTATCTTCTTTTGGGTTTTCTCTTCTACTTCAACAGTATCGTCGATTTTTTCAAATATTTATCGATTTCTTATCGACTTTCGTTTCGGATCTACGTAGTCTTCATCGATATTTCGGATCTATTTTTTGGGAAAGAGAAATTTTATTAATTAAATGATGTTGCTTTTTAGGACAACTTTGTGACTTTTCGTTACGCTTTACATTTTTTGGTTATATCCTTTTTTTCGATTAATTATTATTTTTTTCGGTATTATTTTATTGGTATTATTTTTATGGTATTATTTTTTTCGGTATTATATTTTTTTTTGTATTACTTTTTTTGGGTATTTATTTTTAAGTATTTATTTTCGCGGATTTGTTTTTGGGTATTATTAAAGCTTTGTTAACGCAAAATTTAGGCTTTTTATTGATATTTATTGGTATTATTTAGTATTTGATTTTGTTGTATTAAAAACTCTATATTTTATTTGGTTTATTTCGGTTTTCGTAGGTTTAATAAATGTTATAGGTGTTATTTTAAGTTCGCTTTTAATTAGTTTTTTATGGTTTTTCAATCGGTTTTTTACTCTATCATAATATTACCATTTTTTTGTATTTTATGAGAGGCTTTTCTTCCACTTATTTTTAAATAATTATGGTTTTTTTATTGGTTTATTGGAATTAATGGAACAATTTCTATTAAACCCATTCTTAACCTTCGAATACGAAGACTAAAGCCTACAAAAATGGCTCAATTTCCTTATTTAAACCTCCATAAACCCCCTGAAAGTTCTATAACTTCCTTAGAATTTTAGGTTCTATTTAAGTATTCCAGAATTCATCATTTCATATCCCTAATCCGACTTTTATCCGACTTTTCCGGCAACTCGTTGGGTTATATTTGCCAAAACTTGCATCTGGGCTAGAATATATTCGTCGATTTGGCCAATTGCCGACCAAAAAATAATTCCTGGCTCCGGTTCGGCATTTTCAAATAACTGGAAACTGGTTTTGGCCAACAAACTGACTAAGGGAGAAAGAGACGGGTGGATGGCAGTAGAGAGAGAAAGGGGAAAACTGGCTGGCTGGGCAAACAATCAGAATAAGTGTGGATTCCATTTTGGTATCTGGCAGTTTGTAGTCTCATGTTCGACTACTGCCAATGCACAACATATTTGTTACACTTGGTCTTGGCCCTCTCTCCCTCCAGGAAAAAGCTCTCCAGCTCTACCAGCTCCACCAGCTCTACCATTTTATCCGATTGGACTTGTGTGTGTTTCGCCTCTAATCACAAAATCCCACCCATGATGTGAGCAGACAAAATATTCAAAGTCATCGTGTAATATTGGAAAAACACTCAGCTGAAAAAAAGGAGAACGAGAAGTGGGAAAGGGGCGCCAATGCCAAACAATTTCGAATGTAATCCGTTATTGTGGCCGAGAGATCGAAATGTATCTGTGGGATACAATGGAGCACGAGCACGAGCTGGGATAATGTGGCATATCTTTGGGATTTTCATCTCAAATTAAATTTATGATATGGCACAAAAATTGAATAACACCCAGCACGAAGTAAATCAAAATCAATCAAAAGGGTCTGTCTCTGCGAAGGGGTCTGGAAACGAGGAAGGGAAATAAATAAGACTGGCTATCCAAAGAGCCGGCCAGACACCTCAAATGAACCGCAACGGCCACTGCAAATTCACAATCAGATGCAGATACAAATGCAAATACAGATACAAGTGCAGAGACTGAGAAAAATTATCTAAAAATTACAATTTCTTGCTTTGAAAAGTCGTACTTAACAAGCTAGCGCCCTGCTTGGACATGCTTAAACATGTTGAAACATGTTTTTATTTGATTTTTAGAAATATTGGTATATTTTCTTGCAGTGCCCAACTTTAGACTCAAACAGTTTCAGATACCGAACCGTCTCGACCGCAAAATGGTCAATTCCTTGCTGCATTTGCATCTCGATGAATAGTTCGATACATAGATACATCGATACAATGGCTCTGTGTGGATTTTGCTGGCAAAATTCCCATTAATCAAACATGGAACAACTGCTGCCTGATTTTCGGTTGGTAGGCGTTTCAGCCCGGCCAATGACCAGTGGGCGTGGCACATTAATTAACACAACCAACGCAATGAACTGGCACATTCCGTGCCAGCGAAGCGAAAACTACAATCGTCTCGATACAAGACACCAGATATGGTACATTCGCATCTTTCCTCGGCTCTCATCATCCTCATCATTGAAGGCTAATGAAAAATATTTTCAATCATAAACGAAAATAATTTCACGTTCATTAAAAGCCCAAACAAAGAACTTCAAGACACAAAAAAATTGTATACAAAATCCCTCCCAAAACGCTTGTAATCGAATAATTGCTGTCTGACAATCAAAAATTAAACAAAAAAACACAAACATGTGTCTGAAAGAATTATGAACAAATTATGAAAAGTGTTGAAACGAAATCGTTTCCGATCGGGGAGTGAAAAAAAGCCAAACAGGAATGTCGTCACCTTTTTTTTTCGATGAAACTTTTTTATGAATTTTTTTATTGAAACTTTTTGCAATATTTTGAATACTTTTTGTTGGATTCTCAATGGAATTTTTTACTAGACATTGTTAACACTTTTTAGGTGTTTAAATACAGTGTTTCTATAAATAAAATGTAACTTAAATCGATAATTAGCGGAAAATATTAATCTGTAAAGCATTTTTTTCAAAGAAAGATACTTTTTGTAGGAATAAATATGAATTTAAATCAATTAAAAACACTTTAAAGACCAATAAAAGGATTAAAAAGCAACTCTAAAAAATACTTTAAAATCGATAAAAATCGATAGGATAGAAAAAAACGATTTCCTAATCGATTTCAATCAAAAAACACTCCCAAACCACCTCAAAAATATATCGAAGCTTCCACTATCTCAAGAGAATCTCCAAAAAAATGTCTCATATATGTTTTTCTGTTTTGTTTCTGGAAAATCCTCAACATTCCTATGATTGATCCCGCGCTGGCGTGACTGCTCCACTCGGTATGCATGAGTTCTCGGAAATCGTTCTTGGGTTTCGTTGTTTTTTTTTCCGCGGCCCAAACGCATCTACTTGTTGGCCGCCTCCGAAAAGCAGCTCAAGATTTACTGGCCACAGGCACGGAACCTAGACCAGCTCTCGAGTGGCTCCTCTCCTCTCCAGAAATCCAACCAGCCAGCAATCCAACCATCCAGAAATCCAACAATCCGACCATCTTCCAGCTGAGCTTGTCTGGCAGCGCATTAATCTCCGCGGCGGCTACCAAGTTCGCTGCACTCGGCGGAGCGGCCTACGCGAAAAATGCAGCGCGAAAAAGGGGCAGCCACAAGGAGGGGCAAGGTAGTGGGAGAGGAGTGGCAAGGCACTGCTCCTTGAGGATTTTTTTTGTTGTTTTTTAGTGCAAATCATGACGACGATCCCTGCCTCGCCGCCCTCGCAACCCATCACGCCCCACGCCTTGCTGCCCCGCCCTCTTTACCCAAAATGCTACCAAACGAGTTCGCAGCAAGTTGCTGTCGAAGACGAAAAAAAAAACCAAACCAAAAGAGCGAAAAAACAACGACAAGTTTCCAGGTTTTCGTTAGGATGCAGCGAAAAAAATCCAACAAAAAAATCTAAAAAAAAAAAATAAAAAACAGACCAGAGTGAGGCTGGAACTGCGACTTGGACTTGCACCGAAACGGACCATTGAGCTTTGTATGGATCGGGGATTGGGCAGAACTGGTTTTCGGACAAAAAATTGGAGGAAAAAAATAGTCAGAAACCACGAAACCTGCCCAGGCCCCATCCTCTCCCACTGCCAAGCTGGAAATGTCATCGGGCGAGTGTAATTAAAATTGATTTTATTTCTTTACGAACATTGAACATAAAACAATTAAACGGCGTCCCATTTGAATGCCTCACCCGGGTCCGGGTCTGTGTTTTGGATTATTTTTAGAACAAAAGAGGAGTGGGAGGAAAAAGTTTCAACTTCAACAAGAAAAACATTTGCCACAAATGTCAAAAATAATCATGATGGCCAACACGGCATTTCATTTGACAGCCACAGCCACAGTCAGACACCGCAAAGGGTTGCCCAAGACAACATTTTTACGATCGCTCCAGAATCCCAAATCCAAAAATGTTTCCCAGTTTTTACGAGTGGGAAGTGCGTGCCACAAAATGGGGCGAGAGAAGAATCGTGAGGCAGACACAGTCCATATAAAATATGCTTTTCCAATTAGCGTTTATTTGGTTTTTCATTCTCTCTCTCGGTTTTATGTTAAACAAGCGAAGCCCCAGCAGGCAGTCGGGTGGTGCCTCTGGAGGGGGCAGATATATCCACTCCGATTCGGGGCCAAAGCTAATTGGCCAAAAGCCATCGGTGGCGAGTGTCAAACAGATCATGAGCCATCAAAACAGCTGGCCCCGAACAGTTTCTCTGATTTTTCACAGATTTTTTCCCAAATTTTTCCCAGATTTTCCTTCACATTTTTCCAAGAAGATCGCTCGGAAAATAATCATCGACCAGCGAAAGCTCTTGTCACGATCGTTTGCTTTATGCTTTATGGAATTGAGATCAATCTTATGGATTTTTAGTCATTTCCAATCAAAAAAAAGCGACCACTTGAAGCAATCAAAGTTCAATTCCCTTCGGGATGGTTTTCCCCTTGAAGCTGATCAATTTTATGCAAATTAATGCCCGAAATGATAATTGAAAGACAATTTTTGGTAAAAGATCATCTATAAATGTTTCAATAACAACTCCCAAAAAGATTCAGACTATTAACTCCAGAAACAGCCGAGTTATGAAAAGAAATAGAGCTTCCTCTATAAGAAATTATTATAAATTTTCTTGAAACTCCATAAACTTCATAAAAACTTTAAAGAATCTACAAAAAAACAAACATTCTCCCTCCTTTAATAATTTTTGTGGCCTATTAAAAGACATTTAGAGATCTCTCAAAGGAGTCCCCGGTTCGGCGTTCGGCGATCCTCAATGGAAATGACGCACATGATCGCCCAGAAAGTCGGGCTCCCCTGTCACCCTTGAAATTCCCCCCTTTCTGGAGGCAGTCTCACATAAATTAACGCCCCTGTCATAAGTGTGTGCGTGTCGGGTCTTCCTTCGGATATATATCGTGGGGATATATCCGCTGTATTCTTTGAGAGATCTGGAAACCGCAGGCACGCACGCGTCCCAGAGACCTCTGTCTCTAGAGTTTTCCCCTTTTCTGACGCAGATATTGTTTTTGTTTAAATATTTTGCGTGCCTGGAGATTTATGCTGGGTGTTGCAACAATTGCAGCGACGGGGAAGCCGCATTTATTTGTCTTGAAAGTTTTATTGCTTTTAAATTTATGGGCTGTGTGGCATGTTCTGGGCCGCCCTTGACGATCGTGTCGGAGAGCGAGTGTTCACACCTCCGAGTCGGAATCGGAATCGGAAGGGAATTGTATATATTTTCGGGTCGATTATTACAGTCAGGGGGTGGCGTTGTCCTCCTGCTCCTTCTCAGCTCCTTCTCTGCCCAATGAGATTAAAATCTTTGAAGACGTTTCACAAACAGAGTCCTGGAGAAACAAAAGAAGTCAAGAAACTTTCTGCTTCAGTTTCAGTTACATTACATTCTTTTTTCCTTTTCTATTTATTCATTTTTTGAGGAGTTCAGTGGCCCGGCGGTGGTTCGAGGGCTTGGCGGGTAAAATGTTAATATTTATTGAAAGCATAAAATAGAAAAGTTTCCAGTTTGAGACTCCTTAACCTTCCCGAGAAGTAGAGAGCTTATTTTCGTTTTTTTCTCGTTTTTTTCTCCTTTTTTTTATTACAACAATGTTAATAAGAAAGAAAGAAAGTGCACACACATCAGCTTGCATAGACATCATAAAAAAGTTAAGCCCCAGATACAGAGATACAAAGATACAGATATACAAAGATACACACGCACACAACAAAAGAGCAATTTGTTATTTAATGAAACTGAAAATGAAATAAAGTCTCGCAGGCAAAAAGCCAGGAGGAAAAAAGAGCAGAATGTATCCGTAAGATGAAAGCATTAACGCACAGAATGCTAATATCTTATGCACACACACAGAGATACTTTCTGCGTCAGAGATACAGAAACAGAAACAGATACAGATACAGATGTGGGGCGCTTCTGGGGAATTACAACGGCCTATGAACTGGAACTCCAACTGGAACCGAATCTGTCGTGTCTTTGATTATTATCTCGCGGATACAGGCTCGTAAAATCCAGCTCGCTGGCACACATGCTCGCCCGCACTCACAGATACGAATGTATCTGCATCTCGTACATTAACAGACCGCCTCGACTGAGAAACAGAAAAGAAAACAAAGTTAAGCTAACAAATAAAATGACAAAAAAAAGAGGGACTGGGATTGGGATTGGGATTGGGGGCGGGATAAGTGAAAAATGTTGTTCGGATATTTTGTGACATTTTTCTCTTATGGATTTTATGGATTGCAAAAGGTACACAAAGTCCCGCGACTCTACGGCAATTTTCGAGGCAATTAAATATTAAAACTCCGCCACAAAAAGCTGCTTGAAGACCAATTAAAATAAAGGCCTTTTGTATCGGTTTGAAGATCAAAGATCTTGGCAAAAGACACCCACTCCAAGAGTGTGATAAACATGTGAACCTCTTGAGACTTTGGATTTCGTTCCCACAATTTGGTACCTTCTTGAAGATACAAAAATCTTGCGCTATTTCCTTGCTCGCCAGTCGATGGTGTAACTCAACGCATCTATCAATGATTCCCATCGATTTCGAGCTAATTTCCACTTCCTTCTCGACTCTCGTACTCCACAGATACAGATACATACAACAACCCGTCAAAAGGGCTGACTGACTGACAGCTTGTTAAGCAAAGAGTTGTGACTGCGATGGCCCCATCTGCCGATCTGCCCACACGGGGCATCTGCACCCAAAACCGAAACCAAGAAGAAAGAAACCAAGCCCCGACTCCGACCCCGAGTGATGATGATCGCTGGAACCCTTTTTTAACATAGTCTGCTCTTTATTTCTCCCACCCTGTCTTATTTTTCACCTCCACCCACACGGTTTACACCGAGAAAAAGTTATCTAAAGCTTTAAACTGACTCCCCCTGTCACGGTCGCCACAAAACTCCGCTTTTCTCTCTCTGCACCGAAACGAATCAGTAAAAAGACTGTAACATTTATTTGTCGCTTCAGCAGGCACAGAAATTGGATGAATTCGATGTCTTATGTTGGATGTCTCTTGACGTCTGCCGGGGAGGGAGTTTTAATCCAAGAAAAGTTCCGCTTCAGTGGCCCGGGCCGGTCCGGAGCTCCGAAGCAACGTTGTTGCATTTTAACAAGCCATTTACTTGAAAGTTTTTCCTGACACAAAACTTGCCACACACATGGATCGTCGTTAACGATTCTCGATTCTCGAGGGGGAACCCAGACCCGTAAACCGTAAAAAATGAATAAACGAGAATACCTTCCTAATCTTAATCGGGTTATCGCCGTCGATCGTTTTGCATTCGAAATGAGAACCGATCTGAGGATCTCTGTATCTCTGCATCTCTCTGTCTTAGTATCGTTATATCCATCGACGACCTCCGCCTGGGAAACGTTTTACACTCAATAAAGGCGTCAAGAGCGCCATAATAATTATCACAGACACAACAGACAGCGTTCTGGTGTTCTCCTTTCTTCAGACGACTATTAAAAACGCCAACAAAAACACAGATGACGAGGCCCCATAAAATGTGCTCTGCAATGGTAAATAAAACAAGACTCGAAAAGGGTTTTTCGGAGGAGCAGGTGCTGGGTGCTGGGGTGTTGCTGCCAATTAGGCGGCCAATGCACTTGTGTCCAAGCTGGCATCCATTTGCTGCCATGAATGAAAACACATGCGAATCGCAATCGGAATCCACATCCAAATGCAAATGCGATTCGCAGTTGGCCAGAAGAACTCACAACTTCTTGACAGGCGGGAGACAAACGTGCAACAATAATTGGCACTCGGCCAGCGATTCCAAGTCCATTGATGAAAAGCAGAAAGCCACACGCCACACGTTGAAGATGAAGATGAAGATGCACCAAAAGCAGGCAGATCCACGAGATACACAATCTTCAGAAGCAACTCATTCGCGGATGCTTTCGCTTTCGTCTGACGTCGTTTTCGTTGTCGTTTTCGTTTTCATTTTAATTTTAGCCACTTGAGTTTCCGCCGTTTTTTTCTTGGCTCTTTTATTTTTTTTAACGACCCCTCGAGAAATGTTTACAAAATAGAAATAAGAGCATAAAATATTTTGTCGACTTCCGCTCGTAATCACCAATTAGTAATGCCACACTGACAAATATGCCAACTCGAACCGAAAACTTGGACAAACTTGCCACCAAACTGAACTGGATCAAAAAAAAAAAGGAAAGTGGGGGCTGGGCCACCCTCTTTGATATATTATTTGTAATAAATTGTCGTCCCAGCCCGGGATGGCGGATGGCGGATGGAATCCTGCAAATGGCCTAAAAACTTGGGTCACACTTTCATCATTAGTCAGCCGACTAAGGCCACTAAATTCAAATGAAATAAAACGAAATGAAACGAAATGAAATGCCAAGCATCTGCAAGATACAAGCCAGAAGCACTTTGCTATCAAATCGAAGTGTATCCATTGGAACGCAGCCGAAGCCGAAGTCGATTCCCGGGGGACCAATTCACGCTTTGCCCATAAAAATGTATCTCTATCTGCCTGAGTATCTGTATCTTTTGCAGGCAAATGAAACGAGAACAACAGAAATTAAATAAAGATACCAAAATCCACCACAAAAGAGGTTTATGCGTTGCCAGAAATGCTTTCTCTGTTGACTTTTAATTTCCTTTTTCGGATTGTAATTCCTGATTTCCAATTCCCGCATAAACATGCGAAAACTTTTGCCATTTTCGCTCCATTTGGCCGCCTCTTTTCGGGTTTCGCACTTCAATCGCTCCGCCCCGAGAAGCCACACGTTCTGGCCAGCTGACCAATCAATAGATGGGTTCCTCCTCCTCCCCGTCAGGTTTTCCCAAGGCTTCTTCCACAAAAGAAAGATCAAAGGCGCAGAACGCCTGGGAAATGAGCTCAAGTGGCTGGGCTCCTTTTGGGTCTCTCTGCGCTTTGATTTCTCGAGTGGATGTGGGCGTGAGGAGGCATGAGGCTTCCCTTCCTGACATTTCATTGGGTTTTAATGCGGTGCGTTCTAGTTTCACTTTCCACCGATTAATGAAGATTCGCCAAGGGGAGGCAAGTAGGCAGGCTGGGACCCATTGATTGATGTCTTCGATCCCCACTGCAACCCATTCTGCGGCCTGTTTGTTGCGGGTTTGTTTCGGTTGTTTCGGTTCGGTTCGGTTCTGCGAAAAGCTGCAACACCGCGGAATAAATTAATGAAAAGCCTAGCAGATTGTCCAACGATTCCGTTTATTTCGACAGAAAGTTGCTCCTTCGATTTGCGGTTGGAATAATCTTCGCAATGCCACAGAAATGGCTTCAAACGGAAAGACAGAGGCAATTCGGTTGCTTTTCTGGTTTTCTGGCTTTCGGTTTTCTGGCTTTTTTGGCAACACTCAAACATGAAACACTCAAACACTCAAACACTCAGACACTCAGACACTCATAGACTCAATAGAAATTAAAGCAATTTCCTGTAGCAATTCCAAGATGCTAAATTAAAATACAAACGAGCAGCAGGCTGGGTAATCCAACAGATACACAGATACAGATACACGCACTCCCCGAATCCTAAGACCGCCATTCATAGATATTTAATTAGCAGAGTGCCGGGTGTTGGAAAGGGACGGAACAAGGCGGCAGGCAGCGGGCGGGAGAGCGAGCAAGACAGATGGTTTGTAAATTGGCAATAATCTGAAACCGAATCAACACACTGAGAGAAAATGCAAGGAAAAGATGTGTGTTTGTGGCTGAAAGTTGGGGAAAAGTCATGGGTTTCTCTAAAAAATAGGGGGAAAAAAGGAGAAAAGTACCGGGTAACTAGTATTTTTTCTCTATTCCATCTGAAACCTGGGAGTTTTCCCTTTTTTTGGGTAAAATCTTAGTAGAAATTCCGCCTTTTTCGGAACTCCCAAAGTACCGGGTATGGTATTGCTTTTTTTGTTCAATAAAAAAGTATTCTGAAAGGAATGTCTGTTGAAGGAAGAATTCGTAGACGTTCGGAAAGAAGTTTGAAGAATCCAAAAACTAAGACTGTCTAATACCTGGTACTTTTTTGTACAGCTTCTGGTTCTAGGTTTTCTGTTTTTGTGTATTTTTCAGAAAATCTGTAGCTTTTAGAACTCTAAAAGCATAAATTTTCTCTTGAAGGTTTAGAAATTTGAAAGGCTTCTTAAAAAAGTATGATACCCGGTACTATTTGGTACTATTCGCTACTATTTGGTGATATTCGGTACTATAAGGTACTATTTGGTACTATAAGGTACTATTTGATACTAGGTACTATTTGGTACTTTTTCGGTATTATTCAGTATTATTCTGTATTTATTTTTATTATTTTTTTCATCATTTTTAAGCAAAAAAATGTTTGCCTTCGAAATAAAGAACTACCAGGTATGGTTTTTTATTAAAAATTATCTTAAAAACCAAAGCTATATGATACCCGCTACTATCTGGTACTATTTTCCATCATCCATTATTCCTATCTTCCATCATTTTAAAGCAAAAAAAGGTTATTCTCGCACTTAGGAAGTACCGGGTATAATTATCCATACAATGATCTCAAAAACTAAAGCTATATATGATACCCCGTACTAACTTTTTTTTACGAGTTCTACGTTCAAGCACCTATTTTCCCTTCTAAATTTCAAACAAAACCCGTTTAATCTCGACGAAATCTACTGGGTATGAATATCTTAAAGAATTTCAGACCTAAACTGACCCCTTTTTCCCCCAGTGCACTGCTGCAGCCCAGAGATGAACGGCAAAGAACTGAAACCGAAGAGTGTCATCCGCAAAACCGAAAAACGTCAAGAGACGAGGCAGCGACAACAAAGTAAATGAAGATGAGCACTTCCTGCAACAAAACGAGGCAAGACGCGGCAAGGCGAGGGGTTGGCCTGAAGAGGGAGGCGGAGCAGAAGGTGGGGGCAGGCAGCAGGCATGCAGCAGGCAGGGAGGCACACACGAAACATTTTTAATCGAGTGCAACGCCATGAATGAGCAGAAGTTGAATCAGAAGTAGCAGGCAGCCTGCCTCTGCCTCAGTCTGTGCCTCAGCCTGTGTGCTTCACCCATTTGTTTGTTTAAACAGCGACTCACAGATACACACGCACACACACACACGCAGATACATTCGCGGTTTTTGTATCTTTTATACGAATGAGTTAAATGCTATGCTCGAGTTGAGTGAGTGATGCATCCCAGGGCGCATCCGTAAGATAAACAGGCGCAGCACGCAACGTTTAACTTTTCATTTGCAGCCAGCATATGTATCTGTATCTGAATCTCTATATGTATCTGTATCTGTAACTGTGCGTATGCTCTGCGGTCTCTTCACAGCAAAGGTCACGGGCATGCTCCGTTGCATTTCCGAATGCCCCATGCCCCGAGCCCGTGCCCCGTGCCGCAAAAATGTTTAAATTGAACAAATCATTAAAAATATTTAACGCAGGAATTTACATTCCAAGCGGGCGATAAATGCCGCTGGGAGAGCGAGGAAATAATAAACAAACTGAATAATCTCGGCAATTAAAATATTATTCCCGCTCCCCAAAAACAGAAAACTCTACAAATAAATAGGCTTAGAAGGGAAAGAAATCCCGAAATTATAAGAAATCATAAAAGAAGAATCCCTTTTTGAAGTTCAACTTATGATCCGAAAAAGTAGGAACCAAATATTTGCAGACGAAAACTTTCAGCCGAGGGTAAGCTCAGTGGAAACTTTTGTATCTTTTCAAGTTACGAGATAGATTCAGGCCAAGTCAAGATAAATGAAGGACAGGACTGGGCTGGGCTGTGAGTAAAGAAAACCCTTAAATTTTCAAACGATTTAACTTGCCAGACACTTCAATCGACTCTCAAAAACTGCTGAAAGTGAAGACACTTCAAAAGGGCGATGTGCGTGTGATGTGGGGTCTGGTATTATTTTTTCTGGTTCGAGCCCAACTACTTATCCCATCAAAACGATTCGAATGGAAAATGAGACGACAGCAGAGCCACAAGCTAATCTTTTCCATTCAAACAAACATCCAAACAAACATCTACAGAGACGAAAAGCAGAAGAGCTTTCGAGATATCTTCGCGCATATATATATTCTATAGCCTATATAGACGCTATCAATTTGGGCATTAAGCCCATATGCAATTGAAGCCAATTGAAGCTAATCATTTGCTATTTAAATACGGGGACAACAAAGCACTGAACCCTCAAAGTCTAGACACGGCTAGATCCAGCCATAGATACCCATAGATACGCAGATACAGAAAGCAAACTCCAATCTGTGGATGGATGGAGGCCACATGGGGGCTCCACTCTCCACTACCGATTACCGACATCGAAACCACAACAAAAAAGTGTATTCTAAATAATAGAAATAATTTTGAAGTCTATCACAGCACGCGGAAGTAATGTAGGTTTAAAAAAAACAACAGAAACCCGCATTTAGGGAAAAGTAGTTTGGTAGAAGGTGGGAGCTGGGAAAGGTGAAGTTTTAGGCCACAAGAGGAGAGTTTTTTTAAAAAATATAGTCACTAGATCTGGGGTTTTCCAAGAGTTATAGAAGATCTAAGAAAGGTAAAAGTTTCAGGCAAGAATCTTGGAAACTAACAGAGAAAGGTAAGAGACTTCTTTGTGGCCTAAAGGGTTTCCCAAAACTGATGTCCAGGCTTCCAATAATTTACTCATCGACCAAAAACTAACGAAATATATACGAATACCTTGGAAATAACCAGAAAGAGGTTCTAGACTTTCCTTTGGCTTTAAAAACCTCTTCAACCCGATCTCAAGGCTCCTAAGAAGACTTTTCCAAGACTTTCCTGTGGCCTTACGGGTTTCCCTAAAACCGATCTCAAGGCTTCCAATAACTTACTTATTGACCAAAAAATAACGAAACATTTTCCAGCGCAAGAAACAGCATCCTACATCCTGCATCCTCCATCTCCCCAGAAATTCCTTCCTTGTCTTGTAGGTTATTCTCATAACTGCAAGCTGGTTTTATTGGAGCCAAGGAAGGCATTTTGCTGGCAGCTCGAAACCTCGAAACTTTTGCCGGGGCTTTATGAAATATTGTATAGCTGAAAATCTCATCGCAAGTGCATTCCTTGCCAGTGGGTGGGTGGACGATGGGTGGGTTGTATGGTTCTCTGTGTAGCCTTCGGTCTCGGCTGCCAAATTGAGAGTCTCGCATTGGCACGCGTCTGCATTGCATTTGACCTCGTTTTCGTCTAAGCCATGATGGTGCCATAACGCCTCGTCCTCCCCTTCTCTTAGCCAACCAACCCGGTGGTTATCCCTGGTATTTCTGTGGCAGGCAGAAGGATAGAGGGGAGGCAGCTACAGTTCTGGAGGCATTAAATTATATTTTATGCGCAAATTATTTAAGTTGAGTTGAGCACAAGTTGGGCAAAATAGGAACATTAAGCTGGTGGCTCGTCGTGGCTCGTGGTAGCTCGTTGCAAGTCGGTATATATAGCATAAATCTATATAGTATCCGAGAGATATATGTAATGTATCTCTGTATATGCCAGAGAGCTCATTATTTGAGTGGAACAAATGATGGAAGTTGGATTTCTGGCGCTCGAGCGATTCGCTTTTGGCTGATGGCCATCGCAAACAAAGCCATTAACTGGGCGGAAAGTGGGTGGGCCCAGTGACTCCTTGGCTTTTGATTCCCAATCCCTTAGCCCCTCGCTAAATGCATTGATGCGTTGCATTTCTTCTCGTTTTTTTTTTTGGTAATTTCTTCCATTTGCCAATTTTTTTCCCCTTTTTCTCGTTTTTGTTTTCATGCGAAAAGTTTTCAATTGCTCTGGCGTCACTTTTTGATTGCTTTGATGTGTTTTTCTCGCACATTTCCCCAGCCTCGATTCATGACAAAAGTTTTTCGGCGCACCAAACGAAAGAGACAGCAGGCGAGACCCGAAAGAGACAGATAGAGTATAGGATAGAGCTAAGCAAAGTTTTCTGGCCGTGGAAGGACAGACAAAAGCCAAGAACTTTCGCTTTGATTTTCAAATATCTTTTCCCCAAACAGACACCCAGACACCCCGAGATGTGGATGCATTTTCCCGGGGTCCTGGGGTCCCGGGGCTTCCCCTGCATTTGTGGCGCCTCCTTCGTGTCCTGTGTTATCCTTGGCCTGACAGAAAAATGAAAGTTTAATGCGTTTGCCAAATACAATTTTCACCATTTTTATGTACATACTCGTACGTAGCCGTAGCCGTAGCCGTAGCCGAGGACACGCACATTCGCATTTGCGAAAATAACACAATTTTTCTTAGTTGAATTTAGTTTGGAAATTGAGTTTTCTCCATCGCTATCTCCGCTTTATAAAAAAAAGCATATATATATATATCGGGATACAGATATATATATTTTGGCCGGAAAATGTGTGCGTCTGTGCGGAAATTGCATTTTTTTTCTGCTGCTGCTGCACCCTTTTTCCCATTTCGCATTCCGCTTTCCTTTGCCTTGTGCTGCTTTTTTTCAAGGGGTCAAGGGTTAAAGAGCAAGCGGCTTTTTAAATAGTTTCAAGTTTTTTTAATGAAAATATTAACAGGGGTCTAGAGGCTCCAAGGATTAAGCGACTCCACACGCAGTCGGAAAGTATCTTTCCTCAAAATTTCGATATCTTCCCCATCCTGTCGCTGGGTTTTCCTTTCATTTTCTATTCCTTTGTCTACCCTTATCAGTCCCTTTGAATTATCACATAATCCCAGCCTGATTTGCATTAAACTTTAATCAATTTTAATCAACTTTAGCTCCTCGTAGACCCCTGACTGGGGGCTAATACGTAACCCCAATCGCTGCTTCGATTACGAATTCGTTTAGTTTAGTTTTTAATTGAACATTTTTTCTGGAAAGGAAACGCCTCATAGGGGGTGGAAGGACCAAAACAATAGACCAGGAAAAGAGGGAGTAGGTTTTAATCTACAAATTGAATTTCCCTCCCAAACACAGGGAAAAATTCGCTTTAATTGCCAGCCTTACGACTTGTTTACATTTTCGGGGTGCGGACGATTCGAAATTGGGAATTGGGAACTCCAAGGGAAGCCCTTGGGCCACGAATTTGTTGCCTGTCAAATAAAACAAGACGCATCAAATTATTTCAAATTTATCGCGACAAAGGTATCGCAGTATCCTGTATCCCTGTGTCCTGTGGCAGCTGGCAGTCCCTGGAACAACCCCCGAGGCAGCCCATCAGCAAACAAAAACTATTGAAATGTTGTCACAGCCTATTCGGCCCTCCATCCATCTATGTATCTGGAAAATCTGTGTATCTCTGTGTATCTCTCAGGTACATATTTAGCCACAGATTCGTACCGCAAAATGACAGGCCACGACAATTAATGACCAGCCCGAAAAACCATCCCGTAAATGTATCTCTCACAGTCTCTACAGTCTGCTCTCTAAATGATATTTTGACACGCAGCCGACACTAAAACTTGCAATTAACTAACCCGAAAAAAATCAAAGAAACGAAAGAAATACCAAAAGCAGCCACACAACGAGCAATAGATACGGATTGTGGGTATCTTTTCGGGTTTTTTTTGTGCAATTGTGGGTTAATGGCACTTTAAACTGCGCTCCGAAACCACAGCACAGGAAGTCTACACTCTCTGATTCATTTTTGGCACGCAATAATGCAATCTACCACGCCACTATTTGTGGCATTCGCCAGATGAAATCCGGTCAAAGATCTTACGTATCTGCCAGATACATTTTCGAACTACCTTATAGTCGGGGAGGGGGAGTGGGGGCGTGGTCTTTCTATAAATCATAAAGAATAGCGCAGAAATTAACGAAACGCAGCAAAGAGCTTTAAATGCAATCTAGTCGCTGCAATTATGGCGACCGTGACTCAGACAAGAAAGGACAAGCTCCAGGGCCACGCCCCCATGCCGGAGCCGAAGCCAGGGCTAGGGACGAGAGAATACAAAAGCGTCGACTGATTTTTATCAACTAACCAAGCGTAACGCAGACAAACACTTCCTAAATCACTTGAGTGCCTCCTCGCTCCACGCTCCACGTTCCTCGTTCCTGTCTATTTTATTTCGTTTTCGGAACAACCCTCAGAGCAGAAGCGAAGAGGAGCTCAAGGCAGCCAAAAGCAGCGCTTCCTGTGCCACATAAAACATAAATTATTTAATTTTTTTCCAAAAGGGAAGCGGGAAGAGGCACCCTGCCTGCCTGCCTGCCTGCTGCTTATCGGAATTCTCGATGGCGACGGCGACGGCGCTTAGAATTCGAAAATTATGAAACACTTCGCAGCGCCCTTATAGATAGATATATGTGTATGGCTTTCGCTTTTGCCCTCTTCATTAATTTCTTTATATTTATTTGTGGCCTTTTGTTGGTGGATTGGCTTGGCTTGGCTTTGGAGGTTGGGGTAGGATTCTAACCTACAAGGAGTACCCCAAAGCTTTGTGGCCTAACACGATGAAAGATCTTAAAGAAAAGAGGTTTCAATAAGATGTTTAGGAAAGCTTCTAGGAAAAGGATTGTTCTTTTTACTTCATCTGCATCTAGGCTTGTTTTTCTTCCTAATTTTTAAAGCTTTTCGAGTTCTGAATCCTAACTTCTAGTAACATTTCCCTTTAAATCTTTGAAGATTCCTTATTTTTTGGACTTCAATGTCTTCATTTCAGCTTCAATTCCAACTCATCTTCATTTTGGATTGTAACTCTGACGCCTTTTTTTGGCTGAATTTTTGCCATTTAAGCCCCTCGCACAATTCAATCAAACTTTTGGGGCTGGCAAACTTTATGACACCCCGAACTTTTTCGGCAGGGAAATGGAAAAAGTCGCGGCACATGAAGGAGAAGGCTAACCAGAGAGAAGTCAAACGTTTTGCATAGGAAATGGGCAAAAGTCAGAGGCAAGAATAAAAAGAGATGGCTAAGGAGGAGCAGAAAGAGAGAGAACGAGAGGTATAGGTGGCAGCGACAGGAATAATAAATATTCAGTTTAAGTAAATGGGCTTTTATCGCGCATCTCTGGGGTGCCATAATTTGCCATTTTTGCCAGCCTGTCTGCGTTCTATTTTTCCTTCTCCTCGCTTACTTTTTTCTTATATTTCTTTTATTTCTTCCTCCAAGTTGTTGTTTTTGGTGGCAAGGAGCAGCGGACTGCCTGTAATTGATTCAACAAAACGGCGCAAAGGTGCAAAAGGGAAACAAAATGCGAAAACTTGGCGACGAGGCAGCAACAATTATACGCATAATATATTTTCAGCCATAAATATGCAATGCAGGAGCGAGAGCCAGAAATATAGATGAAAACACGCGTGTGTAGCCGGGAAAAAAGTAAAAATTATCCAAACCAAAGTCACGCTCAGAGCTGCAAACAAAAAACAAAAAAAAAACAAAACCATAAAATGTGAAAAATTTCGCCCATGCCTGGGCTTTTGTTTCAGATTCTTTGGTCGCTCAGAGGGTCGGAGGCAAATCACTTCAGAAAAGGAGCAGCAACAATTTAGCTCATTTATTTTTATACATTTTAAGAAACAATAAACCAACGGCCCATAAAGCACAAGCCACCAAATGAAAATGATTTAAGGGCCGCGAGAATTATTTCCTTGGAAAAGTTCAACAAAATAATTGCAACGTTTTGTTGGATTTCGTTTTTCTTTTCCTCCGTCTGGTGATTTATAATGCCAAAGTGGCAGTGTTGGTAAAGTTGCGGGGTCCTGGAGGGGTTTTTTAGAGACTTAACAGCACTGTCTTGGTAATTAAAAGGCTTTTTTTTTAAGTATAAAACTAAAATTATTACTTTTTGTGGGTTTTTCTATAGTTCCTTTGCTTTTTAAAAAGTTTTTATTGCTTTGTGGTTAAAGCTGTTTTGAATCTTAATTTAAACCAGTGTTGGAAAGGTGTTTTTAATGCAAAGCTTGCGCTTGTTGGTTTAAGAAATAAATTAATCTATGTGTTTTTTATCTAATTTCTTGTGTCTGGAACTGATTTGTACACCTTTGATGCTTTTTTAACCAAACAAGAAGCATTAGAAGATGAATTTAAGGTTTTTAGTGTTATTTTTAGGGACTTAACAACACTGTTTCTTTCAATAAACTAATTGTTTTTCAATCAAAAGCAAGACAACGTTATTTTTTGTATCTTTTTAACCTTTTTAAACTGTTTCTTTTTGGACATTAAGAGAATCCCTATCCTTATCTTAATCTTAAGCTTAATCCTAACCAGTGTTGCTCAACGATTTCTAAAGCATAGGATAGCTTTTTAAGATTAGAATTGAATTAATCCGGCTTTGCCATCCAATTAGCTGGCTCTTGTTTGGTTTTATCCTTTATTTTTTTGGAAGATGTAGCATTAGCGAAGTTTGGCAACCCTGGCGGGCTGCTAGGAAAAAGTTTTCTAGCCCGGGAAAAACGCATCGCTGTCATTTAATGAGTTTCCAGAGCATTATTCTGTGCAGCAAAAGCAAAGGCAAAAGCTTTTCCTTGTCAGGCCAAAAACTAACTGAATGCTTAAAGTCCTTCGAGTCAAGGATATAAATACGTAAAATGCATATTTATTTGCTGGGGGAGTGGGGTTAAAATTTAATTATATCGCCGAGGGCAGCATTTTGTTGCAGGAAAGTCTTGGGCGAGGGGAGAGAGATGCACGTGTGGCTGCCACAGCCACTTGACTCCTGGAGTGGCACTTTTGCACTCGCCTTGCCTCTTAAATGCTAAACACGCCTTCGCCTGCGTCGTCGTCTGCTGCCTCTCCTGCTGGAAAATTAGCTCCGCTTTCCTTTCTGAGGAGGAAAACGTCAACAGGTTTTCTTTTTTTCTTATCAAATTGTAGAAGAAACTTTCAATTGCACTTGACAGCTCGAGTTGATATTATTACTTTGATTTGATTACATTTTGATTCGATTTCATTTAGGATTTAGGATTTCCTTTAATTGCTCTCCGGGAAAAGCAATTTCGATTGCCAAAAGATTTACGATCTCCCTCCCGGCACCCGACCCAGCACACCCTTTTATCAGGAAGCCCCAGCCCAGCCCGGCCCAACACGCTCCAATTCATTTGGAAGCGATTTGTGGGGATTTATGGTTTGTTTGTCTCATTGGCAACTTGCTGCATAAATTTCCAATGATTATGGAAAATAAATCTAGACTTTAGAGCGGAGAGTAGAGGCGTTTGCGTTTGAGAGATAAAGTATCTCTCGAGTGTTTTCTAAATGCAAAATCAACAAGAACAACGCGAAATCAGTCAAGTATTTTTCACCATTTTCTCTTGTTTTTTTTCGGTATTTTTTTTCTCCTGTAGTTTGAACAACAGTTGTGCTGATTCACACACAGGTAGGTACTCGTAGGATTGAAAGAGATCCCGCTGGAGGAGAGGTGTGAAAACGGTTAGGAGAGGAAGCGAAGCCAGGGACCGGGAAGCACTTCTCGAGTGTTTGGAAAATAAACGATGTTGTCTATGACAAGGCATGACGGTAATGACCGAACCTCGGACTCGGATCCTAGCCAACTTGGCCAGCTCCTCCTCCTCCTAGCCAGGCCATGGCCAGCCCGGGACAACCTTTTTAGCCGCGTCATTGTTGCCAAGTTCCTCGCTTTCAGCCTCACTCGACAGCCTTCTTTTTCTGATTTTCTCGAACAGAGAAACACTCAGCGGAGAGTTACGAATTTTTTAATTAAATTAGTCACGAAATAATATACAAAATATATGAAAAAATACTTTAAAAATCTGTATAAAGCATGTTTATGCTTGCCCAATAAGCTGGTATTTTTATAGTAACAAAATTATACCACAAAAAATTCACTAAGCTTTGAAATCTTGAAACGTTTTCTCTTTTAAAATAGATATTATATTTCTCGAATATTATTGGAATATATTGGAATATTATTGTAACTCTTTTATATTTCGGTATTTGTGTTGAATTTTAAGCCTATTTTTGGTATTTTTAATATGAAACTTTGATATTTAAGCAATATTTTATAAGAAAAGGTTTAATATTGGTTGATAAATTGACATTTTTTGGCATTATAGTTGTTTTAGAGGTTAAATATTTATATTTTAAAGGTTTATTTAGTATTTTATTTACTTAATTACCTATTTTTTAATTTATTATATACATTCCTTCACTTATTTTTTAATATTTCCTTAATTCTCTTCTTTAAACCTTCTTTTAAAAAGAATTACATTTCTTTCCAGAGCTTCTTGTACTTTTTCTAGTATTTATTTAGTATTTTATTACAAATTATAGTCTAAAACCTTAATTTCTCCTTCTTTTTAGTATTATTTTCAAGGTTTAATGATATTTCTTTATCGAAGTTTTCTTCCAGTGCTTTTTACGCACATTTTTGCAGGAATTTCTCGTGTTTTTTTTTGGAATTTTTCAATTCAAGGTTTCGCCCGGTGTGCTTCACACCTCAAAACCCAGCTAAAAACCCTCTTTGCCCCGTCCTTTTCTATCTTTTACCCTGTCTCTTTCTAGCTTGCGCTATCTTACCCTGTTTTCGCCTTATTCTGTGTACCTTTTGGCCTGTACCTTTCGGCCGGCCTTCTCCCCAGCGAGTTTCTGTGTTTTTCTCTCGATTTCTTGCAGCCTCATCGCAGCGCAGGTTCGAGGTCCCAGAATCCCAGGTTCTCGATGGTCTCGATGGTCTTGAGGTGCTATCAATGGCAAAACCTTTCTGGGTCTGGCTCTGGGTTTGTGTTTTGTTTTCGTTCCTCGTCCCGTTCCCGTGGCAAGTCGACGGGCGCATCATAAATCATCTCAAGTGGCCGGGCCCGGCTATTTTCGGTTCGTGTATCTACAACTACAAGCGATTTGCAAGTGTATCTAGAAGATAGAGCAACCCCGGCCTTACAGTCATCACGCGGACTGTCTGCCAGTCAGTCAACACCCCGAACTTTTGACATTTTTCTTGCACTAATTCGCGCACTTGAGCGTATTATTGTTGCCACTTTCAGATACTGAGATACAGTTACGGGTTACGGGATACGGGGAGTGTATCTCAAAGATACACACATCTGCTGTCGCGAGGCCAGAAAAAACTACAATTTCAATCTTCAGACTGCCTGCCGGTCATAATTTAATCCCGAGGACAGGTACCTCTCGAGCTGCCGCTGCCGCTGCCGCTGCATCCGCGAGATACATTTCTATCTTTCGACGGCGGCGTTAAACCGACAACAGCTGTGCGGCACATTTGCGAAAAAATAAAGACGGAGAAGACTGCTGCAGGAGGAGTGACTCAAAAATACATAAAACCCAAGCCAAGGAGGAGCGTTTCGTCATCAGCTGCCTTTGATTTCGGCATCGGGCAGGTTGAAAGCGGCCTGAAAATCGGCAACAGCGCTTCAAATACAACAAAAAAATACTACAACAAAAAAAAAAAAGGAGAACAAAACAGCTGCTGGAATTTCTAGGGATACCCGCCAAAGGATTCTCTGTAACCTGAGACGATCCTGTCTGAAATTGATATTTCAAATTTTGAACTCGAAAGATCCACAAAGATTGGCTTTTTGGCAGTATTTTGGCAGTATATTCTCTGGTATTTAGTTTTATTTTTTGGTAAAATTTATTAAATTATTATTAAATATAGATTTCCATATTTTTAAAAGAATAAAGAGATGGTTTTCTGTGATATTTCAAATCTTTAAGCACCTTTTTCTATGAAGGAATATTTTTTAAAGAAGTTTTATAGTATTTTCTTTACAAGAACTTCCAAATTTCAGTATTATTTTTATAGTTATTATTATTTTAGTTATTTTGCCACAAATTTGCAATAAAAATCTTCGTTTTTCTTTCATTTTTCTAAAAACTTTTCATTAAAATTCAAGAAATTCCACAAAATTCTTCGTTCAAAAACCACAAAAACCTTTTAAGCTGAAAAAACACAAACATTTTAAGACTTTTTCAATGCAATAATGTTTTGATGTAAATCTTTGATATTTTTAGAGCAAAATGAGAACAAAATAAGAACAAAAATATTACCAGAACCTACAAAAAATACCAAAACTTTAACAAAACAATTCCAAGAAACATTGCAACATTTTCAATTAAAAACTTTGAGTTTTTTTCTGTTTTTTTTTCGCTAGAAACGATTTAAAACCATTAATTGGCACATTTTTTTTGTTTTAAAATCATGAGCCTCTCATAACGAAGCCATTCAATTAAGCCAAGTTACCCGAAACTCGGCCTGATTGGATCGATTTGGAAGGCTCTTGGAGTTCTTTCAACAATTTGCTTAATTGTAAAAATTCCGAAAAAAGAGAAGGCGGGGGTTCTTCGGGTTCTTGGGGCATAAATCCATCCGCCTTGGGATCGCAGTGCGTTGATTGCCGTCGGCATTGATTTATGGCCACAAGAACGGCCAAAAGCGACGGCCAGGCGGCCAGAGCGAAAAGATCGCGGATGCGCGAGCTGCGAGATACATTTTCGTCTAGGGTCGAGATACATTTTGACAACACATGGCATGGCATGCCTCACCCTCTTCACAAACAAGATACAAAGATACAAAACGGCGCAACAATAACCATTTGCTTCGCGAGTTTCTTCATTAAACAAATGTGCAAAAAGAATAAATAAATAAAAATAAACAAACCGGCACATAATTGTTTAACATTTGAAACACTAAAAAAACAAGTAAAAAAAAGTAGACAAAAAAAAACAGACAAAAAACAGGCAACTAAAAGGCAACTAATGCCTGACTTTTTAGCTTCAAATTTTCTTGAGTTTTTGCCTTAAAAATGTCTTCCCTTTGATTTATTTTTTGCTAAATATTTGTTTCATTTGAGTTATTTGTTAAAAAGATTGCCAATTCTGTTTGCCGACTAGAAAAATGGCTAATTTATGGTGTCATTTTCTGTGGATTTTGTGTTTTTTTTGGCAATTAATTTGGTTTTTATTCTGCATATTAATTTTCTTTTTGATTTAGTTTTAGATTTCGAATTTTTATGCGTTGTTTTATTGAGTTTTATTTCATATTTGTTTTGATTTAGTTTTTTAATCCCAATTTTTATGGGTTTTTGTTTTAAGTTTTATTTGATTTAGTTTAAGATTTTGTATTTTTATGTCTTTTTTTGTAGTTTTTATTGAGTTTTATTTGATTTTTGGTTTCGGTTTGGAAAACAGGTTTTAGATATTGGTTTTAGATATTATTCTTATAAAGATTTATTGCTTATTTCGGTTCTTTTTTTATCGGTTCAATATATTAGTTCAATATTTGCAAAGTATTTTTTTCTACGCTAGTTATCCCTCTTTATTGTAAAAGTTTATTAAAAGTTTGTTAACCTTTTCAATTTCTCAAGTTTATCTAATTTAAACAAATCTAATTTAAGAATAATTCCCAAAATTTACACATAAGAAAAACATTTTCTATCAATTCCATTCAAATTCTATTAATTATTTGGGGAAAAATAACTTTTACATCAAAATATAATGAAGAACGGACTTGGGAGTTACATTTTAATGCAGAAAAAACAGCTTTTAAGAATGCATTTTGGCCCCAAAAATGATGGAAAATAGTTTAAAGCATAAAAAAGCGCTTCAGAATTAAAATTTTGGTGAATTTTAATGAATAATCTTTTAAGGATTTAACATCAACTTCAACTTTAGCTTAAATTAATGAGAAATATTTTAAAAGACAAAAAAAATCCTTTAATTTTATAGTTTTTGTGAAGTCTTTGAAATAAAATCTGGTTTTCCTTTCTTTCTTTAACAAAAAACTCTTCCATTTTTGATTTATTTTACGTTTTTTTTTTGACAAATTTAAATACTTTCATTTGAAACCTAATATTTTCCCTTCAAATTTCAATTGAAAACGAAAAGGATCTGCCCTTTTTGGAATGCCAAGCTCTCCCTGCGATAAATTCTGAATTACCAGAAAGTGTGAATTATGAAAAAACAAGAAAAAAAATGTCACTTTCCACATATTTGCGTAAATTTGCAAATTTTTGTTGTTTTAAATTGGAAAACAATTTGCGGGAAATGTAAAAGCGAGCAAATATTGAACCGAACTTTTGTTTTACTTTTGTTTTATTTCTGCCTTTGCTCTGGCTCTGGCTTTGGCTTTGGCTTTTAATTACATTTGATTTGATTTTATTTGCCGTTATAATTGCATTTCCTTTTGTGTGTGTGTGAAATGGCAATATTGGTTAACGGTTAACGGTAACTTATTGTTTTTCCCTTTTTTCGCGTTTTGCGTTAATTGCGTTGCGTTGCGTTGCGAGGATAACGGTAAAGCAATGTAAAACGTAACGAAACGAGACACAAAGTTTTTATTTTGGGTCCTTTTTCTTTGCGTCCTTTTTTGGTTTTTCTTTTTTTGGTTTTTGGTTTTTCTTGTGGGCCAAGGAAATGGAAAATGTTCATAAAGAAGTGACCTACATTTTTTTTTCGCTGTTTTGGCTTCCTTTTTGTTGTTGTTCCAAAATGGCTTGCACTTGCAATTCTGCCTCTGTTTTTTGTGTTTTTTTTTCGTTTTTTATCCAAAATATTAGAGATGCTTAGAGATGCTCGGTTTGTTGCTGTAATCCGTTGTTTTGTTTTCGCTTATTATGCTTTGCGCTGGTTCTTGTTGTTGTTTTGTTTATCTCCTGGCACTTTGGGCACTTGAAAAAAATTGCGACAAAAATATAGAGACATAAGGACGAAAGAAAACAGGATAACCGAAACGGAACGTAACGAAACGAAACGGAAGAAAAAACACAAAATTACAAAAATTGCCAACAAAATATTTGTCTTTTTTTTACACACAGACACGAAAACACACACAAAGACAAATAATATGCAACGCAACAACAACAACAACAACAATAATAATATAAATAATGCACAGAGTCGCGTCCTTTTTTTTTTGGGCGAAAAAATACCTTGAGTGCGAGCGAGAGAGGGCGTGCGGAGCGAGGGGAAACACGCGTACGCGACGGAGACGGCAACGACGACGTAGAGCAGCGTTTGCGAGCGAAAGTCTTTCCCCGTCCGATGCCTTTTGACGACTTTTCCGAGTTTTCCGACTTTTCCGACTTCACCGACACTTTTCCGGCAACGTGCTCACCAGCCAACGGTTTCTTCGGTAAAAAAAACTCTGGTGTTGGTGTATTTGATTTTAAACGGCGCGCCATCGCCGTTAACAGTCTGTTAGGCGGAGAGCGAGAGCGCTGCGGCTTTCTTTCGGGAGAGCCAGGCGGCGGAAGAGAAAGTGCAGCCTGTCAGCCTGTCAGCCGGCAAGGGTGGCGGGTCAGTTTGAGAGCCATAGAGAGTGACTGTTGTTTCTTTTTGCAAGATTGCTCTCTCGCAGGGCTCTCTCTGCCTCTCTCTCTGTTTGGACGCTGTTAAAGCCGAGTTTTAAAAAATATTTTAAGGTTCTTGATTTTTTGTTTTTTATATTAAATATTTTTATTAATAATATTTTTTTTAAATTTATTTTTTTTTAAGGTAGAAAGTTACAAAACTCAGTTAAAAACATCATGTAAGAGAGTGCAAGCGGGAGAGCAACTTGGACCTGCGCTCTCTCCAGTGATGCTGTTGCACTGTTAACTATTAACTGCGCTCTGTTGTCCTGCTTGCTCTGGCAAACCGGTTTTCCTCTGCCGAGCGAGAAGGATGTACTCTGTTGCAAACAGGATTTCGGCCAACAGTCTGTTAACCGCCACAGGTTTCTGTTATTGTTTGCAAATATTTCTTTTACGCGTTTCGCTTACTTTTTCTATTTCCAACAGCTGTTTTAATGAAATTAATATTTAAAAAAAATAAAATAAATAATTAAAATATTCTACTATAAATAATAATGTTTTTAAACTCAGAACTCTCTTTGAAAACTCCCGTATAACAGTTTTCAGAAGTTACAGTTTTTTGGTTACAAAATCTGTAAAAGGAGAATTTTAGAGAAAATCATAAACAAATATTAACAAACCAAGGATTTAAATGTAAAAATATAAAGAGAAACTATTTTATTTCAATTATTTATTATTTCTTTTTAAGGTTTTTAGGGTTTTCCTTTATTTTATTAAATATTTTTATAAAATTTCCTCGTTAAGGCTTTATGTAACTATTTACTTTTCTCTTAGTAACTGCCTTGCTCTTTGCTCTCTTACAGCATTTCTCACTGTTGTAACTCCTCTCTCTTCGTTTATCCTTGTCGTATAACAGCTTCTCCTTGTATGGCAAAATCTCTTATACTCCGCAAATGGTTGCAAACTTGTCTAGTTTTGAATGAAATTTTCGGAAACAACTTGTTGAAGGATTTGCATTAAATTTATATTTTCTGTTTTGTTTCGATATATTCATATTTTTTCAGGCCTTGTAATTTCCATTTTTAGGCTTTGAGTCATGCTGTTTCTTGGCCCTTAAGCCCTGTGCGAGTTGTATCTTTTTCCGTCCGCTTGATAAAGATTAATTACGGATGATGGAGAGCGTTATGGCGGGAGATCGGTAAAGTCTTAACCCTTTACGGGGTCTTTGGGGTTTTTTTTAAGGGGTCTTGATTTCATGAAGCTTTTAAAAAGAAGAGTTTCGTTTAGTTTTAACCGTTTTTTTTTTAATTTATTATAACTAATAAATATATTTTAATAAATCGTAGTGTTTTTATATCTTTCTTAATTTTAAAATAAAATATAACAAGATATTAACTTATTTAATATAAATAATATAAAGCAAAATAATCATATTATGTTTAAAAATTATAATTTTTACAGAGAATTGGAAATTTAATGAAAATACAAAATTGTATTTTTAATTTCTTTTTAAATAAAAAAGTTTATATCGCCTAAGGGTTAAGCCGGTAATGTGACACCTCTTGAAAAACCGCAAGAAAAAAAAAAGAAGAGAAACAAAAAGGGCCAAGAAGTGAGCAAGAGGAAGAGGAAGAGGGCCTGTGTTAACAGTTACGACATTTGGGCACATTTCTCACAGGCCAGCGAATATAACAACAAAAACAATAATAATAAGGTCAATCAACGGACTCGGCGGGCGGTCACTGAGGCGTCGGCGTCGTCGTCGCTGCTGGCGTCGCTGTCAACAGCTGTCGCGCAGGCGCAGCGAGCCGAACGAAAGAGACGGCATTAGCCGGCAGATTAATTGCAGCGTCGGCGTGAATTTATGAATTTTTCTCATGAGTGATGGGATCGGCGAGCTCTCCATCCCCCTCCCTCCTTAGCAGCCCCCTCCCTCTATTTTTTTTGAGCGCCACTTGAGGAAAAGAAAAGTAGAGGAAAAAAAACAACAAAAAAAAACAAAAACAGGGAAAAACATATGTATTTTCCCCGTTGCGTGGGCCCGCATTTTTGTTGTTTTCATTATTGTTGATCGTCGGACATTAGTTATTGGTAAGCCGATCCGTTATGGCTGGTAGCTATATCTTTCCTGAACCCATTTATGCTTTTTATCCCCCTGCTTAAAATAGGGTTGCCAAAGGCCTTCAATTGTGAAAAAAACCTCCCAGCCATTCATCAGACTTTTTAAAGAAGAGTCTTCAGAGAAGAATGGCAACAATGGATTGGATTTCCCTTCTTCCTTCTTTCTTTTTTTTTCATTTCCTTTCAAAATAATAATATAATATTTCCATAAAATACTCGTAGTTTATTACTTCAGTATTATTTCAAATTATTATAGTACTTTATTTTTAATATACTTCAGTATTATTTTAAGTATTATTCTCAGTATTTATTACTCAAGTGTTTTATTTAAAATATTTTAAAATGTCTAAAAATATTGATCAAAATATTAGTATGTAAGAAATAAATATTTTAAGCCACTCTTGACTGCACCGAGACCTCATTTTATATTCTGTAAATGAACAGATCGGAAGACACAGCAGAAGATATAGCGACAGGATCTTCTCACCGAACTAGTCAAGAAACTACTTCCCGCCAAGCCGCTGCAGAGGCTCAAAATACAAGGGTTCGGGAAGACGCTTCCTCCTCCCTAAGACATACATAAATCCTCTTGAGAAGCGAGGATCTGTTAGAAATCTGTTGTTAGGGTGCAAAATTATAGTACAGCTTTAGCGCTTATAGATCCATAAATTAATAAAAAAATAAACAATAAATTTAGACATTTTTATTCTTTCGAAATTGTTTTAAAATTCTTGTGCAATTTTTAAACTTTTTTTTATAAAACAATGTTGTATTAAAAATTGTAGACTTTTCATTAAATGTTTTATTGAAATTCAAAGCAGATCTCCATGATTATTCCTTAATTTTAAATTTTAATATATTAACTTAAAGAAATCGCCATTATTGATAATTTTATTTATTAGTTTTAACTTTTTTTTATATGAAAGATATTTGATTAATTAGGTATTATTTCTATTTATGTTAAAGATATTTTAAAATTTATATATAATAGTTTTGTTTTTATTGGTAACCATAGAAATTTATTTAATTTTAATTGCATTTAAAATTGTAGTTTATAATCATTAATTTAATTAATGATATTGTATTAAATATTTATACCCGGTACTCGATCATTAGCTTCATAAAGGAAACGTAAATGAACGTAAATTGTTAATAAAAAGTTTGATTTTATTAAAATTTATTGTACTTTATTAATTTATTATTATATATGTACATATTGTATTATATGATTCATTATATTTATTAATTCATTTGCACTTGGGATGAGCTTTTAAATATTAAAGCATTGAAAATGTCAGAAAATCGGAATAAAATCTGAAGCCTAAAACTAAATCAATCTCAGAAAACCGTTTCAAAAAAAAAAATTTCCTTACTTTTAAATAGAAATAATTGAAAACTTCCACCCACACAACTATTCCGAGATCGTAAGATAATGTAAGATAATGCAAATGTGGATTATTTTTTCCGACAATTTGCTGTAATTGTCTCGTTTAATTAACTGGAGTTGTTGTCCCGAAATGTCAACCGTTTCCGCCGGCAGCTTCGCCCCTGATTGAACTCTCAACTTTGTTGTGACATGCAGAGACAAATTCAATTAAGCCAAATCAGTCGGCAATTAAACAATTGAATATAATTACGCGAAATTATAAGGTCCGCCGAGCGAAGGGACCAACCAGGCCCGCCGCGCCAAAAAAAGCAAAAGCACAACAAAAGCAGGGAAAAAGCAGGCAAAAAGCAAAAAGCATAAGCAAAACCAAAACCGAAACCGAAAAAGCATAATTAATAAAGCAGCAAGCCATGCCCCATGATGCTGATGAAGGTCTCGAGTTGAAACCGAAACTGAAAACCGAAAACCGAAAACGAGAACCCAACTCAGTGGGTTGTCTTTGCGGTCAACTCCTACCGCTTGGGATCCATCCAATACCCCGATTCCCCGATCCCTTTAATACCTTTTTGTTTGCCGAACGCCACCTTTTCGGACTTCAACTTCAACTTCAACATCAACATCAACATCAAGTCCAAAGCCCCAACCGAAAGCGACTCCTTTAATGAAGTGGATAAGCAAACTGGCTCCGAGTATCCCACAGAGTGCCTTCATCATCTCTATGTGTATCTGTATCTGTACAAGTATCTTTGTATCTGTATCTTCTGGATATATGCCGTACCGCCCGTGTGTACAGTTATAATTAAGTGATACACATAAACGGGCGCCCCAGACAGCGCTCAGTCCCAGTCCCAGTCTCGGTTTCTGTTTAATGATTGTTTTCAATTAGTCTGTTCGTTTTCCTCGCTTCTGATACCCGGTACTCACTCCTTTCTAATTTTTTTCCTTTTTTTTTAGGGTAGGCGCAGATTTATTTGTTTTTTTTTTCCACAGTATATTGGTTATACAAATGTTTCAATTAAAATACCTTCTTTAATTTTGTTTATAAAATACTTTATGTTTTTTGCGCCCTCTATTTATGGGTAAATTTTTAATGCCTTTGATAAGCCTTTTTAAAAATGAATATTTAAAATATTTCTTTATTTTTCTAAGCGTTTTATTTTAAATTCAATACGAAGACTAACTATTTAATATTAAATTTCGAACTAAAGCTATAACAACATCACTTTCAAAGCTTAGGTAATTTATTTAAAATATAAGTATTAAATTACTTATTACTTCTAATTAAATTACTAATTAAATTACTTCGCAATATATTGAAATGAAAAATTTTCTATAATTGTATTACAGATTTTGGAATGTGAGTTTCGAATAAAACCTTCTCAGAACCAAACCTATAGATAATAATGACCAAACAGTCCCATAAGACCCGAAACCCATTAAATATAGTCCCTTCTATCAGGTATCTCTTAGTCGCTAGTACCTCCTCGATTGTCTATGGACTTTTTCCTGTTTCCTGACAAACGAAACCAAAAAACAGGGCCAGTCACTCAGCCAGACACTCACTCACTCACTCACTTACTCACTCTATTCGATTCAATTCGATTCGATTCCTGAGTCACTCACCGAAACACCAAAACACCGAAAAGACGAATGCGAGGGCGTTGGAAAGGTTTTATTTAGTCATTTCTTCCCATTCCCAATCTGAAGATGTTTTGGGTGCAAACCGATCGGAGAAGCGCCTCTCAAGTGTTTACGCTTGTTGTATTAATTTCCATCATATATCTTCGACTGTCAGCGGTACCCCTGCCCAGCGATTTACCTTTAACATCAATTTTCCCATCTCCACACCAGAAGATCGCTCCTTAACGATCTGGCAATAAAAAATTTACCAAAAAAAGGGTGCAACTCGTGGTACTCCAAACCATTTATCATCAAATTGCATAAAAAAATACCAAAAATTCGCGTGGTATGCGATTCTAAGGACACTCTTAAGCTGCTTAGGTCACACTCAAAAAATACTGGAATTGTTCTATAATCGCAAAAGTTTAGAATATGAATCATATTTCAAAGTAATAAGCCGTTTTTTAAACACTTTAAAAATTTTTACTTAATTAAGATCGATTTTTCATTGAATTGGATTCACATTCCTTCAAATCTTCTTAAAGAGTTTCAAGGATTTCTTTTATAAAACTACCAATAAATACTAGAAATTTTAGCAAAAATTCTATAAAGTCTACTTTAAGGACACTCGGTGACTGCTTTTGATGGCTGTCAGTTGTTTGGGACTCGGTTTCTGTTTCTGTTTCGGGCTCTCGGTTACTATCTCTGGTCCAGACCCAGATCTGCCAAAGACAACTGGCAGGGATGATGGGTGCCCCGGTGCAGTCAATTGACCGCTAACTGTTGCAGGGACAGTTGCTCGACAGTGACTTTGGTTTCGGAATTTTGTGGCAGCCACAACGTGTGGCAGACAGCTTAAGACGCTGCCTGACAGCCGTCTGGCCAGGATACTGTGCAGGATACTTCGAAGACACTTTAAAAATAAATCGTAACTCCTTAAGCTTTGTACTTAAAATATTGTAAAATTCAGTACTTTTTTATAATAAAACTTTTAAACAAGTTTTTCTTAAAAATAAAAACTTTATTTCTTCTCGCGGCTATCACCCAACCGACCGAGGGGCGCTGCCGTTTATCGTACGTTTACTTTAAAAGCTTATTATTCGTTCAAATTTTTGGAGTTTAAGATAATTATTTTAAGGAATCATTTTTCAAACTCATTTATAATATTTTTATTGTTTGGATTTATGAATAATTATCATCAAAAAAGTACTACCAAAACATCCTATCTTAACGAAACAAGTACATTTTTTAATTAAAGTTTCTTAAACAGCAATCTTGCCACTATTTTCCTAAAGTGCAGGATAATGCAAAGGAATCTGGCATCTGCTGGCGGTGAGGGAATGGGGGGTTAAAGGCCAGAGGCAGGTCCTTCAGTCAGGATAAAGGCCGTGCCGTTGACAGTCGTCATGCGCAGCTACTTAGATGGACATAAAATTATGATTACAGCAAATGCCACATGCTCCATATGCCACTCCCCAACGCCTTCCATTCATCCATCCATATCCTTGTTCCTTGTTCCCCTTCAAAAAATAGTCCTTCAAAGGCAATTCATTACAATAAGCTCACGAATGTGCCATAAAAATGGCAGCTCTGCACTCGAACCATGAAATTGCCAATTCGAATCCGGTTTTAGTTGTAAAAACTTTCATGATCCCCACATTAATAGAATATGCCATGTCTAGTATGTACTTTCCTTTCCTAAATAATCTCTCATCTTTGTTTTTTTTTTTTATTATTTCGGCAAGGCCATTATGGATTATTCCCACCACAGGTTTTTGTTTTTTTTAGGTAATTCTTCTTTGTTTGGTTTAAGGAGAAAGACTTTCATTGTTTCTTTCCAAAAACTTCCCTCTAAGAATTCCTAGAAAATAGCCTACAAAATTTTTATTGTTTTACCCGAATCAATAATTATAATAAATATTCTAAGATTATAAATAAGAAACCTTTAAACCTAAAGCATATTCACAGAAATGTTTAAAAATGGATACAGTTTTTATATAATTATTGCCACAGCTAGAAAGGCTTAGTACCGGGTATCACATAGCCCAACTGTCACTATCTTGTAGACATATTTTTTGATAATTTATGTATAATTTTTCAAGTCCAAAATCTGCTAAACATCTCCCATTTTTGGAGTCTTAAAGTCTCAAGTCTCGCATTAAAATATTTCGCCCACATTTTATGCAGGGATTTCCCGGGGATATCTCGCCAACACATCAAATAATTAACCGTCCACAATTTTCCACAAAGTGAAGGAGACCCAGAACCCAGGATTCTCTTTCATATTTTCAGCTGGATCCTGCAGGATTTTAATTCTGCGAAAAACAAAACAACGAAGCCCGCACCTCTAGTCCTGTTGACTTTTTAAGCCTCTGCCATTGTTGTGGATATATTCTGTACATATATATGTATGTTTCTATAGACAAATTTTGTATATATATTTAAGTATGAAGTATATCCGATGCTCGAGTTCCGGACTCCACAATCATTAGCTGTAACATTAGCGTCTGTCTTGCGGTTGAAACTTTCGGGTTACCTGAAACGCAAACGCAAACGCAGCCTCCGTCCTCAAAAATTCTGGCAACTGGCAAGTTGGGGAAGCTTCCCCCAAAGGTTGGGCAGGAGACGGGCATGGCAATGGCAATGGTTAAACCTATAAAACCACGTAATCTCCAAGCGAGTTCTTTAATTATGCTGCACACAGAGCCACTGGAGGAGCTGGAGGAGCTGGAACTTTGGCAGCATCAGGTGGCAGGTGGCAGGTGGCAGGTGGGTGGTGCAAGGAGGAGGAGGCGGCGGAGAAGGACTACAGTGGAGAAATCCTTCGTAGCGGCGAGAGCAAACAAAATGTGAAGCGAAAGCCGCTTACAAAACCGCAAAATGCTACGGACATCTTTTGCCAGGAAAACGCAGAGGCAGAGGCGAAGGCAGGGGGACAACCGGCGACTCCAATGGCCACCAAAGGCAGCCATTTTGAAGTTTTGGCCTCCACATCTGGCTGGGATTACAATGGAAACGGGACTGAAAACTGGAGTTTGCGGCTCTCCCACAGATACGGACGGAAAAAGATACGGGACAGCCGGGACATGGCTAGATAAAGACAAGGCCAGCAACAGACAGAGACGCCAGAGACGACAAACAAACAAACAAACAAACAAACACACAAACACAAACAAACAAAGGCACACAAACACATACTCGAAAACAAACAGCGATCCGGACAACACGGATGCCAATGCGAAACCATTTTGCGGATTTAATTGCCGTTAACATGAGGAGGGAAGCTTCATTTTCACTTCGCACACGGCCAGAAAAAGGACATTCGCCAGGATATCGTCCTGAAAAGTTTTTTCAAGATCAGAAAATCAAAATTAATAGACCTTTCCGAGGCAAATACCACCCAGAAGTACCCATAAATACTCTTCAAGTATTTCTTAAAAAGAACACCCAGATTTGAAGACATATTTCAATATATTTTTTTGTTCATTAGTTTTAAAATAAATTTATAAAAATCTAGAGTATATTAATTATAAATCTTAATAGATATATCCTACCATTGATTTGCAGATAAGAAAGAAAATCTTGACTTGGATTAAAATAATATTTAAAAATATTCCGACTTAGAAAACAGATAAATCAATGACTTATTGGATTTAATGTTTCAAAGTATTTTGTAAATATCATGTAGTTTTTTGTACAGCAAATATATAGGTTGTAATTTACAACTTGTAAAAATGTGCCCAGATCTACAGAATCTCAAAAACATGTGCCCATATCTACATAGAAAGTCACAAAGAATGAGCTTCTTGGATTTAGAATTAAAGTTTAACTTAAAAATTCACCAAAAAAAAGGGTGTTCCCATATTTCCTAAAATTTTGGTTATGAAAAGTATCAGATCAGATCTTCTTATATCTCATATCATATCAGATTATCTTAATTTAATTGAAGAACTTGTAGAAATAATGTCTTTTTCATGGTTTCTTGTATTTTTAAGATAAAAATGCCCTTGAAGCTCTATAGTTTTCTCCGAAATTTCTATAATAAATAGAATATTTCTCAGTGCAGATGTTGCTTTTTCTCCGTACGGATTTTCGCAACAAGAGCTCCAAAGAGAGCCGGACTCGCAGCCGGAGATTAGAGGGCAATCGCTGACATCGAGGAATCGTGGAGGTTCCTGCTCCTTTCCTTGTTTTTTTGCCTCAAAAAAATGCAGAGCCAGGAGTCTTAAAACTTGAACTTTAAAAAATATCAGCGTAAAGATTCGATAAACTTAAATACAACAATTTTTCATACAATTAATTGAAAATAAGTTAGGAAATATTTATATTTCAGAGAAACTTAAATAATATTTTTAGAGAGATATAGAAATGTTTTTCACTTTACTTTAAAAATCTTATAAATATTTTTCAGAACTTTATTTTAATTTAATTTATAAATTGGAATCTTAACTTAGCTTGAATGTCAAAATTTTCTTTATAGAGAATTATTTCAAATATTAAAATATTAAAACCTAAACTCACCCATTTGTATCGCCAGGTGAGAGAGGTTTTAGCTGCTGATCTGATCGAAGGTTATCGCTGATAATATAATCTGAAAAAAAGGATAATAATTAAAATATATATAGAAATAAATTAAGAAATAAAGAAAACCTAACAGACTCTTAACAGATTCTGTAAGTGTTCACCAACCCGGAGCTTTCGGACAGGACGAAAAGCTTTCCGTTGTGCGAAAAACATCGAATGATTTTCCCAAAGGCAAAAGTTTCCCAAAAAGCTTGGGACCGAAAAGCTGGGACTTGTTTTATGTAATTTCCCAGTTTGAAATTACCCTAAGCTGGTATATTTCTCATTGATATAGGTATATTGGGGAAATTTTATTAAATTACCAGTAAAAGGGATATAACTTTAATGCAACAAAAATTAACTTTAAGGTTTCAAAATATTGCAATCAAAAAGCTTTTCGAAAGGAAAAACTCTTGTGTTTTTGTGTTTCTAGTTATTTCTTTTATAATATATTTCATTTAATTAAAAATTCTATTGAAATTCAAATGAATCTAAAGTAAAACTTTCGTTTATTGGATTTAAGATTCAAAATTAAGTTTCTCTTGTTTAGCATAAAGTAATTTTAATTTTATTTACAATTTTATGCAAACTCAAACCTATATTGTCAGGTTTCCTTTTTAGTAAAATAAAATAATGGAAGATTAAAATAAAATAATGACAGACATTTTTAAAATATCCCAAACAAGTATATTTAATAAATATTGAAAACTAAAATTCGTGTATCAAAGATTTTTTTAGTACCAATTATTATATTTGTAATTTGGGAAAGAGGAAAGTTTCTTTTGAAATTAATCTTAAAACAGCGGTATTTATAAATTTTTAACAGAATTGGTTAATTAATTCTGAATAATTTAAATTGTAAGTTATTTCTTTAATTATTAAAACCCCTTCTCTATCAATTTTGTTATTACTTTGTTCTCTTGTTTTTCCAAAATACAAGAAATTTTATAAAACTGACCTTCCCCATTGGTAGTATTCAATTTTTTCCTAATACTTTTAGCTTATTTGTATTAAAGGATTAAAAGGATAAAGGATCTTTGTTTTAAGTCTAAAATTAGCCGAAAAAAACCTATTTTGTTGTTAGAAATTTTCCCCAAATATGTTAATATTCGTTGTCTGTTTTGGAAACCTGATTTTGATGTTTTACCTTTGGAAAAGTTTTGTTTTTCCAGGAAAAGCAAACTTTCCGAGGATAATCATGGACTAGGATATCTTAAAAGTTAAGAACATGGAAAGAGGATAAGAAGCTCACCCTTTTGCAGCTGGCTGGTGGGGATGAACTCCTCGTGCTTTTGGTCGCCCTTCTCCTCGTACTTGAGCTTGTAGTCGGAATGCTTCCGCAAGGACATCAGCAGGGACTGGGTGCGGGGTGGGATCTCCGGGGGCGCTGGCTCCGGTGGCGGCTCCTCGGACTCGGCGGTGCCGCTGCTCCGGCTGCTGCACCGGGCCGGATCCAGGCCGGATCCGTTCTCCTCGGGATGGAGGAGCTGCTTCAGCTGGGGATGCCGCATGGAGTCGCTGCTGGAGCTGGTCATCTGGCTCAACCGGTTGAGGGTGCTCCGGGCGGCAGCCGAGTTCCGGTGGCTGCGATTCGAGTGGGAGTTGGAGGCGGCGGTGGAGGACGAGGCCGAGGCTGGCAGGACCACGGGATCACTCTCCTCGCCCGGAAACTTGCCGGAGCTGAGGAAGGGATTTGTACTGCGTGGCGTATTGGCGGTGGAGGCGCCTCCTCCCACACCCGATCCCGGATGGATGCTGCTGCCGCTGCTGCTGCTGTTGGGGAACAGGCCCAGGTTGGCATTCGATTGGTACTTTCCGGCCGATACAGTGGAGACTTTAAGTGGCGAACCGCCTAGCGATGCCCGCTGCTGGTGCGGCTGGGCGTAGGTCACTTCGGGGGCAGGACCTGGTCCTGGTCCCGGGGCGGGGCTGGGCGTGGTCTCGTCCATGGAGGACTCGTCCAGGCGACGATCGCGTTGCCTCAAATAGTCCGGTTCGCAGTCCGAGTTATAATGTTCCATGCCTGTAAAAAAAAACACATAAATCAGGTTCATTTTAAATTTAATTTTATTAAATATTTAATAGTTATTAATTATAAATCGAACTATAAGCTATAGGAAAATTTATATTTATAAACCTGGTGTATATTTTTATGGAGGAAAAGATGGCTAAGCTTTTTGGCTCAAAGATACCCGGTACTTTTTATTTTTTTATTTCGTTGAGTTGAGAACCTTTTAAGTTATTGGATTAACTTTCTTTTTTAATCCGATTTTTCTTCATTTAAGTTAATTATAAAAAACAATATTCGCTTTTTTTAGAATCTATTATATAACTTGTTTTTTAATCTTTTTCGCTGGAAAAAAGCTAAATATTTACACAAAAACAATCATATACTCCTCAACAAAAGAAGGCTTTGGACTCTTTGACGATAAGACACCCGGTACTCCTCCTTTTCATAAATTTCTTTTAAAATATGAGAATTAAGCAACTATTTCCCTTTATTTAAAAACAAAAGAACAATATATATTTTAATAATAAATCCTATTTGCCATTAAAATAAATTCGATTGAATGCCGAAGTCCCCGTGATAAAAATTTGATCAAAAGCTAACCGAAAGCCATGTGTTTACACAACGATCAAATATTTGTGGAGTGCCCTTTGTACCGCAATATATCCAGAGTATACAACAATATATAATACAATATATAATACAATATATAATACAATATATAATACAATATATAATACAATATACAAGAAGAATTTCAACGACTTTCCGTGTTTATTCTGTTGCGTGGATGCCTTTCAATTTTCAATTTTCCCGCGAGAACTGCGAATGCGGCTGGGCGGCTGGGCAAATGGCAAACAATTTGCGAGCCGTCGACGTTGCGTTATTAGGTTGTAAAAAATGAATCGTAAATTGCATTAAATATTAACAGACAATAAAACGAAGCGAAACAAATGCAGGCGGCGCGTAAAAAGAGCATTTGCCTCGCCGGACGCTGCGATTTACGTTTTATGCCTCGATTAAGTTTGCCTTCGCCTCGTCATTTTGTGGGGTCACAGGGGTCGAGGGGTCACAGGAGTCGAGGGGGATCAGAGGATAATGTCAGAGGATGTAGCATTGTATCGGCCATTAGGCTGGCGCTGCCAACTTGATTGTAATTGAATTGCACACTGCTGACGTCCGCGGAGCTGCCATTCGGGGATATTGCAGGTACAGTGGAGATTCTTAATTGTATTATTAAATACTTGAATAAATATATTTATTTGAAGCTACATTTTAAGAAGGATTTGGGTTAATTAACCAGCTAAAAAAAGCTTAAAGTGCTCGGAACTTATTATAACAAATTTAAGGTTTTTTTAACTCTCCAATAGACCTTTAATTTCCAAGCTAATAATTTTCTTATTTTGAATGCCATTCTTTCAGATTAAGCATAAAACATAATTTTCTATAAAAGAATATTTTATATACATAAAAAAGTATATATGTCGAAATAAAGGGGATCGGTTGACTATATCTGTAGCTACCAAAAAAATGAAGACTATTCGTGTTTTTCCGGATGGACGACTAAGGAGTTGGATTAGAATTCATTTGAAAAACATTTTTTTTGACTAAAAATAGTTCCATAAGAATTGAGAAAATATAACCAATAGCTTTTATAAAAGGGTCCTTAAAAAAGGGGACATCTTTTGTATTTTTTATGTGTAAAAAATATATTTCTCTTGTGTCTTAAAACCATAAAAGACACAATTGAAGAATGCAAATTATTTTCCAAGTAGGTTCTAAGAATATATTGGCTTTATATTACCTTTCCTTTCTTTTTCTTTTCTTAAAAAGTGTATTACAAATTAATAAATATGTACTTGAAAATTTCCATCTAAAATCATGTCTTTCCTATCCCATTTATCCAATCACAACTGTGTTCCCTTGTCGCATTGGGCGATTTACTCAATTCAATCAGGGAACTGTCCGAAGTGCCTCCTCTCGCCCCCAAGTCCCACTGTACGCCCACTGCCACTCCCCCCTCTGGGGGTCATCCTCCGTCTCTTTCTCTTCTCCAAATATATCCCCTTCTCACTCTATTGCCCAAGCATCTTGGCCAGCTTGGATTTCGGAAATTCAGTGGCAAGCGTTTGGCATCGATTTGTGTGCCCTCGGACTCTGGTTATTCGAATTCCTGGACACAGTTGTTCCGGGGAGAGCTGAATAATTCAATTAAATAAAATAATGAATACAAGGGATGGCAGGACGAGTGGTTTGACCCATTTGTAAGGCGCTTACCGTATGTCTAAGCGCTACTTCCAGCCCCTAATTCCAATTTTGGAACACTTGGCCCTGGGACTTCGATGGCATCGTACAAACAGCATTTGTACAAGTACTTGGCCATGTGAGATTCGGTTATTAAATGTTTTCTTTAATTCGAGAAGGTAGAGACAAGGTTTCGGAGGGATTGTGGATTCCATAAGGACTGAAAACTGGACTGAAAAGGAGGAAGCTGTAAGCTCAGAAGATGCTTTCTAGAAGGTTGAGGTTCGAGAAGTTCCTATAAGGAAGAAGATCTCATAAAAGGTTCCATAACAAAAGGAAATATTATTCCAAGAACTTCTAGCTCTTTATTAATTAAGACAAAAAAATCAAAGAAATACTCACTGGCTAGTTGCTGGCTCTGGAGGAGCAGCTGGGCAAGGAGCTGGGTGTCAAAGGCAGTGGCCTGTCCGGTGTTCTGGTACTCGTCCTCGCTGCTGCTGCCGTAGCCGTGGCCATGGCCCATCCCGTGGCCATGTGACAGGCCGTGGCCCAGGCCATGCCCGTGGCGGTGGCTGTGCCACTCGGCGGACCTCTGACGCCGCAGCTGCTCCCCGCCGCCGGAGCCGGGCAGGCCGCCTCCCAGTCCGCCGCCGCCCATTCCGCCGGAGGTGTAATAGTATTCGCTGCCGGCAGCACTGCCGCTGCCGCTGCCGACCCGTTTACGGCCAATTGTGCCGGAGTGACTGCTGGACATGATTGCCGGACTGGGCTGGTAAGGCTTTCCCTGGGCAGTGGTTTCCGTTTTCCGATCCCTTTATCCTGCGACGACTTCAACGCATCGCTTCGGCGCCGGCTGGTGCAGGTCCACCTCCATGTAGGGAGGACACAGGACTGGGGCGGAGCTGTAGGAGGAGTCCTGCTTTAAGTGCTTAACCGAATTAACGCTGAAACGATAAAAACGACAAAGTGTCAGAGAGCTTCGGTCGGTGGTAAAGCGGAGAAGATAAAGCCATAAATGCACGAAAATGAAAATAAATAGCAGCCGGTACAGTACAGCTTCGTATACATCCCCTATTGCCCATTCCCTTGGTACTTTCACTTTGACTTCTGGACGTAAAGTGAACTTAATAGCAATTCCTGCCAGCTCTCTTCGTCCTTCTTCCAATCTCAAAATGGCTGCCAGTGTGGCCAAAATGGCTTGCAACTCAAAACTCTAAAACTATTACGTAAGAATTGGTTAAAAAATGCAGAGATTTCTTCAATAAATATTAAAATAAACAAGAAGAAAGATTACAAAACGGATATATTTATAATTTGTATCAAAAGAAACGCGCTTAATTTTTTGTATTGAGCTTTTTTATCGATAAATGTCGTTTATTTTAAATAGTTACCGTTAAAAAAATAATATTTGAATACAAAGAAGAAGAATTAGTTAATAAAGTGCAGAATTCTTCAAGAATTCTTCAAGAATTTGTTTTTAAGTTGTGGAAATTTCAAAATAAACAAGAAGAAATATTAAAAAACGGATATATTTATAAAAGAAACGCGTTTAATGTTTATGTTCCGATTTTTATCGATAAATATCGTTATTTTTAAATCGTTACCGATAAAAAAATAATATTTGAATAGAAATAGAAATTTCTTAAGGTTTTTATAGAAATATTTATTATGAAACCTTGTCAGTTACATATTTTCTTCATAACCAAAAACCTGTAACCCCGAAAATGGCCAAGCGGGCAGCTCCTTTTTGGCCAAATCCTTCCGTTTATGACTGCCTCCTTGGCTTAGACAGACAATTTGACTTTTGATTTTGATGAGTGAGCATTTAAATGCAGTAAAACCCGGAGGAGAGCAGCACAAGTGGGTCATAACTGACAGAACCGGCAGGATGCGGGTTAAGACTGCCAAGGCCCAATGGCCAGGATCTAAAGAACAGAACAGACCATCCTTAAAAAAAATGCTGGATACTCTTTGATTGTTTTGTTGAGACCATTTTAATGTGTATTATAACCTGTGTGTTTCTTTATAAGATTGTGAATATATTGATTCGTTTCGGTGTTGATCCTATCCTAAGCCATGCCGAATCAGGTAACTGTGTGCGTCCTAAAGTATATTCCTAAAGTATATGGTAATAACTAGTTTTTTTGTTTAGTGTATGCATCTTTTGAAGGGAGTCGGTGCATCCCAGCGACTGGCTGGACTGACGCCGCGGGGCTCCCGGTAGGCCAGGTAAATGGGCAGTGGAGTGTCCACTGGCAATCCGTCCCGCAGGAGCCTCGCATTCAGAAGTCGGTCCATGGCCCGTTGCTCGCGGTCTCGATCACGCACCTCCGACATAACATGGTACTCGTCCCGGCCGCTGGCTTCTGTCTCCCAGCCAGCCAGACGTCGGGCCAGCTGGATGCTTCGGACGGTTTCGTCGAACCTGGCCCGGATGGTGGTGGCCGGCGGTCCAGAGTCGGCGCTGCTGTGCGAGAAGTCAAGGTCGTCGTCCATGTCGAAGTAGCGATCGTCGATCATGATTCACTGTCAATCGATTTTTAAATATTTTTTCACCTGTTTTTTGTTACAATTTTTTTTAGATTTTTTTTCTTACCGAATTAAAATTTACTGCAATCTGAATGGAGTTTGAACTGTTAATGCTTTCCTGGCCCAAAAGCCGGTGACACGTATTGTGTTTAAAAATCATGGCTGTCTTAGATCTAGGTTTTTTTTTGACTAAAAATATAACAAGCTTCTGCCCAGGGTTCGCATATTTTCCGAGAAACTTTTCAAACAGTCTAAGGTATTCCAGGGTTGCCGAAAATTAACAACAAACAGGACCTTGCTGCACTGGACTTGCGGTCAGTGTTGGGTAACTCCAAGAGACACCTCTTCCGTGGCTTTTGTGGGTAAACAGAAGCGGCCTAATCGAATGTCATTTCATTTGGTAGACAGAGTCCTGCAACTTCCAGCCAAAAGCCAATTGCTCCTGGAACTATTTCCTGTTTTTTTCACCAACCCCAGTAGAGCACTTTGCTGCAATGGCAAATGCACAATTTGGCCTGCAAAATGCATATTTGTGGCATCCATTTGTATGGCTTTGTTGGGCCAAAGTCCGAACCGAAAGATAATCAAATACGCATTTCTCTTACTCTCTTGGCAGCCCCCCTCTAATGAATGAAGTTTTGGGCTGCCCAGGGTTGCCAACATGGCGGAATTTCGGCTAGCTAGAAATATTTGTTTAAGAAGCTTTGCTGTCGTATGTTTTTAACTGAATAAGATATAATCTGTTAGCTTTTTTTTAAAGTAGAATTAGTAATTTTTGTATAAGGTTTCAGGTTCAGGTTTCAGGTTGAGGTCTCATGGTTGCCATTGTGATATAGTTTTGAGTTTTTAAAGAAGCTCCGCTGTCGTATGGTTTTAGCTGAATAAGATACCAAATTTAAGCTTTATTTAAAGAAGAATTAGTTATTTTTTTATTAGGTTTCAAGTTCAGGTTTCAGGTTGAGGTTTCATGGTTGCCATTGTGATATAATTTTGGGGGAACTAGAAACCTTCGAAAAAAGCTTTGTTTATAGAAAACATTTAAATACTTTTGCTGCTAAATTTATTTATTTTTTTCCCAAGTAATCTTTTGGCAAACAACTCTATTAATGGAGGCCAAGAAAATGGAAAAACTGCTCAGCATCAATTGCAATTTTAAAGTGCAGAATGCTTTTCGCATCGAAATCCAACGAAACTTTGCCAACGAATTAAGAGCAAAATATTATATGTATTCCTGGCAAAAATGTTGCATAAAGCGGCAAGAGGGGGCGTGGTGTTTAAGAAGTTTTGGGGATTTCGGAAAGTGGTTTGGGGTGGAGGGTGGAGGGTGGAGGGTGGCACGCAATTATTTTCCATGCTCCATTTTAACAATTTGGAGAAAGAAATGTGAGTCAGTGGAATGCAAAAATGAATGAATGGGCGCCTCCCGAATCCCTCTCTCTGTGCCATCGAAAAGTGGGGCATTAAAGCCTAGCAGTCAACATTTTCATATGCATGCTTAAGTACTGCAAAAAAAAAAAGGCAGAAAAAAAAGGCAGAAAAAAAATGGGAAAAAACAAGAAGAAACAACAAGCAAATGCCACAAGGAGCCAAGAAAATATTGAGTTAACCCGAGCAGCGCTGCCCTAAAAGTATGCAATGAAATGTTATTTTCCTCATTTCCACAAAAACTTTCCGAGCTGGCTCGTAACCCCCAGCTTAACCCCAGTCTCGCGACCCCCCTTTTTCGTAAGCCACTGAAACTTCGTCAGATGCAGCTGCTGCTGCTTTTGGCCGGGTCTTGAATTAATTGCGGCCTAAGAAGTTCACTTAAGCAATGACCTCAAAGAGATAATAATAACTAGAACATGTATACATGGCTGCTCTGCATTCTACTTTATTTAAATCCAAGGAAAGTATATAAAAACGGGATTAGTTGCTCCTTTAAAGGGTTTCTGAGGAGTCTTTGGCACGACTCCTATCGGAGGTAGAAAACTTTTTATTTATTTTTTAGTAATAAATTAATACACAATATTTAAGTTAAATCTAAATAGAGAAACTCTTAGTAACTCAATGGAAGCTTAAACTATACAGGTTTTAAACTTTTAAGCAAAATATTAATAAGCTTTCGAAAATACTGAACTGAATGACTTAAGCTTCATTGAAATGCTAGCTTATTAGGTTTAATTATTTTTTAGTGTATTAAGTTAGTCGATAAATCCTTAAAGTTTATTTTTAAAAATAACTTTTAAAAACTTAAATATATTTTTTTTTTGCGCTACAACTAGAAAGAGGTTAGGAACAGATCTCATAAGCAACGATCTCCACTCGCTGCAGTTACAACTTAAAAGTAACGAATTGGCTGAATAAGATCGCTACTCGTTACAGTCTCGTTTAAACTCGTATTTACAGAATATATTAGTTCTATTTGATAATACTTATTAAAAAAGAATTAAAAAATTTAATTTCTTTAATTTAATGAACTCTTTAAATACCAAAAAAAAAAGGAAACTATGATCCCTTGTTTTAAACTTCTGCGTAACTCAACCGTTTCAGGACTAAGTAATTGAGTCAAAAGTATTAACCTAAAAGTAATCTTCTGGTGACAGCTATGATTCTTATAGATTCTTAAGCAATTTATGTTCTTAAATTTATATGAAAATTAAAGTTTATAGAGGAACTTGGCTTCTATCTAATATTAGGTTTTCCAAAAGCACAAAGTATGAGAAACTTGTTCCCTTAAAAAAATGTCATCTTCAATCTTGAAAAGGCTTGTATTATAGTTTATAGCAAAACCCTCTTAAACTAGAAGAGAGTACAACCTGTACAACCCATTCCTTGTAGCAATTATCAAAGACCTACTACTGCGCATTTGATTGAATTGCTTCCTTGCCAGGAAACCTAGACTACACATTTCGGCAAATTGCGATTCAGTTGGAAAACCGAAAACAGTCCTCCTGTTCACCTTTTTCCACTTAATGAATCGCAAATTGAAAAGGGAAAGCAGCCAAGGTGAAGGGGAGGCGAGTCCTGTGACCTGTGTGTCAGTTTAACCCTTTGTGGGATATAAAGGCTTCGATTTTGTGCGAATATCATCCCAATTCAGCACTTTCTGTGCCTTCTGTGCCTTCTGACGGATCTGCAGAGCGCATTTCCTCTGACATCAATCGTTCTGCAGCTGATGCTGCTTTCATTGTTTTTGCCACAATATTTTCACACACAGAGCCAGAGCCAGAGCCAGAGCCAGGGAGTGTGTAACAGATATTGTTGAATGCCGGGAGGCGTCAAGGGGGTGGCATACCATATATCCAACGACAATGGAACCACAAAACTCTACTCAATGAGGCGCCCTCGTTCCTGTTCGCTTTCGTTGTCAACCGCAAAACGTTTAATTACATGTCAAAATGCGAAATGCATTGAACAAGACAGGAAGCATAACACTCGGCCTCATCCCAAACCCAAAAGTGCCCCTGAACTGTACTGAACCGAACTGAACCACATCCTATGGCATCCGAAATGCTTCCTGAGCCGCTGCGTCATCATCAGTGTTGTATTTTATAGATAAAGCGAGGGCGTTCCGCGTCCTTAGTCCTGCATCCCGCGTTCTCTGCTACAGCTCCGAAATTTCCGTATTATGAGTGAACATGCAAAAACAACCTCATTACCAACGCAGAACATAGGCCAGAACACCCACACACCCATCTCTCCATCCAAAAACACCCAAACAGCCATTTGCAAACACAAAACACACTCATGAACATTGTCCGCCCCCGCCGCCACGCACTAAGACGACGCCCCTGCTTTTTCGGGGGGGCACTTCCTGTCAGAGGCGAGGGGAAGTGATTCCCGGTCAGGATACTTTTTCTAAAACAAGCCACCTTTTTGTTTCTTATCGAAAATTAATATGCTCGAGATAGCGTTGGATGCATCAAAGATGTTCTTAGGGATTCTTGAAGGGATTGGAATGGAGGGTATTCTTTATATATATTTTTTATTCTATTTATAAAAAAAGATTTTAGTAATTATCTTTTTTTAATTTTTAACATTATAGAGTTCTAGGACAATGATATTAAAACCAACCTCAAGTACCTGGTATTAAAACATACTCTCTCCTACCTTTTTTTACCCACAAAATCACAAAAAATTTTCAACCTATTTGTTTTGGTATTTCTCAAAAATAAATATTAATAAAAAGAAAATACTCTAATATTTAATAGAAAATATTGAATAGTACTGGGTATTTTTTAATATTTTTAAAAGAAAAGTGAAGAAACTTTAAAGCAGTTTAAGCTTAAGATGATCTTTTTTTTGGGGTTTTGTGAAAGAATAAAAAGTACCGGGTATGTATAGTCTACTTCTGACTCTTCATGACAGAAATTGAAGAAAAATAGAGTTTATATTTATTAAAAAATATACTCTTCAGATTCAAAGCTCTTTTTTCTAAGAGAATCCAAAGTAAGTGTTAAAAATGTTAAAATTTCCCCACCATTTCTCTGCTGCCTCAAAGACCTTAATGTTTTGTGCGCTACTGTACTGCGTGTTCCGTAATTGCTTCCGGAACACAGGTCCGTGGCTATGGCACGTGTTTTCACTTTTTAACATTTTTGTCGAGTTTTCTGAGCTGCGGCTTGCCAACAAAATTATTGACAGTAGGCGGGACCAGAAAACCCCAGAGCCGACCCCAGAGCCAGGCTGTGAAAATCGATGTTGGTGGATTAAAAAAGGCAAAAAAAAAACTGAGTAAAAAAATGTGTTTGGAAATTGTTGGCAACTCAATTAATGGCTGCTGGAGGATGTTGCATCAAAATAGTTTACGGGTCTGGGAGGTCCTTCGGGCCACACACACATCGCCGCCGCCCCCGTCCTGGAAATTTGAACTATGTCTGCGGTATGTGTCTGGGGTCATGTCGGGAATCCTTCTGGCATGTTGCAAGTTGCAAGCCTTGTGGCATGTTGCAAGCCAGATTTAGTGCCCTCGCTTCTGAAAGGAGCTCCTCATTTGTCTGGTTGGACGGCAAGAGTGGCAGGACCTTGACCGAAAGCCAAGGAGTCCTTCCGTCTCACCTAAAATCTAATTGATATAAATTTCCAAGGAGTGCCGTGTCCTGGGCGCCCTCCTTTGAATATCCTCTCGGATATTGGGCCACAGTGGCCGCAACTTTATTATAACGAAGCAGGCAGGAATAGATAGTGAACCCCGGCCAGGACACCAAGCAGGACAGGATGTGCAGCACCAGCACTAGCTTTTTTTCATAAAATTCATGGCACGCGGCACGTTCCATCCTGGCATCCTGGCAGAGTCCTTACGCAAAAAAAAAGTGAGCCAAGTGCTTGCATAACGGCGCCAAAAGTCAAAGAGCAAAAGTTATTTTATACACATTATTTTCCTTTTTGCTCCTTGGCAAGGATTTCACACACACAAGCACATTCTTTGCGATTTGCGATTGTGAGGCCAAGGAAGTAACTTTATATTTTTGGGAAATTTTATAAATTCTGTGATGGAAAACTCATAAGCTTTAACAGTAGATTATGCGATGGATAGTTTGGGGCTTTGCTTTTTGGGCTTTGATGGCTTAAATGGGATTAGAAACTTTTCGGGAATGCTACAAATGTTTTATTCCGGGCTTAAGGTTAATCTTAAATATTAGTTACGATTTCCGGGCTTTGCTTAAACCACTTGCGAATTATAGCGATAAAACGGAAGCAAGATTTTATTTGAAAATATTTTAAAAGGTATCAGATTGAAGTATTTCGTTTAGAGGACTAAATATTAATTTAAAATATTAATTTAAAACCAAAAATATTTATTAGGAAAGTAACTCTAATTTTTGATTAAAAAATAACAAACTTTTCTAGTTTTTTATTAACCCACGATACGCAAAAAAAAACATAGTTAAAATCCTGGTAGACCCTCAAGTTTTGGTGAAACTTATAATACCCTCTGGAAGGATTTAAAGGATATGAAAACACACTCACCCCAGAGGATGCAAAATGGTGTCAGTAGTGGTTGCCATTCAGCAAAAAATAAAGCGGAGGAAGGGGAAAAGGACGAGGAACGTACACACACACACACACAGCGAAAAAAAACGTAAAAAAGGAAACTATTAGAAGGTGTTGGCTGGCAACATTCTGGAGGGAGCCTGGCGCAAGGATGCGCATAAATTGCAGGCACCATGCATAAATGGAAGGATATTGCTGCAGCCACGGCCAGCCTTTGATCCTGGCTGAGTTTCTTTTACTCAGCTCTTATATATTTTTTTCCTTTTTCGGTTGCCCCCTTCTTTATTTTGGCAAAAGGTAGAAAGGAGCAACATGGCAAGCGCCGGGAAGGGCCTGTGAAAGGATGAAGGACGAACAGAGAGAAAAGGAACGGGAATCGACAGAAAGGAACTGTGATTAAAGGGGGATTCCCTAATTGATAAGAAAGCTGAGATTGAGGAAAGGGGAAATCGGAAATTGGAAAAAGAAATTGAAAATGTGCTTGCCAAGAAAATGCCATTTTAATTTCATTTCGTTCGCCTTCTCCATATTTTTTGCTATATTTTTTTGCTTGTTTTCGAAGGTAAACAAATATTCCAATTTATGTGAGCCATTTGTCAGTTGGACACCGAATCCTGGAATTCCCGATTGACTTGGTGACTTCTTTCTGGGCGCGTCATCTGGTCGCGGGAATGAGATTTATGATTGCCTTTGTCCAACCATCCCTGACTTGGCCCGGCACCTTTCAGCTTTCATCGTTCACCATTCACCATTCACCATCAACCATCTACCATTCACCGGCCAACTGGCAGGATATCTGTCTAGGCGGGGTGGGCGTGGCTAGGTGATTACCTAAAGCAAACACAGACAGGAGGGCAAACAGAAGCTGACAAACCCACTCACCGAAGGCCCGTCTCAGCCATTGTTGCAGATTGTTGTGCGAGCAGCTCTTCTGCGAGTGAAGAGCCAAAAGGATGCACGATGGCGATGGCCTCAAGGCTTGCCAACAAAAGGATACGATGGATGGCCTGTCCTGTCCTGTCCTGGGTCATCGGCTTGGGCCCGACCAACGCATGTGTAAGAAAAAAAAACAGATAGCAGATGTGGGGGAGAAGGACCAAAGGACCAGATCCCAAGGCAGGATCTCGTTGAGTGCACGCCGCGTATACGTAATGCATTCAGGTGGAATGCATATGTGTGCACTCACACTGACACTCGCCGCACTCGCACACTCGCCGCAGAAAGAGAGGGGCTATGAGTGGAGCGAAAGAGATGCCATGAGACACTCGTAGCGTGTGTGAACAGTCACTTGATTGTGTTATTATTATTGTTTCAAGTGTTGCTTTCTGTTCTCCTTGTTTATTCGCATGCATTGTAACTGTAGCTGGCCCCAAAGTGCCGAGGAGCTGGCGAGGTGGCGCGGTGGCGAGGAGGGGGCAGTGCCAAAGGACCTGGCACAGTGGTAGCTGCACAAAGGACGTTGCTCCTTTCCGCTTGCAGAAACTAAATGATGTGGAAACTGAAAAAACTGCTGAATTCAATATAGATGTGCAAACAGTGTGAGTTCTTTGTAGGTTTCAAAAGGTTTTGGGGTATGATTCTATCTTCTTAGTGTAATAAAACCCATAATTGTTATTCCACAAAATGTTCATTTTAATGAGAGATAAATAGTCAAAGTTGATGACTAGTCTTGACCTTGTTTCAGTAATTTAGTTGTCTAGTCCAGTAACGATTCACAAGTATCCAATAACCAGTAACTAGAAATGAGTAACAAGTAACTAGTAACTAGAAACTAGACACCAGTAACCAGTAACCAGTAACCAGTAACCAGTAACCAGTAACTAGTAACCAGTAACCAGTAACCAGTAACCAGTAACCAGTAACTATTAACTAGTAACGAGTATGCAGTAATTAGTAAACAATAACAAGTAACCAGTAACTATTAACGAGTAGCTATTAACTAGTAACTAGCAACCCCATAACTAACTATGTTATAACTAAGAACTAGAATAGAAACCAGAAAGCAGTAACTAGTAACTAGTAACTAGTAACTAGTAACTAGTAACTAGTAACTACTAACTACTAACTAGTAACTAGTAACTAGTAACTAGTAACTAGTAACTAGTAACTATTAACTAGTAACCAGTAACCAAAGAGTAGTCTTTGCTTTTCGACCAAATTAACCAATTTGTCAACGAGACTCTTGCTCCACTGTACAGTGAAATCCCCTCTTTTCCGCCAATTCAATGGTTTGGGGATGCATTGTAGCGAGCACACTCGAATGCACTCGAATGTGCAGCGAACCGAAGTCGGGCAAACGACCCACTGTCCCCCGGAGCAGGGTCCTTGTCGGTCCTTCCACCCTTCCGGGCGTATTTGTTCCAATAATGTTTTCATTATCCCTTCGATATGGGAGGGCATAATTCGCCTGTGGATTTTATTGTTTACCCGAATGATGGATCATAATTTTGGGGAATGCATTAAATATGAGACGGAAGCAGCGTGTTACACAATGTTAACTACTCGTACACTTTTCGCTTTCGCTTGTACACTACTTGTGGCCTTTAATGAGGTTTTAATCCTATGGAATGGAATAAGTTGCAGCAATCGATGTCAGACATGAAAATGGATGAATGGTAACTCAATTTTTAAACCAACCAGCGAAATCTGAGCATTTATTGAATACATTTCGGAGGGAAAGCGTTTCGACCCGAAAGTCGCGGTTGGGCTTACTCGGTTATTGCGAAAAAGAGGTAATTTATGAAAATGACTAAACGAATGCGTGCAAATTATGCCTTTTTCGGGCAATGGCAATGGCAGCCGGACTTGGAAATGGAATATGGGTTAAGTGCAGCAGGATGTTGGTCTCGCCGGATGTTGGTCCCCGCTCCTTCCGTCGTCTTTTTGTTGGCTCCTTAACAGTCGTAAACAAAAAGGTAGCTGTCCCGGCATCCTCGCCTCGCAGTTTATTTATATTATAACCATGCCCTGGCAATGGGTATTCGAGTCCTGCGGAAAAATGTCTTACAAGTTTGGGGTTTGAGAAAAAAAACCCAACCATTTCTGAAAGATAGTTTCAGTTTCCTTTGCTAGTATCGAGAAGTTCTTTTTTCTCTCTAAAGATTCTCCTAGCTTAGGGTATTTCGCATTTTAGTTTCCGCAAAATGGTTGTCGTTTGCAGCTTCCAGTTCGTCCTTTTTTTTGCAGCTTGTTTGCAAAATGCATCTGGCCTGAAACGGAAGGCTGAGACGATGATAAAGCGGCAGGATGACTCCTTGCCGGCAGCTCTCCCAGCTTTCCCGGCAACGCTGCAGCTCCTGCTCCTGCGACTCCTGCTCATTAAAAATTACCCTTCTTATGGTGAAGTGGAATTAAAATCGCGGCAGTTGGCAGCGGCGGCGTGTGGCGCGTAAAGTTCTTTTAACTGTTTATAATACGCAACGCTGCAGAAGTACACACGCTTCCCGAGGAGTGCCGAGTGAGGAAAACAAAGCATCGTCAACAATGAATTAAAAACACAAAGTTACTTTGCCACATTTCTTTTTGCCTCTCTGCTTGTTTTCCTCTCGGTGGGTTTACTGACAGCCCTTTGTTTTCTCAGATACAGTATACCCTTGGGGCTTTGAAAAAATACCATCGATATATTTGCTATCGATGAGCTTTTGATAGTAATATCAAGACTAATCCATCCTCTATAATGAATTCTGAATACAATCTATCATTGCTTCTTTAAAGGTTTATTGGAAGCCTTTTGTTTATTTTGTTTAAAAACTTTTCCTTTTCCCTTTAAAACTTCTATCGGTACTATCGATATTATCGATGCTTTAAAATATCGATCGATATGAAATCTTCTTAAACGAAAACTATTGTTCGATCCATTAAATCGAAAGCCAAGTGGGTAGTTCCCAAACAAAGACTTGTTAAAAGATTAAGCCTCTCTAATAAGCATTTCCACAAGCTTCACTGTACCATCTGCCCCAAAAGAGGCGTGAAAGTTAAGAGGGCGTTGTGCAGCAAAGTTGGCTCCCAAGTCATTAAGACTAATGGCCACCTAGGTTGGGCGGTCTAGAGGGCTGAGGTTCCCTGAATCGTTGGGTGAACTTCGGTGGGAAGGACCTACAGGCAGGAGGAGGCTCAAGGCAGAAGGATCCTGTGGCTGCGGCCAGCACAAATAACCAAGTAGCTGTTCGTCGGCTTTGATTTTCTAGCACACGTCTGCCAAAACCCATTCTATTGTTCGCAACTTGGCTTTGTTTCGGTTTAGTCAGACGCTTTTAGAGATGGTAGAGCTCCAGAATCAAATATTATTTTAGTTTCAACGAGACTGTACTTTTGTGTTATCGATTTTGGAATTTTTAAAAAGAGTTTTTCGATAATTAAAATTTACACTAAGGTAGTTACAATTTATTGTATTTTTTTTAAAGTAAGATAGTCTTTTATATTAAACAAAAGTTGATTTTTTTTATCGATTGTTATCGTTTTTATCGTTTATTTACGATTATTTCGATAGCAACAAAAGCTTGTAGATTAAGAAATATCTTCAATTTAATGACAAGAAATGCTTTTAATAGAAAAATATTACCTAAAACCCTTTAACCCATTAAGTCAAAGCAGACAACTCATAAACTTCGATGCATTTCGATAGCTTTTATCCTGGGGTTTCATCCCTATTAGCGTTCCCCTTCATTGGGCTTCCCACTCCCTCCCTGTCTGGAGTGTAATTAAGCACTTCAGCCGAGTTGTAAAATGTTCCCCGCCACTGGATTTGGTCGGGAATACAATTTAAGGCAACCAAGCGACTATATTGCGGCCTCTTCTCTATTTTTTCACTACATTTCGCCGCCGCTGTTTTTTCTCCTCCTCTTTCGCTGTCTGCCCTCTATTGACTGCCTCGGAATTGTGTTTCAGGGCTTAGCCCCTTTTTTTGCTCCATTTTTTGTGGTTATTGAGTTTCGATGAACAGAAATTCCAGCAGCGGGCCCGTGGCCAAGGCCGCCATAACTTGGCTGGTCAGGCCGCAACATTCTAGCCGGCTAATGGCTAAAGTTTAGACACAAGTTTCTCCTTCAAGCCGAAGTATTTCTTTTTTTGTTGGTACTTTGTATACACAAATAATTCTTTTGTTTTTTGGCCCGAGTTGGTAATTGGTGAGAGTGTTATTTAAAAATAATTTCAGAGTCCCAGGACTGGCATGAAATTGGTGGAAAAAGTCCCTTTGCTCATCAGCTGCTCCCTTGATTATGGACGAGAAACAAAAACTCCTTTCTGAACACTTTCCCGAGTGCTCATTACTCTCGAGTGAGAAGTGAGGAGGAAAGTAAAGTTTCCCCGAGACTTGACAGATTGTTTGGCAAATTGTCGTGCAAATTGCAGACGAAACGCGAAATGTGGAACTGCGAGTGTTTTTTGCCGCTCTATGACATGTGAAGTTATGTATTTTATTTTTCGGGGGCTCTGTCGTATCCCCTGGGCGGAACTTAATGAAATTATTTCCGTATAATTTAATTGCATTACGAGAGAGAAATGATATACACAAGTGCATAGTGCTACCCTGGGGTTTTGTAATTTCTGATTTTTTTACTCCCATTTTCCCAGCGTGTTCCCAGCGCGAAGGGGCTGGGCTCTAGGCTGCATTCATTAAGTGCATGGTGTCTTCTTTTCTGTCATTTCCCCACGGCGTTGTCAACAAGCCTCCCCCCATGGGCTTTACCAACGTACCCTCACAGCCCCACAGCCCCATAGCCCCTTCACATTTTCCGCATAATCGTCTGTCTTCATCACGAGGGAAAAGCAGAGAAACACTGAGCAGTAACTGAAGAGGGTAGAAATTTATGCTTGACATAGAAACACAATTTCGCCAACTGTCGGCCATTTTATTCTTATTCCCCTTCGCACCGCCATCTTTATTTGCGACGTTGTTTACCGTTGTTTACCGTTTTCACCTTTCCGAGCCCTTTTTCACCTTTTTTCAGGCATCACACCTTTGGTCATCGGCTTGCCACCGGCCCTGCCCGGTTGATTAATTGCCCAAACGGCCAACTTGAGCCAACTTTTCGAAAATTTAATGGCTTAAACTCATTAAGCCTGTTCATTGGGGTTCGCAGGATTAATCGGCTGAGGATCTAAGAATCAATGAACTTGAAAATTTACCCAAAAGCTCTTACTGCGTTTCTTCCCGTGGCGCTGCCTTGGAAAGTACGGTTTAAAAATAAGAGATTGAGAAAAGTTTTTAGGAAAAATCTCAACAAACTCTTTATTTTCTTCAGGGGCGCTGCCTTTGATTGTATGGCTTAATATTTATCTGTATCTAAGAGTATTTACGTTGCTGCTTGAATTTCTTTTTGCCTGTGGCGCTGCCTTGGAAGGTACGGTTTAAAATGAGGAATTGGGAAAAATTTTCAAGAAAAATCTCAACAAATTATTCTCTTCAGGGGCGCTGCCTTTGATTGTATGGCTTAATATTTATCTGTACTGAAGAGTATTCATGTTGCTGCTTGAATTTCGTTTTCCATCACAAAGTTTAGTTAAAAAAGTAGTTGAAGAAAACGAAATGAAATTAAAACCGGAACCGTGAAACAAACAAGGCAGTCTTCTCTGTTTGATGTTCTGTAATAAAGCCTAAATTAACAGGCCTTCATGGGGAGTTTAAAGAGTTGTTTGGTATTATTTCGGTATTCATTTTGCTTTCAAAATCCTCCACCTAAACATGCTCTTTGTGGATTAACTTTTCTTTCAAAAATTCCTAATATTTCCTAATGAAAAGTTGTCAAGTTTCATGTTAAAATACATATTCTTTTTCTTCTATTGTCGAGTCCCTACAGAAGCAAATTCCTGACATTTTCGAGAATCCGCAGTTAATGCAAGTCCAGAGTCAACCCTCTGGAAATGGAAAAGAAAGTGCTAGAAGACGCAAAGAATGCGATTCAGGTGAGTGAGTATGTGGCAGGGGAGGAAGGGGAGCGAATGCCACACGCCACATGCCCCCTTGTAGAACGGAGGGAGGAAAAACTAGGGGGCAGATAGAGCTGGGGCGCCATGCATCATGATGACGAAGCTGTTGACACTTCATAAATACATGAGTTGCAGTCAGAGAGGCTCCACCCCAACACAGATCCTCGTACAAGCACACACACACACAGACACAGAGATGTCCTGTGTCCTGGCGAGCTTAAGCGGATGTATATGCAATTGTTGTTCTTCACTTGGCTACCCTTTAAGCCAGGACAACACAAACAGGACGAACAGGACGAACAGGATGACAGGATGGGTTTTCATTGCAGGACTTAACAGGGGACTAAACAAACGTCAATCAGCTTACGCCTCCTTGTGTCCTTGGCCCCGTTTTATCCTTACCAGTCATTGATCCTGTCTAAAGGATATCAATCGGGTCGACCCCCTCGCAGTTCCCCATTTGCCAAATTCGCCATGGATTTTGCCGCCTTTGTCGTTTTTTTTAAGTACTTTAACAAATTTTTCACGTGTATCACTCATACGCCCTGTTGGCCGAGCCAAGCCCCTGATTTTTTGCCTCCACGGGAGCAGCTTAAAAGCCGCAACTGAATTAATAGAAACTAAAAGTAGAAACAGAAAAATGCTCTCACCTTTTATGGTTACTAAACCTAAAATTAGGAGCAAACTTTAACAACGGAAAAGCTTTGTAATGCCATAATTTATATTAATTTTTTTCATAGCCATTATAGCCTAAAATTAAATAAAAGATATTATAACGATGCGTTCAAGATTAAACATTTTTATCCATTAAGCGCCTGCTTTAGTATTTTTCCTTTAATGCTTTTAATAAGAAAAAATATATTAAATAAAACAACAAACTAAAGGGAATTTAATTTAAATAAAATATTGTGAGTTAATTTCTTTATTTCTTTCTATATTTTGTGACATAGAATTTTTCTAAGATTTGTTTTAAATAAATCTCGGAGGGTATTGAAGAGTTTGTTATAAGTTTTAGTTTAAAAAAAAAATAAAGTATAGAAGGAGAATTTAGAGCCAAATTATTTGATTTAGAATTCTTCAACATGAAATGCCACTTTTGTGGTTTAAATCATAGAAAGCATCATAAAACCCTTTAATTAAAAGCTAAAAAATTACAATGCATTTTATTTATTTTTTTAACAGAAACACCATCCAAAGCCAAGTATTTATTTTGCCATTTTTATGTTTTTGTTTTTTTTGGAGTCCGTCGTCCAGCGACCGAAAACAACCTCATTATCCTTTTAACGAATTCAACAAGTTCGCAATCGAATTATTGTAATTCTAATGTGTTCATAATCATAATTGCTGATAATTATTGCACTTGCACATTTCCGTGCTTTCTGTCCCTAATTAATATCTGGCTAGATTCTTGTTTTGGTTTAATCCGATTATAGCCCTGTCGAGGCCCGTCGTCATGATTGTCGATAATTGAACAAATCAGGTAGATAATTTTATTTGATTGTTTGGCAAATATGCCGGGAATCAAAAGGGTTAAATGCTTGTTATTTTTTCGACAACTTTCTCCCCCCTCTGTGCTTGCCACTTAATGTTGCCTCGCCCTCGTCCTTGCCACTCCTCTCCCCTGGGGGCTTTCCCGGAAAAAAGTGCCATGAAGCATTTAATAAACCGAAAACTTGCAACCATCAGAAAAGTCACGACTCTCGGGCAGCGGGAGGAGGAGGAGCATGGGGGGGCGTGGAAAATTTTGGGGCAAGAAAAATGAATCACCGACAAATTACGGTAAGAAAGAAGAAGCAAATGGCGGCAACAACATACCGTTATGGCAGCTTCCGTCTTTTATTGTTTGCCACACTTGCCACGTCTCTCTCTCTCTCTCTGCCCCCAACGTCGCAAAACAAAACATGCCACGCCCCCCTGTCCCTGCCCGCCCCGTACAATTCCATATTCCAAACCGGCGGAGAGGCTGTAAAAATTTCACCATAACTTTTCCACCGAAAAGCGAACGAAATGAAAAAGGTCTTATGAAATATGCATATGATCATTCTGGCCTTGTGCCCCAAGTCAAAGGCTACACTGGGCGAAAAATATATATTTATTTTCATGTCCCAGAAATATATTCGTATGGAGAGGGATATATTTTGCTTTCCAGGGTCTCAGGGCTTAAGAAAATGTTGTCCTTCTCTTAATTTTGTATTAAAAAATAGTTTGAATAAGCTGACCTCCCTCCCAACCTAACGAGTGGCGCTGCCGTTTAACGTACGGCTTGAATCGAGGGGATAGATTCAAGAGAATAAAGTGTAGAAAGGATTACGTGGTAGAAAAAGAGTGCGTTTGTTAATTATTTTCATGTTCCAGAAATATATTCGTATGGAGAGGGATATATTTTGCTTTCCAAGGTCTCAGGTCTTATGAAAATGTTTTCCTTTCATTCAATTTTGTATTAAAAAATAGTTTGAATATTTTAACACATCTTTATTTATTTATATTATTAAAATAACAATACCTTATGTATTCCTATTAAAAAAAAACTTATTTATTCGCGCTGCAAACGTAAATCGATCCAATCGAACGAGTGGCGCTGTCGTTTATCGTACGGTTTGAATCGCGGAGATAGATTCGAGAAAATAAAGTGTAGAAAGGATTAATATTGCTCTGAAAGGTGTGTGGGGATTCATGTAAATCACAATAAAATTGGACAAAATATCCTCTGAGTTAACTATAAATTTATTTTATCTTTCAAATTATTCAAAAATAAACGTTTAAATAGAATCCCAAGGAAGGAGAGTACGGTTCAGATTTTAGGCCTTAAAATGTTGCAAGGACTTCGGTCTAAATTTTCTTTGCTGTGTAATCTCGGTCTTCAGAAAATTTCATTAAAGTTCAAGTGAAAATTCCTATTTGAACTTTAAGATGTTCGCTCTGGGGATTCCCGGCAGTGGCAACGAGGGGCACAAGAACAACATCCGCAAAGTAAAAAAGTTGTCGGCCCAGGCTGAGGCAGTGGCAGAGAAATTACCTGCAACGCAGGTAAACAAATGCCCCAGCAAGATGCCCCGGCAATGGGGAAAAATGGCCAAAGGGAAAAGAGTTTACGAAGTGAAGGACTCGGTGCTCGAGAAGGAAAAACTTAAGTCGTTAGGCAAACCCCGGGCAGCAAACAATTCCCGGAATGTCTGGAATTTCACTTTGCTCTCGGAAGTGCCCTGACAAGTTGCCGTCGGTCCGTCCCTTCACTTCGATCGACTTGCTCAAGAAAACTAAACCTCAACGACTATCAATAGCCTTCTTATTCCATTCTTATTTCTGGTTTACAATATACACGTACTTGTACTTGTACAATATATATCCATCTTGAGCTTACTATTTTGATATGACAGACAATCGATGTCTGACAGGTGGGAGAGAGCTCATGCTGTGTTTTCAAAACCCATTGCCATTGCATTTCAAATTTAATCAAATTGTCTTCAGAAAAGGAATATTTAATTGGCTCGGCTTGGTTTAATTTAAAAGGCAGTCTCTTTGACGTTTTCTTGATTTTTTAATTCCATCAAGGATATATTTTTCTTGCCTTTTCCTTTAAACTTTGTGGTGTAACGTTTTTACTTTGTGTTCGATTTTTATTTCTTCTGTCTTTTTCCTGGTTTTTTTTATTAAAGAAACCATAATTTTCTTTTAATTTCTGTTTGACAATTAACCACCTGTCGTGTAATTAAGTATTTACAATAAATTGTCAAACATATTGGCAGGCAGGCAGGACAATAAATGATGCCGCAATAAATGGGTTAATGACATCGATTTGACAGTTGCGTTTGTTTCTGCAGATTAATGACAGATTCGAAGGCGGGTCGGGCCAAATGTAATCTGGAAATTATTTGCCACGAAAGTGCAATCGGAATTCTCCAAGGAATTCCTCAGTCCTTCGTCCTTCGTCCTTCTCCCGGTTTGTCCATTCATTTGTTTGTTTTTGGTTTGGTCGTCTGTTTGCATGTTCCATAAAGGATATTTATCTTGAGGTTTTGTTCTGGCTGTCATTATTCAGCGACTGGACCAAAAACCCCACCCCCACCGCCCCCTATCGGACTGTCCTCTTCATAAATTATAACTGCGAGGGGAGGTGGAGGAGTTCCCATGTAACGCTGACGTTCAAGTATTTATCACAATGACAAAATCAGTGACGCCCGCGGGGGAGGGGCATTACTTTAGGGTTTAAATGTAGCATATTTACAAATTGTTTACAAACACACACGCATCTGCCCACACACACGCATACACTCTCATCCACAGGACATTGAAGCTCACACACGTGCTCAGTGTGGTGATAAATGATAACAAATTAGCGGTTTGTCTCTTAAGCGAAAAAGGGAAGCACACACACAAAAGAAGACACCACAAAGTTACCGCTATGCAATAAATCACATCACCTGGGCACACTAACACACTGCTGCCACACACTGGCACACGCCCACCCACACAAAGGCAGTCGGCCAGGAGGAGGAGGTTCTCACGCACAACCAAAAAAGGCAGAAACTACAGAAGGACTTGGCTAAAAAGGATATCGGAGATGGATTCTGAGAAATGTTTTTTCTTTTTAGTATTTAATACAATTTTAGTATTAAAAATACTGTTTACAATTCAACTCTAATGAAACTTTTCTAGGCTTTTTAATAAATATTTTGTGCAATTTTATGATAAAAACTTCAACTATAAAATGTATCAACTGTTGAGTTAATACACAAATTTTTAATTAATATTAATCTAATAAGCTTTGATTTATTTTGTCAAATAATAAACATGAAAATCTGGAAAAAAGAAAAGACTAATAATCTACAATATTTCCCATTTAAGGCTAAACAAAAAATTGAATGAAACAGATTAAGTTGTCATTTGAGTAATAAAAATAGACAACAAATTAATTGTAATATTAATTGGGGTTTAATTTGTTTTTAATATCGAGGATTTAAGGATATAAATTGATGATTGGATTAGTTTGGTAATTAAAATGGGGGAAAAAATCGATTTGAAAAAGATTTCCTTCGCGAAGCTCCACCGTATCACGCATACGCCGCGTAAGCCTGAACGCAGCTGCTTAGGCAAGCAAAAGGGAAATCGAAGGAAAGGCGAGACAAGTCCTTGAAGGACGATGTGAGGTGGGTGGGAGTGAACGAGTTACGGTTACCTGGTAACCGGTAACTGGAAACTGGTAACTGGTAACTGGTAACGGGTAACTGGAAAGCGGAGAGCATGGCCTCGGCGTTTATTACTTTGCACCGAAGGAGTTCCGCCAGCTATTCCCCGACCAGGACGATGCCAGCATGCCAGGATGCCAGGATGCTAGGATGCCAGATTTCGCAGGGCTTTTTGCGACGAGTGTTAAGTGGCGCTTGGGCATAATTCATGATGCACGGCGGCTGTTTTTGCTGCCTCCGTTGCCTCCGTTCTGTGTGTGTTCTGTGTGTGTTTTTTTTTTCCATCGCATTTGCAGCTTTTCTCGCCTCTGCCGCTCGTCCTGCCGCTCGTCCTGGGCGCATTTTAATTATCATTTTGTGGACTCAGACGCGTTTTGGTAACCACGCAAAATTTAATGAGCGACCGTCCTCGCCCGACTGCGAAATTATAGCCAAACATGGAGCTCCTAGACCGGAGGCCACAAACTCCGACACCTAACCTCTCCAGAAAATTCAGCTCCGCCTCGTTTTTTCGCCACCCAGCCCTCTCCTGGACTTTGGTGAACTTATTTCATTACATTTAAACTAGCCGCACGATATTTGCTTTACAGTTTTGCACTCTAATGAAGAAACTTTACAGCCCCATATGCCCCTTCCTTGCTGAGTGTGTGTGTGTTGTTTCGGGGGTGTACAGGAGGGTGTGTGTGTTGTTTCGGGGGTGAACCGGAGAGTGTGTGTATCGGGGTCACCTTTTTTGGGGAGAAAACTGCCAAGTCTGGGCGCACTTCAACGGCTCAAATCCATTTCTGTAATCAAAATAATGGCTGGGATTAAGTCGAAGGCGAGAGGAAAACTTCAAAACGATATCGGGGTCACCGCAAATAAATTAAGTCATTATAATTAAATTTTAAGAAACATAAGCTTCGAGGATTCGGGACTTCAAGGATTCAGGACTACAAAGCTTTTTCATAGCCAAACTAATCTTGAATAAAATATTACAAGACAAGAACCTAAAGAACCTAAATCGAAGTTGGGTCTCGTTAATGAATCTTTGAAGGAAATTTTATAATAAATAAAAAACAGAACCAGAAAAACAAGTTGATGTTTCTCAAAGAAATCGAAATTTCAAGCTATCGATATATGATGATGAATATTGATAATTATCGATGAATTTTTACTCAATTAATGATAAATTTGGAGTTTTTTAATAATAATTATTAGAATTAAATTATTAGTATTAAAAAACTCAAAGTTTATGGTTAGTTAAGGTAAAATGTATATCTTTTAGTAAAATATTTTAGTATTGAAGCTTTACTTTAAAGAACATACATTCCATACATTTTCGTGAAAATACTTAAAACAATATGTAGTATTTTTACGATTTATATCAAAAAAGTCCTAATTATTTAAAAGACTTCCTAAATTCATGTATTTAAAACTTGATTTCCCAACACAAAGTGCAAACACACGTTAAATAATTATATTGTATTGGCAGAACCTTTAAAATGATTTTCCAGCTAATATTGAGCTTCCATTTGTTTCGGGAATATAATTAAAATGAATTGAAAAGCAAACTAAAGCCTTTGAATAATTGTTTACATTCGAAAACAATTATATATGCGCCAACTAAGCCCTTTATACAAGTTTTAAATGCATTTTGATTTGATTAATTTATGCCTGGATGAAGTTAATCAATAATGCAAAGGCTTTTTAATTTAAGTAGCTATGCAAGGCCTCTCGAATTCCAATCATCAATTATGTAGAATAGATGGGATTTCGGGGAGAGCCAAACAACAAAACGAAACTTAATCACATGTCCTGGAAAATGGAGCCCAGAGTTATGGCCCTTCTGGTTAATCAACATAATCAGGCGAAATGGGCGACGATCTAATTTTGAAAGGGTCATAACCGATGCATGAACTGGTGTGTGTGTTTTGGCCTTTTTGGTCCTGGGCCTGGCTTAAACGGGCTTTTGCTGAAGTGGCCCATAAAAAAGGTGACAATGTGTGCGACACACACATTGAAAAACAAAAATGGTTAAAACATGGACGATAATTTTAATTTCCTGTGCCAGGAGGTCGAATGCTTCATCACATTTATGATGAAACTGCGAGCGGGACTGCTAACCCATGCCAGCATCGCTGAGCCACTGGATCAGTAAGCCACCCAGCACCACCCACGAGTTCATTGCTCAGTGGGGCGACGCATAAAAGCGCGCTTCACTTATTTCAATCAAATTACGGCCAATGAATATTGAACTATCGGGTCGGGTCTGGGGTCTCGGGTTGGGCGCCATCCACGCACCCACTCTATATACACATATCGCTGGCAAAAATAGTTTTTCGGTATCAACCGGAACGGTAGCAACTAAAAACGCAGTGGTTTCTGCTTATTTTTATACCCTTGAAAAAGGGTATTATAATTTTGTCCAGAAATGTGTAACGCATTAAAGGAAGCATCTCCGACCCCACAAAGTATATATATTCTTGATCAGCATCAACAGCCGAGTCGATATAGCCATGTCCGTCTGTCCGTCTGTCCGTCTGTCCGTCTGTCCGTCTGTCCGTCTGTCCGTCTGTCCGTCTGTTTCTATGCAAAAAATAGACAGTAGTTTTAAAGCTAGCGTTTTGAAATTTTTACCAGATCATTATTTTTGTTGCACGCAGATCAAGTTTAAGAATCGGTCGGATCGGACCACTATATCATATAGCTGCCATACAAACGACCGATATGAAAACAAGTCTTTGTATGGAAAACTTTTTGTTTTCCAAGCTATTGCAACCGAATTCAATATGTATCCATTTGACATAGGCATACATGATTTGTGAAAGTTTGGTCCGGATCAGATCACTATATCATATAGCTGCCATACAAACAACCGATATGAAAACAAGTCTTTGTATGGAAAACTTTTTTGTTTTCCAAGCTATTGCAACCGAATTCAATATGTATCCATTTGACATAGGCATACATGATTTGTGAAAGTTTGGTCCGGATCAGATCACTATATCATATAGCTGCCATACAAACAACCGATATGAAAACAAGTCTTTGTATGGAAAACTTTGTTGTTTTCAAGGGTATACCATCTTCGGAAAGCCGAAGATAACTTTTCTTACTTGTTATTATTATTTTTTTTGTTATTTATGAAAAGCCCCGCTCTTGCGGGATAAGTCGCAATGCGAAACAATTGATTGGCGACGCCTGGAAAATGTATCCGAGTCTGCCTCGAACTCGATACGCAAATTCGATTAAAAAATTTCCATTCGCATATTTACGCATATTGCATTCTATTTGCATACCAGTATCGGGGGGAGCCCGTAATAATATCCATCAAATATTTAAGCACAGGTAGTTAAGAATACAACAATACGTCCAATAAATAAACAAGGGTTTTCTACCTTGTATCGAGGTAGGCTTGGATTTTCTAGAAATAACTTTAACTTTTCTCTGTCTTCATTTATTATTCCATTTTATTCAGATTCAGTCGAGTTTCTCCATTTTTTTCGACCATTAATCAATTAATTTGCCCCACTGTGTCGCGGTTGTGTCCAATTGGTTTGCCACTTTTTGGGCCATGTTATACGGCATCGTTTGGCTTTTGCCATTTGACTGAGCGCATAATAAAAATTGGCACATATTTTCGGTTTTTGTTGCTGTAACTGTTGCAGTCGCATTGTGTTTTCAGTCTTTTGTTTCAGGGATGGGAGCGAATATATCGACAAAATATCGGAAATCCAGGATATCAAGCAAAGGACGATGGATACTATATTTTTCCTTCCTTCTTAGATCTTTGATGTTCCCTTGAGAATTCTTTAGAATTTAATATCATCCAAAGTGTGGCCTCGTAAATACATTTATTCTTTTTCAATCACGATAATTTCCGATATTTTTGATTTCATAATTACAGACGTTTCCCGATAAGTACTTCTAATACGAGATACGAGAGAAAAACGAGATCAATCTTTCAATAAATTTCCATTTAGAACAGAAGCTTAACTGGAATTCCATAAATGCATGCCTTTCTCAGTAGTTTTCTGTAGTTTCGATAGTTTGTAGAGATTAGTTTGCAGGAATGTTTCCCGATAACTATTTCTAATACCTCTAAAGTTTCGTACAATAATTTTGGTTAAAAAAAGAGATCAGATAACTTTTTTAAATTAATTTGTAGTTAAACTTGTGTTCTCCTTGAATTCATGCCTTTCTCAGTAATTTTCTATGATTTCAAAATTGCTTCGATAATTTCGATATCATATTTTCAGAGATGTTCCGCCGATATATCGCCTCTAATTCAGATACCACACCCGCACACATATGGATCTGGGGCAATGGGAATGTTTCCAACAATTTGGCTCCTTTTATTCCATTTTTTTTTGCCAATTTTATTTTTTGCATTTGGCATTCGGCTCGAATTCGCATTTTATTGAATGCCCGCTCACGCACACCGAGGCACGCGCGGATACTTATGCATAAATTATGGCAATCGCAATGCGTTGACTGTCAGTTGGCCAGCGAGCGCGAAATGTGTGCAAATAATTGCAAGTTCTGGATATTTTTTTTTGTATTTTTGGGGGCGGTGGTAAGTGCAGAGATGCAATGGAATGGCCACAGCACAGGCATGAAAATGCAAGAGGAAACAGGAAAGGCGAATGGTAAGCCGCGAGAAGGATATTGTCACCTGAAGGAACCGGATGAACAGTATATACCCGGTACTTACGGTTCAAAAATCTGTGAAAGTATGTCACTAGAGAGTAGAGAATGGATCGTCAAGATTAAAAATTATATTTAAAAGCCTTAAAGATTGAACAACAACCAAAACTACAATATAAACAGCATATTTTTAAATAGTTTGAGCTCTTAAAGTTTGAAGGATAATCACAAGCAGAGAAGCGGAAAAACGGACAAGTTTTCCTCCGCTTGATGAGTATAATTAAGTTCCATACTTTTTCATGAAGCTTGAGGCATATTTTAATAACGTAAAGGTTGAAACCTTTTAAGGAAATTAAAACTTGTTTATTTTCAGCGTTTACTTTCTTAATATCCTTGTCTAGGGCATCGAGTTTCCGGTTCCGGGAAGTGCGAAATAAAATGGCGACGAGCAGGACCTGGAGCAGGAGCAGAAGCAAGAGCTGAAGCGAAGAAAAAAACATATCCTTGAGCTGCACTCATGATGAAGCAATTAAATGGCAATGTTTATGACAGAATGCGGCGGAAGGACACCCGTATCCTGCGTCCTGTCGTTATATTCAATGTCCTACTTAAAGTTGATTGCATCAAAAACATATATACCTTTATTTAGTCGAAGACTTTAAACTGGATTCAAGTTCATCTGGCGATGTTTTTATATTCTGTGGTGGATGGTTCAGTTTAATGAATCCTGTTCCTTCGGTTCGCATGTTTGTCCGCCATTTGGTTGTTTGTCTGTTTTCCTGACTGACTGACAGCTGCTCTGCCTTCTTTCGTCCTTTTTGGCCTGTCTGCCAGGCGAAGGGCTGGAAATCAAAGGGCGGGGAAAGAAATGCATCGACCCGGCAACCTAACAACCCATCGACCCACTGACGTTGCCTTTGGCTGGATTTCACTTGCATTAAGTGCTTCCTGCCCTGTCACTGAGGTCCTGTATTCCAAACTCCCGAGTCCCGACTCCCGAGCCCTGTGCCCCATGTCCTATGTCGTATGTCGTATGTCCTGGCTCCTGCCTCCTTCTGCCTTCAGTGTCTGGCATCGGACGAACCGCTTTGTGCCTTCACCTTCGTGTCACTCAAATTAAAGAAAAATCGCAAAAAATATAGAAGGAGAAATGCATACAGAAGCTCTACACTGAAAATTATTTCTACTAAATTCTTGCTTAATTGTGGAAACATGTGACATGATTTTAGGAAAAGAAAAATTTGAGTTTTTAAGGAAGGATTTCTTTGGAAGTTTTATAAATCTTTAAACTAACAAAAAAGTCGATAAAAATCGATAAAAGTATGTCATCAAAAATATCGAAAACTATCGAAATTAATTGAAATAAATTAATATTAAAATTTGTTTAAATAGAGTTTTTCTTCGAGTGTCTGGAATGGTATGAAATTTTTGTTGCTTCGCGCATTTCGAAGCTTTAATCATGAGCTGGGCGCGGCTTTACTTTTACCATTTGACCCCTGCCAGGCTTCAGGATCTAGGATCCAGGATCCAGGATGCGAATCTAAATCCAGCTTGGCCTGTGCCTTCTGTCCTATGTCCTGTTTGCCTGCCGACCAGCATGTTTGCGGATTCCGTGTCCTCCTCCCGCTGCTCGCATGTCCTGGCGGTTGGTCCTGCCATTCGGCATTTGCGCATTCTACATGTGTAAGCCTTCCGCTGTCATGGAGAGGCTCTGGCTCTGGCTTTTATTCAACATTCACCGGCATTTGCATTGCATGTATTCTTTAATTTTAATTCCCCTTTTATTTTTTGTTGTCTCCTTGTTTTTTTTTTGTGAGCCCTAATTACGGGGAATTAAATTAGTCCGCTTAATAATAATAATGAAAGCATTTTGATTGTTGTTAAATTTTAAAATGCTTCGCCTCGCATCACTATCTGGGCTCTGGTTGTTGTTTTTTTCGGTATTTCGGGTCGACTCTGTTCGGTTTTTGGTGTCGGTCTGGTGTTTGGGTTTTATTTTTGCATGGCAGCAAATTATTTTTAATTATCGTCGTTGCTGTCGCTTGTTCTGCCACTGCCACTGCCACTGTCACTCCGTTTTGGCCAAAAAGCAAAGGCACTGGCAAAATGGCAAAATGGCACAAATGGCACGACGGAGCGAAAAACAACCGCAGGCAATTTCTGGTTTTCCAACCCATCAGGTGGAAAACGCCGAAGAAAAAAACACAAAAATCACACAACAAAATACAGGATAGCTTATCAAACGATTCCAAAATCCTGTCTAATTTCGAAAAGCGATTTGGAAGGATAATGTTGCTCGGATCGGCTTTTGGTTTTGTTGGGAAATAAATTAGAAGAAAGATATATTTTTTGGTGAGTTTTTAGGTACTTTAAGAAGGTTAAATTCTTAAATAAAATTTAATGTTTTTATTAGAAACTTCCACAAAAAAAGTAATCTTTTCTACAGTCTAGAGTATTATTAAAGACCTTTTACATATTTTTCATATAAAACATATTTGTTTGGGAGCACTTTAAAAGCCAATAAATTGAATATGAAAGGCACTTTCTTTTTATTGAAAAATCATCAATTATTCAGACTTTAAATGCTTTCCATTGGCAGAGGCATCCTGATTGCCAGACATCCTGAAAGTGAGACGAAGAGTCATAAAAAGTGAAAATGCCAGAACCAGAGCCAGGATGCCAGGAGTCGCTTTTCCCCACTGAATTCGAAAGTGCCAAGGAATTGGAAGTAATGTAAGCATCACAAAACATTTATGAGACCCACAAGTAAGTCAGCCACACACACACCTACACACAGATACACACACACACAGATACAGACAGGCACGTACAAGGACAAACAGGAGGAGTTTCCTAGACACCGACCAACTGGTTATCCCTTTAGGAAATCAACTAAGCATTTTAATTAACTTTTGCCGAAAAACGAAACCGAAACAGAAACACAGAAAAGTACAAAACACACACACCTACTTCTGCACTGAGAGAAAAACAGGAGGGGAAACGGAGGAAGGGCCAGGCAGTTGCTGAAAATATGACCAAAAGCCACAAAACTAAAGTTAAGGCCTTTTCTGGTGGCAGGACGAGGCGTGTGGCATGGTGTGGTGTGGGGGAGGAGGCAGGATATCATGATAATTTACTGAAAGCGCAACCATTTGTACACAGATACTCACACACAGATACACACAGATACCAACACACACACACACACACAATCAATATTAAATTTCCGCTTGCCACATCTTTATTTGCTTCGTTTTTTTTTTTGTTTTTGTTGCCCCCGAAACACCCACACACACACACACAAAGTAAACCGGGGGCATAGGGCAAGTGCCGTCGCATGACCCCTTGCCCCAACCCACCCACGCCCCTGGAGTGTAACGTGAGCAAAGTGCAACTAATTTCCAAAAGGCAAATTTTATTATATTTTTAGCTCACATGCGGCAAGGGGCAAGCGGGGCAAGCGGTGCAAGCGGGGCAAGCGTATTCCCAAATGCAAATCTAAACTGCCTCTGGCCCACAAATGCACTGAGAGAAAAAACTGCCTATGAGAAAGCCTATGTATGAAATTTTTTATAGAAAATATATGTCAATGCAACTCAGCAAAGAATTAAAATTGTATCTTTGAAGAATCTATATTTAAGAATATTTTTACACTTATAATATATCATATTTCTCCTTTATTAAATTTCTTATTTTAAAATATTTATATTAATCTGGTATTCTCGTATTTAATCTATCATTATCCCTCAAGTTAGGAGAAACTTCTTAATTAAATTTGTATAAAAAGAATCTAAAAGACTTTACCAACACGAACCTTAATAATTCTAGAAATTAGTTACGAATTCTTAACCGACAAGACGAAAACGAAATCAAGAGGTGCATTCATCACCAAATTTTTAAAATATTTCCTTAAGAAGATTGAAGAATTTTTTAACCAGCATTAATAAAACATAAATTACTATTTTTTCTTTGTTAATGGGAAAAAGCTTTTTCAATAATTTCTAATTGTTCTCAGAAGAGGCTAGTTTCTCTCGCTTTTGATGCCTTAAAGGCTCGAAGCAATTACATTCGTCACCAATATTTAATTTTCGAAGAATTCCCCAAAAACCTTAAGCAAAAGTTCGAAAGTAAATCCAGTTTGTTAGGGAATGCAAGTCCATTTGCCAACTTAAATGAACCCTAATATTCTCCCAGTGTATCCTTATACTGAAGGTGAATCCTGGCGGGATGCACACAAGAACGGAAAGGGACGGGACGTGGCAAGGCGAGCGAGAGGGAAAGTTGGCCAACTCAAGTTGAGGCCGATGATGAAGAGTTCAACGTAAAACTTTCATTTTATTTACCATGAGTTGGCAGGAAAATTGCTGGCAGGAAGAGTATAAACAAAAAAGCCAACTGGAACTGGAACCCAAATGATTAATAAACAACAAACAAATAGAAGGGGTCGAGGCGAGTCGAGTCAATAAAAGAATCATGAAATCATGAAAAATGCAAAAATGATAAACAAAGTCAAGCGAGCCGACAAAGGCTTCCACAGAAAAAGGGTTCTGATTAGATAATAATTAAAACTTGAACTGATTTATGGCATTTAATTACTTCATTTCGGTGTCATTTATCATGAAAGTAATGAAAAAAGTTGAAATGATTTTTCAGCACAAAAAATATTTCATAGTTTCCAGCTGGGTTCTGGTAACAGAAATATTAACTTGAGAAATTTAATCCTGGGCCCATGTGAGTGTCTCCTCCGACCACCCACTATCCCCCTCTCTTTCTGCAGCTCATTGGGCTATCTCTCTCTACCAGTTCGCAGTTGTCCCCTTGGCCCTTTCCGTCTCTGTCAGGCTTAAACTGCAGTCATAACAATAAATTTCATTTGCACGTTCCGACTTTGGCTGGCTCTTGACTCCTTGACTCCTTGACTTCTTGGATCCTAGGATCCTTCGAGTGCTCCTCCTTGCTGCTAGTCTACCAGTCTACCAGAGGTCCTTGTTGTTGGCTGTTTTGGTTGGCTGAGCTTGAATTTGACATAATTTCCCATGGCCAAGTGTCGTAAAGCTTTCACAGCAAAAACATTTTTTGTTGCCCGGAATTACTTTATGATTTATACACTTTACGATATTGATACACCACCAGTACTAGTACCAGGACTCCACTTGGTCCTTTGGCCAAAGTTTATGTTTTGAATGCATATCCATCCATAGATAAGCCCTCGTCCTTTGAGCCACACTTCACTCGCAGCCAAAAAGCAAATTGCATTTTTCGACACTTGACAGCTCCAATTTGATTGGCAGAATTTTCAATTACCCTCTGCGGAGAGAATATTATTTTTTATTCTCCATTTTTTATCCTGGCTTTTGCCATCGGAAAATTAAGTTATCTGTTTTGGATTTTGAGTCGGCCTGATTCGAAAGTTTTGCGTGTGTTCTACATATTTGAAATGCATTTCGGGGCCAATGGGGAACCGAGAACCGGGAACCGGGAACTGGGAACTGGCCCCGGGAATGAATTCAATTTGTATCGGAGTCAGTGAAAGGAATCGAATCGATTGAATTGAGTGTATCGAACGCAGTCATCTATGCCCAAAATAAAACTCAAACAAAATTCAAACTTTTCAAATTCAATTCTCGGTGATTGGTAAAGACGAAAAATCAATAAAATGCATTCGTGCTAGAATACAAGCCACACACTTATAGCCAAACCAGATAATTGCCATTTGTTTATACAGCCATAGCCTTGTTCAGAAAAGATATATATATATTCATGTGTAGAGTCCAATTTTTGGTTAGACTCAATAAATGTAGGTCGCCAGCCTCATTTTGTCAGTCAACGTACAAAAGCAATACAAATGCAAGTCATAATTTCTAACAAGGGAACACTATTAGAAGAAAAACACTTTTTATTAAATCCAGAAATAGAAATAGACAAAATAATAAGTCTTAATTATCACCAAGTTTTCCCTAAAAACCCCGAAAGTTATATGGAAGTGATACCTTAAGAAATAAACCTCTTTAATCATGCCCGATTGCCTATCGAAGTTATCGTTGGGCTGCAAAAATAACAAAAATACTATCGATAATATCGATTGAGGCGTCCTTCGATTACTATGGAATACTCTTGATTTTTCTACAACCATATATTTATTTTCTTATGAAAAGGATTATAATTAACTTTGACAATTGTCAACAGCATTTTCTTAATAAGCTAGAAACAAGTTTGAGAATCTTGTAGAAAACTCTTTTATTTTAAAACAATTCCAAATACCATTCAAGTATTTTCATATAAACTCTGAGTATCGATAGTTCCTACAAAAATATAGATTTATTAAAACATTACTGCCTAATTTAGAACCATTTAGGAGTTCCAAAGATAAAAGCTCTACATTACTGCATATCATAGAATAGTTATAGAAAAAGTCTTAAATTTTATGGAGAAAGTACAAAAACTGGCTTCAAAAATTAAGCCACAAAAATTTTGAAATTAAATTGTAACAAAGAAATTATCCTAAATGTGTTCCTACCCAAATCATAAATCGAGAAATGTAAACCCAAAAACATAAACTTCACATACGACTATCTGGCGAATATTTTGCGCTTGGCCAGTCATGGGGACAGCAAAAGAGTTTCTGCCAACTTTAACGATAAATTCAAATGAAATCTCGCCGGAAAATGGGGGTATTTTCGTAGCAGTTAAGACTTTCCGAGAATAAGCATATCGATGGCAAAATATTTGCATTCAGCTCCTTTCATATTCACTTTTCCTCACAGCCAACTCCAACTCCAACTCCTCCTTGTTGGCCATCTTCTTTTCATGTTCAGTGTTTTTTTTGTCCGGGTTTCGGTTTTGGATAAGTAAGCCTCGACCATTTCTACTATTTCCAGTTTTATTCTATTTTTTCTCTCCATCTGGTGCTGTTATTCCACCATTTTTCCATTTTTTTTCCTCGCATTTTCCTCTTTTTTTTTTGCATAGTTCAAAAGTGGTAGCCGTGGGTGGCTTTCGAGGGGAATGAGTTGTTTGCCAACTATTTTGTAGGTTATTAGGGCGTAACGCGCCGGCTCACTCCCTATTTCTGTACATTTCTATATAGACAGACAGTAACGCCCGAAACCCACACTCGCAATCACAAAAACCTCACTTTTATAACGTTTATGCGAAGGGGATTTCACGAAATGTGCATCACGAAATCGCTTAAACTCGAATTTTGACCAGGAATTTTTTTTAAATTCTTAAAAAAGGTAAGGCGTTTTCATTAACTCTTAAAAATTAATAATAAAAATTTATTTAAAATTAAAAATAGGTGCCAAAAATGTGCCACCAGATGTAAGAGTTAAAATAAAGAGTTTTTCTGGACAATCAAAGAACTGATAGTATTTTTAACCATTATGAGACTAAATATTTATGTTTAAAGATTTCATGAAATCCTCCTCATCGCATAAACATTACAAAATTCATGATATCCCCCGCATAAACGTAGTAACACATGTACCAGTATGTGCGGGAGACATAAACACGGATTTAAGTTTGCAAAAATCTGGCATTGTTTTAGTTGTTTGCCAAGGCAGCTGCATTTGCATTTTCGGCCTGGAATGGCTTTAACCAAATGGCTCCCTGGCACATGATTCTGTTTCTGATTCTGATTTTTGTTCGCCATAGACTGGACCTAATGGCAGGCCCAATTAAGTCAGGATTCCGCAATATTGCGAGCCTTAAAGCCCAAAGCCTGTCTCTTTAATCACTTGATTTAGCACAAAAAAGCGACTTATGACCGAGTGTTTATCAACTTTTGGTCCCCAAAATTTTACACTTCAGCTACCGAATAAGAAAGAGCCCGCAAATTAGCGCGAGCCATTGTCCTGAGAGCTGGTGGCCTTCCATCGATGCTTATCGGCCAAAAGGATTCTCGGAAAAAGCAGAGGAAAAACAGGAGGAAAAAAAAACAATACTCTGGCCTGGGCCGGCTTCTCTGTTTAAAGCGGATTTGATGCTGAATATTATTTATGGGGATGCCTTTTATTTTGAGAGCAAGCTGAGAGACCCTTAAGAGCCCTGGCCCATGAATGTCTAGGTCCCTGTGTCCATGTGTGTGGTTTTTGAAAATATTTGCCAACATTCTTCGGGTATTTAAACAAAGATTTATTTTATATTTATATCGTGTATGTCCTGTCTCCTTTTCCTAGCTTGGTGGTCGCTCTGTGTGAGTGTGTCCTTGTGTGTATTTTATATCCCGTCTAAAAACGAGAAACGGACAGCGAGCAGAGGAAAACCGGACCAACGGACAAACAGACTACGAAACGGAAATTGCAAGTAGAACGTTGAATCCTTTTTGCTTCAACACGTCCTGACCGCTCTCGTATGCCCCCTCGTATGTGTCTATCTGTTGGCCATTGTTCGAGGATTTGTTTGGGACTTGTTTCATATTTTACGATAACTCCATTTATTGTGGCTCCTTCATCGTTTTGGGGTCTTTAAACATGAAATAGGGTTATCAGTTATTGCAGCTTGTCTCGGCTTGGTTTTTTTTGTTGCTGTTTTCTGACAATTAAGTTGTCGGTGTGAGAATCGTCGAGAACGGCGCTTTATCAATCATACGCCCTGTGGGCTGGGCTGGATGGGGGATGGAGGATGGAGGGGACTTAATTGATGCGACAGCTGCAATGTGCAATTTTGTCTATTAATTTGTGTTTATGCATAATTGGGATTAATTATGCATAATCGTGATTAACAGCCAAAATGCAAATGGCCTGTCATAATTAGCTTGCCCACGCGTCCGGCGTCCAGCGTCCAACGTCCTGCGTCCTGCGTCCCTTCAGAGATTTCGGTTTTCTTTTCAATGTGTCGGTGGCGGTGTCGGTGGCGGTGTTGGTGTATTTGATATTTACGACCCTTGCACGTGACCTCGATACGTACAGTTTTATCTCTGCGGAGCCCAGGCTGGGAATAGAGATAAATATCGAGGGGCGGCGGTGGGCAGACAGTGAAATATTTTGATATTTTAACCAGCTGCCTGTCGCTTCGCATTTCCGCTGATTACATTTGGGATTGCATTTATAGCCAGCTGGCCATTTTGCAAATATTCTGTTGTGGTCACCATTTATTTTGGCCGCCATCTCTTTAATTAACTTAAAGCCCAGCCAGAGTCCGAGTCCGAGTTTGAGGCTCAGGTGCAGGAGGCTCTTTGTAGTCCATAATTTGGGGAGATTAAGTTTGGTGACTTACTTCCCTAACAGATCCGCCGATTAGCTTTGATAACTCCTGGAATTCTCCCTTTATTTTTATTTCTCTGCCCCGACAAAGTAAACAAAGTTTCGGGCACTGGCATTTGAATGGGTCCAAGCAACTTTTTAGACCAAAAAAAAGAAACTACCCGAAAACATTATCCACGACGGGTGGCAATCCGCAAAAATTAGCGACCCTTTTTCGCCGTTTATCTCGCTTTTTATTTGGCCAGAGCTCTTTTGGCTTTTGCCAGAGCGCGTTTCTCCGTAATTTTGTTTATTAAAAGTTGGCTGACCCCTCTTACACGAACTTTCTCGGACGCGGTCTTCCAGCCTCCCCTGCACTACCAGGAGCAGTATCTGGGAATTAATTTTTCTGGATTCCGTACCATTCTCGGTGCTTGCCAAGTGTCATTAGTTTGGCAGCCAGTTCGGGCTCGGAGTTCGGAGTTGTCCTTAAATTAGCTAAACATTGCGGTTTCCGGCTCTAAGTCTCTAAGAGGACTAACTTCAAGGATGCTACTCTCCATCTAGTCCATGCATGTTGGCTAAGAAAATAAAAGAGTTACGAAAACAAAAGGTCTATTCAATCAACTTTTGTTTTGAGAATTTACTCAACCGAAGGCGTAGAGGCCAGGGGAAGTGCAGAAATCATCAGCAGGACGAACTCCGACTGCGTTCCCGTTTTGCACTTCACTTCACTTTGCTTCCAAAAAGGCGAACTTTTCGTATAAAAATTTAGATAATGTTCTTTGGGGGCGGGACGGTTGGTTGGTATAGTTTTGGTGCCGAGGAGGGGTCTTTTCAAAATGCACTTAATGGATTTTTGTGTGCAGGCCAGAAGTGGGCGTGGCCACAGTGGGGTAACGGGTGGCCGGTGGCCTCACAAATTTGATTTGGTTACAAAGGAATTTGCTGGCTTGCGTTGGAATTTGTTGAAATGATTATGGAAAATATGTAGCAAATTCTTTGTTGGGGTTTTTTTCAGCTAGTCAATCAGTGCGGGATTACTGGCATAAAATCGCTTCTCAAGGGAATTTATTTTGGCAACATTTTTATAGTCTCTAAAATATACGCCATTAGGTAGATTCTATGAGAAGCGAGTAGAAGGGCAGTTGGTTTGTTTTATGTGGAAATTTGTACTATAGATTTATCTCTATTAATCTGTATTTTGGTGGAATATTTCCACAGAATATTTATCCCATATTGGATACATTTTTCAACTCTTATTTGAATTCATAATACATTTCGGATGGGTAGTCTAAATGAGAAGCGAATAGAAAGGTTGTTTATTTTATTACAATTTGAAATTCTATATATGAGATATTTTGTTATGAAAAAATATACGCAGAAATTCATTAAATAGAAACTATGAGAAGCGAGTAGAAAGTCTACAAAATTGGAAAAATAATACATGATACCCCATTTGTAAATAAACTTTGTATTAGGGATAGAAAATAAATATACAAATGAATAGAGTTCAATGCGAGTTATGAGTTGCGAAGTTTTACTTTTTTTACTGCACTTAAAAATAATTAAAATCCCAGCGAATAAAATGGGAACAAGACAAAATTTTTAATATAAAATCTAATGAAATGAGTTCCATTTGATGTTAAAAAAAAGAATAAAATAAACCTTCAGTTTATTGATAAACCTAAATCCGAAATTGTGCATTCAGATTTGTGTCGCTGAGGAGAGATTTATAAGAAGCGCATAGAGAGGCTCAAAATTATCCCAATAGTCCCAAAAATTGACTATTTTATTGCATAAATATTCCTTTTTCTATCTAAAACACATGAGAAGCTTGTAGGATGGCTTCGTCTATAATTTATAATTAGTTTGTAAAGCAAACCAAGTAACAAATCAACAAACTTCACCCAATAACACCACTAAAGTCTCTATTTGCTTAACACTACTTACACCAGTGGCCCAGTCGAAGCCCAATCGAAGCTCAGTCGAAGCCCAATCGATGCCCAATCGAAGCCCAATCGAGTTGAAGCCATAACAAGAATCCACAATTCCGACTGAAATAGAGCCATCGCAGTGGCAAATGTCAAAACAATACAGCTCCGGGCCAAATCTTTAGACTTGGCACACAGACTTCGGAAGGAGGAGAGATCAGAGTGAAACCTGAGTCGCTGTCGAAGGACACTCGAAGAGGCTAACCGGAGGACAAGGATTCGGGAAGGGGGTTGCCGTCACTTATCAACCATTTATAAACAATAAACGAATATAAACAAGAAACTTTGAGCCAGCTAACGTCAAAATGCATTACAAGAAGCCCAGGGAATCGAAACCAGGATGGTGGGGCACCCATCGGGATGGTGGGACACCCATCAGGATGGGGAAGTACCAGGGTAGGACTCCAGGATACCGGGAAAGCTCAGATAAATGGCTGAAATATGGCAAACAAAATGGTCGAAGTCGAAGGGTGCGCCAAAGGGAAAGCGTGGGAAAGGCGGAAAAGTGCGGGGCCAGCGCCCAAACATGTCAATGTGAAAAGTTCTTTCCTTCTCTGATTTTACCCGAAAAAAAAAACGAAACAAGAGAAAGAAAAGTTCTTTCCCTTATTGCAAGTTATCGCCAGAGTGGCAAACAAAAAAAAAATATAAATAACAAGTAAGAAAAGTTATCTTCGGCTTGCCGAAGATGGTATACCCTTGAAAACAACAAAGTTTTCCATACAAAGACTTGTTTTCATATCGGTCGTTTGTATGGCAGCTATATGATATGGTGATCCGATCCGGATCAAACTTTCACAAACTATGTATGGCTATGTCATTAGAATAAATGTTGAATTCGGATGCAATAGGTTGGAAAACAAAAAGTTTTCCATACAAAGACTTGTTTTCATATCGGTCGTTTGTATGGCAGCTATATGATATAGTAGTCCGATCCGGACCAAACTTTCACAAATCGTGTATGCCTATGTTAAATGAATCAATGTTAAATTCGGTTGCAATAGCTTGGAAAACAAAAAAATTTCCCATACAAAGACTTGTTTTCATATCGGTCGTTTGTATGGCAGCTATATGATATAGTTGTCCGATCCGGACCAAACTTTCACAAATCATGTATAGCTGTGTCAAATGAATAAATGTTGAATTCAGTTGCAATAGCTTGGAAAACAAAAAAGTTTCCCATACAAAGACTTGTTTTCATATCGGTCGTTTGTATGGCAGCTATATGATATAGTGGTCCGATCCGACCGATTCTTAAACTTGATCTGCGTGCAACAAAAATAATGATCTGGTAAAAATTTCAAAACGCTAGCTTTAAAACTACTGTCTATTTTTTGCATAGAAACAGACGGACAGACGGACAGACGGACAGACGGACAGACGGACAGACGGACATGGCTATATCGACTCGGCTGTTGATGCTGATCAAGAATATATATACTTTGTGGGGTCGGAGATGCTTCCTTTAATGCGTTACACATTTCTGGACAAAATTATAATACCCTTTTTCAAGGGTATAAAAATAAAGTAAGAAAATGGCAAAGAAAAGTTTCACGTTGATGTTTTGTTTACGAAATATGAAAGGGAAACGTATGGCCCCGAAAGGTGGCAAATAAAATACCCAGAAGAGGGTTACGAGGTGGCGAAAAATTCTTTTCAAAAGGCCAACAGTGTGAGTTGTTCAACCCAAAAAAAAAATACAAAAATAAGAAAGGAAGGAAGGAAAAAGGACAGCATTGTGTGGGAGCTTTTCCATATCAAAACGTACATTTCATGCACATTAGTTGCGCTTTTATGAACTTGAAGTTGTCATTTCCTAAACAAAACTGAATCCAAACTAGACGAAAATGTTGATCCTTTTCTGAGTATATTTTAAGGAAATTCTAAATTGAAAAAGAAACTTAAGTGTTGTAAAAAGCATTACGAGGCTTGAATAATTTTTAATATTTATTTAAGGATTTTTACAAGAAACTGTAGGCTTCTTGTATTTTTTCTTGTGTTTTATTTATTTAGTTTGTTTTAATCGACAATTGTTAATAATACTTATTATTTTTCAACTTATTTTCAAAGAAATGAGTATAAGTTAAAAAAATTGTTGAAAATTTATCTTTATTTTTTTTGTATTTAATTTTATTAAATTGTTTTTAAGAGAATAACATTTAGAAAGAATGAATATATTGTTTTTACGGAATTTTCTTTACATAATTTCCTATTTTAAAAATTCGTTAGTTTGAAAAAAAATTTATTTAGAAGCTCTTAATATTTTTTTGGTTCTTTTGTTTCAGAGTTTTCTTTTATAAAAATTCAAAATAATATTTGCCAATTTTTTCTCCTAGTGCTCACAGTCTTGATCCCTTTTGAAATGCCGCGTCGTCCTTGTCTTGTCTCACAGCTGCGAATGACAAGAATTTCTTGCCACTTTGCTTCAGGCACTTGCAGCTCCCCCCCTCCCGAAAAAAAGGAAAATAAAAATAAAAAAAAGGGGGGAGCCCCTTCGTGGCATGTAAATATTAACTTTAAACAGAATGCGACAGGCCACGCGGCCACGCCCACTTTCTTCGGTTAGATAAAACTTTTTCCGCCCGCAAATTTCTCGCAGAGCAACACAATTTTTTGTACAACTTTATGGGTTTCTGGCAAGGAGACAAGGACCTCCCCATCTCAGTCTCCATTCTCCTACTTAATCCTCCGCCAACTTTTCATGGGGAAAGGGGTTCAAGAGGGTCCTTGGAATGGAAAAGGATCGGATTTAGCTGCGGCAACTTGGAAGTTTTGTAATTGTTGGCGATTGCAGTCACATCCAGCTTATGGACACCCCGACAAAACTGAGACGCTTCATTAGGACGACGTTATGACACTTTGCCCTATCAGAAAGCATGTCCTTTTCCCCTCCCCCCTCTGCGAAATTCGGTGCTAGAGATGCCAAAAATATTCGATATATATATTTGGGGATAAAGGCTGATATTTATGAAAATTAATAATATATTAATTCATATTTTTCTGAATATTTCTGGATATTTTAAATACGGGAAAAATACTTTTAAAAGTTGTTTGATTTTATTGAAATTTTTATTATATTAATTTTAGGTTTTTAATTGAAAGTTAGAAATATATTTGAATTTGAATTTGTATTAATTTCTTAGATTATTGTTTTTACATATTTTAGAGAATCTTGAGAAGTATCGTGGTAATAAATCGATTTAATCGATAACTTGCTATAATAAGAGATAACTTTTTCGATCTATAAGCCGTACAAATTTGGGAGAATTTGAATATATATTTCAAAACCTTTTAGATGTATTTGAAGAGCTTTAAAAGATGCACTTTCCATTTTGGACATAAGTTATTTTTAATTTGATTTTTAAAAATAATCGATATAAAGGAGTATTTTATCCATAAATCACCCTTTTATTATATATATAAATTCTATAGTTATACAATATTATTATATGAAATTTGTAAAGTTTATTAGAAGGAAAATAGATAAGTCCATCTATTTTATAATTATATAAAATTATATAATTATTAAATTATATAAAATTAATTTTAAAAAGCTCCATAAACTCCAATAAATTATATTAAATATGTAATTGTGTTACCTTTTTCTTTAAAATAATTGAATAAGTTGGTTTTCCATTTTTAAAACAATTTCTCCTATACGTATTGGAATGCATTATCTTTATAAAATTGAAATTTTCAATAAATGATAATACTTGAAATCAAAATGTATTTATTGGGGGTTTGTATAAGTTTAATTCTTAATAAAAATGAATATTATAAACTGAATAAATTTAAAGAAAAAATACTAAATGTTGCTTAAACTTGTTATAAAATTATTGTATTGTTTATCCCGTTTATCCATTTTTAATTTAAAATATATTATAAAGCCCTAACCAAAGCATCCATAGATCATAATCATACTAAAACCATGAAGGTGGAAATAAATAAATTGTTGGGTCTGGGAACTGTCGAAATTGTTATATTTTTGAAGGCGATATTCGCCGTTCGATATACCAATTCGGCATTATCTTTTGGTCCTGCAAGGACTCCTCGCGAGGGGTGGCCGTTAACGCTCCGGTGCACGTGCCAACGTTGCGTATGATTGATGAACTGGGCGGTGGGCAGGGTCCGGAAGAGAGGGGATAAGGGGTCAGTCATAACGGCCATAACAATAACAGGCAAGGACACTCGCCTGCGTGAGTTGTGTGCCAACAGGACGAAAAGGACGCGAAAGGCACACAACGCAAAATACATATTGGATTTGAAATTAACTTTGACATCTTTATGGAAAAAAGGGCCAAGCAACTAATGGCCAGAAACTCTGAATAAAAGCCATAAAGCATTAAAATGTGTTTCAGTTATGTTAAGAGTTTTATATAAACGAGTAGAGGGAGTTTTTTTGCAGTGCTGCCACACATTCTAGCAAGTATGTTCCGCGTCAGAGTGCAAGAAAAACTCGGGCACTCCGAATACTCTGACAGAATAATCAAAAATGTTGATGGAGATGAACGAAAATCCGCTTGTGTCACTTGAATCTAAAGTGCGTTTAATAACCTCCTTCAACGAGGAGCTTTTAATTTCCAGCCAGCCAGACCCTTTTCAAGGAAATCAAATCAAGTTTGTTTCGGCATCGAATCAGGAAATTCAGGAAAAACTAATAATATTTGAAGGTTTGGTTTCCCATTCAATTAAGTTGGCTTTCGTCTGCCTTTCTGTCTTTAATCCAAGATAGTCTGGGACCAAGGGCATAAATTGCGAAAGTGAATAGCAAAGTAGGATTTTATTGTGCAGGAAGAGAGACTCGGGAGAAAATCAATGGAGATTCGACTCAATTTGGTCGAGTTGCATTTTATATGGGGTCTTACGGTTTATCCCACTGTTTGCTCGCCAATCGAGCTAAAAGGACTCGAAAATGGAGCAATCGAACAAAAAGGCCGAAGGATAAAAGGTAACCCCGAAAACACGCGGCTCTCGCGGCAATCGCGGCACACGCGGCGTATGCGCAATTTTCGTTTAATGCACAACAATGACAATTTGACAATCGGGAATGGTCCCCAAAGAATCAGCGAGGATATTTATAGAATATATACCGAAAAAACGTAACATAAAAGAAAGCCCGCTTTTGGCATTTATGTTTATTTATTTTGATTTTGATTGAATAAGTGCTAAGGAAAGCCCCATAAGCCGCTGCAATTCCCTCGTCCTGGGACCTTTGTCCTGCCGCCATCGCCGCCGCCGCCCTTCAAGCGATTCCTTTGACATATTTACGCGCGATTTCTGTTGGGAAAATACCGAAAGCAATTCCAGGACGAACGAAGGAAAACAGAAACCAAAAGCAGCAACCAATTTGTTGGAAACATTCGCAGCCATTCTCCTCCACTCCTCCACTCTCCTTCTCGTCGATTTTAGGTCTTATAAAATATTTAAATGTCAGTTTCTGGCCTCCTCCTGGCTTGCGTTTTTTCTATTCTCTGTTTAAAAGATTGTCGTCATGACTCGGCGACAAGCAAACAAATAAAGAAACAAGCAAAGTGCGACGGACAAAGGCCAGCGACCAGCGACCAGAAACAGGAGACAATCTGGACTCAAGGCCATCAATCACCGGACTCCAATTGTCCCCCAAAAAGGAAAGCGGATACATCGAAGCCGAGCCGAGAAATGTTCCCATTTGCTTGGCCAGAAATTCAAGAATAATTCCACTTCAGTTCGGGGGAAAAACTGCGGATCAGGTGGCAGCTTAAAGAAGTCCTCTTGGTTTGTTTACAATAAAATTTAAGATTTTTCAAAACTTCTAGCCGGATTTTAAGGTTATACGATACCCGGTACTCCTTTAGCTCTCTTGTTAAAGGAAAAACTGCGGATCAGGTGCCTGCTTCAAGGGGAGACGCTCTTAAAGAACTTTTCTTGTTTTGCTTAAAATGGAATTCAAGTTTTTCTGAAACTTTTAGCCAAATTTCATGGTTATATGATACCCGGTACTCCTTTAGCTCTCTTTTTAAACAAAAACTGCGGATCAGGTATCAGTTTCTAGGGGAGGCACTCTTAAAGAAGTTTTCTTGTTTTGTTTAAAATGGATTTTAAGATTTTCCAAACTTTTTAGACGTGTTTGGAGGCTATACGATACCCGGTACTCCTTTAGACGCTCTTAAAGGAGTTTTCTTGTTTTGTTTAAAATGGAATAAAAAAGTTTTAAACGAGTTTCGAGGTTATACTATACCCGTTACTCCTTTAGATATGTTTTTTAAAGGGAAAAATGTCTTTAAAAAATGTCTAATATTTATAAATTATATTGTATTTTTCAAGTAACTTTGTACAAGTTTCTAGATTATACAATTAATACCCAGTACTCCTCTTTTTAGCGGCAAACTCTCTCATCTGTCACGATATTTTTGGCTAAAATTCTTCTAAATATTTCTAAATACACGAACTTCTTCAGTTTTTCTTAAACTTCAACAATTCAAATTCAAATAAAAACCTTATTTTTAGAAACATCAAAAAAGCCTTTAAAATGTGTGCTGAATCCTGGATGGCACCGTTTCCTGTCCCTGATTTCTTGTTATGCATTTTCCGCCAGTTAGCTGGAAAGAAAAAAAAAGAAATGGAACAGCAGCCAGACATCCAAACACAGGCAGTTCCGTTGACCTGTCCTTTGTTCCTTTTCTTTAACTATATAGATAAAATCCAGTTGCTGCCACATCCTTCCGTTGCTAGTTTGCTTCAAGGACCTGCAAAGGTCCTCTGGACGTCTCCAGCGGAAGTTCGAATGAATGATCAACGATCCCCAGAAATGCCAGAAAAAACGGATGGAAACTTGGTAAACGGAAACTAAGCCCGAAAATAGGTTTGCCTTGGGGCCAAAAAATTTAAAACAAAACAAAAGATGGCAGAGAGGAAAAATTTAAGGAGTTTTTAAGTAGAAAGAGTTTAGAAAATTAAATATTAGGGATTAAAATTTAAACTAAAAACGATTAAGGAAGAAAAGAAGCTTGGCTATATGATACCCGGCACCCGGTAGTCCTGTAAGTTGTTCCTCTTTTCTCTCAGTGCACAATTTAGATGGGGCGTGAGTTGGAAAAAGGCAGAATTAAATAAAAACAGACCGAAGGCATCAAACAACATCCAACAAGAGCAGCGAAAACAACAACTGCACGAGGTAATTATGTAATCAGGTGTCCATGACAGGCACTCCCCCAGCAACCTTTAACCCCGAGTCCCCAACCTCTAACTCAATGCCCCCTTCTGGCAATGGGAGACAAAAGGCCTGGCACAAATTGTAACCTTTGATGAAAGTTTTTCGCAAAACTTTTCGCCACGACAACGAACTCGATTTTCATTATCAGGCAAAGTTGGTGGCATTTGTAGCATTTTGTTGCCGTTGCCGCATTTTGAGCCCTTCATTATACATCTATACGTGTGTTTATATATGTGTGTGTGTGTTGTGTGTTGGTGTGTGTATTGGTGTGTGTGTTGTGTGTATTGGTGTGTGTGTCAGCCCAGAAGTGTGTGTGTGCGAGGCACGCTAATTAACAGGCCTGCCAGCGACCACTCTCTCTGCATTGCTACACTTTCCTATTTTCAGTACACGCAGAAAAATGTATTTTTTTACCAAAAATGATTAGCAGAAAGGATATTTATTTCTTTTTTTATACATATCTAAAAGTTTACAATGAAACATAATATTAATACCAATTTTAAAAACAAAAGAGGAAGGAATAAATTTCTATCTACAATGTAGCTTAAAATGTCGATTTAAAAACGACATATACGTATAATATGTATGTAGTTCCATCATGATTTTAACAAATGATATCAAGTGGCATCAATAAATTTTCCCAAAAATCTCCAAAAATGTCAGTCCTTTTTTAAGAACAAAAATATATTAATAGAAATATTGCATTCTAGAAAAAATGTCGTTTTAAAAACTTCAAAGCTACGTAAAAAGACGAATATTTCAGTATTAGGATCAGTATTAGGAATTTCAAAGACAGAAACATCGTAAATATGATATATTTATCTTTTATTTATCAAAAAATAAACCCTAATATTTTTAATTTTAAATTAAAGAATATTTGACGTCAAAAAAAATTACTTAAAAACTCTGCTAGAAAAGAGCGACATATGCCGAAGATACGTCGCTTTGCATAATTGAATATTTTTATATTTTCGATTAATAGAAAGCCTGAATTGATTTCTTCTTATAATTAAAGCAAAAAAAATAAAAAAGAAAGCTAGAAAAATCATACATTTGCTTACAATACCATAATATTTCAATCAAAAACCCTAATTACAATCCTTTACGCTTTACTTCCCAATAATATAAATAATTACCATAAATTTGTACTGGGTTGAGTGAATCGGAAAATATTCATAGGTATTTTAAAGTTTTCCTCTAAAATAAAAGCCATAATAATCACAAAATTGGAAAATTAAGGATAAAAAGTAGTATAGTTTTTCCTCTCAGTGCACTTTCGCTTTTTGCATGGCGGCAAGGCATGAAACTTTGCCGCTTTTTGCCTAATACGCATGCATACATAATTGAGGGGAGGCCAAGGCCCACCCACTATGGCACCCATCCCTACACCTTACTACCCACCACCCACCACCCACACTTCCATATGCATATCAATACACAGATACCCAAACACGGACACACTCCCAACACTCTAATAAACACAGACATGGCCCAACGCACGGACATTAATGCGGTGAGCCTAAAAATCATTGAAGCAAAACAACTAGAGTCCTGGAAAGGATCAAAAGTTGGGTGCCCGGATGGTACCCTGTTTAGGGTAAAATATAAATTTACATAAAATTCGTGTCATAATGGTTTTTTATGTATATTTATGGGGTTTTAGGTTAAAAAAATATACTTTTCTAGAAAAATCTTTGCTAGATTTGAAAGTGTTATGAAATTTTTTTAGAATAAATCAAAAGAAAGTTTATAGAAGATAACGCAGATTTTTATTTATTATTAGTACTTAATTTTATGTTAAAATATTATATATAAGTATTCTATATAATTAGTTTAAGTTTAAGGAGTTGTCTTAGGTTTTAAAATGAAATTCCACATTTTTAAGGCAGAGGCAGGATTGGCGATGAGACTGTTCCTTTGTCTTGAGTTTCAAGAACAAAAATCTTACAAAATAAATTCCAATATAATAAAAACTATCTTTAAATTTATAAATAATAATATTATAATCCTAAGGTCTAAGTTTCTTTATTAAAATCGAAGCTTTAACAAAAAATAACCTAGAAATAACGATTTATCCTTTTAAATCCGCAAAAACAAGAACTCGTAATGCAGCCATTTGAAGCCATTGAATGGAAAACCCAAAAAAAAGGGTCTTGAAATTTGTTCTCCCCCATTTATTCTATAGGATTACTTGATACCATATCCCCCTGAAATTCGAATATATCCCAAAAACCGATTCCCAGCATGAGGTATAAAAAGGCACTTTACTTTGGCCGCCACTCGCTTTGTGGGTTCGTGCGGGCACTTTGTATCTTTGTAGCTGTGGACGGGTGGGTGTGTTTTGTGTATCCTTTGGCTGGGAAATTGCATTTCATGAATGGTAATGTCCTATGATGCCTAACCAGGCCAGGATCTGCCCACCTACATACGTACCGAGCATGTGTGGCCGAAGTCCGTCCTCACAGAAGTCGAAAAGGCTCTTTCTCGTCAAAAAATAATGCAAATTGAAAGCTAATGCTTCGAGGAGGATAAATTTCGGGGCAGGAAATGTTTGATAATGGAAAATAGATGGATCTAGCAACGGTAGTAACAGGTAGGTCCTATTTTAAAGGGAAACGAGACCCAAATTTTGGACAATTTTCGCTTAAATTCGAATTGGAAAGTCATTCGAATTGTAAATACCTCTAATGCCACACTCTTTGGTTGCGGCTTGGCAATGCCTCAAAGGGATGTTGTTTGCCCAGGACATACAATCTAATTGCTGTCCTTGTTCCTTGTTCGGATGGCAAGTATTTAGCACATTCACAAATAATTGAAATGCAGCTGAGGCTTCCAAAATTTCTGGCCTGAGCGCGCCAATAAATAAATTACACTCAAATAAATATATGTACAGTATATCCTTTTGGGAAATGCAAAATATCTCTCTTTTTTGCTGGCGAAACTACAAAACAAAATTTAAATAAATAATTCCGCATGATTTTGCTGTCGTGTGTGAATTATTTATTTTTCCGTTGTGTTTTAATTTCCCATTGTAATCCATCGAAATCATAAATAAATGAAAGTCGATATGAAAATCAGGCAATGACATTTCCCATCGTACGGCAGATGGGTTCGAAAAAAAAAACCAAAAATTAAACAACATACAAAATAACAAATAACAAACACGACATCCTTTTCGACTAATTGACTAAAGTGGACACATTGTGTGTGGGTGTTTTTTGTGTTTTATATTTTCCCCATGAAGTGGCCACTCGACCTATTTGAATGACATTTGACACTGCACCGAGTGGCGAAAAAAACACATATTTGCAACAACATTTGTGACCAAAAATAATATACAAATTATTTGTCAAACAAAAACGAGTTTTAAAGACTTGCCAGAACTTTTAACAATTAGATTCTACTTCCCTTCCATCATTAAACTTAACTCATTTATTTCAACAATTTTTCCCATAAAAACTAAAACCATTTACCCTTTTTTTAACTCTCTAAAACAGCTTTAAATAATATTTACATTTTGTAGAAAAAGATTTTGATTTCCACAACAAAGTACTCACTTTTTTTAAGGACTTTAACGACGAGCGCTGCAAAAGAAATAAATAATTAAATACTTTTTTATGCCACACATCAAATGCTTAGTTTTTGGTATTTTTTTGCAGCCTTTTAGTTGCATAAAAAATGCATTGGATGCTGCAAAGCATTATGCAAATATGCAAATAAATATCTCTAAAACATTTGTTTCAATCCACCACCCAGGCCCCTTGTTTAGCTTTTTTTTCGGTATTAAATATCTGCGCTTTTCCCAATTTCCATGGATGTCACTTCGGTTGGCCCACAAAACGATTGGATATAGTCCTGCCCCCTAAGGCCTCCAAAGCCTTAAAAGCCCCCTTAACCCCCGTAGCCCTCGTAGCCCCCTTAACCCCCTAAAACCTTCTATGCAGTTCTCGTACCGCCCATCGGGTTTTGGATGCATGAGAATGAAATGGTTTCGAGCCTCGTCGGTTGGTTTCTTTCGTTTTTGGTTTTGCCCATAAATTTTCAGCAATGTCATGAATTTTTTCATCCGGGGGGTACGGTCCACGCCCACTGGCTTTTTATCCGGATTCCGGATTCCGGGCTGGCCTTGTAGAACATCGCAATTTAGATTCCCGGCTTTTGGGCTGAGCGGCGAGAGGCGAGAGGCGAGAAAAAAATGTGTTGCATACTTTGTGCATATTTGTCGATTGCCATAATTAAGCCGTAAATGAGGCGGCTCAAAGGGGGCGTGGTGATAGTGGGTGGGTGCGAGAGGTATACGGTGGCAGGGGCGGGGTCGGGGAATTCGGGGTGGCTTGCCACATCATTTAATGCTCATTAAAATAACTGCGACGTGTATCCTTCCGCTCTGTCTGTCCCACTATCGTTTCCATTGCACTGCGAGAAATTTACGACTTGAAGCTAAAAACTACGTTTTTTTTAAGAATTTTTAATTGGAAACCTTTTAATATATGTAACATATTTAATAGTCAATTTATATTTTATAAACAACAGGTAAACCGATTAAATCTTTTTCGGGTAGACTTATTTATTCGGCTGATCGTGTTCATTTTTTTTCTATTAAAACCCAACAAACTAAAAAGCTTTAAAATATTTAAAGAACATTTTTTTTAGGGCAACTTTTGGTCTTTAATGGCGGGGCTTAGAGAGAGGTACCGGGTATTATTTTTTATTATTTTTCATGGTATATGTTATTCTATTAAAATTATTGTTGAATTAATTTCTCTATCCTCGATTCATTCTACGAGTTAATTTCTTAATTTCTTTGCTTAATTTATAAAAACTCCGAACTTAAAAACCAAATAATTTTATAAAGCTTATAAGGAACAATAATTTGTAAGCCTTTAATTAAAATACTATTTTAAGACGCTTTAAAGTTTTTGAACCTTTCTTTTATAAAAATATTGTGTAGGGTTAGATTTTGAATATTTTTTTTAGGGCTATAACTATATATGGGCCTTATGAAAATCTTTCTCTAATTTTTGGTAAAAATAATAAATTGTTATAAAATTTTCAAGCCTTTTTAATAAATAATAAAAAATTTTAAACCCTTGTTCCAAGGAATTAAGTCTTTGGGAAATCATCTTCTTGTCTAAAAGAGACAATTCCTTAGTCGTAAATCCTTACTTTAAACCCTAATTTTCTTGCAGTGCAGCAAGTTCAGCCTCTTCCCTCTCTTTCTCATCTAAAAACACATGCTATGCCTCTCTCTCTCTGTCTAACTTGCTCCTTCGCCATTTGCGGCACTTGACATTTTGCGGTGTTTTAATTTGGCGCACGCTCAAGTGCTCCTCGTATTGCCGTCAGCTGTGCCACGAGGAGGCAGGGAGCCATGTGGCACGGGACATGGGACACGGGAGAGGGGGCATGTGGCACGGGGGCAGGGGGGAGTGTATGCTTGGGGCTAAGCTGGCAAATGAATTGCAATAAGGCTAACGGCATGCCCCAGCGGGTAACGAGCTTTGATTGCCAGCCGAGAGTGAGGGAGTTGATGAAATATCCCAGGAATCCGTACCCAGGAATGCCACTCCTGTCCTGCCACTCTGCCCCACCGCAGAGATCATCATTATCCGGATCATCATTATCGGCGAATCGAACAGAATTGAACAGAATCGAACGCGGCATCGAATCCAATCGATTGCACTTAGTTTTAAGTCAAATCCATCGGTAATTGGTTTTCCAGATGAGGTCAAACCACCTCGATTGTCCTGGGATTTACATTCCTTTGGCATAATATTTGAAATAATTGTGTCAGGGAAAGTGTAGAGGAATAGAAAGTGCATTAAAAATAAATAAAATAAAAGATATATTCCAGAAATTAAAAAAATAAAAGCATTCCTTTTCGATAATAAAAAAAAAATCCTTACAAGAAAAAGGCAATTCTCCTCGATTTCGTATATTTCAAGGCATAAAAAAGTAAACTATTTCGATGTTAAACTATATTTTAAAGCCAAAATTACTTAAGTTAAATAATGTTTAAAAATAAATGTAAGAATTATGCATTTTAAAAATATCAACAAGCAATTAATGAATATTTTCAAGAGAACTTTTACAGCGTTTTTTAAGCCTCGAAAGCATTTAAATAAAACATTCTTTATATCTTCTCTCTTAATATTTGTTATTATTAATATGAATGTTTTTTATGATTAATAACATGGCTTGATAAAATATTAAAATAAACTCCCTTGTGTGCTTTAAAGACTTGACTGGCCAAAGGGAAAAATGTCACAACTCGAAGCCCTGACCTGGCCAAGCCATGGAATAAATGGCCAAGAATAACAGCTTTGGGGCATCCTCCAACCGCAGTATTTATTGGCAAGGATGGGGAACCCCCTCAACCACCAACCAGCCACCGGGAAAGAATTCAAAAATTCCACTGCATTCCGCACTGGCTGGCACTTTACAGGACGAAAAATAATATCAAGTTGATGTCCTTTGCCGCAACTCGCAACTGTCACTCATAATTTGGCCAGGATACTCGTACATTAGAGTTTGCTCTGCCACCAAGTGGGTGGGCTGTGGGTGGTTTGGAGTCGCTTTATACATTTTGAATGCCTTCGACATTAGGTAGATGAGGTGGGTTGGGTCTGGGCTTTGAGAAGGAATTGGGAGTAAGAGGCTTTGGTGTCTTTTATCGCCTTTTCATCGAAGTTATCTTGCATATTGCATGAGTCGTTCGCCATATGGAAATTTATGTCCTTCCACACACACACACACACACTTTAACACACACAAAATCGTTTAAATTTGAACGTGCTCAAGTATGTGTGTGTGTGCGGTAGTGTGTGTGAGCCACAAACATGTCCTTATACATCCTTATCGATATGTTGCTCGCTGCTCCTGCCAGGCAGCTGCACTGTGTCCTGGCTGTGTGTGCCACTCAGTTATAGATTTCTTAGGGGACCCTGTTTATTATCCTTTTTTTTATATCCTTCTGCTGCCTGCTACATATGCCCTGCTTCTTTTTTTTCACCCTCGCTCCTCTTTTTTTATTTATTGATGTTGTACATTTGAGTTAAGGGCGTACAGCGTCGCCGCATTCGTTAGCCATAACTGATGCCGTTTTTCTTACCTCCCTTACCTCCCCTCCTGCCTTATCCTGCGCGACTCCTTGCGCCCACAGGACCTTCTAAGGACTCTATATCGCGGTGGAATATATCGCGGGGCCAAGCGATAAATATCGTTCGGTAAACCATTGTGTTTCATAAATAAATCCCTCATGATTTTTCACAATTCTTGTGGAGTTTTCGGTGCAAGTCTTTGGATATAAATATGTTTTGGGGAAGTTTTCTTTTTGATAAATTAATCAAAGACATTTGATGTATTTTTTATAATAGATAATATATTTCAAAGAGATTTTATTCCTTTAAAAAAATTACCTTAATTTAATATCTTTTCCCTGTGTTCTGGTTTCCGATCTCCTTTCTCCTTTGAAATAATAATCATAGAATCAAGGAAAAATCTTAGACAAAAAATAAACTTTGGACTGAAAAATGTTTAAAAAATATCATAAATATCTTAAAACTAATCAGAGTCTTGGAATTTATTAGAAAAATCATAACAAGCCTACAAAAAACTGACAAGAAAACAAAGAAATGTTTAACTATTTATGAGAAATTTCATATTAAAAAGGATTCCGTTTCATTCATGTATTTTCATAAATTTCCCTTTCCTCGATATATGCATTGTGATTGAAATAAAAATAAATGCAATATTTTCGTTTTAAAAGGAACCACCACTGCATGTAATATTTGCAAATATTAACCGAGGAAAACATTTTCCATTACCTACTTTTAATACAAAAAATATACATTTTCGATTCAATATTTTTCCATCGCCAGCACCCAGCACCCAGGCCACAGGACGAAGGACCGAGGACACAGGACTTGGGGACACAGGTCCTGGGACAAGGGGACACTAGGACAACAGGACACACGTGTCCTGGTCGAGCTGGCTTTGGCCTGGAAACTGCATATGAAACTGTAATACAAATATTGCGCATACGCCACGTTGGCCCAGCGGCCCAGCCCAGCCCTTCTCCGCCCCCAAAACTTCCCCCGTAAACATATGGGTGGATATAGTATATATTTTTTCCCCCAACCCCCCCAAACCACCCCTCGATCAAAAGTTAACGCCAAATGCCCGTTCCGGCCCGACTTCGTATTGAAAGGCCAACCGTGGCGAACTGCAAATACAAGTTGGCCAAAAGGTAACCGGCCAAAGTTACGAGTGTTTACCCCTCACCCTTGGACTCACGCCCCCTTTACTCCTACCACGCCCTCCTCCCCCACAGAGTCCTGGAATTGTTGGGCTTTAAGCAGCCTGCGATTCTCATAAATTGCCAGAAATTGAAGCCAAGCCGTATTTATTGTTTAAGCGAATGGGCTAAGAACCGACAAAAAATTGCAAAAGTAGAAGAGCATTTATTGCAAAAATAAAGGAGAAAGTCTGGGGCATGGTAAGGTGGCAGGTTGAGGTTGCAGGCTGTGGGTGGTGGCAGGTACGGAAGCTCAGAAATTTGCTAGCCGGAAATGTCAGTTGGGTGTTGGAGCGGAAACGAAAAGTAAACAGTTGGATATTGTCGAGGAAAGGGAGAAGTGACTGTTAAATGGGTTTCATTTTCAGCTACGATCGCCTAATCCACTTTTGAGACGGAAGGACTCTATGCAAGGACTCTTTTCGAAGCAGTTCAGGGCTGGGAGTTTAAAAAAACGTTTAAAGAACTTGATTGCTTTCTAAAAGATTTCCTAAGAAATTAAGAATAAATAGAAAGGTGAAGAGTACCGGGTATCATACAATTTAATAAAAAAGGGAACAATATATGTATCTTAATTCTATTCCTTTTTTTCAAATATCCCCATTTTTCTATCAAATCTTAAGCCTAAAACCAATAAATGTCTGCTTTAGCCTTATTTCTAGTCAAATGTTTCCTCTAAAAATATCTTGAAGTTTAAAAAAACCTCTCCTTAGAATAAAGTCCTTCCTCTTTTCGATTTCCCCGGGCAATTTCCAATTCTCCGCATCGATGCGAAAGTCAAAAATCATAATTGATTCAGTTTTAATTGCCGCAACACTGCAGCGCAGGCGGCAGGCATGTCAGGGTGAAAGAATCGGCCAGAAAAATGCAAAAAAAATCCGGGAAACTATGGAGCACGGATAGGAGGAGGCCGGACTAAAGGGGCGGAGACAATCCTGAGGCCCGGCGGGCGAAAAGCCAAAAGAACGATCGATTTCATGCCAAACATGCTGCGTTTTCTGCAGTTGAATCAAATTTAATATTGGCTTGTCACGTGAATTTAACTGTGCCACCAGGCTGACATTTTGCCCGCTTCCATTCCAATTTAGATTGCAAAAAAAAAAAACCAAAAACAAACAACAGATGCAAAAATTTAACTCCAAAAAAAGGAGCCAGTCCAAGCAAACAGAAACCCAACCAAAAGGATTAACTAGCGCCGCAGGACTCCAAAAAAAAAACTAATAAATGCTGGCGGCCAAAGTTAATTGAAATTTAGGAAACAGTTTTTTGTCTATACGAAAAAATTGCAATTTTATGCAGGTAATCAAAAAAATTAATATTACATTTCTTTGCCGATTTTTCAACAGTAATATTTTATGATAAAAAATGCGAGCGGCATAAAAAATGAAATTGAAGCGCCTCTGGTTAGAGGAAACTAATTTCAGGGATTTTTTCTCCTCTCCATGATTTTAATTTTCATTTTTTTATGAAAATAAAAGAGTTTCCTACACTAAAATCTAGAATCTATATAAAATCTATATAATTTAAAGATAATTTTTAAATACAAAATTTTAATTTGAAATATACATTTATACCTTCCCGCGGAGATAAAAAGGATATCCTAAATTTTCATTGGAGTATTATTTTTATTCTTGCATTTATCTTAAATAAAAAGAAGATAAAATAATAAATTTATTAAATATAAATCTCATTTAAAAATTGGAAATAAAGCCATTTAAATTATTTATATTACCCTTTTTTACCTTAACCTTTTATTTGTTTAATTGTATCTTAGACTTCGATTATTTATATTTAATATATAAGCCTTTGGATTTTAGAGTATAATAATTTTTAAATTATTGTTTGAACTTTCTTATAAATACCTTTTTTTACAGTTTACATCCTTATTAAACTTAAAAAAATTATGTTTTTTCTAATAGTTAAAAAAATAATTCTAAAATGTGATTTGAAAGACTTGAAAATAAATAAAATTCCTAAATGTTGCACGATTTTTTCAAATAAAATGAATAAATAAAATAAAAGCTATTCCGACAATAAAGTAAACATTTTAGGTTATTAAAAAAGCAATAATATTTTGTTTGTTTGGCAAACAAGTCTGTTTAGTATTTTTTTGTATTTTTTGTAAGCCATTTTGTGTGCTTTTGATTTTTCAAGCAGCCGAAAAATGTGTTTTTCGATTTCACTTTCTTTTGTGCCCAGAAGTGGCCCCGAAGTCGACTGTTAAATCTTTTCTTAATGCACCACGCCCACTTGCCCATCAACAGTCCTCCGACTGCCCACCGACACCTACCTCCCTCCCTCCCATGCCACTCCCCCTTTTGTCCTTCGTTAAGTGCAAGGCTCCGAGAAGGACGACGATGACATTGCTAGCAGCACATTTTGGCCACTTAAGAGTGAAGGCGGGAGGGGGTAGGGACTAGGTGGGTGAGGGGGTGGCAGGACTCACTCGGGGGGTGGCAGGACTGCGGCTGACTGCGAGGGCAATAAATATCAAAGCATTTGTTTGCCGTCAAAGCCAACAGAGGCTGTGAAGATTCACGCCCACGCTCAGGCCGATGGCCGAAAGGCCGCCCCCCAACAGCCACGCCCCCAAAAACCCATTGTACACACGAGGCCAAGGCACTGCCCCAAAAAAATCAAGAAGTTTTTGTAAGAAAAAAGAGGATACGGAAGGGAAAACCTTAAAATAATTTACCTTAAAAATATTTTAAACTTTAAATGGTATAATTTAGGGACTAAGATTTTCTCTCAGTGCACCTACTCGCAGTCACAGGAGCAGTAACAGTCGCAGTCACGTGCAGTGTAATTTGCACATTTAACATTTAAAAGCATTCCCTGGAACACGAGGGCGTATACGCAATAAATTTTACGACCCGCCATTAGATACATTGCCTAGGACTGCAAAGGGGAGTCTAAGAGGGGGGGGTGGCACAGGGTCCCAAGGACGAGCGGGGCAGGACAATCGAGAAAGTGGCAGGTCCCCCAGGTTAATGATAAATTGACTTAATTACTGATGTGCCAGGCAGCAGAAATACAATTATGAATGATTTGCATGTGTTGCACATTCCAGCGCCTTCTTGGTGGAGAAAGCAGAGAAAGCGGGGAAAAAGGGGAAATCAGAGAAAGCGGGGAAAGGAGAGAAAGCGTTGAAAGCAAAAAGGAAGAAAGCACCCAAAAGTCTTGCTGAAAAGGCAACTTTTGCTCCGGAGGATACTCTGGAATACTCTGAATCAATACTCTGGAAGAGGAGTATCTTTTTCAAGGTTTGAAAATGGACTACAGAAAGGGCTGGAATAAATTGAGGTAATTTTTCAGTCAAATTTTCTACAAATATTTTATATCTTCTATCTTATATTTTATTCTATTAGAGCCTACTTTAGCATTAAATAATTTAGAGACTTTAAGATAAGAAGACATAACAACTTAAGACATTAAAAACTCAATAGAAATACTGTATTTAAAAGCTTATTAAGAACTCCTTTAGTTTTCTTCGAAACAAAGATGCTTTTGTAATAATTTCAAACATTTCAAAAGAAACCCATTTAATTTAATATTATAATAGGCATTTAAACTTGAAAATATATTACAATTTAAGGTAAAATTATATAGAATCACACCTTAGATTAAATATTCTTTTGATATATCACAATATATCAAATAATAAGATTTATTTTGACTATTCTTTGATTTATATGTATATAAAAAAAATTATGAAAAAGGTACATATTTTCAAAAAACTATAGAACTATGAAGACTTACTGAAATTTTGTAAAATAGAAAGCAGTTGCATAAATTTTATTATACAATATTACTTATTCTTACATATTTCTGAATAATATTGTTCCTTCAGCTTCAATATATGGGAACCTTAAAAGATAACAACAAATTATAAAACCACGAAAATAAAATTGTTTAAGATAGAAAAATATATCCAATTAAAGTAAAAAATTAGTAACGAAGTAAAGTAAATATTTCACACTTTTTTGTTAATAATATAAAAAATTAATACATTTTGTATAGTTTTATTAAAGTTATTGATAGTTTTTATTTAACATAATAAAGCTCTGTTTAGAAATCCAAAACCACCTATAGTTTTCAAAATAAATCCCTTACCCCTTCCCAATCCAAATCAATGACATATATATTTTTTAAGAACTCTTAGCCCAACCTTAGAAAGAGGAAATAATATGAAAAGTTTGTTGTCCCAAGTCCCCAGTAAATGGGGGAAAAGTTGAGAAAATGCGAAGTAAATATTTTCATTATTTACTCACATATTCGAGTTGGAGTTTGGGTTTTATTATTATTTCGGGCACGTTTTCCAGGGCGGAGCGTATTTCTTGTTTTATAGTATGTGCGAGGACCAAACACCAGCGACATATAATTGAATCCATATTCTTAATGACGCCACGCCCCGTCGCCCTAGGTTCTTAGAGCCTTTCGGTTATCCTTGGCACACCTGGTCCCTGCTTCCCTTTCCGATTCCCATCCTGATTCCCTTTCCGATTCGTATTTCGATTCGCTTCCCGATTCGGTTTTCGGTTTTAGGATTCGGATTCGTATTCGGATTCAGATTCGGATCTGGATCTGGTCCTGGATTTTTCGACAGGGCCAGTACCATAAACACGTGCCAAAATAGAAATCAACTTTGGCAAGTTCCATTTTCCCGTTTTCCATTCTCAATTTTCCCAATTTCGTATGCAACATGCGATGTAACAACCTGCAACATTTTTGAACAATTTAATTTATTTATTTTGTCACATTTTTGTTGTCGCAGTCAGCTGGCATGACATGGGTCCTTTCTGGCCACTCGTTTACCTTCTGCCAGGCAGGCGCCTCCTGCCTTTCACATTTCTCCCTTCGGCTTAGACTGTTTGAGTTTCAGTTACTGGTCCTGTTTCTGGTCTGGTTTCAGGTCCTGTTTCTGTTGCTGTTCCTGGCCCAGATCGAAACGCACTGATAGCCGCTGTCAGTCAGGGAGGCGAACGGATTTCGCCACCGGATGGCAGGCCGGTCGATAGCGCCAGCTAATCTGGTCCACCCCAGCTCCGTAGCCCCGCAAAAGGGTAACCCCATTTCACATTTCCCTCCCACCGGATGGCCGCCACCCACTTTGGATTCAATTAAGTTCACGAATCTTGGCCAATTATAGCTGCAGGTTCTTGGCCAGCAAAAAAAACACCGAAACCAGGAAAAGAAAACTTCATTCTGAAGACCTCGAATGTCAGAATGACGTGGATGAGGGTCGTATTCCGGGGATTGTTCTAAAATTATCGGTTGGATTAGGGACGAAATTCAATAATTGTCTGGAGAATACTAATTCCAAGCTCTTCATTTGTTAATAAATTGGAAACAACTTTTTAGTTTCTCAAACTTTTTAAATTAATAAAGGTTTGTAGAACCACGTTTTTAAGGTTTATTAAAAGTGGTTTTAACTATTAGCTCTCGGGATTAAATATTTATATTGAAGCTAACGACTTAATAGCAAGCAAGTTTCTAATCAAAGAGAATACTTCTTGAGCCACAGACTGCTTTTCGGGAATAATTTATTCAATAAATGAATGCTTTTACTTCCTAAAATCCGTGTTTAAAACCAAAAAGAAACTTTGATTTCAATAAAATAAGAAAAATATATATCTCCAATCTTTAAAGATTAAAAAGATATATCTATATCTAAAGCTATATTAAAAACACTTTCCAAATTTCATCCTCCAAGGCCTGTCTCTCCTTTTAATTTCCAAAGGAAAACCTTTAATCCTTCCTGAGGAGGAAAAGTGAGGAGCAAGGAAAGGCAGGACCCTTCGACTGCACTTGCTGCTATTTTGGAATTCCCAACATTTCTGAAATATACACACTTTCCTAGGCGTAGAAGGGGGCGAAGTGGGAGGAAGGGGCAAAGGACCTTCCCAGGAAAAGGCGGGCGAAAAGCTAAATTCTCGCCGCACTCGGATGCTTAATTATGGTGAAAATATTTCACTAATTAGATCATTTAGCATTTTCTATGCATTTTAATAAGCATTTAGAGGGGCAGCAGAGGGGCAGGGGGGGCAAAAGGATGTTTGAAATGACGTTACCCTGTCGTCGGACCCTTTAACCCTTATCATATAAATCGCCAAAGTCCCGGCCCGTCCTCGCCCCATTTAACGCCCCTTCTCCGTGTGCCCGGAGAGAGTGTTGGTCCTGTAATTTATTTATGGCCACATAATAAATCTGTGCATAAGACATTCCCTGACCGCTGGTCAAGCGGAGGAGCGAGAGCGAGAGAGGTAGGATATACAGGATACAGGATATATAGGATATGTATTTGTATTTGTGCTGTTATTGCTGCGGCCCTGCGTTTGTTTCCCTTTTAATGTTTTTCCTCCTCACTCACTATACTTTATTGCAGTGTCATTTGCGCAAACTGTTGTTAATAGCCTTGCGGTGACACTGCCACGCCCCCTTCGGTCCTTTACCCAGGACTCGTCCACAACCCGTCCACCCAGCAGCTGCTTCGACTCCAATAAAAACCAACTTTTCTTCAGTCATTTATAAATTCGAGTTCAAGCCAAGTTTACACACTTGCTGGGATCTTTTTTGGTATTTTTTGAGTATATTTCAGGGTTGTGTTTTAAGGTTTTACATACCAAGAGGCGCTGCCGTTTATGGTACGGTTGGAAATGCGGAATAGATTCGAGGCAATAAGGTATAGAAAGGTATGTTTTGTCAAAGAACTTCTTTCTAGTCTCCTCTAAAAAGGATTTTCCCAACAAGAAACGTTTTATTTCCTTAATTTATATTAAATTTATGTTTAAAATAATATTAAAATATAAATCATAGCCCCCAACTATCATTATTTATTGTATGATTTTGGATTTTAATTTAGTTTCCTTATCGCAATCGCACAGAATATTATTAAAGTAGAGGTTTGGCAATTTATTTGAATTGGTTTTTGATAATTAGGCATAAATTCAAATATATTTTGAGTTATGGCGGCAATAAAAGCCCCGAAAACAGGAGGAGGGAGGAAGGATGGTATTTACTTTTGGCCCGGCCCGGCCCGGTGGGAGCGTGAAGAGCAATTTTCTTCATTCTGGCCAACTCCGTTCCGTTTCTGGCCCATTTGATTCGTAACCAAAATCAATAATGAGCCGTTACTAATTCCGCTTAGTCAGGCGGAGGCGTCAATGGCAAGGACGATGGACATAGGCTCGGGTCCTTGGTTAATGGCTACGATAATGATAATGATGATACACAGGGTAAGCCGCAGTTCATTATCATTATCATTTCGCCGATGAAGGTCCCCGATGAATATTCGGAGGTCATTTCGCTTGGCTTTGAGTTTTCGAGGTCCTTGGATTTCTCAACTGGTTTCCGGCTATTTTTCTACCCCACCCCCTACCCCACATATGTGTGTGTGTGTTACGGGTCAAGTATCCTTTCCACACCGACTCACCGAGACAGAGGCTAAGCTGACTTACAAAGGCCCCAAAACGAAGCCGATTTCCTCCATCCACCGCCCCCGACTTAAGGCGCTTCAAAGGCTCAGGATTCAAAGCAGGCCCCGCTCATCCTGCCCCAACAAGGACATAATCTCCTTAATGCACTGGCATCAATATTTTTACAGCCCCAGGACAACGTGTGTGCATTGAAAGTATCCCTCAATTAATCCCCCTGATCCGTAAAGGACTCCAAATATATGCGTATTTATTGTTTTCGCCGGGAAATTCCCTGACAGGTGGCTAATGACACCGCCGCCGAATAATTGATAGGATTTTTCAATAGGAATGGAGTTCCCCATCCTAGTAGGGGGTTGGGAGAAAGTTCCTTTAACTTTTACTCATTTGTAACTTTGGTTTCCCGCTGCCATATCCTTGGGGTTTCCATTTCTTCACTTGCAGGCTCTGCTTGTTTGATTTATGCAATGCAGCTTAATGAGAAAACCTTCTCCGTTCACGGCTCCGGGTTGACAGAATTACCATTGCCATTGCCTCTCTGCAGTCCAACCCAGAAATGGGTCAAAGAAACTCCGGATCCGTAGTCCGCAATCTGGTCTCTGGTGTAACTCCCTTCCAGCCACTGCTAATTATTTTCTGCTTCTAATTCCATTCAAAGGTGAATGGATTTGTTTTATTTAAAGCGATGGAAGCTAAACAGGAAAATGAATTACAGAAGAGACACCTTTTTTGTATTGGAAAATACAAAATACAACTATCTATCCTCCCTATCAAGTACTCAGAAAATTAATTAATTGAACTTTCTATTTCCTAATGAAAAATGTATTTACAAATACAAGTACTAGAAAAATGTAATACAATTAATTTAGTTAAAAATTATATTTATTTTAAGCTTTAAAAATCAAAAGTTTGTGATTCCATTAAACGTCAACCCAGAAATATTTAAACAAAATTAAATACAAATTTAAAATACCTATAAAATAAAAATTTGTAGGAACCTTAGACTTTAACCCTCCATTTAATCCCCACATAATTTTGCAAAAAATACAATAAAATCTAATAAAAATATAATAAAAATACAATAAAATTAAATAAGCTACAATAAAAATACAATAAGTACTACAAAAAATACTATAAAGATACTAAAAAGATACAATAAATATAGAATATAAATTAATTTTTAACAATATAATCCCTACAAAATGTTGAAAAAATACAAAAAAATATCATAAAAATACAATATAAATTAATTTTCCAAAACTCATAAATAAGACACCCATTTTTATTAATTCAAACTTATGTATATATTTATTTTATGGCATAAATTATATGAATTAATATTTTTAACAGGTACTATAATACCCATAAATCCTACTATATACATACATACCATAAGTTTAATTTGATAAATCTAGGAATACGTAGTACTATTTTATTTTCCTAATTCAGGAATTTATTTTTCTAATAATATTTAATAAATTTTATGAAGAGGAATAAATTATCTCGATCTTTGATTTTCGATATTTATACATATATCTATGCCAAGTGATATTTTTCACCTTAAGAAGTAGAAACTTGGAAAAGTCATTATAATCATTTATTATTATATTCATTATTATTATATTAAGTCATTATTTTCGGTGTCTAAAATAGATTTGTGTTGTAATATTTTCTCCTAAGAAATGTATAGAAACATATAATATATTTAGAAACAATCATTAGAAGCAATTAGATTTTCTTCGGGTGTAATTATAATTAAACTTGAATCGATTTGCAGTTGTTTTCCGGAGCAGAACGGAACCCCCCTAACACCCATCGATGCTGCGGGCGGGAAAGGGAAACGGGTTATTCCGGCGGGGATTACGGCGTAAAGAGCGAGCCAGCATTTTACGACTTCATTTTCCGTGTTACGTGATAGTGCAAATACACAAATAATCAACATCGCAAAAAAAAAGGCGAAAAAAAGGCGAAAAAGCCAGGCCAGTCGAGCAACAAAAAACAAATCTAAAAAAGGGCGGAGAGAGGGGCAGAAAAAAAAGGTAGAACTCAAAGCAACAGCGTAAACATTCTCATTGCGTAAAGTTGCCATTCAAAAGGGCGTGGGTGGTGGGTGGTTGGGGGCAGTGGGGGACAGGGCGGATGTTGAGGCCGGTTAAAGGGAATTTAAGTAAAACATAAACGCAAACGGAAATAACCAACAAAAACAACGGCAAACATTTTTAGCGATTCCTGCACGCGATTTCCACGGAAATCAAAACAACAAATATACCAACAACAACAACAACAACAACTACAGCAACAGCAACAGCAACAGAAAAATAAAAAACAGGAAACCCCAAAAAACAAAAACAAGTGAGAACAGCTTTTCACCTGCGGGGGAAACGACTGATTGATGATCTTTATTTTTGCGGAAATGTGTGCGCTGAAAAGTATGCTGTGATTTTTTTTCTCCAAAACGAAAACTATTTGCCAGGACCTTTGATGAGCAGCTCTTGGAAATCTTTGTTTAATAGTTAAATAAGAAATATGCATAGTTTAAAAAGGAAATTATTATAATTATTTCCCCAAAGAATTTTTAATAGTCTCAATGCTAAATCTTTACTGTCAGGGATGAGACAAGGTTTTGCCCTGAAATGTATGCTATGAATTTTTAAAAGAAACTATTTTTACGAAAACTGCAAACGACGAATTTAACAGAATTCGTCAAATAATAATTGTATTTTATCTAGCAAATAAATTATTAAATAATAAACATTCAAATTAATTAATTAATTAAAAAGAAACAGTTACATTGCTTCCTTTAAAATGTATGATATGGTTCTTTGTTAATGAAAACTATTTCTGGGAAGTTAATGGGAAATAAAATATTTTTCTAGGATATGTCTTATTAATAATAATGAAAACCTTCATACATTAAAAATATTTAGTTTAAAACTGTTCTTAATAATAAAACTTACTCTAGATTTGTACTTTAGATTTTGAAAATAGTATTAATTATACTCGTACATGTACAGATTTTTGATAATTACTTTTAAATATTTTTTTCAAGTTCCTTCCTACCTTACGAAAGGTCCTTAATCCAGGCAAAATAACTTTTTTCTTGCAGCCTTAAATTATATAAATTTGAGTTCTAAATAAAAAAAGAGGTAACTGGCTATGAAGTTAATTATTATCCCCCTTAAAAAATACATATCATAGTCTATCATATATTGTATATATATAGTATTAAATTTTATTGTATATTGATTAGCTTTAAAAATTTTTTTCGGAGTAATTTATATTGATAAGGATTAGATTTCAGAATATAATTTTTTGTACACAATAAACATATACATATCTATAATCAAAATAATAAAAAAAGTTATAAAATTTATTCAAAGTAAGAAAAAAGTCAACTTGAAACTAAGGTAGAGGCTACAAAAAATAGATTTAAATTATATAATTAGACAGATTAAGGACAAAAAAATTCAAAATATTACCAATTCTAAGTTTTGATTAAAAAAGAAAGTAATTTTCTTAAATGCCTCGGAATACCTCGTAAAAAATCAGACAAAGAAAGCGAGAAAAATACAAACCCGAAGCATACCCACCAATACCAATATCGATACAAAATAAATCGGGGACTGGAATCGGGCTATACACGTATACGTATACGCTGCTTATGGCTATGTGTGTGTGTGTGTGTGATTATGCAGCACACTGACACACTGAACAGACGTCAAAAGCGGAGCCGCAGAAAATAAACAAAAAATTGTGCACAAAGCGCACAAGAAGAGAATGCGAAGGGAAAACAAAAGAAGCGAAACTGAAAGCTCAAAGCCAAGCGAAGATGGGTGGCAGGGGAAAGTAGGGGGAATGGTTGGGAAAACACAGAAGAAGTTGGCCAAAAAAAAAATGCAAAAAAAACAAACACAAATGACAGATAAAACAGGCAAAAAAGTGAAAAGGTAAGCAATGTTTTATTTTTTATCGATTGAGCTTAAAAAGATGCACTTAAAACTCTCAAATTAAAGGATTTTATTTCCAAAAAAGAAACCTTTAAAATCAAGGATGTTCCTAGTCCTGTCCTGACCTGCAAATTCCATAATTTAGATGTCGGCGAAGACAATAAAAGCATTTAAAGCCAATTAGGGCTAATTTGCAGAGAATTTATTGAGATTTGCATCCAAGGACTGCATCTTCGGCAAACGCTGCATTGCCTTCCAATTAAAGCCTGTCAATTGGCCTATTAATTAGCATTCAAATTCGTTTAATAATAGCTTATTGTTCCGAAATGTAACTCTCGATTTCTGGTTTTAGTTTCTCATAAACAAAACTGGCATTTGGGATGCTTTCGAAATAAACAATGGAAGCTCTTTTAGGTTAGATCCTTGTGGTTTGCTAATTCCTACCGATAATTATCGATGAATGCTTTCAACAAAGGCTTCAGAGCTCAAAATCTTAAACCTCTTTTTTAAAAAACAAAACTGGTATTTAATCCTTTGGAATATAAACAATGGGAGTCCTTTTTGGCTAGATCCTGATTATGTATAATTCTTTATCTATAATTATCGATAACTGCGGTTAACAAATACTTTAAAGGGCAAAATGTGGATCTCAAAACTCTGTTTCTTACAAACAAAACTTAGATTTGAATGTTTGGAAATGAAAAATCAAAGCTGTTTAATGCTCGATTCTAATAATTAACTCCTATCGATAATTATCGATGAATACGCTAAACAAACACATTATAGTTTAAATGTGGATCTCAAAACTCTGTTTCTCATAAACAAAATTTAAATCTTTATAAAGAAACAAAAGAAACTTAAAGATCTAGTCTTAATCTTAATATTTAATTTAATTCCCATCGATAATTATCGATAAATAGGCTTAACAAATACTTTATATCACAGAATCGGAACTTAAAAACTCTATTTCCCATAAATCAATCTTTCATTTGCACTTTTGGGAACAGAAATTCAAAAGAGTTTTGGGTTTTCCCACCGATGATTTGTTTCTTGCTATCGATAAATTACCCCAGGACTTTGATGTGGTCAGTACAGTTGTGCTTGGCACATATAGTGAGTACGTCAGTCATTTGGATGCATTGGGAAATCTTTTTGAGAGCCAGTCCCGTCGATATTGCTTCGGTTACAGCTTTTCCAGCGCTTCCAGTCGTTTCTGTTTTCCTCGAAAACAGCAACACGCAAAAAAAAAAGGAAAATACTGCACATGACAAAGGAAATTTTGGGGATTTTCCTCCCGTTTGCTGGCCAACTTCTAACTTCTACTGGTTACTCTGGCGACTGCCTGTGTTCCTTTTTTTCCTGCTGCCGTCACGAGCGTAACGTTAAAGCGGCGCGTGCTCAACTGCAACACTCACCCACACACTTACACCCTCCTTGCAACACTCACACTCATACACTCAGTATGAAAAAAAACAGCGAGGATGCTATTTTGCTTCCGTTTCTCCCTTTTTTTTTGTTGGCTCTTTGCCTGAACTCGCTACGTTTGGTAAAAATTGTTCAGGTATGTGTACATTTACCGTTATTTCCATTCGTATTCAGTTGAGAAAGGTATTAAGCCGGAAAAACACGTTGCACATCGATGTTCACATGTATTTGGCCAAGCACTTGGAAAAAGTCCAAGTCTTAAGAAAGAGTCAAGCCTGGCGATACTGCCAAAAAAAAACGAAGAAAAAAGTACAAGTTTTTGTTTTGTTGTAGATTTCGTTGAGTAGCAAGGTCACACTATAGTTCTGAGTGACCAACTCTGCAAGATATGCTTGTTAATTGAAGGTTATGATGCTTATTAGCGTAGTAAGGCCACACTCAAGGGACATTAAGCTTCTTAATTTAAAATATCTGTGAGTGAGCAAGGTCACACTTTTAAGTAACAGTTTAAGCGAGACAAAATTTCTTAATTAACATTATTATTGTGTTAGTAAGGTCACACTGCTGTAAAGGAAGAACAAAGATGGAAAGTTATTCTTCAAGAAGAATGAAAAATTGTTGCAGTCGCAATCACACTTTTTTTTGCCATAATTCGTAATAATTTGCATACCAAGCAGGGCCACACTTTCTTGATAAAGGAAAGTGTGACCAAGATGGTAAATATTTATCACATTTAATACCTACTCCTATTTCTTGAAATGAACCTTATTTATAACGTTCTTATAGAACATATAGAATAAAAGTAATCTTTAACCTTAAAAAGAAATCAACTATAATTTTGTAATCCCCAAAAATTGTTCTCAGTGCCCTCACGTGTGTGTGTGAGTGGATAATATTCCTTGGTGGCCGACGAGGCGATGGCACGTGTATTTACGTGAAGGAAACACAGCCATAACTGAGAGCTCCGCCACGGACAGCATATCCTGGCGAAAACACAGGGGGGAAACGAGACAGAGAGAGAGGGCCATGACTGACTAGAAAAAGACAGGGAGTCCCCAGGGTGGCCGAGAGGAGTGGCAGGAGTATCCCAAATGTTGACCAAAATCAAATGAAATTAGCGTCGACGAGTCTTCAAGATTGTATGCGATGGAGCTGGGAGCTGGAGCTGTAGCACACAGGACATGCTCGTACCAGACACAGGATACTGGATACAAGGATACAGAAGGATACAAGATACAGAATACGACAGACGGCAGACGGCAGGTGAGCTGGGGAAGGTAGTTAATTAAAAGTGAAGTCAGCACCGAAATTAGTTAATTAATATTAAATTCAATTTGAGGCGTCGGGCCTGGTACAATTGAGTTATCAAACGAGCGCCTCGGGTTTTCCGCTTTTCCGCTTTTCCGCGCCGAACGTGACACTATTAAAATGAAAGGAAGGCCAAATGTCCTGTGCACGGCAAAATGCGAAATGAGGAACGTGTCCTTGCCGGCCTCGCGAATCTCATTTGGATGGCGAGTGCAGGAAATAAAACGGAAAGTGAGCTCCCGCCCCTCCATGATCGCAGCTTAAAATATTGACCGAACGCCGGCCAGGATTTCCCTGGCCTGTCATCAAATCAGAGTCGAATCCAATTTAAAGTTTCAATTGCAAAATATTTATGGCATTGTTTCAATCGAATACAATGCCCTCAAATGTATTCAATCGATGAGCAATTAGAAAGCGGAAAAGGAAATGAATTTGCTTTCGAAAATTCTCTCATTTGAATTTTATCGGTAATTAACCAATGAATCGAAAGGATAACTTGCATCTTCAAACCATCAATTACTGTCCCCCACCTGCGGTCGGCTCGGACAAATTGATTTCAAATATATATTATAGATATTTCTGCTTGGGAATCAGCAGGCGGTGTAATCCTATATGTCCTTCGAGTCCTCGAGTCCTCAACTCAACTCCTCAAGTATGTAAATTTTGCATTTTGTGGCCGATGGCTTAATTCCCATCGAGTGAGTTCGGGGAAAAAAGGATTCCTTTCAACTGAAACAAAAAAGTGAAATATTTACAGCAATTGCGAGAATGCAATCTGCGTGCAAATGCAGTTTCCTTGTTGGACAAGTCAGGACGACTTTCTTGAAATGCCCCATTCGCCCGTACAAGAGATTCCATTAAATCCGAACTGGCTTTACAAGACTGCATTATTTTTTCCATTTTAAGCTTCTGATTGGGTCAGGGATATGGCTAAAAAAAAGGACATTGGAAATGCCTATTAGCCATGTGTAAGTGTTAAAGTGCCTGGAAATGGGATTACCTTGCCAGGTGGACAGCTTTAAGTTTCCAATCTTCACTAAAAACTGCACTAACTGAAGGTTCTAGATGTTAAAATAAATCCCTAGCAGAGGTTACTCTAAATGTGACCATAAGTAGTCTCAATATTGTCTGCAGAGTTAGTGTGACCAGCTTAGCTTTGTCCGCTTAGACGCCATTTTCCGTGTTGGAAAATCTATCAATTTTGTAGAATTGAGGCTTGGTTATGAAATATATACCCAAGAATGACTAAGATTGGGGATTAATATCCTAAATTGATCTTCCAACTTAAAAATTGGAAGGGACATAGCTTAAAGAATAACTAGAACCCTTTAATGAAGAAACTGGTTTGTTTTATAAACTCCTAAAGGGATATGTTACCTATATAGAGCTTTTGGAATATCCCTCATATCAATTACAAATTCAAATAAACATATACTTTCTGTTTTTGAGATAAAAAGCTTCGATATTCTCCTAAGTTTTAGGTTAATGTGACCAGCTTAGCTTCTAAGGCTCCTGATTTAACTCAAATAAGCCCCCAGAATTATTGTTTGATAATTATATAGGTATATAGTTATTTGTTATAGTTATTTTGTTATAGTTATTATGTTATACAGCTTTTGCATTATCTCTCATATCATTTACAAATTGAAAGATACAAACCTTGAGTGTTTTTGGAATAAAAAGCTCTGGATTAGTTTAAGTTTTCGGTTTAAAATCTCTTGATATTGCCCCCAAAGATCGCCTGACTATATCCTGTGGTCTTTCAAGAGACTTCCTAATTGCCTTGTGGTTTTTGCCGTTTATCAAAGGGCCCTGCCAGGAGGTTGCAAATCCCCTCCAACGACGCCACTGTGCGGCCTGAGACCACATTCGATATATGGCATGAATGTTTAATTTTCATTTTGCTGCAAAAGGAGAAATTTTTCGAACTGGCTAATTGAGAGATTAAAGCGAAGGCGAGGTAAATATTATGAAATTTGAGTTGCAACTTGCAACTGCCACGGCAAAGGCAACAGCAAAGGCAACTTGCAGCTGCAACAATTTCAGAGACCGGGGATCAGATTCATTTCAATTTCAAATTAGTTTTCTGGAGCGAAATGTTTTTCCCTTCCTTGGCTTGGCTTCGCCTCGCAATATTGATTTAAATTTAAATCTAAATGCCTAGCCATGTTTATACACACATTTTTGTTTTGTTTTAATTACAGAAAATTTGGTTAGCCATTTTTCAGAAGGGATTTTGGGAAGGAGGAGCAGGGGAGCTGGGCCGGATTTGTTTGCTTTAATTATAAATAATATTTAATCTAGATATTTCATTCGATTGCCAGCCAGGCAGAAAGTATGCAAACATTATTATTATTACTAGTGTTTATTATTATTATTATTATTGCTATTTTCGTGCTGCTGCTCGGGCTGTTGCTGTTGCTTTTGCGACTAAAGTGCATAAATAAACAGATTTTAATTTAATTATTATAGAATGCTTTTGCCTTCTGCCTTTGGTTTTGGCTTTGCTCCCATTATTAACGACATTCGACATCCGTGATGATGAAACGGGGGCGTGGCCGGGCAATCTGCGGCCCCGCCCTCGGGGGGCTTCCATAAATGCGGTCCATAAATCTGATGTCATGTAAAATGCAAAATATTGCCAACCAGCACACATTCCGGCCTGACCTTATTAGCTGCAGTTGGCCAAATCGAATTAGACCCCTGGGTGAAAGCGTTCGGCAAACAAATTTTCGATTCGATTACGTCCTGGCCCCACCCACTAACTCCCTCCCCCCCCCCCCCTCTTCGTATTTCCATTGGAATTTTTCGTTTCGTTTTTCGATTAGGGATTTCCACGGGGAAAACCCCCAGCGGTCAACTGCTGCTCTGCATTCTGCATTCTTCATTTTAAGTGCAATTGCAATGAGACTTACTTATCCTGTTTTTTTGCCTACAAATTTTTTAAAATTCCCAACAAATATGGAACTCTCATCAAAGGTGGTTTTTTTCAAACACAAAAACAGGGTTTTTTAACGAATGATACAAAAAAGTCAAGCGGTTTATTCTGTTAATCAGTTTGAATGTTCTTTTCAGAGTTCTTTATCAAAGATTCTTAAAAGCGGGAATTTATGCATAGAAAAAGTCATATTTCCAGTGGCGAGAACATTTAAAAATGGAAATATAATTAAAATATATTGCATAGATATATAAATATATAAAATATATTAATAAAATATAAATAATATGATTTTTTTCTGTTAATCAGTTTGAATGTTTTTTTCATCATTCTTTATAAAAGATTCTTAAAAGCGGGAATTTATCCATAGAAAAAGTCAAATTTCCAGTGGCGAGAAAATTTAAAATAATAAATATATTTGATATATATATATATAAATAATAATATTTATACATATATTGAAATATTGCTGCAAATGATGCCTTAATTATGTATAATAAATCAAAAAAAATAAAAGCAATTTGTAAAATAAATAACAGAGTAAAAAACGGGTTGTGTTTCTTGGTTTTAAAGATTATTTATTTTCATAGATTTAAAATCTTTTAATAATATTGTAAATACTATTTTTAAATAAACTAATATATAAAATTTGATTAATTTTACATAAATTGTAGAAGCTTTTGGAGGATCAAAGCCAATTTCATTAAGAAAATGAATAGCTTTTTCTTCAAATAATAATTAAAGATGAATATTGAGTTAAATGAAAAATTAGATAATTAAAATATGCTCTATGTTTATTTAAACTTAATATTCTTCTTAATTTTACCTTGAATTTAAATGTTTGTTTTTATTAAAAATATTGTCTAACTTATGGAGAGAAATGTTTAAAAGCTCAATGAAACGTTTTGTTTTTTGCTGGATTTAAATGATATTCTTAAAAGCGAAAAAATACCCGTTTTTAAATAAGCTGAAAAAGGCCAATAAACTCATATTTAAAAGGACTAAAAAAAGTGTAAAATAAAGGGTTAAGTTAAACCCATTTGGAAGCCTCTGAAAGGCGAAATTAATCACCTTGATTGAGCTAAAAAATGAAATGCAGAAGCCGGAGAGTCTTAATTTGGCGCATACAAAGCCCCGATGTAAAAACCAATAAATATCCATTAGGCTAACAAATCTGAGAGGCTTTTGCCGCCCACAGAAACATCCTTTATCCTGTTTGCTCCTGCCCCGTAGCCCAGGGCCCAAAATCTCATGTTACAAATCAAATTCGGTGGAAAAAAGGGTCATGATCTGGAGGGCAAAAGTCCCGAAATCAGAAATCGGATATCGGAAACGGGGGATCGCAGGACCCGGCAGGACCCGGCAGGACCCCGGCAGGATTATAATGTGTTTCCATAACATTTAACCAATTAACGAAACTGAACTCACCTCCGAAATGGATACGACGGGTAAGTGCTGTTTATGCTATTTTGTTTCTGGCCTGCAGCGGGTTGTGTTTTTTTGATACGACTATACGAGTATACGAATATGTTTGTTTGGAGAGCTCGTATTGCCAGACAATTTGTTTGCCATTCATCAATGGTAACCGTAAACCGACAGCACACACACAGCACAGACACCGGGAATATTTGTTGATTTCATTTCTTGATTCTTGCTCTATTTTTTGGATTATTTTCTTTATTTTTTCGGTGACGTGCAGGATTGAAGAAAACCAAAACAAACAGTAAAAAAAACGGATGACAAGACCGAAGCGGAATTGACAAGAAAAACAAACAAATCGCGCGAAGAAGACTCACAACAAACACGAGGAAGACGACGACGCGCTACTCTTGCGATTTCTATTTGGATTTTCTTTTATTTTTTTTATTTTTTATTCCGGTTCTGGCTTCAGCGAAAGTCAGCAAATCGAAACGATTCGAATCGAATTGAATTGAATGCGAGTACGAGTACGATTACGATTACGAATACGAAACACGCAGCTCTGTGGGTCAAATTCCACATACGCACCGTTGGCTTGAAGCGAAGAGAGTGCCGCGTTAAGCATACGCACCGTTGGACCGCCGCTCGACAACTGACGTTGCGCTGCGCTGCAGATACCGACGCCGACTGCACTGAGCCGACTGAGCCACGCACCTCAGTCCCGTTATCATCTATGTGTGTATCGCACACCAGTGCCAGTGCGGCCCCATACATACAGACACACTGTTCCCGACCCACGACAACGCACGAGCCGGTGTTCGTGCGTCTTCGGGCCTGGCTTGAACACTTCGTGTGTTGGCTTCGGGTCTCTGCGCATGGCCACGACTCCAGGGGCGTAGCGAGGGTGTGCCGGAGCGGAGTGGGGGCGCGAGACAAGCTTAGCCACAAAATTGGCGCGCAATTTCAATTAGTTGATGTCCTTTCACTTTAATCCCCCCTCCTACTCTCCCTTTCGCCCACCATCGAGCCCGTCACTTTCTTAGCCGGCTTTTCCGGCTGTCGGCTGACGTCTGTTGCTTCACTTTCCGCCTCCTCCTTAAATCCGCCGCCCACCCGAAAAACTTGCCCCCGTCACCCCCCTCCTCATTGTTTATCGCCGCTTATTCGGTTTAATTTGGCATTTAAAGTGGACACGTCCAGGCACTCAATGATGAAATCTGATCACAACTTGCCGCCCTTCTCGCCCGCCTCATTTGTGGGAGCATCAAGTACTGCTGCTGCTAGTGTGGCCACACTGGACGAAAACAGTGTGTCTCAAGCAAGAAAAACTAAAACTATATGAAAACTATTTAGAAATTATATAAAAGTTTCCTATTTCAACATTTTTCTAGAAGAATGATACCTATACCCTATTTTAGAAAACTTTACTTAAAGCTCTTGTACCTGAAACACATTTTTAATTCTTAACGAGGTTCTTAATTCATTTAAAAAATGAATTTATCGAAAAAACACTTAAAAATTCAATGTTAGCTTATTTCATTATTGTATTTCTTATCTTTAATAAATTTATCACTTAAACAATTTATAAATTTACTGAAATAATTATGAATTTAAATCATAACATTTTGTGTATTTTCGGCATAAATTTAGAGAATATACTCTTTAAAATAAAAAATAAATAATCTTACTAGATAGAATAGATAGATTAGAGATTATAAACTCCCCCAAAGATAAAAATATGTACAAAATGTTTTCTTTTATTATTATCATTAATGTAAGCTTACTATATATTTATTCTATCATTTGGAAAACTTTTTTTTTTTAATTTAGAATATTATTATTTTTAAAATGAATAAAAAAACAAGTAAGAAAAGTTATCTTCGGCTTGCCGAAGATGGTATACCCTTGAAAACAAAAAATTTTTCATACAAAGACTTGTTTTCATATCGGTCGTTTGTATGGCAGCTATATGATATAGTGATCCGATCCGGATCAAACTTTCAAAAATCATGTATGGCTATGTCAGATGAATAAATGTTGAATTCAGTTGCAATAGGTTGGAAAACAAAAAAATTTTTCATACAAAGACTTGTTTTCATATCGGTCGTTTGTATGGCAGCTATATGATATAGTAATCCGATCCGGATCAAACTTTCAAAAATTATGTATGGCTATGTCAAATGAATAAATGTTGAATTCGGTTGCAATAGCTTGGAAAACAAAAAAGTTTCCAATACAAAGACTTGTTTTCATATCGGTCGTTTGTATGGCAGCTATATGATATAGTGGTCCGATCCGACCGATTCTTAAACTTGATCTGCGTGCAACAAAAATAATGATCTGGTAAAAATTTCAAAACGCTAGCTTTAAAACTACTGTCTATTTTTTGCATAGAAACAGACGGACAGACGGACAGACGGACATGGCTATATCGACTCGGCTGTTGATGCTGATCAAGAATATATATACTTTGTGGGGTCGGAGATGCTTCCTTTAATGCGTTACACATTTTTGGACAAAATTATAATACCCTTTTTCAAGGATATAATGAGAAGGCTTACTGGTTTTGGAAGAGCTTCTAACTAAGTTGCTTCAAAGTTTTAAAATATTTCGACAATTTACCAAGGATTTTGTCAACCTTTTCATGTTTTTAAATAAGACTAAAATAAGGAAGTATTATGCATTCTTAGCACTCCTTTATTTCCCTCAGTGTAGACCAAGAACAGCTTTTAAACATGTGTGATTGGAGCTTCTTCGTTGCACATTCGTTTTTTGGTTCCTCGTTTTTTCTCCTCTAGTTTCTTATTCTTTTTTTTCTTATTTTTTTTTGGTTAATGAAAAGTTGCCACTGATGGCGACCAAAGAAAATGCAGAAAAGCTGGCAAAGTGCTGAGAAGGGGCAGGTATGGGTGTGGGGTGGCCCAAACAGAGCAGGAGCTGGCCCGAGACTGACAAAGCCCAGGCTAAAACAAAGGATCTCCACAATGGCTGACAATGGCAGCTCCTTCTCCTGGCGCCTGGTCGAGGGGCGGCAGGGGGCATCTCATGAACTAGCAGAAAAAAAAGGCCAACTCTTACAATAGAAGCAACCTAATCCCCACGCCCTCGTCCTCGCCCACGCCCACCACATGGCGTGAAATGTGGCATTCAAATAAAGGAACACTCTAATAAGGCTTCCTTTTGTTATCGATGATGAAGACAAAAAAAAATCTAGTCCTCGTGGCGGAACTGCACTGGCGGAGGTCCTGCAGGAGGCGAGGATGTCATCTCCCGCCAAAGAGTCGCATCTGCCAAGTGTGAACTTCTCGGGAAGCTGCAACTACCAGGCCCCCGGAAGGCGGCAACAAAAAACAAGAAACACTCAACGATTTCCGGTTGCATGCACTTTTGCCGAAAAATACTCTCAGTGTTTACACTTTCTAGACACGATTTCTATTTTTTTTCGACTATTTTTGAATGGATATAAAGTTTACATATATTTCGGCAACAACTGCCAGCATTAAAAAGTACTTTTGAAACATTAGCATTAGAAGGCATTGTATTTTCGAAACTAATATGAAGGTGTTGCTTCTACGGATTTTCAGATAAAGATTTTAAGATAAAACCATTCGAGATCTATCTTAAAACTATGACCTACAACTTTACTTAAAAACAACTTCAATGTTTTCATTGGCATGTTGAAACTATTTTAGAAATATTATAGAAACTATAGGAACCATTATTCGGACAATACCAGTCAGGTCTGAAAATGTCATACTTCTCCGCCTTATGATCTTAGAGTAGTATCATTCCCAATAGAAATTTACTTTTCTACAATCTTACCATAATTTGAAGTTGTCAGGATTTTTAATGCTACTACTATTTTATTTGCTCTGCCACAGGATACTCCTTTAAGGACATCTCCCGGTTTTACCTTCGAGCAGCTAGACGTCTTTTCACAGACATCATCCGTATTATCAAGAATCTCAGCATTACAGGACTGGGACACTGGGACAATCAAGGCGGGCTGTGCCACTTCTGCAAATATGTAAGAAAAATAATAAATATGAATTTCTGTAAAGGATATGCTGTTTCTTTTAATGTTTGTGATGGATTTCGCAACCGATTAGGTTCAATCAGATCAGCATGTGTGAAACGATGGGAGTCCTTCGATCTGGTTAACATACTGGAGTTGGAATTTATCCAAATTTTGATAGAAAATATCTTGGAGATTCCCTAACCGATTTTTAAATGAACAAATTTATAAAAAGGTAAGTTTACTTTTTGGAATTCGAAATCCGAATGAGGAGTTTCAGGGAAAGAAGGCTGAGGTCTGGGAATCGTCTGGGACTCTCTAATTGCAGCCCCCGAGCGGGTTGAGGCCGATATTCGGTTACGTCTCTGATCCGGAGATGCAAGCCCGTATACGAATGCGACTGCGAATTCGAGTCGAAATCCTCCGCCGGATGCGAAATGCGAGTAGCATTGCCAAAGACAAACACACAAGTCGCCTGACAATATTCCCCAAACAACAATGCCAACGCGGTGGCAAATGCCAAATGCCAGTTGAGTTGCAACTCCCCCCCAGTTCCTGCCACAGCTACTCCACCCATTTACCTCGTTGTATCGGAAAGAGAGCGCAGCATTTGGTGGGAAAGAGACGGGGCGAGTGCGTGTGAGGGTCCTGCGAATTCTCATAATGCGCTACTAATGCTAATAAGCATTTATGTGTCTGTACCGCAGGCTCTGCTCCTGCTCCTGCTACTGCTTCTGTTTCTGGTGCTGTCTGCAGCTCGTCCTTGTTCTACAATTTCTACTCCTGTCCCAGGACCTGCCACGGCTCCCTATCCATTGTCCTGGCCAGTTCCAGGAACCACTCATTTCGGGGGAATTCTAAAATCCTATTTTTGGGGTAAAAGTATTAAGGATTCAGAATGAAAAACATTTAAAAAGTCTAATTTTAATTTATTTACAATATTTTGTATTCTTACATTTAGGAAACTACAAATACCCGATACTTTTAGATAACAAATATGAACTATGTCCTTTTTTTTAGAAACTATAATGATATTTGGAAAAAGTATTTTTGAGATTATCCTTTAATATACGAAGAAAGCACCAAATAAAATTCTATAGCATACTTTTTTGGGTTTTTAGTTTACGTTTATCTTTTATTTTGAAAGGAACCTTGTCAATCATTGTCATCAATCACTTTTATTAACCAAAAATAGCTGTAAATTAAACACCAAGGATAATAGAAAATAACCCCAATAGGAACCATTTTAAATTCACTTAAATCCATAGAAAAGTAAACAAAAAACAATGTCCTTTGGCGAATGTCTGATGATTTTCGAGGATGGCAGCCCCAGGAGCGAAAGCGCCTTCGGGAACAACCCGACGTGGTCCTGGTCTGCTGGTGATTCATAATCTCCTTAGCCGAGACAGAAGCTGTCGGTGACTATGACTTCGAATCCGGACTATGACTCCCTGGCAGCCGGCAGCCTGCGTACGAGGTTCGCCTTAAATGCGTTTCAAAATTACATTTTATTAACGCACGCACAGGCACCGAGGGGCACGCAGCCAGGACCTCAGCTCAAGTACACGCTGCACAGGCACAGGAACAGATACAGATTCAAAAACAAATACAAATACAGATACATAGACAGCTACAGATACAGATACAGATACAGATACATATAGAACTTCAGATACAGATACACGGACTGGGAGATACGCGGACTCAGATGCAGACGCAGACGGTTCGCGGTCCTCGCTTGGCAACACTTTCACTCTCGACTTCGTTGCTTCTTTGCTTAACTGCACACTTGGTACACTTGAAAAAACAGGGATGGACTTGATAAGTTGATTAAATTCCAAAAAGGGAGAAAGTTTTGTGCTTATTTCTTTAACAAAACTTTTTATTTCCTTAAATGGGTTTTTTTGAGAATTAAATAAATGATCTTCCTCGGAAGTGTGGCTATCGAAACCTCAAACAGAAAATCTCTACTAGTTATAAATATATCCCCGATTTTGGTTCCTAGCATTTTCTGCCAGTGCACTCCCCTTCGACTGCCTTTTAATCCCGGAAACCTCCAGCCCTGCCGGATCCCGAACCGAACATTTATTCTAGCTTGTTACTGGCGGCGGAGGTGCTTTCTTTCTGCACCGAGCCAAGCACTTTATGGCGATTTAAATTCTCATTATCCGCCGACCGAGAGATGAGCTAGATATAGCGTGCGAAAGGGAGAGCCTGAGGCGGGAATACCCAGGCGGGAGCGAGAGGCAGGCGAGGCCAGGCGGTAAGGCATCCATGGTAATGATAAAATATCCAATGTGTGGGAGACAACATTTGTGCACAAATTTGCGCTAAATATAATAATTTAATTATAAGGGCATCACAAATGACAGAGAAAAGAAAGTAACCCAAAAGGAAATAGTGTGGAGTCCAAAAATATATTCAAAAGTCGACTATCCAACTACTCTACAAGTTTCAATTTTTAATAAATAATAATAAATAATAATATTAATAAATCATAACATAATTCTGAAAACCTGAAATCTTAAAATATCTATCAAAGGTTTCCTTCATTTTTAAAGTAATATTCAATGCTAAAAAAATTATTTAAATTTAATGAAACAGTTCTACAATTTTCTATATTATTAAGTATGTTTTTTAAAATTGTTTTTATAATTATCAGAACGAAAAAAAAATATAAAATAAAAGCATTTTGTAAAACCGAAATGGCTAAAAAAAATGCCCCACAAAATGTATTACTGTGTCAAGTTCCCAAAGTATTCCTATATTTAAAGTAGTTAAAAAAATATAATCATTAATACTATTAATACTAATTTATTTATTGATTAATTTCCGTTAAATAGTATTTTTTCCAATCCAGTTTTTGATATATAAAAGTTTACAAAAACCGATAAAATAAGTTTCTTTCAAGAAGCCACTTCTGAGGAACTTCTTTTGAATCAAAGATATATATGTATACCCGATACTGTTGCTTTTTTAAACTTAATTCAGGTTATTTTTTATTAAAAAAAATGCAAGTGCTTGGACAACAACAAGTCGAGTATTTATTCTGCACTGGAAAGTTCTAATCAAAAAAGGATTATACCCCTGGTAGGGAAATTAAAATAATAGCGAAAATGGGATGGGAAATGCAAATACCTCGAACAAGGTCCTTTTTGTTTTTTGTTATCCTGGCAGCCCTTTGTTATGTTGGATGGCACCTCCCACGCCCCCAACACCATCCTCTTTCTCCTTCTTTAACGTCATTAAAAATTTTGCACATAATAGTTTATGCTGCCTGGGCTTTTGTTTTTGTAGCACGTAATGTACGTAATAGTTTCAGGCTCTCCCCCCACCCAACGCTAATTAATGACGTAAAATATTTGCCCGTCATCATCATCGTTATCATCGTCATCATTATCTCCATCATCATCGTCATAGGAAAAGGGGGAGAATTTTTGGGGAAAACCCGCAGCTTGTCGTCAATTATGAAAACTTTTTTTTTCGCACGCCCTCGAATGGAAGGATGTGTGCGTCCTTTTGTGGGTGTCCTTGTGTGCGGGTGCAGGGATGCCGGGATGCCGGGATGCAGGGATGCGGGGGTGTGTGCAAATCTTGGCATTAGCCTTCACATACTAGAGTGTGGCTTTATCTACTTTCACCGAAAAGCGAGTGCATTAACACACGGCCAGAGAGTAAACCAAAAAGTTGATCCTGTCAGATGAGTTTGCGTACTTTTAGGCATTTTACCAGGACATTCCTTCAGTGGGTAAATATTTGAATATATAATTATGTAAATGGCTAACAATTTTATACAATTTTAGTTTTACATTTTTGTTATTTAATTAATGCCATGACTAGTTCGTTACATCTTCAAGGGAAAAGGCACTTCGTTTTTCTGTAAGATTTGCAATAAAAAGTTTTTATGCCATAGATAGTTTTATAATTCAAATATATTCCTTAAATAATAAAAAACCAGAACCATCTATAATTTATTGCAAGCCAAATCTTATTTATTCTAAAAATATTTCGTATTACTTTGATTTACTTTTTGGTTCCCCCGAGAACTGTTCTCCTTTCATTGTAATCAGAAGGAATGTGAGTCCTGCGAGTCTTTGCTGTAAGGATTCGTTGGCCGAAAAAGCTCCTTGCTCGATGTGGATTTGGAGTGGGATTTGGGGGCTTTCGGAGATTACGCGAATTACGGGGTAACGCCACTTTGTCTAAGCCGACAGGCCGATAATGTTGAGAGATTTGCGAGGCTTTGGCCTCGGACTCTGCAGGACTCGCACGGACAGAAAGTTGGCACAAGGACACGCACCAAACCATAAGCAAATAAATGTATTTATTTTTTATTATTTAATTAAAATGCAGAAATCCAGAAGTGCAATTGTCCAAATTGCAGTTGACGGAGCGGAGGATATGCACTCAATTGAATGCATTTTGTTGACAGCGAAAAAAGCCCGAGGGCGGCTTCCGCCCCATATCATGTTAGAAAAACTCATTAAGCCTTCGAGTAAAAAAACATCGAATAATAATTCGATGGCCAAGCCACAGTAAAGCGTGCCTACAGTGGCCCGGGGGGCGAGGGACAGAATGGAATTCAATTGCTATTTATTTGTTAATTTAATTAATGCCTAATGGATTTTATTTAAATAAACCAAAACGAAGCATTTTTAAGCCCTTTATTGTTAATAATATTAATATTTTCGTAATATTATTTAAGGCTGTTTGTTCATAAAAATAATAATAATAATGAAAATATTTTTTATCCATCATATATATTAATGTATATGATAAATATTTAAAAAAAAGCTTTTTTACAATGTGTGTCCTTAAATATGAAATTTTTTCTTCCGATTATACCAAATAATTTTGAAAGGCTAGGGCTATTTCATTAAATATTTATAAACATTAATAAAAATAAATAAAAACAAATGGGTAGGTTATAATGTTATTCATTTTATTTTTTTAATCATTCAAAAAAGATAGAAAAAATACTTAATAGATTAGCAAAAATTGTGTTTCAAAAAATATTATATTTTTACAGCTTTTTTAAATTTTATTAGTTTTTAATTTTATAATTCAACAATTTAAATATATTTTTAAAATATAAGTATAGATAATTTCTAAAACTATTAAAACAAAAGCAAAAATTTTAAATAAATTTTCCCATAAAAATGTAACTCTGTTGTAAGAAGTGAAACACATATTCTTTACTAAAAAATAAAAACATTTCCTGCGACCCTGAGAACCTGAAGCCCTGACAAGCCGATAACACGTCCCCCTTAGAGGGTTTCCACTGTGGCGGGAAATGGAAATTCGGGAATTATTATATGTAAATGCCTGGCAGCCTGTTTGTTGCACTTACAATGTGCAAATAATTGTAAATGTGTGCCATGTGTGCCATGTGTGGATGTGTGGATGCGAGGGCGTTGTGGGGCATAATTGCTGGGGACACACTGGCAACACACTGGCAACAGACTGGCAACGCACTTGCAACACGGTTGCAACTCCAATTACGCAATGGAGCGCAATGGGGCGGCAGCCGAAGCCAAATCATCATCAGAAATGAAATCATCAGAAATTTCACACTTTTCGTGTTTACTTGAGCGTAACTCTGATGTTTTCGGAGTGGTGTGAGGAAAGTGCTAAGACAAATACTAAAACCACAGGCACACACTGTTTCTACTTTCGTTTCGAAAAAAAAGAAGAGTTAATGGCAGTGGCAACGAAAATGTTGGGGAAAAAATGCACGTAGCAAAAGTCACAAAATTGCAATAATTTTTTGCACGATGAAAGCCAGGCCAAGGGCCACAGGACGACACAGAGCGGCACAAGCGGGGTCCTTGACAAAAAATAAACCGCAACGTACGACAATTTTTGGCATTTTCACACTTTATGCGACGAACAGGATGAGGATAAAAAGCAACCGAAGCCGCAGCCAAAATGTATTGAGCCAAAAGCCAGAAACCCCAAAAGCCAAAAAGGCAAAGGAAAGTGAGAGGAGCCGGCCGAGCCATATATTTCACCTACATTTCCACGGCCCAAAGTCATATGGCCAAAAAATATGGCTAAAATAAGTATTTATTTGCCAAAGCTTCGGGAGAATCGAGGAAATAGTGCGAAACTCGATGGGAATCGGAATTAAGATTTTATATCAAAATATCAAATAATTTTACGTTTAAGAAAATTTGAAAAATAAGTTCGTTTGATTACTATTATTATTTTATGGATTATTTTAGGGATTAAAAAAAAAAACAGAAAAGATTAAAACACGTTTTTCTTATCGCTTTTTGTAGTTATATTTTAATCTTTAAAACAAAAGAAGGTTCGTGCTGGCCTGAAATAAGATTTCCAAGCTGTTAAATAACAACTATTTTACTATCCATATTTTTCTATTCTATTCTACTAGAAAAATAAAAAAAATAAATAAAAAAAATAAGAAATTAATAAGAAAAACAAAAAGAACCGATGGACCTTATGGTTTCCAGTTTCTCAGACCAAAATACCACCGACACAAAAATAAAAAAAATAAAAAGAAAAAAATTAAAGAAAAAAGAAAAGAAGGTTCATCTTGGCCTTGGTATAAAAAACATTAAAAAAGAAAGACAAACGTGGAATCAGATTACCAAGCGGTGACCTGTATAATATCCGGTACTCTTCGCGTTCTTTAAGGCAAACAAATATTTAGAACAAAAATAAGGAAAATGAAAAGCAATGACAGAACCCATAGCCCGTTTCCACAGCCAAAGCCAAAACCCCAGACCTCTATCGGGTATAAATAATTTTATCGATTAAGCTATTATTAATATTAACAAGTTTGTTTTATTAATAAATATTTGTTAAAGAATAAAAACAATAAATAAACAAAAAAAAATAAGAAATAAATAAATAAGAAAATCAAAAAGATCCAAGGGACCTTATGGTTCCAGTTTCTCAGACCAAAAACCCCAGACACAAAAAAATAAAAAAATAGAAGGAATATTTAGAACAAAAATAAGGAAAATTAAAAGCTATGACAGAACCTAGAACCCGTTCCCATAGCCAAAGCCAAAACCCCAGACCTCTATCGGGTATAAATATTTTTATCGATTATTAATAAAATAAGAAATAAATAAATAAGAAAAACAAAAAGAATCAAGAGACCTTCTGGGGACCAGTTTCTCAGACCATAAACCCCAGGCACAAAAAAATAAATAAAAAGAAAATTAAAGAAAAAAAGAAAAGAAGGTTCGTCTTGGCCTTGGTATAAAAAACATTAAAAAAGAAAAACAAACGTGGAATCAGATTATCAAGCTGTGTGGAGTATAATTTTCAGGACTATTAGCGCTCGTTTAGTCAAATTAAAATATTTAGAACAAAAAATAAAGAAAACAAAATATTAAAAAAAATAAGCAAATAAGTGAACCGAAGTAAGCCGAGGCAGCAGCCTATTGCAAACATTAAAACGATAGCAAGAAAGGAAATAAATAAATTAAAAGTAAATAAAATTTTGAAAGTAGAACAGATCACTTTGCAATAAAGAAACTAACTGAATTCTCCAGTCGAAGGGGTCTGCTTTTATATCCAATTTGAGGCAAAGCCTACTTTGTGTTTTTTGGGATTTTTGGAAAAAGGAAGAAAAGTAGCTTGGCATACTGGGTGTTTAAATGGAAAATGATTTACTATGTAGGATTACGCGTTAGGAAATTTTATATCTTGAACTTGGCAATCCTATCGTTTAAGCATCCGATTTGGTTAAATTTTGTTGAATATAATTATTATGGGTTGTTGAGTGCAAAAACAAAAGTCACAGTTATAGAAACGATTTTTTCTTGGAAATAACAATTAAAAACTCAAATGATTTACCGAAAAAAATTACAATATTCTTCATATATGTATAACGGCATTTTTAAGGCCACTCTGAAAACTTCATATGGAAATATCAACTCATATCGATATACCAACTCATATCGATATATCAAAAAAACATTTCGTGATAGTAAAAATTTTTGAATTTGAAGAAAACGCATAATTACCACATATTTCTTTTAGTTTTATTTAATTTTAAAGTTTCAGGAAATCCCCTCTATACGAATACGCAAACGAAGACAAAATCTATTAAAATTACAGTCTCCAAGCGATTCATCATTTTACAGTGTGACCAATGTTAATTTAAACGCATTTTGAGAAAATTTGGTGTTTGGAATTGTTGCACATTTATTCCATTACAAAATATAATTTTATTATTTATACAAATCTTAATATATATATATCATTCACATATTTTTTTCATTTTTCTTGACTTTTGTTTTGTCTTTCTTGTTAAAAGAAGGCTTAAAATGCTTAAAAAGAATATATTTATTTTATAATAAATTTTCTAGAAATTTTAAATGTTAGTCTAAACCTTTCTGAAAAACTCTTGATTCTTGTCCGTATACTCTTAATATTATTTAATTATTATTAATATTTTTTTTAATTAATGATTTTGCTTAGCTGGGCAATAAAATCATCGATTTATAGTCATTTTTTATAAATAATATTCGAATTATATGTTACAGAATACCCACATTAAAACAAGATAAATAAATTCTTTAAACAATAGGAATGGATTAGTTTGAATTCAATATATTATTTATCAGAAGTTTAACAAAACATGCGTCTTAAATGTTAAAAAATTCTTTTAAAATCAATTTATTTTAATTTTTTTAATATAAAAAAGTATTTTCCTAATACAAATTTATTTTACATTACTTTCACTATATAAAGCCTTGTTTAAGCAATTCATAAAAATGTACATTAAATGAACGTTAAGTGCTTAAAAATTAGAATAATAAATTTGGGTTCATAAAAATTTCTATTTCAAAGAGAAAAAATTAAATATAAAAGCAAAAAATGAATCGAAAACAGAAATCAGAGAATTAATATTTTATTTAACTAAATTCTACTAAATTTATATATAAAACAATAAAGCTGGAATATCCTTAATATTTAAACAAATTCGATGGTAAACTTTCATAAAATGTGCATTTACAGCAGTAGCTGTTATTTTCAGGGGTCCTTGCTTGATCCTTGCTGCTGCAACTGTAAGTCTCGTCTATTTTCTTGTTGCATTTTAGGGTCTATCCGTCCTAAGTGCTTTTCGTCCTTTTCATGTCCTGTTGTCCTCATGTCCTTCATCCTTCCTCCGCCCTCAACTCACGTCCTGGTTGCGGTTGCCATCGACCATTCTGCACCACTCTCGGCAAGTCATGTGCAATTCATAAATGCATCTGCAATCGTCCAGCCCATTCGAAGGATATGTGTACAATAGTATCTGCTCGGCATCTTCTTAGCAGGATCTCAGCTCCAAGGACCCGAAAACAGGGACATTCTCTGCCATGAGTTTTTCCAGCTTTTTCCATCTTTTCCATCTGGCTGGTCCTGCTACTCCTGCTAATCAAATCGGACGCCAAGTCCTTTGTTGTGCCAGCGGGCTGGATGGGGACAATCAGGTGGCTTTTACTCCTTTTTCTCGTCCTCGTCCTTCTCGTCCTTATCGTCCCGTTCCTGTTCGCCCTTTTTTGTGGGTCAATCACCAGACAAACAAACACACGCCGAGTGTATGGAATAGATGTCTAGGCTACATGTTGTCCATGAAATGATTGAATGCAGAAAATAAACAAAAAAAACAAAAAAAAAGCCATTCCCGGGCCAGCAGGAGAGAAGGAAACAGTAACAGAAATGCAAAGACGCAGAGGCTGAGGACCCATCATCACATTCGAAATGACAAGAAAAAATTGCTGGAAATATATTTGAATGAATTGAATGCAAACACATGTCCCTCCACAGTCGTTCACTTTTCTTTACACAGAAAAAAAACAGGTTTTTATGAAAAATAAATTCGTTTGATTTCTATTATTTTATGGATTAAAAAAAAAAAGAAAAGATTATAAAACGTTTATCTTATCGCTTTTTGGAGTTATTTTTTAATCTTTAAAAAAATAGAAGGTTCGTGCTGGTTCCGGTAAAAAAAAAAACATATTAAAAAAAAAAAGAAAAAAAATGTGAAATAAGATTTTCAAGCTGTTAAATAACCAGTATTTTACTGTCCATATTTTACTTTTTTATTCTTATAGCCGAATAAAAAAAATAAATTTAAAAAAATAAGAAATAAATAAATAAGAAAAACAAAAAGAACCAAGGGTATCCAGTTTCTCAGACCATAAGCCCCAGGCACAAAAAAATAAATAAAAACAAAATTAAAGGAATATTTAGAACAAAAATAAGGAAAATTAAAAGCAATGACAGAGCCTAGAACCCGTTCCCATAGCCAAAGCCAAAACCCCAGTGTTCTATTGGGTATAAATGTTTTTATCGATTATAAATAAAATAAATAAAAAATTAGAAATAAATAAATAAGAAAAACAAAAAACACCGAGGGTCCCCATGGTATCCAGTTTCTCAGACCATAAGCCCCAGGCATAAAAAAAATAAATAAAAAGAAAAAAAATTAAAGGAAAAAACAAAAAAAAGGTTCGTCTTGGCCTTGGTATAAAAAACATTAAAAAAGAAAAACCAACGTGGAATCAGATTATCAAGCTGTGTCGAGTATAATTTTCAGGACTATTGGCGCTCGTTCAGTCAAATAAAAATATTTAGAACAAAAAATAAAGAAAATAAATAAAATAAGCAAATAAGTGAACCGAAGTAAGCCGAGGCAGCACTTGATTGCAAACATTAAAACGATAGCAAGAAAGGAAAAAAATAAATTAAAATAAGTAACTAAAATTTTAAAAGCAACTATTAAGTAGAACAGACCACTTTGCAATCAAGAAACTAACTGAATTCTCCAGTCGAAGGGGTCTGCTTTTATATCCAATTTGAGGCAAAGCCTACTTTGTGTTTTTTAGGATTTTTAGAAAAAGGAAGAAAAGATTACGCTTTAGGAAATTTTGTATCTTGAACGTGGCAGTCCTATCGTTTAATTCGTTCATTTTTTTGAATATAATTATTATGGGATGCTGAGTGCAAAAACAAAAGTCACAGTTATAGAAACGATTTTTTATTTAAAAATTTAAAGTTTCCCTCTATAGGAACACCCAACCGAAGACAAAATCTATAAAGAGTACAATATCCAAGCGATTTATCATTTTACAGTGTGACCAATGTTAATTTGAATGCATTTTGCGTAAATGTTTATTTTTTATTTTTTCCGAAGTCATTTTTTTGATAAAAGTTTCTTTTTTGTCGCAAAATACAACTTATCTCGATTAAAAGCGGTTACAAATGTAAATATTTTCCATTTTTAAAAAGAAAATTTGGTAAAGCAATTCGTTGGGTCTTAAATTTAGGAAACTTTGATTAAAATTTTATGATTCCAAAATAAATTTCGCATTTTATCTTGGGTTTAGGTAATTTTTTGGAGTGTATGAAGTATGTCACCGCCTATCAAACACGTGATCGATCTTTTTGGGTGGACGGGGGGCGTGGCAGATGATGGTTTTTGGCGGGAAACGGGTAGGGGGTATGGTGGTGGAAGGACGGCTTGTGGCACGGGCGAGGTTGAGGGCGGAATGGCAGCAAGCTCAGGTGTCTTTTGGAGCAAGTTTTCGTGCCAAAGTTTGCTCTGAACAAACATCAAATGTTGCGCCCGTCTCTCTCACTCCCCGCTATAGCCTTTTCTTTCTTTTATCTCCGCGCCTACCCCCCCCCCCCCCATTTCCCTGCCCCAACAATTTTCTTTTATTTTCTCAGTTTTTGCGCCGCTTTTCATGTTTTCTGTTGGTTTGTTTGTTTGCTTGCCTGTTTGTTTGCCTGTTTGAGTTGCTGTTAGAATTATTTTTTCCACTAACGCAAAGCCGCGCCGCACACACCCACACACAGATACACGCACACAGATAGATGGCAGGATACTCCGTGTGTCCGTGTGTGTGCGGGAAAGGTGCATATGTGGCACTCGTCCTTGTTTGGGAGTACATATGAAAAACAAACAAGCATAGATTTAATGCAGCTCTGCTTTCCTTTCTCTCTCTCTTCCCGTCCATCTCCTGTCTTTGTCCTCGTGTCAGTGCATCTCTTTCTGTTTCTAATGTCCCGTCTCTTTCTTGGGTGCTTTGGCCCGTCTTAAGTCGAATCCCTCTTATTCTTTCTTGTATTCTATTTTTCATTTTTGTTTCTTGTTTCTCTCCCAATGTGTGTGGAGAATGCTTCGTTAACTTGGCAAATTCCCTTGTCCTGCCATTTATTTATTACCCCAAGATATTGCTCGACAGTTGTCCCGTCACTATATCCATCTATAAATACGTATATATATAGATATATATCTTTAAACCGAGGAGATCCTAAGCACAAATACTTTCAATATTTCCAGGAAGCAAGGAAAGGTAAACAGAGCTTATTCTTATGCTTTTCTAATTTTATTTCCAGAAACAACACATTGGCTTTTTGCTTATAGTTAAAGGATAACATTTTCCAGCAGTTAAAGGATAACATTCTAACCAAAAACCGATTTATGTAATATTTTCTATTAAAATTTAGGGACTTTTTTGCTTAGAATTTGGAAGATTTTAAAAGATTTGGAAGATAATTCCGCTTCAGCAAAATATAAATTTATAAATGTTAAAATTTTTAAATTTAATCTTTCGTTTCCTTCGTAATTCCCAGATCCGAGTAAAGCAAGGATAAGATATCACCCTCTTAATTTTTAAATCAAGAAATCCTTTGTCCTTTGTCTAGGACTTTCCACTTTGCAGGCGGCAGTCATCAACTTTAACATCAAAGCCTAAGCCAGAGATGTGAAAATTAAATATTAAGAAAAATAAAGTAAACCAAGTTTAATAAATTTATAAAATATTTTAATAATAAAAATAAATTTTAAATAAAATAATAATTTATAATAATTTCTAGGCAGAACATCTCCTAGAGAAAGAATAGCAGCGTCCCAGCAATGTCCTTTAAGTTCGTTTGTCACTCGCCTTGCCTCGCCCATCCATCGTCCTTGGCCAGGACGATTTTACTTTTGCTTTCGCGTCGCCTCGCTTCGGTTCGCCTTTGGTTCTGATTTAGTCAGCTCAGGTGAATGATATAAACTTAATTGCGGAAATTGGGTTAAAAAAGGACGAAGACGACGGCACAAGTTTGACACATGTGCGGGTTAAACAAATTTATGTGTGCGTCCATATGTGTGTCTGTATGGGTGTATAGTTTGCGTGTGTGTAGGTGTGTGTGTGGGGGTGTGTGTGTGCCGTTCATTGACTTGACTTGACTTTACTTTGCCCATTGGCAGGAATAAAAATTGGAGCAAGGCGAAAGTTTTTCGCACACGTCGCAATCCCGTCGCCTTTTACATTCTCTTCCCCTTTAGCACACTGAGAGAAATGTTTGGATTTCTCTCTTTTTCGTTAGTTTTTCGATTTTAAAACTCCAAGCTTAGGGCTGTATTTCGATAACTTATTTGTTCTCTGTTTCGATTGTTCGATTGTCCGATTCAGAAAGTCAGAAAGGAGAAAAAAGGACAGGAACGAACCAGATTTTTATCGAGTTTCATATCGATTTTATCGATAGATCGACGATTTTTCATTTGATTTAATTCTTAATTATTAGTCTGTTTTTTTTCCAGTGCCTAAGACTCCCGCATATTGGCCACCACCAGTTTTTTTTCTCAGTGAAGCCGAAGAGCTCGACCCCCGTTTGTGCCGTTGTAATGCAATTTTATTTCATTTCATTGAAGGCAAAGTTTTCCCTTCGAATTCTTTTACTTAACTTCTTCCTTCACTTGGCTTACAATTCTATTCTCGGCGCCCCCGAATCCTGGCCACCCGATATCCTGGCAGGGACAAATTTGCCGTTGCCGTTGCCGTTGCCTAAACCACTAAGACGATGTATGCAAATCTTTGATGTAAGTAATAATTTCCTTCCCGTATGAGGGTGTAAGAAAATATAAAAGAAAAAAACATGTAGAAGCTCTCTCCAAGAAAAGCCAAGCAAATGGCAGATGAAAACTTTGCGATTGTAAATTATGAGCGTGTGAATATTGCCTTTGGCCTTTGGCCTTTAGCCTTTGGCATTTGAAAAAGTTCCGGCTCTGATTTAGCCAAATGCGGCAAAACGTCAACGGATAAATCACAGGAGCCCGGAACCCGGCTAAGACGGAAAGGTGGGCCCGAAACACTGCCTGCCAAAAATTATTGATGGCTTTCTTTCTTTCTTTTTGTCTATTTTTGAGGAATTTCCCTGTTTGGAAAACAAATTCCAGAAGTTGCTAAATATTTAAGCCAATTTTAAGGATTCAATTGAAGGAGGAAAACTGTTCAATAATCCTGCCAATTTTCTTATTCGATTTGAAATGTTTTATTGGATTTCAGGAGCCTTAAAAATTATAGTTCTTGTCTGATTTTTACTTTAATTGCCAAATATTTATTGTATAAAAACTTTTTGTATTAAAAACTAATTTGATTAAATAGAAAGAATTTATTTATTGTATTATTTTATTATTTTATTTTACAAATATAAAATGCAGAGAATAATAAAGTTATAAAGAATCATTTTGAATCATTTAGGAATATTTGAAATGAAGTTTCATATTTTCGAGATGAACAATTTTAATTTGTTAATTCTTTCCAATTCAAAAATATATTTAATTTTAATTTTTCTCTTTTTTTATTTTTCCCCACTATTAAAGATATATATTTATTATTTTAGCCAGTATATATTTTTTAATAATAATCCACTAATGAAAAATTTAAATTTAATTTCCTGTTTATGGATGAAAAAATGAAAAAGGCTTATCCAATTTTTGCTGATTTCTGAACCAACATGTTATTAAAATCTGAATATAAAGTTCTCTATTTTTTTAATAGCAAAAAATATTAAATAAAATTGTCAAAGAGAAATTAATTAAACCTTTCAAATGCATTCCGAATCCTTTCTTATTTGCTTCATGAAACAGCGAATCTTAAATAATTTTTCAATTAAATGTTCAAAGCAGAATGATTTCTTTTTCAGGTTTTTTTCTTTTTTTTTTTATATTTTAAAGCAAAATATCGATGGGTTAAAAAAGTAAAAAAAACTGTATTTAAACGTATTAAAACATATGTACTTGTAGTTCAATTTATTGTCAATTAAACAAGTTTTTGTTGATTTGCAGCTCATTTATATTTTAATTATATCTTTATCTGTGAATGTTGTTTTTTTACGAATTTATGAAGTAAAATCATCTTAATGGCTCTTCACTTTTTAATACAAAAAACAGGGTAAAAATACATTTTCTTTATTGACTTTAACATCAATTAGTTCTATCCCTCAGAGTTAAGAACCCTAAAAAAAATAAATAATAATTATAATCGAAAAAAGGATTGCGATAAATGCAAATATGTATATTTTTTTGAACAAGTTTCAACATGTTGGGAGCTGGCTGAGCTGACAAACCGTAAACGATACGGATTTAGGCCATTTCCGGAATGTTTGGCCAACGGCTGGCAAATCGATGGCCGGAGGCTTAAAGCCTCCCAGCCAGAGCGGCGAGTGGACTGAAGTGGCTTTAAAATGCAATTTGGAAACAAACTGCGATCCACTCGAATGCGGGCGCGGTCGAGTGGCACGGCTGCTCCTGCCACGCCCCCTTTCAACGCCCATTTGACGAGGCAGTGGCAGAGGCAGTGGCAGAGGCAAAAACAAAAAGCATGCCCTCCCGCCTGTGGACATTTTCGCACTCGCATAACTTTGACAGAATTTTTGCAGAATTACAATTAACTGCCTAGCCTCCAAATGGGAACACAAATAGGGGGCGTGGCACTAGGACTAGGAGGGGCTGGTTGTTAGGGGGAGTTGGTAGCAGGGTGCTGGCAACAGGAGCAGGAGCAGGACCAAAACCAGGAACAGCAGTTGCAGTTGCAGCCTAAAAGTATGCAACCACATTCGCAGGCAAACACTTCATATATTTCCATTAGAGATGCCTCAACTTTGTTTTTAATTTTAATTTTTAAATAAAAAAAAATATTTTTTATGCTATATAGATTTATTACATATTTACATATTTTTTATATAGATTTTTGTTTTTTTAATTGGATTTTATTTGTTTTTTAAGCATTATAAAATCTTTACAGGAATCCAAAGTCGTAGAAGGATTCTTATATATTGAGCTTCTTTTTAATAATAAATAAATTAATTAAGTAGAACACATAAATCTATTAATATTATTTTTAAAAATATTTACAACCTAAAGACTTTAAATAAATAGTTTTCTCACTTATATCACTCATACGCAGTGTTGTCTTGTCTTCAATTTTTGGTTTCTGCAAGAAAATTCAAAGTTTTTGTTGTCTCTTCTATAGGAGTTTATTTTAAAATTAATTCTTTATTATTTAAAAATAATTTTAGAGTTTTTAAAAAAATGTTTTCTATTATTTTATCTATTTTATTATTTAACTATTCATGAAAAAAGTGTAAAAAATTGCAATACTTCTAGATTTTCTAGATAAAACCTTCGTCATTAAAGTTTTGTAATTAAAACAAAAATTTAAATGAAAAATATTAAAAAATATATTGAAAATATTGAAAAAATTCAAAGTTATTATTACAATATAAAAAACATAAGTTTTAGAACTTCGATAAGAAATAAAAAAGAAAAGAATTTTAGGGAAATGTTAAAACCCTTTAAAAAAGACAACATAAATGTAAGCAAAAATGATTTGTAATGATTTATAATGATTTATAATGATTTATAATGATTTGTAATGATTAAAATTAATATTTAACAACATAAAAAAATACAATTAATTAATAGAATCTATAAAAGAAAAGTACAGTATTGAATAATATTAAATTAATTAATAAATATAATCAAAAAGGTAAAACCTTTTCAGAAAGGTTTTTAAGAAAAATGCTCAACAACCGATGGCGCTTGACTAAGCTTTTGAGAAAAACTAAAAAAAAGTAAGTTTTAAGTAAAATTCTTTTTTTAAAGCTTAAAATCCTATCTTAAATTTGTATTGTTAAAAAATAATACTTTGTTGGCATCACTGTGCTCCGGCGATAGGAAATGGGCTGTGGGGGGAATTTGTTCCATTTTACGCTTTCTAGACAAAAACAATAAATCGCTCACAGCATCTGCGGAACAGCGTCAACTTTCCTAATGCAGCGGGTCGCTGGATGTTGGATGTTGGTTGGGATGCTGTTTCTATATGCTATATGGTGAGCACTACTACCATATATATGGCATGTGGCACTATTTTCTGGGTGAAACAGCAATTGAGGCTGAAGCCATTTTAACTGCCTCTTGAATGGTGACTGCGACGAAAAAAAATAGAAAATAAATAAAAATATGTAAATGAAAATAAAAATAATGAAAGCTAAAATAAATATATAACAGTGGGGTTAGGTTGAAAGGGTGGTGGATGGGTGCGGCAGGGTCGAAAACTGTAAATTGTAATTTTCAACTTTTAAGTGGCAACTACGTGTGAGGCTTTTCCATCCCGGAAAATAGTTGGAAAAATGAAAATGAAAATGAAAATGAAAAGCAAGATGGAAAACTCTACGGTGTTGATAAATGGGTTTTGTTTTATGGCAAAAAATGTCACGAAATATTTGAATGGCAATTTGAGTTTATTTTTTCAAGCCCCTTTCGGTGGGAAAAAAAACATTATTTGATAATCTGATATTAACAAAATATTTTTAAATGCTTTTAAATCGCTTCTCTTGTTTCTTTTATTTAGCAATTTAATGAGTAAATAAAACTGTGGAGGTATTGATAATATTTTTGCAAATAAAATAAATTATGTTCCTCATTAAATATAAGGTATTTTAAATCATAACAAAATTTCATTAATTATTTATTAATTTTTATGATAAACGACGGAACTAAACTAAAACGACTTTAAAAGTCATCTTAGATTTGTTATTATTTCTTGAGCTTAACAGGATCAAAAAATAATAGAAATCTTTGTAAATATTTAAAATGTATGGGTTTACAAAATTTTAAAATTTGTTAGAATAGTTTTTATTACTCTGAAAGAACTAAGATTTTAATTTCGGAAAAATTATTCCCAAAAAAATTGCATGTTTGCGTGATTTTTTACAAAATACAAATTTGTTTAAAATTAAAGTATATATTTTTGGTTTTAAACGAAAACCTTTAATACCCGAAACCATGCCATTTTCTAAATGAATAAAATTTTGTACAACGAAGCATAAATGATGAGCTTTAAATATGTTTGTTTAGAGTCCTATTCAAAGGACTCTACCATAAACAACCCGGATATGAATCACTCTCCTGTCAATCCAATTAAAAGCCCGAAGCTTAGATGAATAAAATCCTACTAATTATCGAGAGCCCGGGGGCATCGAGCAGCCCTTCAAGTCGATGTTCACAAATCAGAAACTTTCGCCCGAAGAGAAAGTCCAATTATGCGGGGGCGGGGCGGGAAGGGGGGGTCCAAGTGAAAAGTGAAAGTGAGTGGGACGTTGATTGAAATTTTATCTACGATGTGCCATCGAAGGATATATTTAGCTCTCAGGTCAGCGGCTCCCCACGTCCCCCGCCGCAATCTCACGATTTCACAAAATTTCACAATTTCGCACAATCAGCCGCAATCTCGACCGCCGTCGTACACGGATTCGGATGCGGATTCGGATTCGGAAACGTATACGGATTCTAAGGACTCTACGGGTTCAATTTGATTCTTCAACGGGTTCACCGTTAACCGTTACCGTAGCCCCATCTTTCACCTGCCACCTCTGCCACCTCTGCCCTCTGCCCTCTGCCCTCTGCTATTTGCATTGAAATGTTGAGTAATTGGAAAACCAATCTGAAGCATCTGCAGTTCTTGTTTTGCATACCCGCCCGCTCCTCCATCCCATGCCCCTGGCACCTGCCACACCCCCACACTCCCCCAGCATTCCCAGCACTTTTCTAACCGCCCTCGCCGACATTTGTCGGGCAACGCTCGATTTTTCAAACAGAAATCAACGTCCCAGTCACAATTGTGGGCCAGAGGGGCTCTGTGGAGTCTCTCCACAACTACACTAAGAAAAAATAATGGGCCCTTGTCATGAAAAAGATTTGTATCTATAATAAAAATAAGAAATAAAATTGTGAGTTTATACACAAAGTTATTTAAATAAAAATTATATTATTTGTAGACAAAACAAACGTTTTTCTTTAGAGAAAAAATAAGAACAAATCCAAATAAATAATATAAAAATAAAATCAAATATGTAAATGTTAAAAATATATATATTGATTATGTTTTTAAGTCAAGGGTCATAAAAATGCTTTTTTCTATCCAACTTGCTTAAAATTAGTGGCTTCTGAGACGAAATACTATAATTTTATTATTCCTACTTTATTCGCCAATTAATTACATTTATATTTTATTTAACTTATAACTCAGTTTTTAATTTTATCTACAATATTTTTATTTTAAAATAATTAATTCTTTTATATTCATAAAATATGTAAAAATCTGTACCATAGATGAGAAATACAAGTAAGTCCTCTAAGCCTTTTGAGTTTTCTTTTTTTCTTAGTTGTTTAACTTTAAATAATACCCAAAATATATGTAATATATTTGAGCTTTTCTCACAGTGCACCTCTGGCTGATGGGTGGGCTTGCCGTGGGTCGACAGGTTGTTTCGCTCTTGGCGCTTCACTTGCTAAAAATAAATTGTTTTTAAATAGCTCGCATCGCTCGACACGCGCGTCGAGGTGTCTGCAGCAGATACAGATACACGGATACACGGATACATAGATACGGATACACACAGATACAGATACAAGGATACACGGATATACAGATGCAAGGATATAGATGGATACCCAAAAACAAAATGCCAAAGGAGTTTCCAGCCCAGCGGCTGAAAAAAGCCAAACAACGAACGCGTTTCCGCTGCAAGCGGATCCTTCAACGATTTGTTACCAATTTTGTTTATATTTTTTTTTAGCCATTCTGCAGCGGAAATTGCACCAATGTGTTGTAAAATACCGATTACTACGTAGTCGGTAATAAAAAATATCCTTTTTATTTATTTATCTTTTTTTGGTTGGCTTTTTGAGCTTGTTCCCTCCCCAGGAATTTTGGATTTCTCTCCAAGCCTCTCCAGGACACACAATTAACACTTAGCAGGGTGGCCGGGTCTGGCAACGGGGCTTCCCGTAGGGATAGCTGGTGCTGACCATGTTGCAGGGATAGCCCGGAGTCCGCACAGCCGTCGAGGGACTGGGATTCCGACTGCGGTTGCTGGAGTTCTTCGACTGATTCCTGGAGCTTTTGTTGCGGTTTGGTCGACGGGACGGCGTCTGGTCCGGAGTCGTGGGCCTAACGGGGTTTGGTATCAAGTTCGGGCCCGGTGACCCGACCAGCTCGTCGAAGGGCACGTAGTTATCCATCGAGGTGAAGCCGTGGTACGAGCCGGTCCCGTCCGGCGGCTGAGTCTGTTGCGTCGACTCGAAGGTCGGACCGAAGGTGGGCTCGCTGATGTCGGAGAGGTAACCGGTCGATGGCTCCACCTGCGTTCTCTCCATCATCGGCATTGAGGTGTCCTCGATCATGGTTTGTCCGCTTATATTCGGATCCCCGTAGACGCGGGTAACCGACGTGGTCGAGTTGTGAACGGTGGTCTCCTTGACGACGGTCGCCGATTTCTTGAACCCGTCTTTCGAGCTCTTGGATTTGAGGCTCTTGTTGGAGTTGGCTGCCGAAGGCGCCTTGCCGGGACCAGGACTCTGTGGCCGGTTGTCATTCGGGGCTGGGTTTTGGCAAGGTGGCGCCTCGCCTCGCGTGGAACTGAAGAAGTCTCCGGGGTTTCGTTCCGAAGTGTCAAAGCAGACCGGCTCCAGCTCGTCTGGACAGGGCAAGGACAGGTGATGGATTCGCGGATGCCCCACGAAGTCCTGGAACGAGGGCATGCTCTCGTCCTCCAAACAGGAGGCAGTTCCATTCCCCCAGGGTGGAGTCCGCGACCGCGGCTCCGGATCTTGACACACACAATCGCCGGAATCCATCTCGTTCTGCGAATAATAACCGGGAGCGCTTTGGTCGGCCAACATCTCCGAGGGATAGGACACCTCTATGGGGCGACGCATCACCGATCGGGGCTCGGACGCGTTGAACGACATGTCCAGGGGCATCGAAACATCCTCCAGGCACTCCGATGGTATGTCCTGTACCGGCCGCGCGGAGTATCCTCTGCTAGTCGCGAAACTGGGAGCACTGACATCCTCGAGACACTCGTTGGTGGTTTGGTATCCGCGCCGTGGAGTGGCCAGGTTGCTTCTCGCGAAACTCGGGGCACTCACCTCGTCCAAGCACTCGGTGGTCGAGGGGTCACCTCTTCCCACCGACGGTCTGGTCCTGCTGAAGCTGGGGGCGCTCACGTCCTCCAGGCACTCGCTGGGCATGGTATGACCGCGTCTCGAAGACATCTCCATGCTCCTGGCGAAGCTGGGAGCACTGACGTCCTCGAGACACTCGTTGGTGAGCTGCTGGCCCCGCCTGGAGGACATTCCGGTATAGTTGCCAAAGCTGGGAGCACTCACGTCCTCCAGGCACTCGTTTATACTCGGAGGAGCCGAGTACCGGCGTCGCAGACTCGTCGCAGGAGGACAGGAGGCGCCGTAGCTTCCGGAGGGCGTCGACTGGGGTCGGGATGCTTGTCGCGATACTCCAGAAACTCCGCCGAAGGAGGGCATTGTCATGTCGTCCAAGCACTCGTTGGTCATCGCGTGGGCCGGTCTGCCCCTGGATACTCCCGAGACTCCGCCAAACGAGGGCTGTGTCACATTGTCCAGGCACTCTGTCGTATTCGGCGTAGTCTGTCTGGAGTAATTGGCAAAAGTTGGCGCCGATATGTCGCATATATTCTGACTGGGCAAGGACCTCTGGGTCCTGCTCGGTTCTTGGGGAAAGCTTCTGCCAAAGGACGGGGCGCTCACCTCGTCCAGGCACTCGCTGGGCAGAGTCGGCTGCCTCCGGGAGGAGTCCATGACTCCGCCGAAGGAGGGCATGGTCATGTCGTCCAGACACTCTTCAGTCATCGTGGATTGCCGATATCTGGGCATGGGGCTGCCGTTCCTGGAACTTGGCCTTCCAGACCTGGCCTCCTCCGCGCAGCAGTCCCGCCCGAAGCTCTCATAGGCGGGCATGGACATATCGTCGAGGCACTCATTCCTCGTCCACTCCAGCTTGGACCTGACGGGCATGGGAGGAGCTGACACTCTGCTGATGTTTTGGGCTCTTCTGGAAGACTGTCCCCGGGAGACAGCTCCATAGGATGGCATCGTCATGTCCTCTAGGCACTCGTTCGTCATCTGTCCTCGGTAGGAGCTGGCGAATGTGGGCGCGGATATGTCCTGAATGTTCTGCGAGGGCAGGGTCCTCTGCCGGAGACTTCTCCGGCGCGATACCTCGGACATCTCCCCGTAGCTGGGCATCGTCATGTCTGCAATACATTCGTGCATCATTCCTCGCCTGGAACTGGCGTAGATCGGCGCTGTCATCTGAGCGGGACTCATCGATCTCTGCTGAGACATGCGCGCCCGGCGGCTGTGCTGAGCAAATTCTGAGCAATCCTCCAATGGGGGCATCGATATATCCGCCAGGCACTCGTTGGTGTAGTTGAAGCTCTGCTGCGGCGGCTGCCTTCGCGAACTTTGTCCCAGAGACCTTCCGAAGGACGAGGGCTGACTCACGTTCTCCAGGCACTCGCTGGGCATCGTTGGGGCCTGTGCCCGTGATATGCCGGAGATGTTGCCAAAGCCGGGCATGCTTATATCCTCCAGACACTCGTTCGGCAGACTGGGGTCCGGTCTTCTGGAGACTCCGGATATTCCGCCAAAGGACGGAGCACTTACGTCTTCCAAACACTGGCTCGGCATGGTCGGTTGCCGGCGACGCGAGTTGGTCGACATGGGCCCACCAAACGAGGGCATCGTCATGTCCTCCAGGCACTCGCTGGTCATCCGACCTCTCGTGGAATGCGGAGCGAATGAGGGTGCAGACTCGTCGCACAGGTTTTGGCTCGGCAAGGACCTCCGAGTTCGACTGGCCCCTTGCGAGTAGCTTCTTCCAAAGGACGGGGCTGACACATCGTTGAGACACTCACTCGGCAGAGTCATCTGTCTCCGGGAGGAGGCGGGTGACCGGCCAAATGATGGCATGGTTATGTCGTCCAGGCATTCCTGCAGGCTCTGGCTCGGCATGGATCTCTGAGTCCTGTTTCTCGAGGCTCCGGACACTCCGCCAAACGAGGGCATCGTCATGTCCTCCAGGCACTCGCTGGTCATCGGAGCTCGCGTGGAATGCGGAGCGAACGAGGGAGCAGATTCATCGCACAGGTTCTCGCACGGCAAGGACCCGCGAGTTCGACTGGCTCCTTGCGAGTAGCTTCTTCCAAAGGACGGGGCTGACACATCGTTGAGACACTCACTCGGCAGAGTCATCTGTCTCCGGGAGGAGGCGGGTACCTGGCCAAATGATGGCATCGTGATGTCGTCCAGGCATTCCTGCAGGCTCATGTTCGGCGTGGATCTCTGAGTCCTGTTTCTGGAGGCTCGGGACACCCCGCCCAGCGAGGGCATCGTCATGTCCTCCAGGCACTCGTCCGTGAGTGCTCCCTTTCCGGACAGAATGTTGCCCATGGTCTTCCTCGAGGTCCTCGCCTTCGTCGACTTGGACGTTTCCAAAAACGACGGCATGGTCACTTCTTCGAGGCACTCATTCGTCACCCTATAGCCCGGGGAGCTGGGATCTCCCTGGGACATATTCCTCCCGAAGGATGGGACACTCACGTTGTCCAGGCATTCACTCGGCAGGGTCGGATGTCTCCTGGCGGAGGTCGAGACTCCGCCAAACGACGGCATGGTCATCTCGTCCAGACACTCGTCAGGCATCCTCGAGGCGAGGGACTTCTGCTGCCGGCGACTGTAGTTAGCCCTACTGGAGGCGGAAACATCCCCGAAAGTGGGCATCGTCATGTCCTCCAAGCACTCGCTTGGCATCTGTGGTCGCCGGGAAGTTGAGGATACTCCCGCATATGACGGCATGGTCATGTCATCGAGGTATTCGTTGTTCATCGTCGACCTCCTAGCGGCGTCGGGAAAGACGGATTGCCTGATGGATCTGTTCGGCTGCTTCAGGATTCCCGACTGGTCTCCCCGCGAGGCACTCTGGTCGAAGGTGGGCGCACTCACATCCGTCAGACGCTCCATGGGCAGGCTGTGCTGTCTCCTGGATACACCGCTCACTCCTCCAAACGAGGGCATCGTCACGTTCTCAAGGCACTCGTCCGTGTTCCGATACCGAGTGGACCTCTGGCTTCGGGACATGTTCCTGGAAAAGGACGGGGCACTCACGTCGTTGAGGCACTCGCTGGGCAAAGTCGGCTGTCTCCTGGATGAGCTGGACACTTCTCGGTACGATGGCATCGTTACATCCTCTAGACAGCAGTCGCAGTCCAGTCCGGATGGGGCAGATCTTTGCAAGCGGCTGGAGGCCTTTGTACTGGCTGCTCCGAAGGAGGGCATCGTCACGTCCTCCAGACATTCGTTGGTCATCCTCGATCGGTGCGACCGACTGTTGGCCATCGAGGGCTCCGTCATGTCTTCCAGGCACTCGCTGGGCATACTCAGCTGCCGTTGGGTCCGTGTGGAGGTGTTTCCGAACGAGGGCATGGTCTCGTCCTCCAGGCAGGAGACTGGCCTTGAGCTGGCACCGCGGGACGAGTACGAGGGCATCGTCATGCTGTCGAGGCACTCGCTGGGCATGCTCAGCTGCCTTTGGGTCAGTGTGGACGTGTTCCCGAACGAGGGCATGGTCTCGTCCTCAAGACAGCAGACGGGCCTCGAGCTGGCGCCGCGGGACGAGTACGAGGGCATCGTCATGTTGTCGAGGCACTCCTCCGGCATGGACACATCGTGAAGGGTGGGCATTGTCACGTCGTCGAGGTTCTCCGCCCTGCCCCTCGACCGGGATAAGTTCAGACGCCGTCCCGGCCCACCTCCAGACCCAGTTGGCGTGCAGTCCAGTCCATTGGAAATGGTCATCTCCTCAGTGCGGCTAGTCACGTTGCCACAGGGATCGTGGCGGGTCACTATCTTGCGACGGGTTGTCTGGAGGAGTCTTTGTTATTACCAAACCCTTTAGGACGTTGGGTACATAGTTACTTGGCTGGAAGTGTCGCAGTTGTTCTTCGGGGTCTTGGCCCTGGCGCGTCGGATGCGATCTCCTTGAGCGATGCGCTCCCTCAGGGTCTTGAAGCGCTCCACGATCTCGTTGTAGACGACGTCCACGTAGCGGCTGTGCTCCTTGCTACTCATCGGCTTGCACTCGGACTCCTGCAGAGTGGACCCGCAAAGGCACTCCTCATTGGCGCCCGAGATCGGACCGCTATCGTAGCAGGGATCAGACACGTCGGCCAGGCACTCCTCCGGCAGATTGCTCAGATTGACTCCCGCCGGTGTTGAAGAGTACGGCTGGCGGCGTGCCTGCTGCTGTCGATATCCCTCATTCGTTTCATCTGCGGAAGAGTTTCTATTAATGACAGAGAGTCCTGGCTAATGGCTAGTCCCTAGCTTACAAGTCATGTCCCGGAACATGCGGGGATGCCGCCACTCCTCGTTTCCGGTCAGACCGAAGTCCTGGGGATTGTATTGGCGGACCGGCCCCCGAAATCCGGGACGCATGTGCTCCGGCGTACTGCACAGATCCGCTGAGGGCGAAACACATCTTGCAGCGGCTCTGCTGCAAAGCAAAATCAATTATAAAAAACCTCTTAACCCATTAGGAAGGTCGAGCTTCACCTTTTTTCCCGCTGGGCGCACTTGGGACAGGTCTGACCACAGCCGTTGCCGCTAAAAAGATGGATGGGAGAGGGAAGCTGAGTCCTGGAACTGCATATCCTTGCTGGATGCTGGACGACTCACCTCATACTGCTGGCTGATTGTTCGGCCTGGATAGAAGTATCTGGAAGCGTATTGGGGGAGGGACTGTGTTCGAGAGTTTTCTATCTACCAGAGAAGCGTAAAAAAGTGTGTGGGGAAAAATCAATAGGCCAGTAGGTCAGCGGCTGCTCCGTTTCGCTACGAGACGAGACGAGACGAGTTGTCATTCTGGAATATATATAAAAAATTGTGAAAAAGAAAAATCCCCGAGGAAGTGTGTCAAGCATCCGTGACTCTATTTCTTGTCCAATTAAACAATTATGGAGAGCTCATTAAGGCAGGTTGTTTGAGAAGCGCGGAGAGCGGCTCTTCACTTCTTCCGTTCGCCGAGGTCCTTTGTCGTTTGGCATTCTCCTTTCTGGGTTTTCTCCTTCATCTGTGAAGGCAAAGGCAGAGTCAAAGCAGATGCAATTAGCGGGCACATAGTTTTGCCACCAATTCGGCTTCATTGGCTTAAGACTGCAAGGACTGACTAGCAGGACTGTGGCAGGAGATAGAATCCTGATAGATCCTGGCTCTCTCCAGTAGGTGTGCCCGCTTTCATTTCCGCTCAACACAATTGCATCATTAGCGATGCAATCTCCGTTACTTAACGCAACCGCAACATGCCGGAAATGAAATCCGAGGCAAGCCGTCGCCATCTTCCACGTCTCCCACGTCGCTAAACTTTTCGCCTTTTTCCTTTCTTATACCTGGAGGAGGTCTGGCTCCTCCTCCAGCTCTAAATTTTTGTGGGAACCCGGTGAACGACTCGACAAGTGGTAGGAAGCCAGAAGGAAATATGACGTCGCCATGTGGAATAGGAATACGGAATACGGAATACGGTTAAGGATAAGGCCCAAGGATAAAGCACCCGCGGCAGCCGGAAAGCAAACGGAATGATGCTGATGCCGAGCTGCCTTGGAATAATCGAATGAGCCGGGCCAGCCGCGGTCTGGGTTCTGGGTCTGGGCCGCTTCATTTAGCCAAGAATGGGTGCTCCCGGGGCGTCAGCCCATCTGCAAATATTTGACTCGAGACCGAGTCCACATGCAGGATGCGAGGATGCAGGATGGAGGATGCAGGATGCGAGGGTGGATTGTAAATTTGTTAAAACTCTCCTCGGATCGGGGATCGGGTTTGGGGAATTCTGGTAGTGCCACTCGGCGGCGGGCCGCTCCAGCAGCCGCGTATTTGCATTTTGCATTCTCGCTGCTACACCTCTCATCGTCAAGCATCCTGCCGTGTCCTTCCAGAGGCGGGGTTGTCACTTTTCGCACCGCTTTGTGCCGCATTAATGCGCATATTAAAATGGACGAGGGCGACGGCATCCAAACTAATGTGTGCCCAGCATTCAGATATTCATTTGACGGAAGTCTACACTTGGCAAAATTAATCGCTATAATTAAAAAAATTTTTTTGGTTTTCCTATAGCCCTAAAAATATGCTTAAAAAATAAAGAGTTTCTTGGTTAAGTTTCTGAAGATTTATTTCCAAAACAACATAAAAATAGTTAAACTTTTGCTCTTCCTTGGAATAACTACCTATCTGATTTGTTTGTGGTTTAAAGTCTATTCTATATCTATATTTATCTATTATTAGTCTATTATTTGATATTTATTTTCCTTTTTTTGGTAATAAAAATAATCCCTTAATCCCCAAACTCTATAAAATATGGAAAAGTTTAGACATAATGAAGGATAGGAAAAGGCTAAAGAAGGAAAAAAAGGATATAATGGGTCTTAATTTTATAATTAATCTTATAAAGATATTTTATTTAAATTTCGTTTTTCATTTGTATTTCTATTAACAAAAGAATCTAAAAATACCAAAAAAAACTCAATAATACCCGGTACTTCTCCGTGTCGCTTCAGCTACCACTTAAAGGTTACTATTAAAAGGATAAAAATTATAAAACTCCTTTAATTAAAACAAGAAATATGAATTTTTTGCCAGTGCCTTTAGAGTTGCATTTTAAGGAAGTCGAAGGAAGATTGTCCTGCGGCTACAGACGACGCTCCCGAATGGAGTTTCTCAACCAAAAAAGCTACCGGAACGTTTAGCTTGCTTACTTTTCAATTTGGTGGCCAAGGACCTTCAGCAGATGTGCTTTACGGATTCATAATGCAATGGCGTAACACAAAGGACCTCCATTCATTTTCATTGGAGGGCTTATGGCCAACACACACGGCGATTAGCGAGTGTATCAGAGAGGGTCCCAGGGACCAGGATACAGCAGCCAAAGGACTCTTGGCTCCTTTGCTGGTTTTGTGCCAGAGGAACCACAAAGCCACAGCCACCGCAGCTTCATCAAAGATACATTATGTGAGCAAATATTCACACAGGATTCTATGGCTATTTTCTGCTTCTGCTTCTGCTTTTGCCTTTGCTTTTGCTTTGCTTTCAAAGCATGCTTTCTGCTGGAAACAGGATATAAAAGCGAATCAATAACTATCCTTACAAAGTCCAGCCTCAACAAGAAAACAATTGGCTTTGAAGTCGGTTTGGGAGTGGGTTTTGCGGTTGGGAAAACCTGCTGGTTGGTGGTTGGGAAATCTAAATTCCCTTCAATGTGATAATAATGGGATATTTAAATAGAGGGAAATTCTGGTTGGGTTATTCTTCAATTACTTTTGGGACGAGTCGAGCTTTTAAGTTGGCTTTTCCTTCAAAGCTTTTTTTCAAATCGAATCATAAAGTTTACTCTGTTAAGAGCAGAAAGCTTATTATTAATTATTTTTTGTTTAAATTTTACTAAAATTTATTTAAAGTTTTTATTAATACCTAAACAATAAAAACTTTACTACTTCCAGAGTATAAAAAATATGTTTTTAATTTATAAAAAAAAGATTTATCACTCTTAAAAATGTTAAGCATTAATTATTACAATTTAGTTTCAATAAAGAGTTTTTACATGATTTTATAAGAGAGTTTTTTTAGAGTTATTAAAAAAAATGTAAGTCTATTTATTTGTTAACTTTGAATTTAAAATTCTTAATATTTTATAAATAATATATAATATTTAATAAAAAATCGGTTAACAACACTTTTATTGAGCAAGAAACCCCAAAATTTATTTCAAGGCTTAGCTTTTTGTATTCTTGCCGATTTCAAAGAAACCTCAACTGGCTGGTTTTCGGGTTTTCCAAGAAAAGCATTAATAATCGGAACCATTCAGAGGAAATTCCGAGGCGGTGGTTCAAACTAAAACTGAAAACCATCCCTTTGTCCTGGCGTTGTCCTGGCAACTTTTCGGGTCAAAACACGGCGTTTCCATGGCCACGGCCTGGCTTTTCTGTTCCAGTCAGCTGGCCACCGGTTGGCTGGTAAATAAACACAAAGTTTTTCTAATCCTTGCTGCTCTGTGCTTGATCCTTGCGACACGTAGAATCATATTCGAAAAAGCCAGAGGCTCAACATGGCCGATGCTTAAATGGGTCTGCAGTGCTCCTGCTGCTGCCTGAAATCCTCACCGGCTGCGAAGGACTTTCAAATCCTGCTCCTGGGTCAGTCGGGCAGTGGCAAGACCGAGCTGGGCCACCGGCTCCGGAGCGTGCCCCGACCTGCCGACGACCAGAACGCCACCAACGGCGTGCGCTGCTTCGAGGTCCTGCCGGAGGACACTCCGGACCTTCAGCTCCAGCTCCAGCTCACCGAAGTAGGCGGCAATCCGGAAATGCAGCGCCTCTGGCACCACTACTTTGCCCCGAGCCATGCTCTGATTTACTGCTTTGACCTGAGCCGGACCACCGAGGAGCTGGAGGATTCTTTCCGCCTCCTAAGGACCTGCCTGGAGGACGAGCAGATGTCGGGCAAGCCGGTGCTGCTGGTGGCCTCCAGGTACCGCGAAGGTGTCCAGCTCTATGACGTGGCGAACGCTTTTGGCCTCGACCACCTGGCCACGTCCTGCGGCTGTCCTTTGCTCATTTGCCACATGGACGATCCGGAGGACCTGCGTCATGGCCTCAGGTGGCTCTGCCACAAGTTCCTTGTCAGCGAATCTAGGTTGGAGCAAAGGGTGCGATACGACGTCAACATAAAGGTGAGTTACCGGGTTCTGTTTTTGGGCAATAATATTTTTATTTTTCTTTTTATTTATAAATATTTTTTTTATTATTATTTATTAAATATTTTCCATCCCCAGGCTTGGCGACGTCGAAGGAATCTGATTCTTACAACCGGAAAATTGGCGCAAATACATCGTCAACGTTTTCGACGTCAGCATAGAAAGGTGTTTAGAAACTCGAATTAAAAAATTTTTAACTAAAAATTAATATTATAATATACTTACTAATATATTCTTACAGCTATGGCCAGCCAATGAAGCATCCACTGGACGTCCAAACACAGCCCCTCCCTCAATTTTCTTCATTCGTCCTTCCCAGGCAGAGGAAAATAATGGAAAATAATTAGGAAAAAAGTGATCTAGAGCGCATTTAAAGTGCCAAAAAATGAACGAACTTACTTTTTAAATAGAGGCTAGTTTTGCCATTTTTTTGCCTAGATTTAAGAATAAAAATTTGCAAATTCCTCAAACAAATACTTGAATTTTTGCCTGACTCTTGTGTGACTTTCTTGTCAATAATTTTGACGTGTTGAGGGAATTACGATGTATTTTCTCTTGATTTATGACAAGCCCTGTACGATGTCAGCTCTAATTAACAATTACAAAATGACTCAAGTGTCTAGGATTCAGGATTCAGGATGCAGGACTATAAGCTGTCCGTTTGACGATTCACTCGAACTCGGATTACATTTCTTAAAGGCTCCGAACTGGTCAGTACAATTGTTTTCACAAATAAATAAATGGGGAAACGAAATATATTAAATTTAAATAGATTTTTAGTAAATCTAGTTCTATTTTCGATACAGTTTTTCTATTAAAAATAAGTTTTAAAATTCTTTATTTAAAGTTTTCAATGGAAGACTCTTTAAAACTTTTAAGACTGTTTTGGTTTGGGTTGAATTTTTCAAATTTCTTAATATTTCTTATAATATTTCTTATAAATTTTTTTTTAGTATTAATAAACTCTATATTAAGGCTGTCGTACAACTTTTTCCCCCGAATATTCTATAGAAATAGCTCAATCATTTTCCTTTGAAACTCGTCACTTTTTTTGCTTCCCAAAAATATGAAATGCTATTATTTTGACCGTCAGTGCAAAAATATATGCAAAAAGCCAGGCACTTCGTCCTGATCTGGCCAGACATCCTGATGGGATATGCCTGTAGATATATGGTAGAGGGGAGGAGGGCTCTCACCCGTCAGCCAGTCGATGATGTATTGCCGAACACCAATAAGCAAACCGCAAGGATAACAAGGAGCCGAATCGCACACACACGCAGAGCCCAAGAACTTACTAATACCATCGCATCGATTTCCACCCACCTTTCCAGCCCCCTCCTATATATATTTTATTATATATATTTTGGGGTGTATGACAGATTCTGGATGGTGACATTGATGATTGCGGCTCGTCGCCGTCTCCAGACGCCGGTACGTGAACGTGCGTCCTTAATAATCCTCCGACGCACACCGAAGGATACGAAAACAGGCACGAAAACAGAGTTTTTGGGAAAATTATTTACAATTTTGAAAAAGTATTACAAAATTAATAAGGTAATTACAAATGACATTAATTTTAAAAATATTATATATACTTATTCAATCTTTATTCAATCTTACAAGACTTTTATTTTTTAACTGGAAACCGATTTCATGGAAAATTTAACGCAATTTTTTATTCTTATTATTATATTCTAAGTATTACTTAAATATTTTAAGTAGGTATGTAGAAGAAATAGAATTAAGATGATTTTTGTGTATAATATATTGTACTTGTATATAGGCACTATATTTAGTATATTTTTTGTTTTAATTTAAATATGTTACTAATTATTACATTTTTTATAGCCATCGTTGGTAATATAATTAAGTTCTTGAACACAAAAAAACACGTAAGTAAAAGTACAAATAAAACAAATTGTATCTTAATATTTTTGTTAATGTTAACCAACTTTTTATTTATTACTAAAATTTTTTTATTATAATTTTTGTATTGATTGATAAAGATTCTAAAATAACTGGAAAACTATTTTTCTTACTTATTTTCATATATTCTGATGTGTTTAATGCTCTAATAGATTTTAAAATGCTTTAATATGTTTTAAAATAATAACTAAGAGTATAGAAGTATAAACTAATAATGATAATATATTATAAAAAATATATCCTTGATCAAGCAACAACCTCATATATGATAAATAAATAAAATAGAAACAAAATACAAGTTGGTTGATTACTAAATAGAGTTCCTTTGTGGAAAAGACATAAAAATAAATTTGTGACCAGGACTATTTAGTCGTCCATCAGTGTCTGGTTGGCCGCTGCAGTTTGCCAAACTCCCAGGACACGGTGAGGAACAGGCTCAGGCCGAGGGCCAGGCCCAGGCTCACCGACACCGTCACCGACAAGGACACCCGACCATGCCCGCACCCAAATAAACATGTGTCGCCGTGTGTTGTTGCGAAAAGTGTAAAATAAGCATCAATCATCGCTTATTCGAGTTGTCATCAATCACACACACGCTGCACACACACACAGTGTCACACGAAGGATATGCTGCGGTGACAACAACAACGGCAACAGGAGCCAAGCTGAAAGGGGAGAGCTCACCGTTATCCTGGGTGGTTAGTTTTTGAGGCGAAAGCGGCGGAGAGGCATCTGGAAATTTGCAACCACCCCAGCCACCCCGCCAGCCATTAGTTTTCCGGTCAATGTCCTTGGCAGGATAGTAGGATGGCGGGATGGCAGGGCGAAGGAGGGTAGAAAGGATTCGTGGTAATCCTTAACCAATCCGTTTCCCGGGCGAGTTATTAAATCATCAGGTTGCAGAATCGCGCCTCGCCACGCTGTCACATGTCTGTCAAACTCAAAAACGCGTAACCAAATATCCCAAAAAAAAAACGAAAAAGGACAACAACAAGGACCTCCAACCCTCATCAGGGACATACATACTCCCCCCGTTCGATTGCCGCGTGCGCCAAGGCGGAAAATAAAGATTTAATCGGCATTTATGGACATTTTGCAGACTTTTTACGATTATGCCCAACGAGTTGTCAAACAAGAGCGGCGGCAAACAGGGGTTAACATTGAACATTAACCCCCTTCGAGCCGAGCCCGATAAGCTCTCAAGGAGCGCATTAATCCGCAGGACTTGTTCCAAACTTGTCCGCCAACTCGATGACTGTCAACACCCAATCGTGGATCGTTTTCGGATTCCAATTTTTTGATTTGGAAAATAAATCCTCGATGGTAAATAAATTGAAACCGATTGCGATACCGAGTCTGTAAATAAAACTCGGATTTGTTTCTTGCTTTCGGGGGATTCGGGATTGGAGAGTGATTCGAAGAAAGTCAAAGTGTTTTTATGTCCATGTACTTGAATACTTGTAGAAAGTGTGGGCGGCGGCAGTACCGGGTATTGCATAGTACCGGGTATTACTCATCCCCTTGGCTCTAATTTCTCATCAAAGAATTATTAATCATAAAAAAAAACAAAAAATAATAACATATTTCTTTGGGTTTTCAAAGGTTTCAAAGGTTTACTATTGAGTGTTAAACTATTTATCTATTTTTTTAATATAATATTGTTTTTATGGTTTATTTTAATATTTATTTTAAAATTGTAAGCCCTTGAGTTAGGCATTCAACTCTTGTGATAAAATCATAAAAAATTTGGTTTCTATGGAAAAAATAACACAAAAGATTTTGTTAAAAATTTTTATATATATATTTTTTTAAGAATATTTTAACTATGGTTGTTCAACCAAAAATGTAATTAATAAAAAATAAATACACAATACAATTCTCATATCAAGGCAACTAAAAGTTAAATATTTTCTTTCTAAGAAGATGAACTCCTTTTTGGTTGTTTTTGGACTGTAATATTTTACAAAAAAGCTCTTAAATATACATATTTCTGCCAATAATTTATAATCTAAAACAAAGTTGAATAATTTAAATGTATAAGAAAAATAGTTATTATTTTTTTACGCATTACCATAACCGTTTAAAATTCCAAAAATATTAATATTTAAGGTGAACGATGAGATATTTATATTTATTTGTTATTATTTAAAAGAGAATTAATCTGAAATCTGTTTCTTATTTATAAAGAACTCTTTTTGTTTCCAATCCAAATTCTGGCCTATATATTTTTTCGCAGTGCTCGCAGCCTGGCGGTCCTGATGAGTCAGAAAAACAATTGCCGCCGACAGGATTCAATTTCACAATGGTTTTATGCTAAAACGGATCCGGCTCTAATGTTTTTACGTAACTTTTCCGTCAGGATACTCCTCGGACAACGCTTCCACCCATTCCCGTATTCTGTATAATCGAATAAAGTCACGCCGCTTTAACATTTGCGGTCAACACGTGAGACCGGAGTGCGATTTGGTCAAGTGCTGGGATCCTTCCTCATCCGCATCCGCATTCGCATCCTTTCCAGCATCCTCGTCCTCGTCCTCGTCCTCGTTCCCGCATCCGATATGCGATACGTTATTGTGTGAGAGAGCCAAACAAAGTAGCGGCGAAAAGGCTGCAGGACATGTGCACGAAATTAATTTGCAGGCCAGCCGGCCAAAAGGACGAAGGACGAGATGGATGCCACGGCGGGACGCTCTTTTTAATCTAACATGATATCGCCCACAAAATGCAAAGCGGCCAATGGGCAAACTGTACAGTGAAGACACTCTAAGGCTAACTTTTGTCAACTGAGTTTTTAAAAGGAAGTCTTAGCAGAGAGGCTTTGACATGTTTTAACCCAGAGAGATGTAAAGAAAACAAAAAATATAATTAATTTTAGAAGAGGATGTATATCAAAATAAATATTAAACTATTAAAAATATTTATTTTGAAAATATAATACAAAAATATATAAAATAAAATTATTATGAAAGTTTAAAGGAAATCAAAAAGTTTTAAATGCAAGAAACACAAAAAAATTAATAGTATTTTGATGTAAATTTTAATTTTAAAATATAAAGAGATTTAAATATATTAAAAAACATATTTTATATCAGAGATATATATATTTTGTATTTATTTAAATCTATTTAATAACTTTATTACATTATTTGTAATCTTAGTTAATACAAAATTCTTTTCAATTGTTTTCCAATATTTTGTCAATTATTTTACTTAAAACCTATAAGTTTCTTTAAATAATTCTTAAAAAAAAGACAGTTTATTAAATTATTTTTAATTTATAATAAAGCTTGATTTATGATTTATTTTTTAAAATATATGTGCAATTTATTTGAGGCAGGATCCACTGCCTTTTCGGTGGTATCCTTGGCACGGCGCTGTCCTGTCCACCGACTGCAAAAATCCGAAAGCGGATTAAACGTATTCGTGAGAATTCGTCAACGATTTCACACCTGTCCTCGAAGGGGGCGGATATCTGGGCCCGCCACGCCTTCTTGCCCAACAGATCCGCTCGCCTTGCCACGCCACGCCCCTCCCTCCGCCGCCTCCTTCCCCCCAGGATCCTTTGGCATAAAATGCCAATTAGAATTTCAAGTTCGCACTCCGTTGGTTTGCCTTAAGCGGTGGCTCGGCCAAAAGCCCAACCCCTCCCCATTTTCTCGCCGTGTATTTTCCGCCACCCACTCGACTTTTTCCCAACGCAAATTGTTTACCGCCCCCAGGGCTCTTTATTAACTTTACGGCCAGGACTGACCTCTCCCGCAGTTTGGCAAAAAACCGGGGCAGGACGAAAATCTCTCACGGACTTTTCCCCCATCGACTTTCGATTTTCATTCGATTCGATTCCCCTGACCGGTCCCAGTCTCAGCTACGGATGCGAGTCCTGTTCCTCCTCCTTTTCTGCATTTTTTTTTGGGTTTTGTTGGTCAACGCGTAACGCGGAAATGCACTCAAAATATTAAATGCTTCAGCAGTTTGCAATTATTGCGAGACGCGGTGCCTTCTACTTAATTCATAATACTCCTGGAGTTGGAGTTGGAGTTGGTGTTGCAGGAGGTCCTAGCTGAGTCCTGGGCTGGGGCTGGGGCTGGGGCGGCATCTGGTCAGTGTTTTTCGTTCCCAGAGCGCCAGGAAACTTCCAAAAGGGTGAAGATTCTCAATTAAATATTCAATAGAACAGAAAAACGTAAAGAATAGTTTGAAAAAAAGTTTTCCTATTTTATCCCTAAAAGACCAAGTCCTTAACAAGTCCAAAACATATCCATAAATCGTAAAAAACTTTATAAAAATCTGTTAAATACCCAATAAACTTTTACTGTAACCAAAAATATAGTTTAAGAAAAACATCTCCCAAGCGGCTGGAGAATCAAAACTTGTTGGCCCCAAAACACTAATTAAATAATCGAAAAGGTGACTTTAAGGATGTGCCGCTAACAAGCCACAAAATCGGAGGAGAATCGACTTGAAGATGGCAGCAGGATAATTCCGGGGATGTCCTCCATATGCCAGAGAGCGAATCTCCACACAAAATTAGCGCATTAAATTTGCTTTCCAAGGACGATGGAGGATGGGCTGCCATATGATATTTCCAAGTGTGTGTTCAACATGGCGAACCATAAATATAAATTCCCAGGCGCTTTACGAGCAGGAGCCAAAAAAAAATATTAAGAAAAAGGATTACATGCCACAAGGAGCAACAACAGGCAGAGTCCTTCGATAAAGCAAAGTCTATGAGATTTACAAGCAGATTTCAAGAGTTACAAATACATACAAGAATTTTTGGTCTAGCGAGGAGGAAGCGAGGGTGGGTGAGGTCGAACCATTCAGGACGAAGGACTACGGACTACTACGGACTAAGGACTAAGGATACGGAAGCGAGATACACGCACGGCCGCAGGACACGCAGGATTTTATGTTTTTGGCGTCAAGTTGCCAAGAGCAAAACTTTCAATTGCATTTCGGCCAAGTTTCGCTTTGGCTTATCTTTATTATCGCCGCTGTTATTATCCTGGCCGAGAGTCCTGCGGCAGGACGAAGCAGGCTGGCAGCAGGCTGAAAGCTGAAAGCTGAAAGCCTAGCCAGGCTCATAAAGTATGTCATGTGTCATAAATGACAGATTCTTAGGCATACTTCATTGATCCCTTTGGCCGCTTTCTGGTCCTGCCTCGTCTACGTCCTCGCCCTCGTCCTCGTCCTGTTTTTACGACGTTCCCTAAATTGTTGCAGTATCTGCCGCACATCCTGCCTGCCAAATACCCCCCCAAACACACACACACACACACACACACTGACAGGACACACACTAGCAGGATGTGCGTGTTTGAAGTTTGCTTTTGATAAATGAATGGATTTTCAAAGGCGACGTTAATGAAATACGCACACAGGCGCAATCACGAGGATGCCAGGATACCAGGATGCCAGACGCCAAAAGGATACGTGTGTCGATGTGCCTCTATGTGTGTATTTGTGTGTATTTGTGTGTATCCTTCAATCTATCAAATTCACGTGTCCGTCGTGTCTCAATTTACTTGCTTAGTTGCCGCTCAAGTTGCGGCGCCTTTGGCTCCTTTCGCTCCTTTCTCTAGTCCTGCCACTTTGATAGAGTCCGTTTGGGGGCATATTTATCAAGTTCCAATATCTATCTTGTAGTATATAAATATATATTTTTGCATAAAATAAATACTTGTTGGGCAAACCAAACTATTGACATTATTTTGCAGCCATTTGGGTTTCCCTATTTTGCATTTGATGGATTTTTCGTAATTAAATTATCAGCGTTTAAGCCAGTCTAAAATTTAGAAAACTTCCGCCTAAAATTCTAGTATGTACTAATTTTTTTATTCTAATAATTTTCTAGACTAAGAATGTAAATTATAATTGAAACCAATTGAAAATTCTGTGTTAAGGAATTGTTCAAAATAATAGAAGTATAGAAGAAATGTATTTAAAAAAAATCCCTTTATTTGATTCCATATTTATGATGAATAATACAAGTTAATTTTGTTATTTTCTTTATTAATTAATAAGCTGAGATACATATTTAATCAGATTTTTAATACTTATGTTAAATAAAAAGTTGTATTATAAATCATCATTAGTTTTCTTAATTTCCAAGGTATTTGTACAGAAACTACTGGTATATTTATATTTTTCTTTAAAAAGCCTGAAAATATTAATATTTTTGTCATATATTATAAATATTGTTAATAATATTAACCAAAGTATTTAATAGTTTGACTTTTACTTCCAATTCAAAATTTTCAGGCTTTCCTTTTATTTGAAGATTTTGAGGAAACGAAAAACATTTTAGAATATTTCTAAAGCCAAAGGAAAGCTTTAAAAATTCGCTATTAAAAATAATTTATTTGCAGACCACAAAAGACCCAATTTGTTACCTCAGATGTGAGAAAGTGAAGACGAGGCATAGAAATCCAGTTGCCAAGGCTAAAAGCTCCAAAAACCTGAAAAGCAAAACCTGAAAAGCAAAAGCAAAAGCAAAAGCGAACGCATTAAAAGCAACTTAATAATTCAGATCGAAATCACCAATCAGCGTTGCCGACAAGTTGACAAACGATGCCGCCAAAGCGGGAAAACAACCGAGCCAAGAAAAGCCAGTGGGAAAACCTAGTGGAAAACCCCATCGACAATCGACAGGGACTGAGACGGAGGCAGGACGAGCGATAGGACGACGACAAGAGATTTACATTTTCAAAATCGAATGGCGGCATAAGCCACCGCAGAGCAAAAGACACGCAAAACCGGCAAACCACACCACAGCCATAATGAAATCCACGATAAACAAGATAAACGAACACAAAAGCCTAAAAGAATAAATTCAACGACTAATCAAATACCCTTTCTCTAAAGGATAGAGTCCGGAAATGGTTTCGATTAAGAAGGAAGAGCTGTTTTGGTCACAAACAAAAGTTTATTAAGCAAAAAAATTCGTTTATTCTTTAAAAATTATTTACTTTTTTTAAAACTAAAACTAATTTTCTAAAAACCAAGCATTGTATTTTTTATTTACCAACTTAAATATTTATAATAATAATATTCGATAAGATTATAAATAAAATAAGATAGAGACATAGATCTATATATTTCTTACATACTATTGGTTTCTTCTATAATATTTATTTTATTATTTTCAGAACAATCTAATTTTAAATGATTAAAAAATAAAAAATGTTCCCATTTCATTTAATAACTTTAAGAAAATAAATACGAGTATATCAAAAATATAAAGAAATATTTTTTGCTAAAGAGATATTAACCCAAAAAAATAATCTCACAGGAAAATGAAACAAAAATAAACGCATTTTGTTCAAAATGAAATAAAATTAAGCTGTTTAAAATAAACAAAGACCATTTAAGTAATTCCAGGAGCTCATCCCATTATTATAATTTAGGAAATCCCGATTGTTAGGGTATTTGTTGGGAAAAGGAAAAGGAGCAAAAATAAAGGAAACGAGCGAAAAAGGAGCAACAGTCCTGGCTGCCTGGCTGCCTTGGCGACGCTGGCTAAAATATTTATATCTGTTTCAGCTTGGCCGCTTAATACAATTTCTATTTGGCTGGGAAGTCCTTGGAAGTGCTGTGAATCCTGGAGAGTCCTGGTGTGTCCTGTGAGCCCACAAACCATCACACAGCAACCATCAGACACCCAATCCCTCCTGTGTGACGTTGTCTTCGATGTCTTCGTTTGCAATCAATGAAAGATTTATGACAATACATTGTGGATTCCGGGGAGGGTCCTGGGCGTTCGGTACTGGGCGAAGGACACTCGACAGGCACATATTGTAGCCAGGAATTTGTTTTTTATGTCACATCATTATTTTTATTATGACACTGCCACCGGGCTGGGCTCACTTGTTATTAGAGAGTGATTAGTGACTGGAAGTGACTGACAAAAGCTACAATAGTCACAATTCCACAATGAAGGTCCTTTTTCTATTCAACATTGCCAGGAGTACCCATAATTTCCTATTTTTCTAGGCATATCACATACAGGTTTTACAGGACTTTATATATTTTCTTATTCAAATTTAAGGTTTAATTTTATAATAAATTGTCATACATTTCATATTTATTTTTAACTAAAAGCAATCGCCAATATATATGCAAATATTTGAAAAATTACAAGATTATAATAATTATTTTCGCACTGCATTAAATGTATTTAATTATATTAAGTTATTAGCTAAAACTTTTAATTTGTTTCTCATAAAAATCAAGTTTTGTCTCAAAATTACTCATACGCCGTGTGTTCGTTTGGGAAACTTTTGCTTTCAAGGGTCGCGGGTTCACTCTGGGTGACAATAAATAATCCCAAGATATGCAAACTAGGGAGAGAATATTGGGTTACCTGGCACCTAAAAGTGAAGGAGTGGAAAAACTGCAAAAAAAGTGGAAAAGCTGGGAAACTGGAAATTAATTGAAAGTCAAAGGGAAAATGGCAGAGTCCTTTGGCTTTAGCAGCTGCTCTGGCAGTGGATCGCAATCGATCAATTCAATTATCGGACCAAATGGATGTCCTGCCTGTGTCTGGGTAAAGAGAAGTGTAAAAGTGTAAAAAGGATACCCACATTCGAGGATAACTGCCTTTGTCCTTCGGTAGCTTCGATGCAGACTCGATTCGATGTAAGTGAAAATTCTCAGTGCGTGTAAAATGCCTTTGCGTCGTGTTTTTTTTTTTATTTTTATTCTGTGTCGTGCATGTACTATGTGTTATATGTTTTATGTTTTATGTTATATATGTTATATGGCAATGGGAATGACTGTACATAGCTGGAGCCGAGGCGAGGGAAAGAGTTGGCCAACAATGAAATGCTTTTAGCCTGCAAAAGCTGCGAAAACTGCGAAAACTGTACTGAGAGCGCAAACGAAATTAAGTTAACAACAAAGTGCGAGGGCAGAGGGCTGGGGAAAAGTTTTGTGTACTGTTTTTATTGAAAATTGAGTTAAAAAACTGAAAGTGTCGACAACATCATTGTGTCTCGTATGTGCAACTATTGCCACTGTCGCTGCTACTGCCACTTTTCACTTACCAATACTTGGCAATATCCCAGCAAAAAACAGGCAACAAAACAGCCAACTTTTGGCCAACTCATCTTCCTCGTCATCGTCATCGTCAAAGGCCTTGGGCCAAAAGTCAATTGTCAAAGTGACCTACCACGCCCTGCTCCCGCCTTTGCAGAATTTCCTACTTCATTTAATAATAAAAAAATTGTATTAAAAACAAATTAAAAACTCAAACTTCTATTAATTTTTACACGTTAATGACGACAATGCACTTTTGCATCAAAATTCAAGTTATTTCAAAACTTTAAAAATTAAAAAATTGTAATATTTCCAGTACCAATATGATAATTTGACTTATTTTTAAATGAATAATAATAATAATTATAATATAATAATAAATAATAAACAATATAATAATAAATATACAATATATTTTATAAAAACGTTTTACAAATAATATAATTCCTGGAAATTGTCCTTGATCTCTTTGGTTTTCATATTTTATATGTAATATTTTGAAAAAAGGTGGAACTATTATTAAAAGTGGTTCAAAAATGCCTAAAAAACAATGAAACAAATATAAAATAATACACAAAATTAACTACTTAAAAAAATTTAATATTACACTAGAGGAGAATAATTTGTAGTTCTTAATAAATTTTTAAAGTATTTTAAAATTATGCATTGGAGTTGGCTTCTGTTTTACTTTCAACTTTAAGTTTAATAAAAAAATTAACGAATAAATAAACTCTTAGAATAATTTTGAAGGTAGGGGTAGGCAGGGGTCGGAAAAACTTTCGAGACTTTGGAATGTCAATAAAAGTCGATAAAGTCGGGGATATATCCGGACGGATTCCGAAACGGATTCCCAAATCAGCGCCGATCAATTCGCGCACGCACACACCCGCATATTTAGGTGTCCTTGTGTGTGGGTGTGCGGGTGTGTGGTGTGCGTGGGTGTGCGTGTGCGCATAAAATTTCTAAATTATTGAATCTATGAAAATATGAACATCACGTACGCACACGGCTCTCAGGCCGACTCTTTCGCACACCATCTACCCGTCTCTGTCCCGTCGCAGAAAATAAGAGACGGAGTACAAATAGAAAAGAGACGGAAGACAATCGCTGGCAACGAACTTACAGTTATGCATAAAAATAGGCGAGTGGGCGTGGGGGTGGTCGTGGGCGTGGCTGGAATATGCACAGAATTTCATTAAGGAGTCCTTGTTCAAGGATCATATGCTCTACTCAATGGCATAGCGATTTTTTTGTTTCTTTATTTTTTAGGGAATAAAACTTGAATTTTAATTTAAACAAATTAATAATTAAACGCAGAAGAGAAAAAATATATTCGATTAATTTTTACAAGCCTAGTAAGACATTTTTTTTCTATACTACAAATATTTCAAGGAATATATCGAAATAATATATCGATTTAATATATCGAAATAATATATAAAAACTGTCCCATTTTATCTTTAAAAATATTTCAATATTTTTTCTTAATATGTGTTTATCTTCAATAAATTATTGTTGAAATTATATTATATATTAATTTATATCATAATGAAGCATATTTTAACTAAATTATTGTTTAAATTATAATATATATTAATTTATATAATAAATCATATTTTAACTACATCAAATGTATTTGTAGCTGCTTAAAAAGTAAAATCATGATATTATGATTTAAGAAATATATAAAAATTAAATATGTATTTGGGTAAAATTTGTTTTATTTATTATATTAGTTTAAATAATTTTCACCATTTTTATTTTAACCAATCCAAAAAAAAATATATGTTAATTTATGTAGAACATTCATTATTTTCTTATACATTATTTATTAAACCATTTTTTAGTTTAGAAATAAAAGCCAACACAAAAATGTGAAAAACCTCTTGAATAAAATACACATAAAAAATATATAAAAACATTTGTATTCTGATATCTCTTTTTTTAAGTTTACGGATATTTAAGGTTAATAAATTTGAATAAGATTCATATTATTTTTAGAAGCATTTAATATTATTTTAAGATGGGAAAATATCTAGCAACCTCAGTGTTTACAATTAAAATAAGTAAATTTTCTAAAAATTTGTATTCTTTTTGCATTATATAATATGGTTAATAGACAAACCCCCATTTTTTTGCAGAGTACTCGCAATTCGTTGAACTGAAAACTATCCCATTCGTGGTTATAAGTAAGTTTGCGTTTTTAGTCGCGTTTGTTGTTTGGAAAAGTTCGTTTCGTTTCTTCGACGTGTTTGTCGATGGCTTAAAGGAGATGGAAAAAAAACATAATGATAACCTGGAATGGGAGATTAATAGCATTGGCAGATCAAAAACTTTTCCAATAATATCCTTCTGATGGATTCCACTTCCCCGTCCCCCAAATAAAAACGAAAAAAAAGTAATTCTCAATTTCCAGGCTAGATCAAGAAGGCTTAATCGGGCTCGTTGGCTTTAATCAAACAAGAACAATCATTCACAAACATATCCTATAGGTCATCATTAATAGCACAGATCATCCTAGGGGGAAGCGATGCAAGCCACGTTGTCCAGCGGGACCGGTACCATCGGCTCCCCATCATTGTAATTCCTAATCTGTAACAAAAAATTGAATTAAATTATTTTAATAAAATATATTTAGATATAGAGCTTACCATTGGGAATATATTTAGTGTGAGTCATTTATTAATCAGTGAACCAATTTGGCGAAACGAAAAATCGACCCATTAAATCATAAAAGGCAGTAGTAGTTCGACCGGGTAGTGGCTGTCAGCTGGCAATCATGATCAAAATCTCGACACCCTTTTGTGTGTTCCATCAATACTAAAAAGCTGTCAATCAAACCGAAGATCAAGCTTGGAATCAGGCTGGGTTAAAAATTTATTTTCTCACCATAACTATTTTTTCAGTTCCTTCAAAATCAAGTGCAAATTACATTGTTTTCCCGTCGTCACAGAAAACAATGCTCAATTGTACATCAGGCGTACATCATCAGTTAAACATCAAGCGTTCTACGTCCAGTGTTCGTATATCATAGTGGGGCTGCAACGTTTGCGTGCAACCAGCTGTGTATATCATCAAGGTTGCATCTTATCAGGATTACATCATCAGTTACATCAATAGTTAAGTCATCATCAAGAATTTGTGTCCGAAGTGTGTGTGTGTGAAGAAAACAGGCGGGTCAATAAAATCCTAAAAAAAAAATTCGGAAAAATTTAAATTCGTTTGAAATTTTTTTTTATTTTTTCACAATGTTCACTTTTTTTTGTTTTATATTTTTCACAATTTTCACTTTTTTTTCTTTATTTTTTTCACAATTTTTTTTATAATTTTTTTTTTCTTACCCCTCCATATTACTGAAAATTTGGTTTTTTTAAATGAAATAACTTATTTACATTTAGCCGAAACTAGTTGTACTCCAGACGAGCTCTGGTGGCAAACTGAATATATTCCGGCCGGGTCGGGGCTTTATATCTTTGGCAGCTACGACTTCCCCGATGACGTTTGGATCAAGGCCGATGTGTTTGGGGTCTAAGCAGCCCTGGAAATCAAGGCCGATGTGTTTGGGATACAAGTAGCCCTGGAAATCGGACTTCCCTCGATAAATCGATTGCTCGATGACAGGTTTGGGATCCAAGTAACCCTGAAAAACGGCGCTGCCTCGATGAATCGATTGCTCGATGACGTTAGGATCAAGGGCGATGTGTTTGGGGTCTAAGTAGCCCTGGAAATCGGTTTTTCCTCGATGAATCGATTGCTCGATGACGTTTGGATCAAGGCGATATGTACAAGTAGCCCTGGAAATCGGACTTGCCTCGATGAATCGATTGCTCGATGACAGCTTTGGGATCCAAGTAACCCTGAAAAACGGACTTCCCTCGATGAATCGATTGCTCAATGACAGGTTTGGATCAAGGCGATATGTTTGGGATACAAGTAGCCCTAGAAATCGGACTTCCCTTGATGAATCGATTGCTCGATAACGTTTGGATCAAGGACGATGTGTTTGGGGTCTAAGTAGCCCTGGAAATCGATTGCTCGATGACGTTTGGATCACCCTGAAAACCCTGAAAAACGGCGCTGCCTCGATATGCCAGAATCTTCATCAGAAGTTATCGAAAGGCTTGAGACATCAAAGTGGGCTGTGCAATAGTAAGCTCTCCAAACTAAAGACTGATTAAACTTAATACTTAGTCGAAATTCTTCTCAAACGGAGGTGAAACGTAACACAGTCCAAAAAATAAAACCGATTAGCAAAAAAAGCAGTTCTCTTGATAATTTTATAGTAAAAAACTTAGAGAAAAAACCAAAAATCCAGCTGCAAGTTAGAAGCTAAAAGCGAAAAAGCGAAACCATGGCCAGTTTGACTATCAAGGGGTTGCCCACCCAGGTGATGCACACATACCAGGTCCTTCGGATTGGCAGCGATGAGACCGACAAGTCTTTGACTTTCTGTCTCACCGATAAGGTTAGTACTTTGTACTCTCTTTTTTATAATTTTTCTTGATTAACTTTGTGGCAAATAGTCTATTGACAAGCTGCATGCCACGTTGACGCGCTACGAAAAAGGACTGTTCCTGGTGAACGAGAGCCGCAACGGTAGCGTGAGTGTGAACGGCAAACGGGTCGGAGGTCCTGTCCACATCACCTACCGGGACACCTATCACGGCTGCGTGCGTCTTCGTTTCGGCCATACCGATGCCCTCCTTCGTGTTTCCGGCAGCCTCAACGGCCAGTGATCCTGCAGGAGCGCTGCAGGATAATCCAACCGCCCAAGCTCTCCTCCCCACACCGCACACCTCAAGCAATCTTTTTGGCTAGAGAAAATTCATTTTTTAAATCGTTCGTTAATGTTTGCAAATGTCAAAAGGCTAGGCTTTCCTGAGACAAATAAAAAAAAAACATCCAACTACCTGGCTCCTAGCTGTCCTGTCCCAAGGATGTCCTTCACCGGATTATCCACCAAAGCGAACGGCAAGCGGACATGAATTATGCGCATTTACTTCCCATCGAGTCTGTTTGATCTCGACACGCCGGCGAAGCAAGCATCTTGTTCCTGCTCCTATTTCTGCTCCCGCCGAGGTCCTGCTGAAGTCCGGGCAAAGTCCTTTTCCCCAGCTCATCTCTCCGCTGTGCGTGTTTGCATTCGCCTCGTCCTGGCACAGCCGGGGAAGGATTTGCAGGAACAAGTCAAGGTTTTTTAATATATTTACGTTTATTTTATTCGAGCTCATGGAAAAAATATCCTTGGAAAATTTATCTTTATATTTTATATATTATTATAGTTATTTATTTTATTTCATGACAAAAAAATAATCCAGAAAATATTCTTTATAGCTATACCTTTGACAAACTATGTTTTTAGTATACAACTTTAATTTTTGGTTAAATGTTAAATAACTGGAAAATAAATAATTTAAATAAAATCGTAAGAATCTTTAAAAATGTAATTAAGTATAGTAATATAATACACTTAATATTATAATTAATTTTTAAGCATTTCAAAAAAATCAATTTTAAAGATGTTAAATGTTATTGAGTCTTAAATTTACATTTAAATTTTACTTAGTTTTACCATTTGGAGAGCTATAGAAAACTATTTTTAATTTATTATAAAAACTTGAATAAATGTAATAAAAAATAAACATAAATTCTGTTTTCTTTTTCTAACTAAGTAAGAATTCATGAAGTGTGTTTAATTAAATCATTAAATATAATAATAAAAAAAAATTGTATTAATATTTTCTTGTTTTTTTGAAGATACCGTGAAATAAAACCTATTAGGATTTAAGATTACAAATTATTTATTCCCTAAATAAACAAATTTATAATTTATTCCATTTATTTAAATAATAATACCTGGTTCGGATTTAAAATAAAAAATTTAAATCATAATATTTAAACCATAACTAATTAAAAAAGGAAAAGGATCATTTGATTAAAAAATAAATTAGCTTTTTGGTTTTCAAAGCAAACATTGAAATATTTGTTATAAAAATTCCTTTTTTTTAATTTATTTTCTATTTAACTAAATAAAATGAATAGTTTAGAATTCATGCTAAAAAAAACAAAAAAAAGAAATATGTAACTTAACTAAACTAAAAATTTAAAATAACAAAAAGGTTGTAATATTATGTATGGCTTTGCGGGATTTTCCATGCCAGGCTTATGTAAATCTAAAACTTCATAACTTGAGGTTTCATTCTTATAAAGAATTTAGGATAGACTAGAAATTTGCCCTTGGGTGTGTATCCTTAATCCATTTAATTCAACCAAGCGACCATGCCAGCTGCGAGTGTGCGAGTGTGCGCGCCTTTGGTATTATCAACTCATAAATATTTATTGAATTTTAAGAAATTTTCAAAAATGGCTACACCAGTAGCCAGTCACACACATATGGAGAATCCCTAGGACGAAAAAAAAACAGAAGAAGTAGCAGGACGACTCAATCTGCGAGGCCAACCGATGACTTGTTGTCCTGCCAACGTATCCTGTCATCGATTTCGATTTCGATTGCCTTGCATTCGCTTCCTTGAGTTCCTTGGAGGAACATCCACTAGCCAGCGCCAACCACCCACTGACCAGGCTGCAGGACTCTCTCGTCCTTTTGCATTCTCTTATTTGGATTATAATTTTTTCCCATTTCACATGTGAGCGCATTCCTCCTTGGTGGTCGGTGGTCGGTGGTCACTTGTCAATTTCCATTTTTATTTCATCAGGGAAAGAGATAGAGCGAGATAAATAGAAAGAGACGGGGTTGAGGATAGACAAGGTCATCGATTGGATTTCTTGGAAATCAAATTTAAACTAAAGTAGCCATAACAAGTAAGAAAAGTTATCTTCGGCTTGCCGAAGATGGTATACCCTTGAAAACAACAAAGTTTTCCATACAAACACTTGTTTTCATATCGGTCGTTTGTATGGCAGCTATATGATATAGTAATCCGATCCGGATCAAACTTTTACAAATCATGTATGGCTATGTCAAATGAATAAATGTTGAATTCGGTTGCAATAGGTTGGAAAACAAAAAAATTTTTCATACAAAGACTTGTTTTCATATCGGTCGTTTGTATTGCAGCTATATGATATAGTGATCTGATCCGGACCAAACTTTCACAAATCATGTATGCCTATGTCAAATGGATACATATTGAATTCGGTTGCAATAGCTTGGAAAACAAAAAAGTTTTCCATACAAAGACTTGTTTTCATATCGGTCGTTTGTATGGCAGCTATATGATATAGTGGTCTGATCCGAACCAAACTTTAACAAATCATGTATGCCTATGTCAAATGGATACATATTGAATTCGGTTGCAATAGCTTGGAAAACAAAAAGTTTTCCATACAAAACTTGTTTTCATATCGGTCGTTTGTATGGCAGCTATATGATATAGTGGTCCGATCCGACCGATTCTTAAACTTGATCTGCGTGCAACAAAAATAATGATCTGGTAAAAATTTCAAAACGCTAGCTTTAAAACTACTGTCTATTTTTTGCATAGAAACAGACGGACAGACGGACAGACGGACAGACGGACAGACGGACAGACGGACATGGCTATATCGACTCGGCTGTTGATGCTGATCAAGAATATATATACTTTGTGGGGTCGGAGATGCTTCCTTTAATGCGTTACACATTTCTGGACAAAATTATAATACCCTTTTTCAAGGGTATAAAAATCTTGGTTATTTATAGGAAAAGGATCTGGAAATTAGCTATAAATATGCATTTAATCCTTCTTGCCAATTTCCAGTTGCAGGTTATAATTCAGTTTTCGGATTCCTTGACTCGATTTGGTCCGAAAACTGGCAACCATTTGCCAGGACCCATGGTAAATGCAATTTTGAGGCCCTGCATCTGTCCCTTGGCTCCAGGACACCTTTGACCCGGTTCCTGGTACCCCTTATCCTGCCCGGGGTACCGGGGGTCCTGCACCCCCCTTTTCGTACCCGTAATCGAGAGAGTTTCCTGGGAAAGCGAAGCTTTTCCAATTTTAATCGCATCAAATAGTCACTTAAGCGGCAACTTCCTCCTGGTCCACTGGGCCCCGCCCACTTTTCATCGTGTGGGCGCAGGAGCTGCTCACTCGGATGTTTTCCAATCAAATTCCGGTTCTCCGGGAAAACTGAATAAAGTTCACCTGCCCCGTCCCTGACTTTTAATCAAATATTGAAAATTCCAATTTCCATTCAAATGTTTTTTTAAGTTTTTGCAATCGAGCAAAAAGTTTTTCTACGTTTTTAACTTAACCTTTTCTTTTAAAAATTCAATGAAATATTTAAAAACTAATTTATTAACATTGTTTCGTTTTGGAAAAAATTTAAAGTTGGGATAAACTTTAAAAAGACTATATTTCTTGATCTCCTTGACTATCCTTTAAACAAAATTATATAATTAAATATTTAAAAAATTATGAAAAATAATAATAAATTGTGTAATTTTATAGTTTTAATGAATATATAAGATGTAAAACACAAATTATTAAGATATAAGTCTTAGATCCTAAGATATATAATAAAATATACTTTTGGAATTAAAAATTTTACTTTTAAAACTTCTACTTACTTTTTTTATTATAATTTCTTAAAGCTTTTTTAGGGCTAACTTAACTTTTTCAAATTAAAATAAAAAGAAATGCATTAAATAACACATTAAACTTTTTTTTTTAAGAAAAATAGATATAATTTTCAGATAAACTTCAAAAACTCTTAAAGCTGTCATAGAATTATATTATATTTGAAAGCATTTAACTTTAATTTAAAATATTTCTATAATAAAATTGGAAAAGCTTTAAATATAATTTGATCCTCATTATTATTTTTTTTTTATTTCATTCTCTTTGAATATTATTTGGATAAACCTTGGAAGAATGATTATTTTTTACCAAAACTTCCCAAGATTCAAACTTTTTTGTATTTTTTTTTAGGTTTTTTAAAAACAAAATAGCATTTCTTAGAGGCTTTGTTATTATTAAAATTAAATATGTTAATTACTATTTTACTTATTACTAGTTTTGTTTATCTTAAATATTTTTAGTAAACACTATAATTTATAATGAGCTCTAGGTTTAGCTTTTTTCATTGAAACTCTTTTAAAAATTTATCAAAATCCATAAAAATAATATTGTATATATATTAATAATTATTATTAAATAATATTGTATAAATATATTGTAATATAAATAATAATATATATAAGTTTGCTAAATATTCTTTATAAATAAATATTTCTTTATAAAATCCTATAAATTCTGGCTACATTTTTGTGTAATTTCCGATCCGAGCTGAGCTGGAATGCAAAATTAGCCTGTTGGGCATGGCAAGGTGAGGGGGCTGGTGGGAGGTCCTGGGAGGACAGTCGAAGGATGGCAGTTGGCAGAAAATCGCTTCGTGTTCGAATCTTATTAGTGGTTTATAATTACAATTGTATACAGACCAATTAGGTTCGGAGATGAACTGAAGCGCAGGATCGGAGGGGGGCGGTGGTGGCACAGGTGTACGTGTGTGTGGGTGGTGGGTAGTGGGTGGTGGGTGGCTAATTAACCACCATCACAACGGCCCGTTAAGTGCACTGCACGTGTGTGTGTGTGTGGAAATTCGAAGCTCAAGTATCAGGATAATGATGTTCATTTCGTAAGCAAATGTCATAACAGGACACAACCCACACATAGACACTGATATTTATGCATATGTATTTGTGCAGACCAGAAGACAAAGACCCTATTTGACCACCCTCCCCCCCCTCTATATACCTCTTACCCATCTCTTAGCCAGCCCAAGTGTGCTTTGTAATTGAATCCACGTCTGAAATCTGTCTGTGGTCGATAATTTCATTTCGGTAACCATTTTGAATACAAATTTATCGCCGAGCACACACCCGTGACACGTTCCCCGAAAACCGCAAAACGATATCCTGATATCCTGATATCCAGACTAGAGACCAGGAACCCCAGGGGGACAGGCAGTCTTGGAATACTTTCCAGGCTATCCCATTCGACTCTTCAGACTTCGGGCTTTATTAATTGGGATTGTTCTGCAGCTTCTTTGTTTCCATTAATCGATAGTTGCGGTTAGATAAGCTATATATTACAGATATAAGCTTTATATCTTGGCTTATTTACATGAAATGAAGATAAATACGTTTGGATAATATATGAAAAGTTAAAAGCCATTTAAAAACAACATTTTCCTTACCGAGGTATAAGGCTTTTACACTTTTTTCGTCAGAAATGTAAGGAACAAACATTTAAACAAATAACGATAACGATAACAAATAACGATATCCTCGATAAATGGTCAAATTTTGTATTCACACCCAGTACTTGCATGCAAAAGTTGAAGTTTGATTCCTTTAAAGCTTTCTCCAAATATTTGTTTTTAAATGCTACATTTTTTAAATTTAAAGTTATTAAAATTATTATTAAATTGTTATTAAATATATTATAAAGTAAAACCCGAATTGATTACGAAATTCTATTTCATTTAAAAATTGATAATTTAGTCTTGTAAATATTATTATAAGTAACGCAGAAATATACAATATATTTTTTATCCAAAATATTATTTATTTATATTAAATATAATGTTTATTTTGTAAAAAATAATAAATAAAGTCCTCTAAGAAACAGACTTAGGAACTACCTATAATATCTTTTTCTGTGAAACTTATGTAGAAAATCTTATAATAAAACTTAAATAAACTTATAATAGAATTAATTGTAAATTAGAACAAAAAATTTAATACTTCAGGATTTATTATTATGAGAGATGAAAATAAAATAAATTTTAATAAGATATATAAAGATTATTTTATAAAATTAGTATAAGATTAATTAACGAATACTTTCGAGGCCATAATTTTGGTATGTCAAGCCAATTGGCTTATTTATTTTATTTAAATTGAAATAAAAACATAAAAAGAAAGCGTTTTCTCTCGTTTTACATTCAGAATTAAGTGTTTTATAAAAAAAAAACAAAAATGAAAAATTATCAAATTAAATATCAATTTTCATTAAAACAAAAAATAACTATTTCCATCAGAAAGTCTTAAATGTTTAAAAATATTTTAAAAGAGAAAGCAACAATAAATCCTACCAAAGGACTCCGAAAAAGAAAGATATTTCAACAGCCATAAAGTCAACCATAAAGTTAACAAAAACGCGATAAGAGCCTGGAAAGAGTGTCCTTAAGAGCAAATTGTTTGGCAAAGGATATAAAAGGGAGCCAGAAAGAGAAACGTTTGATAAAATTTATTGCAGGCTGACACGATATTGACGTTAATCAAAAGCCGTTTTGATTTATGGAAAGTAACTCTTATATCGAAGGGATTGTGTCCTGGCTAAAGGATAATCTGCAGTTTTTAGGAAATAAACTTAGAGAAAGTCTATGAGTCCTAGTTTTATAAGTAAAACCTAAATAAATAGAATTTTATTATTTTTATTATAATAAAAAAACTTAAAATATAAATTAAATGTTAAATTTTATGGCTTAACTGTTATACGAAATTTAAGAGAAATTCGCAGCTCTCTTAAAAGTTTTTTGGTGCTCTTCGAGTACCGCTATCACTCACATTCTGTTATCCTGGCGCTCTCTTTTGCCTTCAGATTCTCTCTGACCTGTTATCCTGGCCGAGGTCCTGTTAGCAGTTACATAACCATTAAGGGAAACCACTCGAACCGAAATTGGGGAGGCGAGAGAGCGCCGAAGGATAACCAATTATGGCCCAAAAAGGCGGAAGCGACTTTACTTTGATTCAAAAACAAAAAGGCCGCAAAATCGTTTTACAATTTCGGGAAAAAAACATGCATTTATAATTATTTTTTATAAATATTTAAAAATTCGATTCAATTTGCTTTGGAAAATATTTATTAGAAAATAAGACAAAAGAAAATTGGGGATAAAAATTGATTTCCCAGAACAAAACTTGTTGAATATTTTTGTTGAATATCCTGGCAAGCAAATTTTCGCCTGGAAATTCAATATCTTCAGGACACAGGGTGTGTGTGTGCTTGGGGTGTGTGTGGGGTGTGTGTGATGTGGTGTGAGTGTTTGTGCCTGCCTGAGCGCCTAAAAAGCAGACATAATTAGTTTATGCCAAGATTTTTGCGTCTTGAGCGACGCAACACTTGGCAACGCCATCTCGCCCGGAAAAAAGCACACCAGGCTGGGGACGACGAGGACGAGGAGGCGCCAGAACGAGGACGAAGACGAGGACCAGGACCTAAAACAGGAACAGCAGCAGCAAGGCCATCTCATTTTCCCCAACTAAATGAGTTAAAAGTTATTAAAGTCCTGGGAATGCAACATATCCGAGTAATATTTTGCATCAAATAAGGAAAACTCTTGTGAAAAAAAACAGAAAACTTTTGGATAAGAAATACTTTTATATATTTAAAATATGTATATCAAAAGCTAAAACTCTAAATAAATAAATATTATTTTTAAGCAAAAAATATTCTGGAAATGTATAAAAGTAAAACAGGATATTTTTAAAAAGTATTAATGATCATTTCCATGTTGTCTAATGATTTCAGAATTTTTACATGACTAATAAATAGTTATTAAAAAAAATATAAATACAATTAAAATATAAATTAGTTTTATATTAGACTTATGAATCAATCAAATCTAGAATTCAAAAGATTTCATAAGATTTATTCGAATTTCTTTATTTTTACAAAACAAAATATATGAAACGTATATTACATTTATTGTATTTTGATATATAATATTAAATATATTGATAGAAAAAATAATGAAAACTTAAAAATGTTTTCTTTCATCAAATAATTTTAAGGACGATCCAGAGTTTCCAAATTAAATAATTTTTTTTCCTATAAGTCAAAGATAATTTTATTTTATATTTTTGAATTCTATGGAAATTTTCTTAAGAAACTTTTGCAGTTTCCAGGGATTGCTTCTTTAGGAATTTGTTTATTTAAATATAAATTCTGGAATATTATTAATTAAACTTCAACACACAGTAGTCACTAAATGAATAAAAAAAGATGAAAAACAGTTTATTTTCTTACATAAAATAATATTATTCCAATTAAACTTTTCTAAAATTACCTAAAGGAAATATTTATTAATTTAAATGCAAATTTTAAAAAATAATTGCAAATATTGTTAATATAAAAATCCAAAAAAAATTATATTAATAAGAAATAGTATTTAATTTTATTATATTTATATTTTAAGCTTTCGGCAAACACATGAATTCTAAATCCCCCAACCATTATCGGATAAAAAAGCTTTTAAAATCGAGAAAAAAAATAAAATTCAGATTAACCTTTATAATATTATTAAGATTTTTATGCATTTTTTTATTGGCGGAACAAATTCTATTTTTCGGTTTGTTTTTTTTTTTCTGTTGCTTTTGAGATTTTTGTGTTGTTTATTTATCTGGGAATGTTTTGCGGGTATCGCTGTTGCGGGAAATTGTTGCTCCTCGAGAAGCCCAGAAGCATCCTCCGGCCCCCGAGTCCTGGCTCTTTGTTTGTGTAGGTTGAAAAATCAAAATTTTACACTCGGCTACACATTTCCAAAGGCTGCCGAAAGTTATGACTAGAAAATGGGGCTGTCGAAGGGGCGACAGGGACTACTTAGGCCACACATGCAAAAGTAACCCAGACACTGAGAGAAATTTAACTTTCGATGGATTTTTTAGGGGAAATTACCCGGAAATAAGTTCAACACTTTAGATGCTTTTTGAAAGAAACCCTAAACATTTTTTCATATTTTTAAATATAATTTTTTGCAGTGTATCTTTCGGCATTTGGTTATGTTTGTGTGTGTGTGCTTAAGTGCGTGTTTATGGCGCCATAAAACAGACCCTAACAGGCTCACACACACAAAAGCCCAGGGGGTGGTGGTACTGGCATGGAGTGGGCGGTGGGTGGAGGCTGGCTAAGGGGAGGTCCTGTGGCTGGCGGAGGCTGGAGAACATAGACATAAAGCAATCGCGTTGACTGCTGCTGTTGCATGTTTCCAGAGCCAAATGAAGCAGCCAAAGCGAGACCCAAAAAAAAATACAAAAAAACAAAACCCAGACCCAGACGGAGGCCAAGGAACCATTACACTGTAACAAAATTTGCATACTTACAAGAGCAGCAAACATTGAGTATTTAAAATCCTTAAAAACCTCCTTAAATTGAAAACTTTTTAAGGGTTTAAGAGAAATATTAAATTTTAAAAATATACCTTTTTCTTTACCTTAAAAATTATTCGATTGAAATTATTCAAGAATTTACTTTTCATGAAAACTATTTTTGTTATTAGATGAAGTTGTCCAAAAAGTAGCGCTATTTGTTGTTAATATTTCCTTAAATAAATGTATAAAAAATTTTAAAAAATAATTTAAATGCCAAAAGTTAGCTAATTTTTTATAGCATACTTACAGACTCCAAAAAAAATCGCTTAGTTAAAAGAAAACCGATTTTATTTCCCAACTTGAAGCTTGAGGGAACTAAAAATAGGTCGAAATATTATCTTTTACCTATTTTATTAATTATATTATTATTTATTTTATTCTATTTTTTTATCCATTAAAAATATTCTATCAAAAAGTTACCTACTTGTTGATTTTTCATTAATTTTTATTTCCCAAGATAGAGAGTTTTTATTACTCGAAAAATTTGTAAAGCTAATTATCGATTTAGAAACAATTTTAATTCTAATAGTCCTGCCAATATCCTTCCAATATCCTTCCATATCCCAAAAAAAAATCCCTAGCTAACTAAATTAGAGATTTAAAACCTCCAAAAAACATTAAAAAGACACTATGAGGGAAATAAAAAAAAATAAAACAAAATAAATGAAACTTTTTTTAGTTCCGTGCATTCGAGCCAGACGGATTCCTGGCCAAAAAGAGCAAGTAAAGAGGGGGTGGGAGGGAGTAGGCAGATGCAAAAAGAAAGGCCAAAGAAAGAGAGAGGCAGAGCGGGGTAGAGAGAGCCAGAGACAGTCAGCCAGCATCTTTCCGCTTGTCTGCGGCGCATTTATGACTTTCCCACTGGAGGCGCTTGGATTGCTGGATTGCATGGCGCAGGATATCACAGGATGGGATAGGATTGGATGGCATGGCATAGCCTGCATATAGGCGCACCAACATATGTCTTATCACAGACACACAGACACTGACACACACTGACACACCCACACACACCCATACTAGCACTTATACACTCACATGGCTGGCTGCTGTCAAATGCCATACTAAACCGATAATCCAATCATAAGTTATAGTCAAATGAGTTTGCTCTTCAATAAATTTTCGCCTCTTTTTCGCCTTGCTCCCCCCCTGATGTCTTCAAGGGCGTGGCAGGGGGGCTACACGTTTTTTGGGCGTTTTTCGGGGCTTGAGGTGAGTCCTTGAACTGGAAAGATTTTCCAAAGTTGTTTAATCTTTATCGGGCTTAGGGAGCACCTTTGGAGCGTGAAGTAAATATTTTCAGACTACCGGGTATCACATAGTTTTTATGTGTTTAGGTTTTATCTTTATTTTTTTTTCTTTAATTTAAGTTTTTTGCCAAAAAAATCTTTGGATAGAAATAAATCTTTAACGGATATATTTTCCAAGTACCGGTCATCGTAGCTCCAAAAAACCTCTTTCTATAAAAATAAATAAAAAATTAACTAACTAGTATTTTAAGGTATATTTCTAAGATCAATAAATCAATAACAGAAATACTTGCTAAGTAACGGGTATCATTACCTTTTTTTTGACTTTTGGTTTGGGTTCGATATTTACGATACTCTTTCTTTAAAAATCTGTTCAATATTTGGTTTTGGGTTCGATATTTAAATGTTTCTTATATTATTTATTATTATTTATATTTATTTATGTTTCAATATTAATAAATCACTAACAAAAAAATACTTTTCGAGTGCCGGGTATCATATAGTTTCTATACAGTATATTTTGTGTTTTTTAATTTTTCAGTGGAATTTAGTTTTCTGTAATAAAAATTACGAATCATAAAGACTCTAAAAAATCTTTATACTGAATTAAGAATTCTTTTTTATGAATGCTTTCCCAGTATCGGGTATCTTACAGTTTTTTTGCCTTTGGCTTGGCTTTGATATTTCTAGCTTCAAAAAAAATTGATTTCAATAAAAACCAATATAAATAACCTAATTAGTGTTTAAGGAATATTTCCAAAATTAATAAATCTGTTACAGAAATGTTTTCCCATTAACAGGTATCATAAATTTTTATATCCAAGATTAATATATTTTTTTTTGGGATTTGATGCTTTCGGCATTCTATTCCTTTTTACATAAAACATATAACCCGAGTTGTTTTTACTAAAAATTAAATAATTCTTGAAACTCTAGGAAATATTAAAAAATGTAAAAACCCCTGAAATGAAGCCTCTGTCCATTTTGATAAAAAAGAACACGAAAGCGACTGCCTGTTGCCAAAAATACTTTGTCTCGAACATCATTTGAGACGTTTCCACACGAAGGCAAAATCCAATTAGTGACCCCCAGACCCCAGAACCCAGAACCGAGAAGATTTTTATTTTTGGGCTAAATGCAAAAGGTGAATGCCCTGCCGGAGGCTGAAAATCAGGGGAAAAGGTCTTTGGAGTGCCAGTGTCAGATCCCATAAACGATTAAAAACCAGTGGCCCCCATTACATTCAATTAGCCAAGTCAATATGATTTTCGAAGAGGCTGCTAGTACTCGTAGTAGTAGGAAGTCTGGGGAAAATATTCCAGACATCAAACAGACGAAAAATTCCATCTTCTCGAAAAGAGATTATGAGTTATCTTATCAAAGATAAGTTGGTATTATCGCATACAGAATGTGTTGACAAAGATAACTTTTCGGTAGTTTCTGGAGATAGTAAGATGTCAGAAAAGCTAATCTCAGTTTTGGAATTTGAGTTTTGCAATCAATCTCGGCCATTCAATGACCCTTTTTTGTTCGTTCTTATTGAAAATGTAATAAGCCATATGCCGTGGATTGGAGTTGCCTTTGTTATTGCCATTGACAACGATCACGATGTCCTGGCCCCCTTTTATGCTTATTTGCAACAGTATTAGAGGGCCGAAGTAGCGGCCAAACAGGAGCAACAGGACGACTACTTTTTGCCACACGCATTCCTCGCCCAATTCTCTTCAGTTCTTTCATTTGCCGGCTGTGTCACATTTTTGGCCTCGCTGACGGGGTGCACTGAACAAAATATAGTAATAGTTATTAGATTTTATTTTTATTTATTTTTATTTATTTTAGAGAATCTTAATTAGAAGAACAGCAACAAAATAAACCTAAAACTTGATAAGTACGAGTAGAGCTTATTTTTTGATGACCAAAGCAAAAGCATTAGTACCGGGTATTATATACTCTTCAAACTTAAGTTGAAAGCAACTTTTTTTTAATTTTCTTTCTTAAATAAAAGCCCTTAAATATTATACAAATTTAAATAAACTTAATTAATATATCAAGTTCCTTTTGAACAAAACATGTTAGAAAATATTACCCTAAATATTATAATATATAATTCATTTGTAACAAAAATATTCTAAAGTCACAAGATTCCTCCTTAATTATATGATTAAAAATTTTAATTTTATTTTCTATATTTAATGATTTTAAAATAATTAATATTATATGATTTTCTATAACTTAAATCCAACTTAAAAATGGTTTAATTTTAGTTTTTGTTTAATCCCAGAGAAAAATTCTAGATAAAAAGATAAGTATCAGGTATTATAATTTTTTAGGTTTATTCCTTTTTTTTCCTGAACAAAAATGTTTTAAATGGATACATTTATTTGATATTTATTTATAAACTTTAATTAAATAAAAATCAAGAATATTTTTCTTATCAAATAAAAAAAAAGAAAATAAACTTTCATACTTCGATTAATATTCCAAAAGTATCAAAAGTAATCATCAAAAATACGATAATTTCTGGAAAATATCTATACTTCTTTAATTTTAAATTTAATTTAAGAATTTCCAATTTATAAAAAATACTTTTCTAAATTTTGTTTTTAAATATTCTTTAAAGTTTCCTTTTGATTTTAATGTAATTTTTTTTGCTGCCTTTACCTTTCCCCTAATTTTTCTCTCTGGGTAGAAAACGTTTATGATATCCTGCAATTGTTCCTTTTCCACGGCAATGGTGTGAGTAAGTGTGAGTTAGTGTGTGTGTGTGTGTGTGTGTGTGTGTATATGTGTGTGTTTGTGAGTGTGCGTGCGTGTCCTGTTCTTTTGTTACAACAATTTTTGCGCAATTTCTTTTGTGCTTTGTGCAGCCGCCGCCAACGCTTCCATTTTCCATTGCCGCTGTCATAACTGTCGCTCCACCAACGAGCGACCCCGACAGGAGCAACACCAACACCAACACCGAGCACAGGACGAGCACAGGAGCAGAACAGAACAGGACGAGAACAGGACCAGAACAGGAGCAACAGCAACATTGCTGCTGAGCACATGCAATTAGTGCCAAATGTTTCCATATTTTTGCACTGGGATCGGCGGGACAAAGAGGCCCACGAGGGTCGAGGGACGGGCGGAGGGACGGAGCAGGTGGAGCAGCAATGCTGACCACAGCATTCAACAGCAGGAGCAGTCAGGACCTGCAAAGGAGCAGCAGCCACTGGACCAAACATCGCCGGGATAATGGGGATGGTGTACGGGTCTGTGGCAGAAGGTCCTGGGAACTGGGAACTGGGAAATTGGAAGGACCAACAAAAAATGAGCAACATTTTCCCCGTTTCATTGTTGCCATTTTTACAAACACACACACAGACACACACTCGAACACACACTCACACACTCACTACACTCATATTCAGTAAAAGAGCAAGAATTCGAGCAATTATGAATGGCAATTCGCGAGTTTCGAATACACTACGAATATTCGAATCAAAGTGAAGGGAAATTAAGAATAAGTTTTTATAAATAATATATAATAATATAAATAATTATTAAAATATATATAAAATATAGGAATTTTTATAGGAATTTAATTTCCATTTTTAGTTAAAAAAAAGCTTTATATAAATCTTCTTTACGTTTAAAATACAATTTTAAGTTCGGGATGGAATAGAAATATGGCATAGAATTATAATTTAATTTTGTAATTTAATTTTTAGGCCAATCATTTACTATAAATTTTAAAAAAGATATATAAATCCACATATGAATTTTTTATATATATATTTTTATTCAACTTTCTAAAACTTTAATTCTGTTACAAGAACTTTAATACTAAAAACAAATAAAAGCGTCACATAACTACAATAATTAAAGTAAAAAGCAATAAAAATAGTAAATAAAAATAAATAAAAAGTAAATTAAATATAAAACCATTTAAAAATTTTAAATCTGAAAAATATTTCAAACTTTTTTAATTTTTGTTATTTTCTTTAGACTTATTTGTAGAAATATTTTGGATCTTACCTTCCGATTTCCGATCCTTTAAGAATCCTGGCAATCCCGTATTTATGGAAGGGTATTTGGCAAAGTCAAAATATTCAATGCCTTGCCGAGCATGTCCGGCCAAAAAGGACGAAGTGGCAGCAAAGTGCCAGAGAACGGTGGGTAGCAGGGGGGTGGTAAGTGGTAAGTGGGCTAAAAGGAGCGGAAGGAGTGAAAGGACTGACTGTGTAAACGGCCGTAACATTTTCCACATATCCCATAGACCGCACCCCTGGCCCTGGCCGGCGTCCCCGCCCCTTGCCGGGTCTTCTTCTTGTACTTCTTTTGTTGCTGCCACTCGGAGGGGGTTCCCCATGCCACCCTCTACATGTGTGTGTGTGTGTTTCTGTGTATGGTTAATTATACATTTTGCATATGTATGCCGTTGAGCCGAATATTTGTCGCATATGTTTGTGTGTGCGTGGGTGTGTGTGTGTAGGTGTGGGTGTGTGTGTTGTCCTCCACATATCCAATTTCCACACCACCCCCTCTCCATTGACCAACCCTCCGCGACCACCCCACCACCCTGACCTTTGTTAACAAAAAGCGTTCGAACATTTTTTGGCGCCCATTGTCATCTGCACTACACCTGCGTCCAAGAAAATAGTAAGCAACCAGGAATTTATAGAAATCTTAAATCTAAAAATCTTAAACAACAATTAATTAAAAATAATAAAAAATATAAAATCATCGAAGTTTCTTAATAAAATAAATACTATATATATTATTTTGTAATCCCTATTACTGATACTTTAGGTATATATGTATTTATGTAATATTTTATATTTATATTTAATATTTTCCAACTAATTAATTTTTTTTTACCCATAATCTTGACAAAAGCTGTCCTGCGAGAGCTCTTAATAATATTTCGACTATTTTTAGGCGGCAGGAAGTCCTTTGAATGCGAGGCCATTGGAAGGGAGGCGGAAGGCGGAAAGGCTGGGGCAAGATAACCGAAATGTGAACAATCAAGTGTCAAATTGTTAAAGGTCCTGAACCGAAGGACACCCCGCCATATATAGTAGAATATATATTATATATTTTTGATGGCATCCGAGTTTATTCTTTTGGAACAACGAGAATGTAAAGTTTAAAGAGATGCACAGAATCCTGGAAATAGAAGTTTGAATCAATTGAGTGACTAGTAGAGGGTAGAGGATGCAGGATGAAGGATACACAAGTCTGGCTACTCCGGAGTTTATTATTATTGGCCTTTTGTTTCCCGGAGATCGGGCCAAGTCATTATTTATGATGCCGGGCATTCCATCAATTTGTTTGTTTTGTCACGCTCTGGTCTGTTGGCTTATTAGGCGGCATCATCGCCAGCTAACCCATCCTCCAGGATGCGCAGGATGCAGGACGAAAGCTGCAGGATGCTGGAAACACATCCCTTCATTCCGGCATGCCGTTCCTCTCGTGTTGCAGCGATTTTCAACGTTTAGTCTGTTGCATCATTTATCATGTGAAATGCGCCAGACACAAAAGGAGCAGTAAAATCCTGGCCAAGGACCTCCACGATGAGCCAATCAAGGCCAGGGGGTGCAGAGGGTGCCAGGGGGCTGGGCGGGACAGGAAAGCAACACCTCAGTCCTGTGTTTTTCCTGCAAGAGCCTGCAAGAACGGCGCCAGCTGCACTGCCATTGCATTTTCCGTCCCTGCGTCCTGGCTGTCGTCCTGGAATGGTCAAAACCAGATCCTGGCCCCTGACTATAACCAGAAACAGAGCCAAAGCCATAAAAACAAGTGCAAATGCAATTTGAAAACAAGAAAGAATTTACCGAAAATTCCAAAGCGCCTACAAAATACTTCATAATTATAAATCCAAATATTTACTAAATATTTAGGGAACTACTCGTTATAGTTTTTTTTTTTAAATATCTAAAAATATTTCAAATAATCTATCAAAGCTATAATTTCCAAAATCAATAAATTTTTATATTTTATTTTATTTAACTTCAAAGATTAAATACATTTCCAAACATATTTTATAAATTATGTTTTTTATTAATTATTTATTTTCATACAATAATTAATTTCATAATTTTTTTTATAATAAAAATAAAAAATAGATTCCATCTACAAGTATAGTTAAAAAACATCATATATTTTGTAACTTCTTAAGGATTTTTACTTATTACTTATTCGAAGAACTAAAAATTGTAGTTTAAACTTAAAATTTTTAATTAAAATTATAAATATTAATAACTTTAAATAAATAATTTCAAATTCTACAATAAATTATAAAGAAAAATATGTTCAGAGTTATTTTTCGAAACAAAAAAGTATATATTTCGTAATATTTATTTTTAATCGCTTTTATCGATTTTTATCGATCTTTTTATCGTTTCAAAATAATCAAATATTATAAAGGAATCTCCTAAAAAATTATCTCTCTATCTCCTAAAAATTAATACTTAAACTAGAATTTATAACTTAAATAAATACTTTAAAATTTATTTCCTTCCCCAGCGGCAGGTCTTCCCAGAAATTCGTAGATACCTCATCCGCAGGGCAACATTGTCGGGCAGGATGTGTCGATCCAGGGATGAGGGATTGGTGGACTGGTGGACTGGCTAACGGTATTTGGTAATTAATAGGCCATATAATGATAAACGATACGAGAGTGTGTGTGTGGGTGTGATATCTGTGCCCATATCTGGACCCCGAGCCCAGGCAGACTTCCTTTCTATGATTTAAATATGGCGCATGAAATGCAATAAACAAATAAATTAATTGAGCCTGCCCGGGGGCGGGGGCAGGGGCGGTGTCCGAGTGGCAGGACCTAATAGAAAGAAATATGAAGTGATAGAAATGCCTGACCCCTGGCCTGACCCCTAGCCTTACCCCTGACCCCTGACCCGCAGCCGAACTTCTTTCGTTTTTGTGGCCCACCCGCATATCCATTGAGCTAAACAAATTTAATTGAACTGACCGCAGGGGCGTGGAGGAGGGGCTGCTATATCAGACTATTATCAGAGGCATAGAGGGGTGCACTGGGAAAAATTACTGATCTCTAGGCATTTTATAGACATTTTTGCGAGGTGCCTTCTTAAAGCAATTGAAGCTTTAAATAGATAATTATTTATTAGGAGTTATTATTCCATATATTTAAAAAAAAAGGTATTTAATTTAATAAATATATTGTTTTTGAAATAGTTTTAAAAACTTATTGTAAAAAAATATTATATCAATATGCTTTTAATTTTAATTATTTCTTTAAATAACATTTTTTTTGCTTAGAGACATTTTCTATGGCTTCCTTAGGGTTTTATTATTTAAATTTATTATTAAATTTAAAGTAACTAAGGAATATTGTTAAAATATTATTTTCAATATATTTTAGCTCATTAAATTAATAAATTTAATTAATAAATTTACTTAAAAATAAAACTGTAATTATTAAAAACTTTGCTTTATTTTAAAAGAAATTAAGAAAAGGTGTGGAACTGCTTTACAAATAAAAAAGAAATAAAAGTTGAAAGGTTTTTTGTTTCAGTGCCTCTCCAGAGAGAAGGGTGGAGTGGTGGCAAAGAGGGGGTGGCCAGTGGCCAGTGAAAAGTGGCAAGAGGGAAGTGGCAAGTGGCAAGTGCATATGCATTTGAATGAAAGGAGGCGCTTTTTATGGCATAGATACATGTGTGTTCCAGGCTCATGGTTATTTTCAACTGCAGCTGTTGCGAAAATATTTATTTGTATTTCGTTGCATGTTGTCCGGTGGTACGTGCCACATGTGCAAGTCAAATCTGAACCAGGAGGGGGCAGTCATAGCTGCAGATACACAGATACACAGATACAGAGCAACAGATACAGATACAGGGATATAAAGGGTAAGAGATAAATAAATCATTAGAAAATAAATAAAGCAGGCAAATAAAATGAAAAGAGCCTTTGATCCTGCGGCAGGAGCCTAGCCTAGCCTATCCGAGTGTCCTGCCTGTCTTGGCCGATTGCCCGAGATAATTATTTTCCATTTGCATTAATGCACCGATTGTGTTGCCGTCTTTGAGGAATCCGCATTTAAATAATTAAAGATTTCAGGATTCCAGGACAAAACAAGATAAATATTTCCATTCAATTGTAATCCAAATCCAAATCCGATACAAATCGGAAATCGGAAACTAAAATATTAGTTTGTTGAAACTTTCTCTCTCAAAGAGTTATTAAATTGCACTTAATTCCTTCCCCCTATTTTTTCACAGCTGCACTTAATGTCTTCACCCCCTTGGCGTTAGTCATCACTTTCTCAGGATCAGGACTCCCAGGACTTTCAGGATTTCAGGATTTTACGATGCGTTCGATGCCTTTTGCCCGTCATTGCCCGTCGTAAAGGCAATTTTAATTGGAATTATGATTGAATATAAACGAAAAATAATGTCAACTTTCGAGCTAACTTAATAATGTTTCCCATATAAACAATCATCCCTCCTGCCACATCCTGGCGGTTTAAGCCAATTTTTATGAGCTCCAAAGCCAAAAATGAAAACCAAAGCGAAAGCCAAAACCAAAGCCAATCCGAATCCCAGAAAAGGCCAAGAAGGCGTTTCAATGTGCTTACCAAATGTTGCTTCAAGTATGCACTGCGAAAAATATCTAATATAATATTTCATATAAACTTTAAATATATTTACTAAACAAAACAAATTTTAATTGAAAAAATCGAGTTAAAGAAATGAAGATATTGGTCATAGAAAAAGTCTCTTTTTAAAAATGTACGAATCTCTATTGCAAAAAGTTATATTTTTAGCAATAATACATTTATTTTTAGTACTTTATTATATTAATAAATATTCCAACCAACTATAATTAATTTTTCTTTAAGAAACAAGTGCAAAATTCGACTTTAAAACAAACAGATTTTTGTCAAAAGAAAAAATAAGCGAAAACTTAGAGAATCTTAATCCATCTTTTTGTATCTAAAAAAAAGATATATAATAAATCATCTTTTGTTTAATTTTAATTTAATTTATTTAATAGTTACTTAAATTCGACACAAACATATTTTGTTTTGTTTATAATAATATTTATTTAACGTACTTTGATTCAATTTAATTTATTCAAAAAATTCGTGCTATTTAGGAACATATTTTGGGAGATATCCTAGAAGCTTATCCAAATATCCAAATAAATCATTAAATAATAAGATTCTTGAAACAATTTATAAGAAATATAATATAAATATAAATAAAATATAAATAATATATAATATAAAAAATGTATTTTTATAGCTTTGGAATGGTATTAAATATAGTAGACCCTCAAGACATCTTAAAATTTCCAAAGAAAAACTCTCGAAAAATTAATTCATAAATATAGTAATATTTCCAATCTTTCTTAAATTAAATCAAATAATATTTTGTAATTAAAAAATAATACTACAAGATTCTTTCTAAATGAAATTAAATAAAATAATTTTCCAAGTGCAGAGTTGTCGGTGTTAGAATGGATTTTATGGAGTTTTTACCCCGGATCGCCCATAAACGGCGAGTCCTTTGGTCCTTCGTACGCGAGTGTGTGGGTGTGCGAGTGTGTGTGTCAGTGTGAGTGTGGCCTTAATGTATGCTTTTAATTAATAAGTGTGCGTCTGTTTATTGTTGCATCCACCATCCAGCGGTGCCGCCTCGTCCTCGTCCTTCCACCAGCGCTTCGTCCTTTTTCCGCAGGATGGCACAACACAGTTTTAGAGCAAACATGGCTGGCTATAAATGTGAGATCCCCGCTTCCCCACCCGCCTCCGGGTCTGTCAATAAGCCCATCAAGTGCTTTCTGTAAATTAATTTCATGCTCATCACGGATGTTGTTATTGGCTTTTAATGCGTCCTGCCCTTCTCTGCCCAAGGACTCTCTGCCCTTTCCCTTTCTTTTTTTTTGCTCTCATTTCGCGCCATATGCGCCCCCATAATGACGTCATCGAACATCGGGACAAATGCAAGGGAATTATATAATATTATATATTTACAACTTATGGCTTATGGAGTCTGCTGACTAATGGCCACAGACTCTCGACTTCCATCATTCAAAACTGTTTAAAATTTAACGGTTCAGTCTGTTATAAAATTTGTTAAAATAAGAAATATTTATGTATTAGTAAATAAAATATATTATTGTAATTATTTTTGGACCTGGTTCTAGATCGAGTCTGCTCACGAAGTTTTTATATTCACAAATCGTTATTTGTTCCAAAAAAGATAATTTACAAAACTAAAATAGCTTCGAAACTCTTAGAAAGTGATCCGGATTATCCGAAAAACTAAATTGTTGGACTCAAGCTGTTTATTTAATAAAATATTTAAAATATTTATTATATATTTAATATATTTATAAATAGAAACTAGAATTCTAAAAATATAAAAAGCAAGATGTTAAATTCCCTTCAATTCCTTTCATGATAAAAATTGTTTGCAAAAAATGGTTCCTAAATACAATAATATCTTATCCTTCCCTTAATCAATAATTTATTTCCTTTAAAAGTCAATAAATATTTTTAAAAATAAAAAAAGCCTTTAACTAACTTATATAGAAATATTTAAATATTTTTTTCTTTAACTAAAAAGCCAGGGGTTGGCTTTCCTCTTCCGATAATGATGATGATGCATCATTAGGTTTGACTAATTTTAATTACGCTGGCGCCTAAATTGCTGCTATCATTTTTAATAATATGCCTTGTCTGCCTCCTATCTCCCATCTCCCATCTCCCTCTCTCTTCCCATTCTCCGTCTCTTTCTGTGCCCATTAGACGCTCTCTTTCAGACATCTGTCTATCCTTTGCGGGTGTTAACTTTTGCAAGCGGCAGATGTTACAGAATCCTTGCTCCTTTTCCAATTTTCATACACTTTTTCGGTTTGGAGTTTGGTTTTTTTAGTTGCATTTTTTTTATATATAATCTGGTTAAAATTTTTATTATTATAAAACTCTAATAAATTGCTTTCTTCTTATTTAAAAATTTTTCTAACTCAAAAACAAACTTTTTTGATTTAAACTTCCAGAAACATTTTTTCCATTTAATACAAAAAACAAGGAATTGAGTTTTTACCAAAATTTCGCTAAAAATATACAAATTATTTGTGGTATATATTAATATTTTATAAATAAGAATAAAATATATTACTATCAAGGTAAATATTTAAAATTTTAGCTGGACTTTTTTAATTACAAACATACAAAAAGTATAAGAAAATATCAAAAACTGCTTTAAAAACCAGTGACGAATGCACTTTAGAGCTTTGTGACGAAAGCACTTTTGCGATCAAACTAGATTTTAGATAGTGAGATTTATAGCAATTATTTTCCATTTACATATAGAAATAATTAATAAAATAATAATATAATTAATATAGAAATTGTCCTCACAGATTTGATAAAAGAAGATTTTGCCTCGAATGCGTCGTCGTTGAATTTTTATTTGAATTAAAAGCTTATTTTCTTAATAAATTCATTTTTAAGAAGTTAAAAGACAGTTTGAGATTAAAAATAACGAAGTAAAATATTAAAATTGGATATAAATAATAATAAAAGTCAATTTTTAATGCTACCGATCCCATTAATTGACCTTCTAGGGCATTCAAAACCGAGGTCCATCCTGGCTTTTTATCACCAAAGGCCTCTAGGAAGGGGATGTGGATGGGGCAGAAGCGGCGGAATGGGAAGGGGCATCCGGGGTGTTGCACAAAGCCAACAAATTATGCACTCACACACTGACACTGAGCGAAAAAGTGGGGGGGCAGGCAGCACTATGTCGCTATTTGAGTTATGTATGTACGAGTATGTGGAAGCGTGGAAGAGGAAAAGGAGCAGGCACATGCCACATGCCACATGGCAGGCTCCACTCCCTGGAAACTCCAACTACTTGAGCTTCATGGGCTTCGGTTTTTTTCCTCTCCTTTGAGGACCGTCAGTCAGTGGTACTCGCTTTCGCAACTTGCAACTTGCTACTTGCTACTTGCAACTTGCCAATGTCTGTCCTCGAGTCCTTTAGCGTCCTGCGTCCTTTCGGCCCGGCTGACATCTTCTTACTCCATTTGGGCGCGCTGTCGTGTTAATTTAGCGCGAAATATTTGACAAGATGACGCGATGCAGCCACGCCCCCAACTCCCGGCCCGCGCAGCCATTTGCACTCTCCGCTGAAATGCACTGAGAGAAAAAGTGGGTTTAAAAAAATCGCTTTGATTCCATGTAACCTTACATACAATTATAACAAAAATTCCAATAAAAAAGTGTAATGAAATTTAATAGAAAAAAGGCAATAAATAAAGACAAATTTTTTTCCAGTGCAGACCAGAACTTGCACCGTAACGATCGAACTTCGGCCCTGTCCCTGCCCCCTGACTCGGTCCCTGCGCTGGCCTTGTTCCTGCCACTTCTGGATCTGTGTGTGGGTGCAACAGACACTCATATCGATTTATAAGATGCCACACACTCCTGACATTCGACGGTGACTCCACCATGACTCCACCCCCCTTAACTGCCACCATCAGGACCTGATGTCCTGGCATCGGTATCTGGCAGGACACTTTTGGCAGAGCTGTGATTGAGCCGCGCGCTCACTTTAAGTGATTTGCTCTCTCCAGAGCTAATTCGCAGACAATTCAACCTAAAAGCCGCATCTGACTTCTGACTTCTGACTTTTGACAGCTTCAATGAGGTTCAGATCCAGTTATCCTTGTATCCTTGTATCCTGCCAACCATCCTGCAACTCCAAAGTGTATCAGCATCCATATAAAAGTCCTGGGCTTCCAGGAATTTACTTCCTGAATTCAAGGATGGGTCTCAGTTACGGATTTGGGGCAGAGGAGTTCCTGCTCCAGAAGACCTTCCACAAACTTTGTTCGGGATTTATTTCTCTAATTCTGCAATCTATGAAAACTTTAAAAATTATGATGGAAGAAGCACTTCGTTTATCATTTAAATCGTTCCGGAAACAGCGTAGTTTTTATAATCTATAAACATTTCCTTCTTACATAAAACTTTTTTCTATTAATTATAAAATTCTTAAATTAAACTACATTCTTAATTCTAATTCTTTATAATAATTTCCTATAGAAATTCCATCAAAAATAAGCCACAATATAACATCTTAGAAGTTCAAAAATTACTTTCTATTTAAATTTATAAATGATTTAACTTTAAAGAAGACATAAGCAATCTTTTGGAATTTATTAGAAGAATGTTTGTTATTGTATTAAAAAATATAATATACAAAAATACCTATAGACTAAATTACAAAGGATTTTTGTATAAACTTTTGACTCAAAAGTTTTGAGAAAATTTATTTTAAATTATATTATTTCATTAAAACTTAACAGCAGCTTTAATAAATAAAATCTTCTGTGAGTCCTTTTGTTATTATTTTAACCATAATAATACGATATTATACATAGTATTATAGTATTTATAATATTGATTATAAAATTTTTTTAAATTGAGTTCATGGATCCTATATTTACAAAGACTCTATTTATTATTAAACCTTAATATCGTTATTTGAATATTTTATATAAATTTCCCTTAATTTATGGCTTAGGTACCTATACCAGACCAGACCTATACCTAAACCATTGGCAGAGTCCTAACTCTAAATATAAAAAATATATAAATTAGGTATAGTTTTAGGAGAATTTCATAATTGGTTATATCTCCTATTTGTAACATCCTCCCATTTATAAGAATAAATTCTATTTGAATTTAATTGCTAATAAATTGATAAATATAATAGAAAATCTACGATATATGAAATGTATTTTCATAAACCTTCCTATTATATAATAATAATCCCAATTATAGTTTTTCCTTTTAATCGTCTCAGGGCTAATTTGGGGATGATAACTAAAAAATATAAAACGAATCATATTTGTGAGAAATGCATTTATTTATGGTATAAAGCCTTCGTTTTAGGAGGAAGGATTCTGAAAACCGAAATCAACCGCATAATCGTGGGCCATCATCATTATTGTCATCTCAGTTCTCGAATCTGGAGGTGCCCGTGCTGGCTCGTCTGGCAAGGATCTGGCAAGGGGGCTGGAGCCGGCAAAAAGGACCCAAAAGGACCCGAAACCACCCAGCAGCACCACCACCACCACCGTCAGACAGAGTCATTTATAAAATTTCCACCAGAACGTGTTAAATGGCGTCAATATTAAAAGTTCAAATATGACGCTGACGATGACGACGACGACGACGATGGCGATGGCGATGGCGATGGCGGGAAAACCATTGGCAGGAGGTCCTGGGAGGGGGTAGGGGCAAATAGGGACGACCAGGAGGGGGATTGGGGAACATTTCAAGGGAAAATGGAGGATGTGGGACGCAGACATAGACAGCAAACGAATCAACAAACGTTGGAGCTATTATAGTTGTCGCAACACCGCACCGACACACATACATTCTCCCCGACATACAAATGCACTCGAAGAAATAGTTTGAAATCTATTCAGAGAATTCATAAAAAAATAGGAAAATATAATAATTTTAGAGAAATTAAGAGCTTTACACAGTTTGTGGATAAAACTTTCTAAATAGAACTTATGTTCCTTAAAACTAGGAATCATAATCAATCCTAATTATTAATAAATAATTGTCATTATAATAATAAATAATTCCTTGATATATTATACGCTTTCCTTTTCTAGTTTTTTTTTGCTATAATTTTCAAATGTTTTAAGTACAAGAAGCAATAGAATTAATTCGACAGATCAACGAAAATTTTTCCATTTTTTAAAGAGATATATCTTCTATATCTTATAACTAAGATCTGAGATCATCTTGTGTGATTTGGAAGGTTTGTAAAAGTTCAATATTATTTGCATTTTGTAAACTTTTTTTTTAGTTTAATCAAGAATATTAATAATGTCTTCCAAAAACCTTGACCATATCTTAATATTAAGAAATTTATCAATTACCTTATTTTATTATCAGAAGAAAATGTACATATTTTTTAAACTATATTAAGTTTCAAAAGGGGTTACAACCCACTGATAATATTTTTTATATATAGAGTTCACTTGTTTAGAAATGAGTTTTAAGGAAATGAAATTATTTCGATATATTGGATTATTATTAAATCAAGAATAGTTTTTTTGGCAGTGTACAAAACTTACTTATACACGCACATATGGTCCTTGTTGCTGTCGCTGCTGCTGCTTCTGCCGCTTCTGCTGCTCATCATCATCTTTTGGCGTTAGCAAGTGCTTGGCGGCAACTTCTAATGGCGGCATTATGCGACCCCCCCTCCATCCTCCATAGCCCCCTCCGGCACTAGCCCCCTGCCCAACCCAACCCCACCCATCCATGCAACCCTCTTATCCCTGCATGGGTGCGCCCTGCGCAAAATGAAAATGAAACTGTTGCAAAATCCCATAAAACGGCCAAAAAGCTTTTGTAAATGACGCCAACAGCTGTCGATGGCAAAGCAGACAACGTCGCCGTCCGCCCAATTTGCCAAAGCACCGAAGCCACCCCCGAAGCCCAACGCCTCTGAAAAACCCACCATCGCAAACCTCCTCACATCTATGTCATCTATGTGTGAGTGCACTGCGAGAAAAGTGTAGAGCAGAGTGGATATAATAGTGGGATTAATTGGATGGATATTAAATAAATAAATTAAATCATAAAAACTAAATCATAAAAACTAAATCATTAAAAGGCGGTACTTATAATTATTTTATTAATTATTTATTATCTTATATTAACATTATATATTATATATCATTTAAATATTGGTTTAGTTAGTAAAAAATTTGTAGGATTTCCATGAAACTTTCTTTATAGAATCGAAGATGAGTTCCTTTAGCTCTTCTAATCGTTTTCTTAAATACAATTATCCTTTGTATTTTAAAAGTATCGGGTATAAATATTAAATTAATGTAAAACTAGAAAAATGGAAGTAAAACTATGGAAAACTGCGGTAATGTTTCCTTTATTATTTTATAACTATAGGGTATAAATATTTATTTAATATCAAGCTTTAAAAAAATAAAATAAGAAAAAAGCGAAAATGTTTCCTGTTGAAATATATTTTTTAAAAATCGGGTATAAATATTAAATTAATATAAAAAAACCTGAAAAAAATGAAGTAATAAAACCGGAAATGTCTTTTTTATAAGTACCAGGTATGAATATTAAATAAAAATCAAAATTTGAAAAAATAAGAACTAAGGAAATTAGAAAATTATAAAAAAACCCTTTCTTCTCGACAAGTACCGGGTATAAATATTTTATACAAATAGTAAAAACTGTAAAAAGTAACACCAAAGAATATTTTTCATTGATTTGTTATAAACTCTCCAATTAAACTATACCCCACTTCGATTTCTCTCAGTGTAAATGTGTGTTAGAAACAAAGCTGGAACCACTGGCTGAGGGGCAGGAGGCCAAACGGGATGTAACGTGAAGGTTTTGGCGCGTTTTAATAAAGCGACAATGACATTTTATGAATTTTCCACTTTGTTCTGGGCCCACGCCCACGCCCACCGCCCTCCCATCCCATTTGCCGCCCCCTTTTGCTGTTTTCATTATTTGTTTGTTTGTTCAGCGCCGCAGCCCGCAGTTGACTGGCGGCCGCCAAATGCACAGCGAGAAAAGAGGGGGGTTGTCTTTCAAGGAAATTAAAATAAAGATTTTACTTCAAGGTAAGTGAAGAGGGTTGAGTTCTTTTAGGAACAAATAAAACAATTAAAACCAATGTAGAATGATCCAAAAATATAGGTATAAGGTGGTAGATAATTTTTTTAACCAATTTTGTTAACATATATTTAATCATATTTTCTTACAGTGTCTAAGACTCCAGAACTCCAAATGAATTGACATTGTCTTTGTGTTTGGTTGTATACTTTATGTGTTGGTGCAAGTGTTGTGTGTGTGTGTGTGTGTGTGCTGGTGTACGAGTGTGAGTGTGTTGCACAAAGGCGTGTCTCCGTGTGCCTTTTGATATCGGATTTCATTTATAATTAGCTGCAAAGTTAACGGCTGGCTGCCATACCTTGACTTGTGGTTGGTGCGGCCCGGTCAAGTAATTTGCTTGTCAGTGGGTTCAATGGGGTCACCACCCACGGACTATCACCCACCGTAAACCATTCACCATCCACCACCTCCTGAGGCGCACTCTCCTGTCCTCCTCCAAACTCCAGAGTCCAGAGTCCGGAGTCCAGAGCTCTCATGTGTCAATAGAAGGAGTTCGAGAGTTTCAACTTTAAAGAAGAAAATATTCTAAAAGGTTTTTGGGGAATTTTAATAAAACCTTAAAAAATTCTGACAATTTTTAGGCAGAAAATATTTTAAATATTCTACCTTCTCAGTTTTTAATTATTCATCGAAATTATTATATTCATCCTAAAATATTTTTTTTATTAAACATTTTTATCAATTTGGTATATTTTTTACTTTTTATTTCGTTATGAAAGCTAAAATATTAATTATTATTATTATTATTATTTAATTATTATTTTTTTATAAATTGTCGTTTCTTCAATAGTGATTGTTATTTATTATTTTATTTATTAAAATATTATAGAATAGTAGGATTTTTATAGATTATCTTTAAAATAACAAAAATTCCTTTCAAACCGAACAATGCTCTTAAAAAAAAGAGTCCTGTTGAATTTAAAAATTACAATAAACATTAAAATTATCACTATAGAATAAAGACAAATATTTAAACTTAAATAATATGTTCTAAAAATAAAATTAGTTTTAAAGAGCTTAGAATGTTGAAAAAAATTAAAAACAACTTTAAACCAAACTAGAATATAAAGTTTATTCAAGAGATAATATATTATTATAATATATATTTTACACACTATTTTTTTAATATTCCCAACCAAAAACTAATCTTAAACAATTAGAGAATAAAAAGTTAACAGTTGAAAGCCCCTGAAAAATAACCGAAAATCAAAAAGGACCCAAAAAGGACCCAAAAAAGAAGCCGCAACCAGAAATTAAAACCAAACATATCCAATAGTATGGAAAAACAGCGGAGTAATTATGACAACTAATAAACTTTCTCCCCTTTCTCCTCCTCAACCATGCAACCATCTCTCCTGTGGCAAATCAAAAACGCTTTTCCCTTAATTTCCCTATGAATGCTTTCTCCCTTCCAACCGCCATACTCCACCCTCTACCCGGGAAAAGCCCGAAAATAATGAAAAAGTTAGAAAGTAAAATGCACGCCCGGTTGCCGAGTGGCAGTCCAAATTAACAGCTAATTACGTGCGAATGAGAACTCCGGCGGACGGAGGCGGACAGGATGACAGTCAAAGGATAGGGGGGCGTGGCACTGGCGTGGCAGTGGCAAAAACCAAACACGTACTGCCAGCAAAATGAGGAGGAGACCGACCCCGAGATGGATAAACAGGGCCGAGCAAAAAGTCAAACATTATTTGAATACAAAATTGCCCTTGAAAAGGGTTGCCATTGCCATCCGACAAAAAAATCCCTCTATATGTATGCACAAAAAAGAGGCGACAGCAGAAAATAAAATATAAAAAAAATAAAGGAAAATTGTAAATAAAAAAAACAAAGCCAGACCGAGGCCGAGGCGACAACAAAAGTGACAAATTAGTCAGAGGCGTCGACACTAAAAGCGTTATGATTGAGAAAAGGGATTGGTCTGCCCTTTTTCCCTATCCCCAAAGAAAGCCCCAAAAAGCCCCCTTTTGGTTTCTTAGTCGGGGTAAGGGTTAAAGTGGAAACTCTAAAAGGGAATATAAAGAAAGATTAAACATATTTTTAAAGCTATTAGAATTAAGAAGAGTTATATAATAAGTAAAAACTAGATTTTTTAATGTATTTTAAATATCTCTTGGGTAAATATTATTTTGGTATATATTTATTTAACTATTTAACGCTATTAAGGCTAATTTAAAGCTATTTAATAATTTTATTATTCCAAATGTGTTTATTTATTATATTTGATTATTTTATTTATGGCATTATTTTATTTTTTTATTTACTATATTTAAAAATATAATTTATACATATATGCTTGAAATTTATTAAATATACTTATATACCTAATTAATATTATGCTTAAATATTTTTCATAAAAGGCATTATTTTTTTGTCTTTATTAACTTTAACTTTATTATGTTCTTAAAAAATACCCCTTTACAGAAAAAATTAGGAAATTAGTTTATTAAGTTAATGGAATTTATTAAATTTTTAATTCTTATTATGAGTGTGATGTTAAAATATTAAAAACTAAATAACTTATTTTATCCGCCAATTTGTTTTAGCAGGAATTGTCCTTAATAGTAAGACCCAAAAAAATTATCTAGGATTTATAACTTTACCGAGACAGAAAATATTTAGAAAACAAACAGGAAACGTTTATAATTAAATAGCTTTTTTTAACAGATAACAAAAAAAGAATAAAAGTACCTTTTATAATCTTAAACAAACAATTATTTAATTTAAATTAATTTATTCTTTTAAAAAGACTATTAACGAAGAATATTTTAAAGCAACGTTAGAGAGCAACGAAGAATATTTTAAAACAACAAATAAAATCTGAATAAAATACATGAATAAATACAAATTATTTAATAATGCATAATTAATTTTAATATAATTTTGCTCGAGCATAATTTTATTCATAAACTCCACTCGAGTATAATTCGGTTGCGTTTCCCCTCAAGCAGAGTTGTACTGTAATTTGTTGTTTGGCCAAAAGGGAGAAGGATTTTTATATCCTTTTGGGTCAGTGAGGGGTCGCAATTAAAATTCAACGAGCAGAATGCATTTGCTATTGCCAGGATGGTTTTGGGTTTTGGGTTTTGGGTGTTGGGTCTGGGTATGGGTTACAGGGGGGTTTACGATGTCGCCACGCAGGATTTCCAATTGTGGTGTTTTTGTCATAAGACAGCGGCCCAAATCCCCACACGTAGCACCAGCTCCCCGCATAATTACATGCTAAATTGTGTGCTACAAATAACACAGCATTAAGGGTTGAGATCTCAGGGAAATCGAGTCGAACAGCATTAGACAGACAAATAAGCTTTAAAATCAAACAACTAAAAAAATAAAGAAGTGAGGTTAGCTTTATTAACACCGTTACATTGTATTTGAGCGAAAAATTCGGTCATGCTTTACAATTTTATTTCAAAAATTGTACAACCATTTGAAAAGTATCTAGAAATAATATAGATACAATATTTTGTACAAATTTTGGCATAAAATGCAGGCAGGTTTCAAGTGTTTTTAGTAAATTTAGAAAAGAAATTACTTATTTTTTTGCATTTACAAAAATATTAATGGGTGTAAGAAAAGAAAATGTTTTGTAAAGTTGTCAGTTGCGTAACTAAAATTGTATCCTGTATCGTTATTGTTGCAATTTGCATGCTTTTTGCTGGACTCCAAGGATCAACTGCCTCGACTCCTTGGCTGGCCATTTGCATGTCGGTTTTTTGAGCTGGTGAGCTGGTTAGTGTGTCTCTTATCGGGCTTGGCAAATTAACGCCTTAAAATGGATTTGGTGCTCAAGTGCGGCGCATTCGCATTCGCATTTGCATTTGCATTTGGCCGCAGTTAAATGTAATCTCTGTGTTCGCTGCTGTGTCCTTCACCTCACTCCCTTCCTTCCGCCGTCGCCACAAATGGTCGTCTTTGAGCTGGAATTAGGCGATGGCCGGGGGCGGCTTGTCCTCGCCGGCGGTGTCCTGCTTGCGATCCATATTCTGCGCAGGTGCCGGTTCCGCCTTGACGGTGAATATACCATAGGTAATCGGTACCTCATGCACCTCCGATGGATCGATATCAACGCCAAATGATATGTCATCGCCCACGAAGATCTCCCTCAAGTCGTTGCCGATGCGGTTGTAGTTCAGAAAGACGCCATTAAGGGCATCCTACGGCAAGGCAAGACATCCGCATTAGCTGTGACCTTGGCCAGGGGCTTGCAAGTACTTACCAACTCCTTGAGGTACAAGGTATCGCGCTTGACCACGATCACTGCATGAAAGCGGGACATGTACTCATAGTTCATGATCCAGGTGCAGAACGGATTGCGCCCCAGGGTGTTGTCGCCGCGCATCAAGTACACCTTGTCGCCGGTCAGAACGTGCTCCAAATAGAAGTTCATATTTTTTTCTAGTGAACGTTTTTCTCCTTATGCTACTAACCAGTGATCAGTTCGAGTTAATGGAGTTGAATGGAAAACTTTGAAAGCAATAATCCCTACCTTAAAAGCGACGCCTTCTAATTTTTCCTCGATTCTACGATAGATCTCGTTATACGTGTGAAGGTGACAGAACTTTGATGCAAATGTTATCGATAACACAAGCTTTTGGCGCTTTTGAGTGCACTTTAAAAATGGAGAATATTTAAATATTTTTCAACTGCAACTGCATTTTTTGAGTTGCATTATATTTTAGATTATATTTTAGATATTAAAAACTTATATCTCGAAAGTTTTACTAACTACCATGCGTTTTTTTTCCTGAATTTGCGAAAGAATCGTATTATTTGTGACTATAAAATGTAAAAATGTAAGGAAAAATGTATTTTACGAAATAGTTAAGCCCCACAGAAACATTAACAAAGAATTAACCTATTTTATATAAAGATAAACCTCTATAACCTAACTTTCTCGCTAAAGAAAAGTCGAGTAAAAGATAAAATAAATATTCTTATGTGGAAATCTCATGTATTAGATACTTAAATTTTAAAAATTTATTAATTATTTTCAGTTATAATATAATAATCTTCATTTTAATTCCCACAAAAAAGCAAGTTTTTTCAAATTAAACCCATCTCTAAGACGCATTTTTAATGTTTCGCAACACTGGCACCTGGTCGCCGGTTTTTGAAAAGCTTCTGCATAAATAATTGCCAAAAATAATTGGCTCCGGCGTAATTAGCTGGAATTCGGGGAATCCTTTCGCCAGGATGACAACGCAGGACTCTCACCACCCCCTCACCCCCTTTCGCAATTCTAAAAATCAAACACTAAACAGAAACAGGTGGTGGAGCGGTGAGGGAAATACGCTGGGACTGGGAAATGCAGTGAGCCAAAAATAATGAACTCCAAATGAAGTAAAACAAAAAGAAAACACAGTTTTAATTATTCATATTTCATTAGTGAACAGCGTGAGCCCAGCAGGAGCAGACGGCGCCGGCGGAACCAGGACCAGGAACAGGTCGAGGGAGCTAGAGGTAAAGGCGATGTGCCATATAAAATTTATAAAAATCAAAGTAAGGAAAAGCTGGAGGAGCCGAGGTCGTCGAGGTCCAGGTCACTCCACACGACGGGAAACAAAAGGAAATGTCGGAAACGAATCTGGATACACATCATCATTTGTCTTGGCAGGAGATGGCAGGAGGAGGAGGGCTACCGAGGAGCTCTTTTAGGCCAGGGCACATTGATGAATGAAGTGCGTAGTGGCTGAAGTGACTGAAGCGGCTGAAAGGCCAAAGGACCAAAAGGCAGGCCGCATTAAAAATGCACACGCAATCAGAAAATGCTTCACGACGGGCTCATAAAGTCAGAGGGCTGGGCGCATGGCGCAGGACTCGGCGCTGATGGATCAGCAGCCTCAGATAAGACAGGAAAAGGTGGAGACGCCGCCGAAGATGGAGGCATGGCATGGCCAAGCCGTTCCGGGGTAATGAGTCAGTTGAAGTGGGCCCGCCGTCAAATTTTGTACAAGTAAGCTCCTTTTGAGCCGGGCCTCGCGTCGGTTGCCGGCAATTTATAATTTGTTTGAGGGCTTTCAGCGGCCTTTCAAGGCAATTACCCCGTACGGAGGACCCCCGTCTATACAGCTATCCTGCTATCCTGACACCCATCTACTCACCCAGACGGTCACCTGGATTTACCTTTCGGTGAAAGCAACACAAACGGCAACACCTTAGCAGCATTTCGGCTCGACTGGCTGCGAACTTTGGCACCAGTCCTGGGTTCGCTTACTGGGTCAAATGGACTGGCACTGCCACTGGACCTGGACCTGGTGGAGCTGGTTCTAGAGGTGGCCGGGTGATTTATTATGGCCATGGCTAGCCCCCGGAACCGCCGAGGATGTTTTCTTTGACGCGGCACGTTCGTCCAGGATATGCGTGGGTGGACTTGGCAAGAAAAAAAATTAGGATGTGTGCGTTGGGTTCTTTAAAGAGGAAATAACTTTTGATTTTCGTTGAGTTTCAAAATGTACTTTTGTATTTAATGTAAATTGGTTTTAGATTTATTATTTTTTTTATATTTTGAAGAGAAAACAAGTTCCTAAAGGTCCAGCCCAGTTTAACAAAACATATCCTATTGAATCCTCTTGTCTATTTTCATTAATCTATAAGAAAAGTTGTAGAAGTATTTTTCCTTTGTGTATCCTCTTGTGAGAAAAGAGAAACACGTACCAGTTGACCCGTAAGCGTAGGACGCAGATTTCCCATTGACAGGCCAAAGACTTTTCCCATTTCTTCCCGGAGTCCGGAGACTAGAAGGTGCGGCAACTGGCAAATGGAATTTGGGTTTCCACTTAATATAGTTGCCATTTGTAGATTTGTATTAAAATGCAAGCTCTTTCATGCTATTAATATTCCATTGCGTATTCGCGCGAGAATATATTCCATTTTTAATAACACGAAACTTTATGAAAATTTTATAAATAAAAGGCAAGGCGCGGATGGTGCGGATGGCCCGGACAGGGGTAGCCCCACAGTGCTCGAGTCCTTCGTCGGCAGGTCGAAAAGGAAAGCTCAAAAGTCAAAGCAAACACTGGGAAATCTCTCAGTTGGAATCCAGAAGCTGAAGGGGGAAATTGCGCAATGAACCCCACTTGAAAGGCAACTACCCACCCACCTCCACATCCACCTCCACCCATTCCTTTATACCAAAAGGTGAGGCAAACAAAACAAAAAAAAAAAAAAACAATTGAAATGTGAATATTAAATATACAAGTACAAGTTGGCCGTTAGTGAGTAGTCCACAAACACCCACGGAGGAGCAAGCCAAGCCATCCACCCACCACCCAGGAGCTAGCCCCCATCCTAAACCGACCATCGCTCGGCGGCAACTCCCCGCGGCGTCATTGTGCGCTCCTTGGCTCCAGGAGGCAGCGGGAAATGCCATTTGATGGCATTTAGATGGGATCGCTGATTGATGTTACTGGCTTCTCTCCTCGAATTCCCAAAGCCAGACCCCAGACCCCAGACCCCGGCCAGGCCCTGCAGGACTGTGTGGGAGTGACTTGGCCCGGAGGTCTGAAAGGTCTGCCTGCAAGTAGGAGGCTTAAAGATTGGATTCCGCTCCGCTTAAGAACTTTGTCAAATGTTTCCTCAACTCAACCGAAATCAACTAATTCCGGAGATTTTTGATCAGGTACAAGTCCAAATATATTATTTTCAAGTATTTTTAATAAATATCAATATTTTTAGGTATTGGTTTGGTTTGTATTTAAATTTCTTTAAATTAATAATCTAGATTTGTATAAATTTTAATCTTTCTTATATGACATTGTTTATTTTGATTAAAAATATGATGTATTTTCAATTCAATGTATCAGTTTTTAATAAAAATGAAATCAAAGTCGTTAAAAGGAAACCGGAAATGGAAAACGGAACCAAAATTAATGAAGATTTATATTTTATTCATCAATATTTCCCCTTCTTAATTAATTTTAAATGGAATTGTACTTCAAAGCAGACATATTGGTATTAGAAAAGAAAACCTAATCTTAATTATTGGATTTTTTAAATCATTAAAAGCAAAGTTTTAAAAGAATTTTATAAATTTCCACGGATTGGTTTTTCTGTCTCTTAAAAATTAGGTTGTTCTTATTAAATAGATATCATAAAGATAAAGATAAATAAGTTTATCTTAAGCTCTTCTAAAGTTTAAACTAAAACACTAAAATATTATAAAAAGAATTAAATTATTAATAAAAGTAGTTAAAGTACACGAATATGTTTTAGAATTTTTAGAATAGTTTCAGGTGCTTAAAATTATTAATAAAAAGTTATCATTAAAATCCCTTTAGAGGTTCAAAAATTATAAAATACATACATTTATAAATCAAAAAGATATAAAGTCTAATTAGCCGAACTAAATATTAACTAGAATAATAAAAAAAGATAAGCTTGTTAAAATAGACTTGTTTTTCAAATAAAATAAAAAAAAATGCATCGCCTAGTTTAGGGAAACCCTAAGCCCTATCTAAGCCCTGTCCATCTCAGCCTGTTGGAGGAAATTAGGATTTTTTCAAGGCTTTACATAACCATCCAGCCAGTACACAATATCCTGGGATGTCCTGGATGCGAGTATGTGTAATACTACATGCAACGAGGCACATTAATTAAATAAAAATTGATTTTCCAAGCGCATGAAATGCAATCAACGACGAGGCATCGGCTTCAAGTGGGTCCATGTGGCTCGGATCCAGGACACAGGACGAAGGACGAAGGACACTGGACCACTCTGCCGGGTTGTCAAATGGAGTTAACAAAGTTTACGCTTTTTGCGCGCTGCTGTCTCATTCTGTTGTTGCTTTTTCTACCGGCTGGCTGGCTTTATTTTTTATACTTTTACAGCATTTTATTTTTTAATTGTTTTTTTTTTTGTATATATTTTGTATTTTGTATTTTTGTGACCGCTCTTTTAATTTTTGTACTGCACATCGCACATCGTGTATGCATAAGTATATAATGTGCAACGGGATGGATCCTGTCCTGTCCTGGCCCGGTCTGGACGGTCTGGATCCTGTAGCCATGGTGCCCGCCTCTCTGCTCCGTTTCGCCTTTTATCCTTTTGGCCACAACGGCGGCAATGAGTTTATTGTGCGCTGTCGCTTTTTGGCCGTATTTAAACCACAGCAAGTCATCAGGCAAATTGAATTTTCAACGTATGGTCGCACATTGCGTTGCACCACCACGCCGTGTCACGACACCACCCCCTGACGCTACCCTGCCTTGCACCACCCCCACCAGCTTTGCTACATATTCTTCTATCTTTAACCCACTAAGATATTTTTTATTATTTTTTATTGTTATTTATTTAAGTTATTTTTATCAGGCGGTCTTTTCTATTCTTCAGATTTTGTTCCTGTTACATATTTGGACAGATTTTTGTATCAAAGGGTACAGCTTTTAGTTAATCACTCTCTAGTTATAATATAGAAGTAATATTTATTAATAATACTTATATTTTTATTCTAGAAACACATTGTATAATATATACTTTAACTCCTTTAAAAATCTTCAAGACAATGAAAATTGTCCTTAAAAGGATCTATCTCAAAAATATAGGATACCTTTCTTTTAATAAAAATCAGAAAAATGTCATGTTGAATGAAAAATGTTGAGAAAAATGTTTTTAAAATATATAAAACTTTTAACTTTTATAAAAACTTTTAAGAACGACTCCGACATAAATTTTAATTACAAAATAAAAATGTATCACTAAAAATATATCTTCTTTGTTTATATAAAAATTCATATAATTCAAAACTTTACTAAAATGTCTGTTTCTACCTTCTTTAAATTTATTATTCTAAAAGATAAACCTAAAAATAAGCATAATTTAAGTTTTAAATCAATTTTAGGGTATAATTTATTTATGCAAGATTAAGATAAATATTCTTAAGATAATGTGCGTAAAGATAAGCAAGATTGCCTCAAAGTTTTTAATAAAAAAGTTTCAAATATATAAATAAAACAATTATAAAAATAATTATAAAAAAATATGAGAGAATAATTAATATTTATATTATTAAGTTTTAATTTTTTGTTTATTTATGTTAACGAATGTTTGTATTCTTATCTTTGTGTTTCTATAGATAATAGAAAAACTTGAAAAATGCATTCAAGTCTTTAAATTTCGAATTAAAAACAAGTGCAATAAACTATAAATAAGTTAAGAACTATATATTAAAATAATTAGTATATTAAATTTAAAGAAAAAATATTTATTTATTTCTCCAAAATAAGATAACGAAAGTACTTGACTTTAATTTATGGCAAAAATCCCAAGACTTTGATATTTTAAACATAAATTATCTCCAAATACGGGTTTTCTAATTATGTATTATTTATTTTGTAATTTTTTTTATACCAATTTTTAATTTTAAGTCAGAACCTTGTGGGTTTTTAATAATTTCTGCTAAACTATATAAAAATTTTAATGTGTTACAAATTAAATTGTACCACAAAAAGTTATAGCCTGAGACATATATTTTAATGCTTGTATTAAAAAAAATAATTTAATTTAAGTAATTTATAAATAATAAATAAAAAAATAGTAATCCCTGTTCATAAATAATTCCCGCAGAGGGTTAAAGCCTTGGCTTTCGGTGTCAGTGGCTGTATAACATTTCCATCTCGCTTTTATCAGGACGGTCAGCGACTGTCTTTTATGCCCCCTCTCTGGAGAGCCCCTCCCCCTCCCCCTCCTGCAACTACGCCCCTGATGACCCCGCCTCCTTGGGCGCCCCCCTCTGGCCTGGTGCATTTGCTTGCTTCGTTTCTCGTTACAAAATTACCCACGATAAAAATTGAATTACTTCGTCGTCGTTGTCGTGGTCTTCCTCCTGACCCGCCCATGTCCTTGTTCTTAGCAGGGGCGTACTTCCAAAAAATATTAAATATATAATTATCAAATATATATCTTTTAAGTCGTGTTATTGTCCTAGTTTTAAGTTCTTGTTTATTTGAAGAATCCCCTTTTTTCAGTTAAAGCTACGCCTCTGCCCTGCCCTGCTTAGACGACACTGAAACTGTCGCCAGGCCTGGTCCTGTGTGACTCCGTCTAATGATAAATGAGCTGCAATGGATGACAGCGAATCAACTTAAGTGTATTGCTCTGCTTCACACACCCACACCCCGCGTCCTGGCTAGTCTTGGTCCTGGAACAGGATCAGAATCAGTCCGGACCCGGGCAAAACGCTCCAAAGAGCCTTCAGCCAATGCACTTTCCCCCTTAACGTTCTCTGTTTTTTGCTCGTGTTTACGTTTCACTTCAAAATTCCGCCATCCTGCTGCACTAAATATTTACATGGATCCTGGCAGGAGCAGGGGCTAAGGAAGGACTAAAAAATGGAGAACTTGCCAACTTGGCAAGTGTAAGTGAGATACTTTAAAAACCGGCAAGAAACCGGGCAACTTTGCCAAAGTTCCCTCCGCTCATTATGCGTCTCGGGGTTTGGGGTTCGGGATTCGGGGTTTGGGGCAATGGGGTTTACGGATCTGGGGGGCTTAGATGAGGGGCATAATCAGTAAATTGGACGCAACTTCGACTGGTGGGGGCATGGCCAGGATGGCAGAGTGGTGACTAGGCTAGACGCGAAACAGCTGCACAAAAAGCCGAGAGAGCCCATTAGCCAAGTTCAAAGACACCAAATATTGTATGTTGGCCACTTTTGGTTTTTTTTTTTTCAGGATAACATAATCTCAATTGCCTGATTTTTGTCATTGCAATAAGGACTGTTCTTAGTCGATTTCAAAACAATAGCGAAAGGATACTAAGGATTAGCTGAAACCTGTGAAAAGATTTATCGAAATAATCGGAAATATTTATCGAATTAAACGAAGAGATCTATCGAATTAATCGGAAGGACTTATCGAATTAATTGAGTTAGCCAGATTCGTTGTCAAGATTAATCAAAAAAGCAAATTGAGATCTTTTTCCATTGTTTTCTTAAACTCCAAGAAATGTAACTTTGAAAGGCTTATTTCTCTATTTCTTATTATCTAAAAATTATGTTTAAAATTTATGATCCCCTTTTATGATCTAATACCTTAAGAGTGGTTATTTTAAATAGAAAAATATGCATTAAGGAACTCAAAACTAGGGCACTTCTTATCGCACTTATCGAATGGCTTGGAACGGTTGAGTAAATCCTATAGCTGTCCTAACACTAAACAATCGATATTTCTTATACCTTTCGGTTCTTAAAGATGCAACCTTAAGACTTTCTTTAGAAATGTTTCAAGGGGTGTCCCTAGCTTCTATCTAGAAATGCTCATAAAAATGTACTTACCACAGATCCTATAAGTTGAATCCTAATACTTGTAACTATTGTAGAAACTATCCAAAAAAAGCTATCCCAAAACACATTGTCTTTGCATCATAAATGAAATTTTATTCAGGAAAACGATAAACGATAAAAACAAAAAAAATATTAGCGATAAGTGTAAGTTATAATAATAAATTAGGTAGGACCAAGGATTAAAGAACAGAATATCATTGCCAATATAAAGTAATAATGAAAATCAAATCAGATCAGGTGTCGGATTGAATCAGCGGGGATGGAGCGGTGGGTTGGATTCCTGGATTTACTTCTCCAGGCAACGGGCCTCGTCCTTGGGCACGCAGGACTGGGCGAGCCAGTCGAAGCGCTCCTTCTTGTCGCAGCGCAGGTGGGCGAACTTGTGCTTTCCGGACTTCTTTACCTCGCAGCGATAGTACTTCCTGCAGTCGCGGACATCGGGGTAGACGTCGTCCTCGTCGCACTCCCCGTCCTTCTTCAGCTTCTTGAGCACATCCTTGACGTACTGCTTCTTCTCCTTGGAGCTCAGCTCGTTGTCCTCGCTCTCGTCCTTCTCGTTCTCGTTCTTGGGGCTCTGAGACTCACTCTCCTTCTCCTCCTTGGAGTCCTTCTTCTCCTTCTCCTTTTCTTTGGTCTCCTTGTCCTTCTTCTCCTTGCTGTCCTTCTCCTCGCCGGACTTGGGCTTGGACTTCTCCTCCACAGAGGCATTTTCATTGGAGGCCGGAGGACTCTGGGCAGCCTGTTCCACACTCTCGATGGTTTCGGGACTGTTGTTGCTGGGCTGTTCGGCCTGTCCGGCCTGTCCTGGTTGCTGAGGGGTTTCAGGTTGCGGCTCTTCGGGCTGGGCCGGAGCGGGAGCAGGAGCAGGGGCCTCGGTGGTCGGTCTGCGCCAGGTGTTCACCCAGTTTTGCCAATTGGGCCAGAAGGGAAGAGGGCGTTGGGGCGCCACGGGGGCAATGACTCCATTTCCGGCACCGTTCGAGCCGGCAGTCTGTCCTGGAAGTTGGGGTCTCCAGATCGGAGGCAGGATAGGTTGGTTGGGGCGATGCTGCCACGGCCAAGAGCCAGATCCGCCAGGCAGTACAGGAATCGATGGAATGCCAGAACCAGTTGGTGGGTTGAGCGGAGCATTCGGGTCCACAGGCGATCCAGACAAAGAGCCTGCAGCACCAGCGCCAGAAGAGCCAGGAGCGCCTCCAGCAGCAGATCCAGGGGCACCACCGGCAGGAGATCCTGAAGAGCCAGGAGCTTCACCAGCGTTGGATCCTGGAGCACCTCCAGCAGCGGGTCCTTGTGCATTACCAGCTTCAGATCCTGGGGCACCACCAGCGTTGGATCCTGGAGCGCCTCCAGCAGCAGATCCTGGGGCACCACCGGCAGGAGATCCTGAAGAGACAGAAGAGTCACCAGCAGCAGATCCCGGAGCGTTACCAGCGGCAGATCCTGAAGAACCAGGAGCACCACCAGCGACAGATCCTGGAGCACCACCAGCGTTGGAGCCTGGAGCAGAAGAACCAGGAGCACCACCGGCAAGACCTGAAGAACCAGGAGCACTACCAGCAGCAGTTCCTGGGGCATTACCGGCTTCGGATCCAGGGGCACCACCAATAGGAGATCCTGGAGAGCCAGGAGCAACACCGGAAGAAGAGCCAGGAGCACTACCAGCAGCAGATCCTGGAGCAGAAGTTCCAGGAGCACCACCTGTAGCAGATCCTGGAGCAGAAGATCCTCCAGCGACAGATCCAGAAGCATTACCGGCTTCGGATCCTGGGGCACCACCAGCAGCAGATCCTGGAGCACCACCTGCGGAAGATCCTGGAGAGCCAGGAGCAGAAGAGCCTGGTGCACCGCCGGCGGGAACATTGGGATTAACAGGAGCACCTCCAGCGGGAATGCTTGGGTCAACAGGAGCACCTCCAGCGGGAACGTTAGGATCAACAGGAGCACCTCCAGCGGGAATGCTTGGGTCAACAGGAGTACCAGGAGCGGCGGTGGATCCAGCAGGGGCGTTGGGATCAACAGGAGCACCTCCAGCGGGAACGTTTGGATCAACAGGAGCTCCAGGAGCGGCGGTGGATCCAGCAGGAGCGTTGGGATCAACAGGAGCACCTCCAGCGGGAACGTTAGGATCAACAGGAGCACCTCCAGCGGGAACGTTTGGATCCACAGGAGCACCTCCAGTGGGAATGCTTGGGTCAACAGGAGTACCAGGAGCAGCGGTAGATCCAGCAGGAGCGTTGGGATCAACAGGAGCACCTCCAGCGGGAACGTTAGGATCAACAGGAGCTCCAGGAGCTGCGGTGGATCCAGCAGGAGCGTTGGGGTCAACAGGAGCACCTCCAGCGGGAACGTTAGGATCAACAGGAGCTCCAGGAGCGGCGGTGGATCCAGCAGGAGCGTTGGGGTCAACAGGAGCACCTCCAGCGGGAACGTTAGGATCAACAGGAGCTCCAGGAGCGGCGGTGGATCCAGCAGGAGCGTTGGGATCAACAGGAGCACCTCCAGCGGGAACGTTAGGATCAACAGGAGCTCCAGGAGCGGCGGTGGATCCAGCAGGAGCGTTGGGGTCAACAGGAGCACCTCCAGCGGGAACGTTAGGATCAACAGGAGCTCCAGGAGCGGCGGTGGATCCAGCAGGAACGTTGGGGTCAACAGGAGCACCTCCAGCGGGAACGTTAGGATCAACAGGAGCTCCAGGAGCGGCGGTGGATCCAGCAGGAGCGTTGGGATCGGCGGGTTCTACAGGAGCATCAGTGGATCCAGCAGGAGCGTTGGGGTCGGCAGGTTCTCCAGGAGCAGCGGTGGAACCAGCTGGAGCGTTGGGGTCGGCAGGAGTTCCAGGAGCAGCGTTGGAACCAGCTGGTGCGTTGGGATCAGCAGGTTCTCCAGGAGCAGCAGTGGATCCGGCAGGAGCGTTGGGGTCGGCAGGAGTGCCAGGAGCAGCAGTGGATCCAGCAGGAGCGTTGGGGTCGGCGGGCTCTCCCGGAGCAGCGGTGGGTCCAGCAGGAGCGTTGGGGTCGGCGGGCTCTCCCGGAGCAGCGGTGGGTCCAGCCGGAGCGTTAGGGTCGGCGGGTTCTCCAGGAGCAGCGGTGGTTACGGTAGGAGCGTTAGGGTCGGCGGGTTCTCCAGGAGCAGCGGTGGATCCGGCAGGAGCGTTGGGGTCGGCAGGAGTGCCAGGAGCAGCTGTGGATCCGGCAGGAGCGTTGGGATCGGCGGGTTCTCCAGGAGCTGCGGTGGTCACGGCAGGAATGTTTGGGTCGGCGGGTTCTCCAGGAGAGGCGGTGGATCCAGCAGGAGCGTTGGGGTCGGCAGGAGTGCCAGGAGCAGCAGTGGATCCAGCTGGAGCGTTGGGGTCGGCGGGTTCTCCAGGAGCAGCGGTGGATCCAGCAGGATCGTTGGGGTCGGCAGGAGTGCCAGGAGCAGCGGTGGATCCAGCAGGAGCGTTGGGGTCAGCAGGAGTGCCAGGAGCTGCGGTAGATCCAGCAGGATCGTTGGGGTCGGCAGGAGTGCCAGGAGCAGCGGTGGATCCAGCAGGAGCGTTGGGGTCGGCAGGAATGCCAGGAGCAGCGGTGGATCCAGCAGGAGCGTTGGGGTCAGCAGGAGTGCCAGGAGCAGCGGTGGATCCGGCAGGAGCGTTGGGATCGGCAGGAGTGCCAGGAGCTGCGGTTGATCCTGCAGGAGCGTTGGGGTCGGCGGGTTTTCCAGGAGCAGCGGTGGATCCGGCAGGAGCGTTGGGGTCAGCAGGAGTGCCAGGAGCTGCGGTTGATCCAGCAGGAGCGTTGGGGTCGGCGGGTTCTCCAGGAGCAGCGGTGGATCCAGCAGGAACGTTGGGGTCGGCGGGCTCTCCCGGAGCAGCGGTGGATCCAGCCGGAGCGTTAGGGTCGGCGGGTTCTCCAGGAGCAGCAGTGGGTCCAGCTGGAGCGTTGGGGTCGGCGGGTTCTCCAGGAGCAGCGGTGGTCACGGCAGGAATGTTTGGGTCGGCGGGTTCTCCAGGGGCTGCGGTGGATCCAGCAGGAGCGTTGGGGTCAGCAGGAGTGCCAGGAGCAGCGGTTGATCCAGCAGGAGCGTTGGGGTCAGCAGGAGTGCCAGGAGCAGCAGTGGATCCAGCAGGAGCGTTGGGGTCGGCGGGTTCTCCAGGAGCAGCGGTGGGCTTAGTAGGTACGTTGGGATCGACCGGTTCTCCAGGGGCAGCGGTGGTTACGGTAGGGGCGTTGGGATCAGAAGGAAGTCCAGGGGCGTCGGTTGATTCGGCGGGAGCATTGGGGTCAGCAGGAGATCCGGGGGCGGGGCTGGTTTCCACAGGAGCGTTGGGGTCCAGAGGAGAGTTGGGATCAAGGGGCGCACTGGGATCCGCTCCTCCAGGTGCAGCGGTAGTGGCTTCAGGAGCGTTGGGATCTACTGCTCCAGGTGCGGCGGTGGTGGTTTCGGGTGCGTTGGGGTCGGTGGGTGTGTTGGTGTCCTCCGATCCGGGTGCCAGAGTAGTTTCAGCTGGAGACAGAGTGGTGGTGACGTCCTGGCTGGGAAGAGTGGACTCCGCCTCTACGACTCCCTCAGTTCCAGTGGTGGTGGTGTCCTGCACAGGAGCGGTTGTCTCTGGAGCAGGTGCTAGAGTGGTCTCCGCCGGAGCGGCGGTGGTCTCGGCAGGGGCGGCACTGGAAACGCTGCCGGGTCCTTCGGTGGAGATCTCGTTGGGAATGGGGTTGCTCTCCACCAGCGACGCGGACTCGCTGACGGGACTGTCGGTGATGGTCACCATCTTGGCGACGGCTGCGGTGGGAGCCTCCACGGCCGCCGACTTGACGGGCACACAGATCTCCAGGCCGTCGGTGATGCAGCGGGTGTTGGGCTGGCAGGCCACCACCGGGCCGACAGTCACATCGTCGACGCAGTCCTGGTAGGAGAGGGGTCCCACGCAAACGGCGCTCTTGCCACCGCACTTGAGACCAGCGGCAGCGGCGTTCACCTGATGTCTAGCCACCAGCGAGGTAAGCTGAAAGGAAACAAGAAATTGTTTTTATTAAAAGGGATTCGAACTCCAAGTATGGGACTATTGGTGGTGATGGGACGCCTCGGGACGATTATTGGTTTCGATTCACTTGCATAGGATACTTTCGTTTGGTCGCCGAGTGCTTTAAACGTTATCCAAAGAAGCATGAATCCCGGTAGCTAGAGTTACGGAGTTACGGTTTCGGATTCGATTTTGATTGGATTCGATTCGGCGTATCCAAGTGCCGCACCCAATGATTTTCCAATAAAATACAACTCGTCAGTATTAAAGCCAAACGAAACGGAACGGAAACGGAAAAAAAAATACCAAAAAAAAATAATGTGGATCCCATGGATCGGGGCTAGAACACGATTTCTTTGGTATTATGCAATTACCACTAGCAACACCAGAAGTCTGGTGGATCGGTTCGTAGTCATCGTCGTCGTAGTCGTTTTGGATGTGTTTTCGGTTTGAATGAAGAATCGTTACTATCCCCGGTATGGTAACTGGGCGGTATTATATGCGAAATTTCCGCAGATATCTTCGCAGAAGCAGAGATCTCCGAGCTCTGACGCTATCCAAATACGCGATAATCCCTTGTTTGTTTCATTCCCGAGATAAGAATGGAGCTAAACCAATTTACGACGATGCGGCTAGATCTCTCCAGATACAAAAGTCATTAGCTTTTGTTTTTGATAGCCCCGGGAAACAAAACATACTATATATTCGTTTATTTTCGTATGCAATTTAGAGGTCTAGAGCACGCACTTTATGATTATTATGATTCACTTGCCTTATCGCGGCTCTCGGAGATCCATAAAGCTCATCTAATACGTAATCTTGAACTCGAGAATAAATATTGACTTGGCGGGCTGCGCATTTCCGTTGACTGAAGTCTTTGCTTTATTTGCCTCAAACTCAGAACTCACAACTGAGAAGGTAAATAAACAGAACAGGAAAGAGATTACTTTCCTGTCTTGGAATCAACTTGATTTTCGGCTAAATCTGTTTCCCCAGATCCAAGATCTGGAGCGGAACTGGAGCGGCGTGGGGTCGTCAGTCATTCCGGCAATGACGCAGGCGATTCCCTGACATCGGACAAATATTACGATCTGCTGTCACTTGTCAGCTGAGATAAGATCTAGATCTGTGAGGGACCACCCAGTTATACAATATACCTAAAAATCTCTTGGGGATTTACGCCCCATCAAGGGCCGTATCACTGCCCTTAACGATTGAATTAAGAAAACCCCAGAAGGCCGCCGCCGCAATTAGCATATGAAATGGATACGGAACTGGTCGGGGTCTTGACATCTGTCCCGGGTCCCAGGTTTCCAGGTTCCCAGGTTCCAGCCTTTGAACTCCCTGTTTTCCAGCCCTTTGAGCCATTTTCAGCCAGTCAGGTGTATGCCGCATGAAAATTGAACAATTAAGTGGAATTTGCTTTATTTCTCTTTTATTTTTTCTGCACTTTTATTTCCAACCATTAATGCGGTTAAGCCGTACAACAAAAATGAAAAATCATATGCGGGCGAATATATGTATTTACCAAACGAATACGAATACGAGTACGAGTACGAGTACGAGTATGTATAAAAAAAATATATATATTTATAAAATAGGGAAAATACAATGCAGTCCCAGTCACATTGCGGTTTTCGTGTGTCTAGACAATACAATGAATTCAGTTAGTCATATATTTGTCCATTATCAAATATGTACACATACATCCTACATCGTACATCGTACATCGTACATCGTACACTGAGCGCAAATAAAACACCTGACACCGACCGCCACCGACTCTCTCTCCAAACCTCCTGCCTCCTTCGCTAAGTCAACACGAGATTAATTTTCGAAATTTATCTGGGTTAGGCCACTGGGGTGGAAGTCTTGATATCTTCCACGAATTAGTTAATTATAGTCAGAAGTTTGCAGATGGATTGGAAAGCGATTATTATTATTATTCTCAGGGGTTTACAAATGTTGCTTTAAATAAACTTCTAAATTTAAGCTTTCTAACTTTTTAATGTATTTTAAAATTAATTTAACATAATTATTAACATAGATATTAAAAACTAAGAATCTAAAAGAGTGTTCAAAAATTCTTATACAACACTATCATGAATAATATCTAAAAGAGTGTTCAAAAATCCCTATACAACACTATCATGAATAATAAAATATTACAATTTGTTTCGAGTTTAAATCAACAAAAATCTTTTCCAATAAAGATAAATATTAAAGATGAGTAATATTTCCCTTTATAAGTTTGCAGATGGATTGGAAAGCGATTATTATTATTCTCAGGGGTTTAGGACTTTAAATACATGATTATTTAAAGAATATTTTTCTTCATAAAAATTAGGCAAGGCAATTGTAATCTATTCCCGGTTTTTATTCATAAAAAATATATTTTTTTATCAATATAGAAATCAAAGATAAAAATTATTACAAGTAAGCTTTGTGGTTTTAGTAAAGCTATTGATTTCATAAAAAATTACATTATTAAATAAAAAAGAATAGGTTGAAAACAAAACTTTAAGGAAACTTTTGTGATTGAAGTCTTTGAAGCTACTAATTTTGAAAAGATGGAAGATATTGGAGAATTAAATGTATAGATTTTTTTATATAATCAATAGCTCATAAAAAACAAAAGAAATAATTTAGAAATAAACTTTTAAGACTGGAGTCTTTGGAGCTACTAGTTTTAAACAGATGGAAGATATTGGAGAAATAAATGTATAGATTTTTCCTCTAAACCCCCTAAAGTTTTTACTAATTAATAGAAAAACCTCCTTGATTATAATTTCTTGCTAAAAAAAAGGTAAATGGCTCCGAAAATAAATGGCTAACCCGTGAAACTATGAAAGAGCCAGGTTTCTGTCCATTTTGCGATTCCAGCGAAGCCTGGAGAGTGGCTGGTTGGGTGAGGTGAGTGATAATTCGCTCGGCACCCAAATAGGCTTTGAGGTCGCGGGTCCGGGTCCGGTTCCGTATCCCAGCGTATCCTTGCCAGCGTCGTTCATGCAAATGAGCCAAGGCGGTGGGCCGCCCAATTATGCACCCTTCTTGGCCTATTCCGCGGCAGGACCAATCCTTCCAATCCTTCTCTACCCCCGACGCCCGACGCCAGGACGCCATCTGCATCTGGTGTTATGAGCTCCTCCGTTAATGTTGTTGGCGTTGCGGTCGCGGCTTTGGCCATGACGTCGGCGGTGGTTGCAGTGACGCGGTGGCTGCCACACAGCCTTCGACTCCTTGCCTCATTGGCGTTGCACAAAGCGAGCGGCGTTGGCTAAATTTGCATAAATTAACAATGTTTCGCAATTGCAGCCACTGATGCAGCAGCGAATTCTTGTTGCCCCGGGGAGGAGGGCAGGGCAGGCCCGCATGGCCAGTGTCCAGTGTCCCCAGTCCGATGTCCCCTAACCCCTGACCCCTAGTCCCTGTCCCATGTGTCCATATGTGTTTGCGTGAGGCGACCGTGGGCAGTGTGCGCGTTTTATTGATTTGATGCTCCAATGCACTTATTATCCCTCGGGCAGCCACTGTCTCTGCCACTGCCACTGCTGCCACAGCCAGTTCCTGTTAATCCCCTGGCAATGCGACGCCATTTGCCACGCCCCACGCCCCACGCCTCCCACACACACACACTCACCCACGTACTATACAGAGTACACCTTTACCCCCACACAGAGACAGCGAGCAGGATATATGAGCATTAGGGTGTGCCACATATCAGCAAAGTTGATCGATTGCGGCTCATTAGGGCTTCATTCATTCGAAGGATATCGAACTGCGGTTGGTCCTAGCATGGGAAAGCCATAACTGTGGAAAGGATTCGGGGACATCAGCGACAATCCCTGCATAAGGGCACGGGGCAGGCTATCCTAACCTCTTGACAATTTTCTATATTTTATATAATTTTTAATAATACAAAAAAACATTCATTTTGGATTTTCATCTTCTTTGGATAAGGTCTGTCCTTACATTATTTATGGATTTTTTAATATTTTTACAATGTAGATTTTTAGTTAAAGTTATAAAAAAGTTATTAAAAACTTAACCAAAAACTCCGTTTCCATATATAAAAATTCGAGTATTTTTAAATAAATAATTATACATAAGTTGTAGATAAAATTTTATTATGAACTTCGAATAATAGACAATTTATTAAAAATTGAACAAAAACTGCCTAATATTTGAAATATATTTAACAAATATTACTTTAAATAAACTTATAAAATTTAAATTTTCTATATTATTTTAACATAAAGATTAACACAAATATTAAAAACTAAGAATCTAAAAGAGAGTTCAAAAATTCTTATACAACACTATCATGAATAATATCTAAAAGAGTGTTCAAAAGCTCCTATACAACACTATCATGAATAATAAAATATTACAATTTGTTTCGAGTTTAAATCAACAAAAATCTTTTACAATAAAGATAATTATTAGAGATGAGTAATATTTCCCCTTAGAAGAAACGGAAATTCCAAAGAAAATAAGTTATCTATTCAAAAACATCAGATATGAGTGAAATCTTAAGAATGGTGATCAAAGTCTTAACCTTACCTTTCTTTACAATTATGATAATGTCCTGAGTCATCGTTTTACAATTGAAGCAAAAAGTTTAAGTCCCGTTTAGATTGTCTGAGAGGATTGTGACGCAATCGATTTATGTTCCGATAACCGTTAGCTTTCGATACGATCAAAATATTGGCACGAGAAACGGTCACACCAAGCGACCGTTTTACAATTAAAGAAACAAAAATCCCATTTAGATTGTCTGAGAGGATTGTGACGCAATCGATTTATGTTCCGATAACCGTTAGCTTTCGATACGATCTAAATATTGGCACGGGAAACGGTCACACCCAGCGACCTGACCGTGAACTTTTCTTTTTCTAAGCAAGTTGGCGTTGATTTGATTTGCTTTCTTTGCACTTGTGTCAAGTTCGATTGGGCACAGTTGTTAGTTGTTCGCCGGAACTGTATGTTGAAATTACAAGTAGTGCAGAAGTAAAAAAAAAATTTCAAAAAACAAAAAAAATAGTTGCGGAAAAAACAATATTTGTGTAAAAAGTAAAAATTTTGTTTTGAGAATCTTCCGAGAAAAAAAAAAAACATGGCACAGACAAATGCACCAAAACCAGAATCCGGCGTCATCGATCCTGCAGAAGGTGCCGATGGCAGCTGGTGTCTCATCGAGAGCGACCCCGGTGTCTTCACCGAGCTGATCCGCGGCTTCGGCTGCAACGGTGCCCAGGTGGAGGAGATCTGGACCCTGGACGCCGACGCCTTCCATCATCTGGAGCCCATTCATGGCCTGATCTTTCTGTTCAAGTGGGTGCAGGACGACAAGCCGAGTGGTCGTGTCGTCAAGGACTGTGGCGACGTATTTTTCGTACGTCAGGTGAGTCTCAAAGCAATTCCGACATGACTTTCATTTTTTTTTTGACAGCTGCATATATATATATATTTTCTAGAATTTTCTGTGACATTTAACCCTATCTGTAATCATTTGTTTAACCCCTAAACCATATTTTAGTTATAAACTAAAGATTAAGAATGATGTGGATGAATTTTATAATCATTTAGATGGAAAAGCACATGGCGGAACCGGTATCCTGATTAGAAATCGCATCAAACACTACTACCATATCCTCTGAACAACAATTTCTGGACCTCTTCAACACCCTAGGAGACCACTTCATTGCTGCAGGTGGCTACACACCCACTTGGGATCATGGCTGGTCACCCCTTAAGGAGCAGTTGTATAACGCCATCTTAAAGGCAAACAGAAAGCTTGACCACGTCTCTTCAGGCAGACCATCATACTGGACTAGTCTGTATGTCCTTTATACAGCAGACATACCTACAAGCCGATGACACAGCGATTTTATGTCGATCCAAATGTCCTGTAAAAGCAAAAACTCAACTCTCTTCTCACCTAGAGGCCATGGAGAAATGGCTATCTGACTGGCGAATCAAAATAAACAAACATAAATGTCCCTCTTACTACTATTCCTCTTAATTTAAAATAATTTACAGCATTTATGCATTTAAAATACCTTCGTAGAGGATATCTTATAATATAAGTTTTGTATTTTTAGGTTATTACCAATGCCTGTGCCACCCAGGCGCTGCTCAGCCTTTTGATGAATCTACACCACCCGGACATTGATCTGGGCGATACCCTGAGCACTTTCAAGTCCTTTTGCCAGGACCTCGACCCGGTGATGCGCGGCCTGTGCCTGAGCCGAGAGCAGAAGATCCGCACCGTGCACAACTCCTTTGCCCGTCCGGTGCTCTTCGAGCTTGACATACGCCATGCCACAATCGACGACGATGTCTACCACTTCGTGGGCTACATGCCGATCAAAGGGCGGCTGTATGAGCTGGACGGGATGCAGGAGGGTCCCATCGAGCTGGCAGAGATCGGCAAGCAGCAGAACTGGCTGGACGTGGTCCGTCCCATAATCGAGGCCCGGATGCAGCGCTACAGTGTCGGGGAGATCCACTTCAATCTGATGGCCCTGGTGTCGGATCGCCAGCGGAGCTACGAGCGCCAAATCCAGCTCCTGGTCCACCAGCCCTCGCCCCTCAGTCTGGCCGAGCGGCAGTCGGAGATCGCCACCCTGCGCACCTACGTCAAGTTCGAGCAGGAGAAGAAGCGTCGCTATCGCCAGGAGAACCAGCGGCGCCGCCACAACTATCTGCCCTTCATCGTGGAGCTCCTGAAGCAGCTGGGCGAGACCGGGCATCTCATGCCCATCTACGAGAAGGCCAAGAAGCGGGCCATCGACTGCCATATGGCGGCCAGTCTCAAGCAGCAGGAGCTGCTCTATCACCAGCAGGAGCAGCAGGACCAGCAGGATCAGCAGGACCAGCAGGGCCGCAAGTCCACCTATCCGCCGCGGCTGTAATCCTGTAGGAATTTGTATTCCCAACACATAAAAATTCCAAGTCACACTCAACATCTTCCACTCCACGAGGTCCGAAGCACAACCTCTCTTGTTTATTTTTGCTCCAAATCAAAACTCCTTCAATTAATCAAAATATCCAAATTATAACAAATAATAAACCAATTCCAAAAATATATCGTTTTGGTTGCGATCTTTGAAAAAATCAGAAACCTTTCAAAACGCAAACCCTTTCAAAACTTTACAAAAGGAGACCCCCCTTTAAACGAAACAAACCGAAACCAAAACGATTTATCGAACAAAAAGTTACGACTTTTTGCCACATTTTAAACACTTTTAAAGATTAAAAACAAAACAAAATCCAAAAATCAAATCTGTTTTGCAATTTTCTGAAATAATATAATGAACCACAATCCGAAAAACTGAAAACATATATTTAAATATCGGTTGATCATTATTCAGTTATCATTAATCATATCGTATTCATTATATTCGTCACATTCATCATATTCATTATATTCAATCATACTCATCATCGATCATATTCATTATATTCAATCATACTCATCATCAATTATATACATCAATCTTATTCACCAATCATATTCATCATATTTCTTATATATCATATTCATCATATTTATCAATCATATTCATCACCTACATCATATTCATAATATTAATCATATTCCTCATATTCGTTATATTCAATCATATACATCAATCTTATTCACCAATCATATTCATCATATTCCTCATACACCATATTCATCATATCCTTCATATTTATCAATCATATTCAACATATACATTATATTATTAATATTCAGCATCATATTAATCAAAATATAATAAAATATCAATCATATTCATCATATACGTCATCTACATCATCCACATCATATTCAGGATATTCATCATATTATTCATATTTATCATTTATTTATTCATTGATCATTTATTCATAAAAATATATAAATATTTGAATGATATTTTTGGGAAATACAGATTATAAAAGCGTTTAAAAGGCAATGTTTTTGGCTGTTTAAAATACTTTTATTAAAAAAATTGTAATTTACCAAAAACATATATTTATACATTTAATTCCTAAAAAAATGTATAGATTTTTCTATTATATATAAATTAAAATTATATATTATATTAAAAGGAAAATTTTATAATGATAATTTGTAAAAGACTGATCACAAAAACCTTTTTCTGAAACAATAAAAAATGGTAAATAAACTAAAAATTTATCGTTCTTAAGACAATTTTAAATGATTTATATAGACAATAAATATAGATATATATACATGTTTTTTTGTTTTTGTTTATATATTTAATTATTTTACTATTTAATGTTGTATAAAACAAAGTCTTAAGACTTTATACCTAATGAGTACAAATATTATAATTTTTAGGCTCATTTTTCTATTACCCATTTTCCTATAAATTTTAAATTTTTTAGCCCTTTAGGATTAAACGGTTGGAGAATAAATAAGAATAAAAATAAGTAAAAAGCGGGAGATGAGTCTCTGTTTATATTTATTTATTTATTTTATGTATTTAAAATTTAAAACAGATTTATTGATCAGTATTTATTTTTCTAAAAATACAGAAACATGATTCTTTCAACTTTTTTAAAACAAAATGTTAAATATATTGTGTGCCCCCACCTTGTACCTTGTAAGAGAAAATTGTATAAAATTAGCGGAGCAGATTTATGAGAACCTTGAGTGTGGACTCAAGGGCTGTCCTGGCGAATTATGACAGTTTCCATTTGGGATTGCCTCAGCAGTCCGGAGAGTGGTCCTCATCTCGGATCCGGCTGCCTCTCCGGCCGTATTTCAATTTGCATTTTGCTGCAATTTCCCCGACCAGCTCCCGCTCGTCCTGTTCGTCCTGCTCGTCCTGATAAATGATTTCTTTTTAATGCTTCGATAGACTCAACTTAACGGATACCCCCGGACAGGGCTGGAGATCCGAAGATGCGGTTCCGAATCCAAATACGACCACGGTTGCAGATTTTCTTCTGGCCTGAGCTCTCAGCTCGGCTCCGAGTCCTTTGGCCGTCGCGCTTATTTGTTTATGTTGCACAAAGTAAACAACTAATTTTAATTTGCCGCAGGAGCCGCACAGCCACGACAAGATGACGACAACGACGTAGAAGACGACGAGGATGTGGACCAGGACGAGGAGGGGAATGGCCAAGGGCGCTATCCAGGATAAGGAGCAGGACCAGGACTAGAACCAGAACAAGGAAAAGGGACATAGCTAAAGAAAATGCACTCAACAAAAAGTTTCTACAAAATTGCTATCCAAACAATTAATGATAAAAAAAGGCTTTACTTTCTAACTAATTTGTTGATAAATCTGTCTATGATTTAGGTTAAAAATAAATAATTATACCATTTAGTTCTTTATAAATTATAAATGTTTAAATCCATTTATTTAAACATTAGAAAATGTTGTAACATTTATATTTTTTGGTAATTCAAAAACTTTTAAAGAATATTTTGTGAAGTCTGTGAAAGTTCTACATTTCATAAATTATATATATATTTATTTTTTATATAATTATATATATTACTAAATACTACAATAGTATAGTCATATTTTTCTTTCTTTATTATATTAATTAAATTTTATATAATTACTTGTGTAAAACAACATAATTACTTGAGGGATAATTTTAAGAGAATTAAAGGTAGCTTAAAATTGAGTGTGAAAATAATATAAATAATGTAATATAACAAAAACTTCACTTAAAGATTGTTTAAAGAAACAAAATCTTGTTCAAAATAATTAAAAATAAAACAAAGTATTTTAGGACGAAGAAAGATTACTTTTTTTTTAAATATTTATAATATTTTAATAGTGGAGATCATATTATTCTTTTTTTTTTTTTGTAAAGTTTCAAAGCGTTATATAAAAAATGATTAAATTTAAAAACAAAGGTATTAAACAGATTGCTTTTTCTCCTTCTCATTGTTGGTTTTATTTTTGGAATTTTTTGGCAAATAAAGCTTTAAAAATAAATAGTTTTTAAATTGGTAAAATAAATATATTTTATATATATTAAATTAATATATTATAAGAATAATGATAACTTTTAACGATAAAAAAAGACAAATAAAGAATAGAGTAAATAGACGTTATTGGAAATAATTTTGAAACTTATATACAACATTTTTATTTTTCGTATTTTGTTTAATAAAAAAGGAACAATGTTTACAATGTTTTTTTTTTTTAATCAAATTAACTGCAGAATGTCTCTTCTTTAAGCCAGACACAAATGGGTTTTCTTTCTGTGTAAAACCAAAAACAGGGACATCAGCAAGGACATTGGGCAGACATAGAGACTAGGGGTGGGGGGTTGGGGACATGGGTGGAGTCTGGGGGAGTCTGAGGGGGTCTGAGGGAGCCTGGGCAGCAGGGGTCCTGGCTATGAAAGGGGAGCAAGTGACTTCCATAAAAGGGAAACATATTCCCATCCACAGACGGCAACAAACCGCAAAATAACCAAAGACATTCCGACATAACTCCACCTCGATTTTTTATAATTGTATGTTTTTTTTTTTTTTTTTTTTTTTTTTTTTTGTTGGACCAACTGGATTTTCTTTTGTTACCAACTCAGCGATGGCTTTTTTTGTTTTTTATTTTGATTTTATTCAGTTTTTTGCAGAGCTGGTGGACATATGTAAATGGGAGTGCAGCAGGAGAAATCATAACAAAAATGCTGCACACTCAAATTATCCTTAAATAATTTAGATCCTGGCAGCGGCAAACTTTACCTTTTCAACCTGTGTGGAGTTGATTTTTTCCCGATGCTGGCTTCGGTTCGGGCTTTTGCTTATCTTTCATTTCCTAACATTTCAAGCAAATGTAAAAGCGGAAGTGAATGCGGATGCGGATGCGGATGCGGAAGTGGAAGCGAAAGTCCTTGCCTCAACATACATGGGATATGGCAGGGGGCAGGAGGCTGGAGTTCTGGCACTCGGCTCTAAAATATGTCCACAGGTGAACACAAACACACAACCCGAAGGACGAAGGACGAAGTAGCTCCTGGAATTGACTTTCCGCCTGCCAAACCAAACAAAAACACAAAATTCCCAAATTACCGAGGGTGGCCAACAAATATTTTATGTCTAAATATTAGAAACAAAAATATAATAATAATAAAATATAAATAAAATAAATATAAAATGCATATCTTTTTATGAATTTATTCAAGATTTTTAATAATTATTATTATTACGAATATTTTATTGGAAAAATTTAAATAATTTCTGTCTAAAATTGTATTTATTGTATATTCCAAATTATTATTATATTTAATAATCATCAAAGAAATTTCAATCAAAAGTTATATATAATATATCATCTTAAAATTATATTTCTTTTTTCATTTTTTTCTTGTTTTAAATACATGTTTTTTCTTCCTTAAAAATTGAGAAATAAAAATTATACTTACTAGAAATAAAATATTTTACAATCAATATGAATGCCAAGCTTTTTTAAAAACTTTTAAAATAGTTATTAAAAATATAAAATTAATTTTATAATAAATTTTTTACCATCAATATTAATGTGAAAATGATTAAAACAGCATTAAAAAGTTATTACGTATAATCATTTCTAAAAAATATGTTTTAATGTTTGTATATTTTTGAATGTAATATGTTTAAAGTTATTATAAAAATAGTTATTAAAAATATTCAATCAGTTTTATTTCATAAATATATTTTAAAATATACATTTTTTTTAATACCAACAACATTTTTAAATAGAAGAAACTAATTTAACATTTAAACATATTTTTTCTACAAACTTTTTCTTGCTTATTATTGTATTGTTTTTTAATGTTAGTGAAACTTTATTATTTAAAAGTAAACATCAAATTTAGGGATAACTAAAATATTTATTAAAAAACTTAAAATTTTGTCATTTAAGTATATTACAAATATTTCCAACTCTTCAAACTTTTCCAAAGGTAAAATAATTTAAAAAAAACTTATTCCCTGCCTGCAAATGTTAAATAAAAAAATTATAAAGCTCTTGTGAGTTATTTTGTTAATGGAAAACTGTAAAACTGTAAAACAAAAACAGTTAATAATTAATTGGTGGTGCGGTTAGTTTAGGACAACTTCTCGAACTGCTCTCGCTTGGCTGCGTTTAGTGCAAAAGGCTAATTGAAATTTGCCATTAATAATGCAAAAAGGTCTCAGTGAGAAACTTTTAGGCACACCCACCACCACACACCCACCAACACACACACACACATGTGTCTGTGTGTGTGTTTTCGTGTATTTGTGGCATTTTAAATATTTGAAATATTTGTAACATTTGCGCGATGCCTTCTTGAAATCTTCCCGCCCACCTGAAAGTAATGAAATGCAGAAGGGGTGGCGGAGGGGGATCATGGAAGGTAGGGAGAGGGGATGGAGAAGGGGCAGGAGGTCACGGCAGGGTAAGTGGGTGGGAGGTTAAAGACAGCTTCAAGGGGCTGGGTCGAACCACAGGGTCGGCCTTGCCATAAACGGAAACCCAAAAACCTAAAAATCAGTTTAAAACAAAAAACAAGACAAAAACAGTAACAAAAAATTAATTTAAAATTAACGTAAAAAATATATAAAAAATGTTTTCAATATAGGATTTAAAAAGTGTACAAAAATAAGAGCTTTTTTGGCATTTAAAAGTAGTTTCCAGTCTTTTGGAGGGAATATAAAATGTTAAAAAATTATTAACTTTCAATCATAAAATATTAATAAATTCGCAACACATAATATATGATTTTATGAAAGCAATTATTTCTTATTGATTAAAATTAATAAATCAAAATATTTTTAACCAAATAAACAATTTTTTGTTGATTAAATTTAAAATTATGCATCAAAATATTTTAAACAAGCTCAATAATTTTGAGAAACAAATTGTTTAAAATTTTCCAAAACTTTTTTGTAATCTTTTTCCATCTATCAATCTTTTTAAAAAGTTCAAAAAATTTTTCTAAATAAGAGTAAAGTTTTTACATATAATATTTAATTAAATTAATAATTAAATCTATTAAAAAATGTGTACAAGAAATATATTTTTAGGAAGAAATAAATATAAGAAAACAGGTAAATTTTTGGTATTTGTGATTGTATCTTAGAAACTAAATAGAGGAGTTACTATATTTATTGCCAAAGCAGCCATGTTTTTTAGGCAGAGGTAAATTTTTATATTAATATATTTAAAATTCAACAAATAAAAATAAATATAAAATATATAAATATGAAATACATAAAAATATAGAATATAAAAATCTAGAAATTGTTTTTTCAACTAAAAACATCGGTAATAGTTAGTAGTTTCAGCTTAGTTAGTAATACTACTAGTTTATTAGTTATTTTCTTTAGTTTTTACTAAATAATATTGAAATAAATAATACCATAAACTAAATTTTTAGAAAATGTTATATTTTAGACTTTATATATAATATATAAAGAAAATTATTAACTAATCCCGAAAATGTATTAAAAAGAAATAAATTTCGGTTTTATGTTCCAAAAAAAGGTAGCAAAAAGGTAAACTGCCTCTGAGGAGGTGGGTGGGTGGTTTGTATTTTATTTTTTTTTTGTTTTTTTTCGGGGGCGGAATGCGGAAATGGGAGGTGGAAGTGAATGCTTATTTTCTGGTCCGTCAGCCGCCGGTGATGTCGACGTCACCGTCACCGTCACCACATGTAAAAATGTAACCTCCCACCGCCGGCGAGGATTTTGTTTCTTGTTTTTGATTTTTTTTTTGTTTCATCTCCCTGCAAGGAGTTGTGTGCCGCTGTGATTCCGCGAACTGTGACTGTCCAAAAAAAAAAAAAACAAGGGACAGGAAAAATAAATGTTTTTTGGGGGAACCGAGGCGGGGGAACTCATGTTTCAAGATGGAATGCCCGAAAATATGTTTTTGAGGGGCAAAAGGCACAGGGCAGAGCCCGTGTGACAAACCGAAAGTGAAGGGAAAACTGCCAACTTTCGTCAGTGATCGCTGCTGGCTTTAAGTTGCCAAAAAAATAAATTCAAAAATTACATTTCTGGGGTGTAGCATCCGTCAAGAAAAAAAAAAAACGAAACAAAAGCGACTTTGATGTCATTTTTTTACACGAAAACGAGCTCTAAGTATTTCTTAAATAAAAACAAAAGAACCAAGAGAAATTATTACCAATTTCCTATATATTATTGCATTTACATTTTTGGTTATTATTTTTTTAAAACCATTTAACAGAAATTAATTTCAAGCCATTTTTCCATTTTCTAAAAAATATATTGTTGAAAGTCTGCTTTTTTTCATCCTTGATCTTATAGTATTTCCAATTCTACAACGCAGACTCTACAAAAAAAACCGGATTTTCGAAACCCTTTTCCAAAAAGAAAATTATCCAAAATACTTACACAACTCATAAAAAAAAAAAAAGTTTAGGAGCTCCCTATCTATATTATAGAACAGAGAACCATAAATTTCAAAAATATATTTTTTCGTTTAGATAGATTAGATAGAAAATTATTTAAAGAATCCTAAGATAATAATCCAAAAAAACATTGTCTTTTTTTTATAATTTATTTCTTAGTTGATTCGAATGTTTTTCCTTGTTTTATTTTTCTTGATTATTTCAGAAAACAACGACGGCAAACAGAACTCCATAGGACTGAGGACTGAAAAGGACACGCGGTGGGAAAAAGTCCTGGCTTGTAGGCGGGGAAAAAGGCAGAAAAAAAATAAATAAAACAGGAAAATCTCTCGAGGCTAGTGAAAAACTTGGTTCCTTTCTGTTTGGCTGGATTTTGGGCCGCCCACTGTCGCCGTTTCGTCCTTTTTCACGTCCTACGTCCTTTACCTTGGGCAGTTGTACGAGGACATTTCTTATGCTGCTTCTTAGCTTTGCGCCTTGGCGTCTTCCCCAGTTGCCCATCGTCCCGTGTCCTGAGTCCTGTCCCACATCCGCCGCATTCGCCATCTCCCTCCGACTCACTCCGACTCCTTATCCTGCATCCTGGCGCGACGCCGGCTGCGTCGGTGGTTTAAACACATGAAACAATTATAAAGTTGCCAAGAAATGTAAACCCAAAGAGAAAACAATTTAATTGAATTTAACCAGGGGGTTGTCATATCCTAATGGATTTAAAACAACAAATACAAAAAATATATAAGGAAAGGAAAAAAAAAGGACCACAGCAAGGACCACAACTACAACAACCACTACATCAAATGAAAATAAAAACAAAAGTTTACTCGTATACTCGTATTCGAGAAAAATGGGGAAACCCACGCACTGGCAGAGGGAAGTCCCCTGTGGCGGACAGGACGAGATGGTGACCCACTGGAGAGGATTCATCGATTCGGAATGCGGAGTCCAAGAAAATAATTAATAATTCATTCCCGGCGAGCGAAGCTTTAAAGTTTGAAGTTCTTTTTACTTGACTTAAAGATAGTTTTAAGCTGCAGAAAGGATATTTTTTAGATAGTAGATAAATGTTAATATTTTTGTACCTTAATTATCTAATTATCTAGACAATATCCTTTAAGGGAGATTATTATTGAATAAAATTATTTAATTTGTAATCATAAAAGAGTAATATTCAGAGTAATTTTCTTGAGTTTTAAACAGTTTTCTATATTTTTTAATTGTCAATAAAAATTCTTTTTAAATAAATGCTTTTAAAAATAAAAATAAAAGTTTTTTTACTTTGTTTTAAACTCCCCCAAGGCTGAGTTGCTCGCTATAAATACCCAGTACTTGGAAGATACAAATGTTAAGAAAAGAAATAAGTAGCTCGATTTCCAAGTCGATAAAAGATATCGAGAATTTATAGATACTTAACCCGATTGTTTGATAATTCTTAAGAATATTTCTCTACCCTGTGATGTTAAGATACAATATTCTGAAGTACGGATTCTTCCCTTAAATAAATAAAAACAAATAAAAATAAAAAACTTTACCCGATTAATTTTGTTTTTAATTTTTATTGGGAATATCTGCTAAAAGAGTATCGGGTATTCAGTAGTTGATAAATTATTGTACAAATGGATTATACAGAGTACAGAGTACTTTTTTGAATATAGCTCTTTCATGGGCTTTACAACTTTGTTTTTGGAAATTTTTATCTTACCGAGTTACTTATACCATAAGCTCTTAATATAGAGTACCGGGTATCAAATAGTTTTAATAATATTATGTGTATACTTATATACAATATTAAACAGATATTAAATACATATATTCGCCAAAAAGAATCTTACCTATGTCTTGAAGTCAACAATAAAATAAAAAGAATAATAAAAAGAGGAAACAAAAAGTGAGGAAAGGAAATCGAATAAGTACCGGGTATCGCACTAAAAACCTTGATCATATAGAGCTAATTATGTAGATTTATAAAAGGATATCTAACTCTATTCATTTCCAATCCTAATCCCGAACTACTTAACCCTTAGAACTTTAATTTTTTACCATGATTAGTACCGGGTATCATACAATTTCGCTTAAAACCAACCTGATTCGTATTTTTAGAGTCATAAAACAACTAGCAATCAATGTTCAATATTAAAACAATTTGAATTCTTTGGTTTTTATCAAAACTTCGGGTTCAGCCATCTGGTATTTAGAATATTTTGCCTTTTTTTTCGATTTATTCGAACGAATTTGTTGGGTGTTGAAAAAGCTATAACTTTTGCCCAATAGACATAATGGCGCCAGTGCAGTCTAGTGCCTAGCTTTGTGCCACATTTTTATTGTTGTCCTGTTGTCCTTTGACTGTGAATTGGCCACGCCCCCGCGACGGCAAAGGCAAACGCCTACAAAATCACATGCCGCCACTTTGATTTGCCACTGAAATTGAAATCCGCTTATTTGATGCTGACAAAAAAAAAGGCAGAAAAAAATACAACCAAAAAAAAACTGGAAAAACTGGAAAACCCCCGGAAAAGCCAAAAGAGAAGAAAGCAAAACAATATTTTCCTAATTTTCGCGCGCGCACGCGACCAAAGAAAAGACAAAACGATGGAAAAAAAATGCCAAAGCGGCGGCAAAAGAAAACTGTCAGTGGCAGCAACAGGATAACGCCCCGCGGAGGTCCTGCCAGAGAGGAGGAGGAAGAGAGGGCGGGACCTCCGCCTGGCATGGAAATGGGACATTTGCTGGATGCAGTCAAGCTTTTGTTTGCCGTTGATTTCCGCCGCTTCCGATTGCTTTGTTGTATGTCCTTTGCCATTCACTTTGCTCTTATTTCTCCGCCTCTACTTTTTCCTTTCCTTCCATTTCATTTTTTTCGTTTTATACATTTTTTTTATTTATTATTGCCCCAAAACGAAGAGCCAAAAGGTGATTTGATAAGAAGGTGGTTCGGCGGGTGGCCCCGTCTCGGAACTCCGTCTCGGCTCGGTGGTTCCCAGGATTGAGCCACTTAGATTGAGCAATTGCTTTTCAATCACAGGACTCTGCGGAGAGTGTCCTTTGGTCCTGCTTCTTTTCATCACAACTCCCGCGGAAAACTTTTATAATTTGCATGGAAATTACCTGGAAGATTACAACAAGAATTAATTAATTTCTGGTCAGTTTTGAAACGGGTTAAGGGGATTACCATCTATGGAAAAATATATATTTCTCTAAAATATTGTAATTAAAACATAAACACTTTTTTATGTCCCAAGTAGAGCTGCAAAACCATCGATGGGCGAACCATCGATTCTTTAATTTTCGATGGTTTAATCCATCGATTAAACCATCGACTTTGAACCATCGATTATGCCGATGTATCGCTGGAAAATTTTTCAAAATGGTTAAATAAATACAAAAGCTAAATTAATAACAAAAATATAAATTCATATAATTTCTAAGTAACTAAAACAATTATAAATTTCATTTCTTAAGAGAAAAATAACGAATTTTCTTATTTTAAATTTGAGATCATTCGTTTATCCATTGGTTTTTTTCCAGAAATAGCAAAATGTTGCTGCTTTCGGCATCATGGCTAACCGTTTCTAACTTATAATCTGTCCAGCTGTCCAGCGATTTTGTGCAATGTATCGATTATAAAAAAAAACATCGATAGTTTCACAAATTCTCAACCATCGATGGTTTGGTCAGCTCTAGCCCTAAGCATACTTCTTGGAAAACGTTTTCTAATTTAATCTTAAGAGCCTTTTGCATATACAATTAAATGTAATATTTATTAAATTAATATTCACACTATTTAGTTAAATAAAATAATACTTTTTTAAAACGAAATTAAACGCATTCCCTAATATTTAATTTATTTCAAAAGAAACTCCCTTGATTTTGATTCGATAATTTGCTGTTATTTGTCGAATTAAATCAGAAATGCTCCCCGCCCCCTTCCCCGCCTTTTTTCGAGGGCGTGTGTTTTGTGGGAATTTTCTTGAACGCCCCCAATCGATTGAGGGGGCGTGACAGGATATTTGCAATTAGTTTGTCGCTCAGCGAACAGGATTCGTTGTTTGCACAACGAAATTGTAAAATTGATTTATTTATTTATATTTCCATTTATTCTGTTTGTTTTTATTTATTTTTAATTTCATAAATTATTTCGACTAAATTAATGCTCGGCCAGCCATCTGGAAATCAAACAGAGTCCCAAAATTGAAACCAAAATCGGTTTCGACTGACAAACCCATCGAATTGTCAAAAATTATTAGCCTTAGGCATTGAAAGCGACAGAAAATTTTGGCTTTATCTGGTCATCAAAATATTTCCAATTTAAATGAGGAAATTTTAGAGAAAAAATATAATTTTTTTAGGAAGATTTAAGGTATTTTCTAAAAATCAAAACCCTCCATAACACATAAATTTGGAATCTTTTTTCCAGGACATTTAATTCAGATAACCAAAACCCAAACAATTTATGTATGAAAACACAAAAAATTATCCAAACTATAATGTTTTTCGATAAATATTTAAAAAACGATCAAGTCTTCCGACTGAGACTTAACTAGAAATGAAAATAAACCCTCGGGCGGTATAAAAAAAATCCGAATATCTATGAAAATAACGAATTTATTGGCATTTTCGCACAGAACATAGAAAACAGGACATCGGGACAGGACAGGACAGGCAGGACATCAGACCAACAAAAGGAATGCAGGAAAAGATTCGTTTTTAATCGCATCACAGGACCTCGCACTCGCCCTCTCTCTGTCTAACTCTGGCTAGTCCCGTCTCTTTCTCGCTCCCATCGAATTGTACAAACAATTGGCATGTTTTTGGCTTTTTGCAGAAATGGCGACATGTTTGTTGTTAATTTGTTGCCTTTTCCTTTGTTGTTATTATTTGAATCCATTGCTTTAGGGATTTAAACAACACACACAAAATATACAAACAAAATGTACAGAAAATATACATATATAGAGAAAATATATTCATATAATCGCACATACGTAAAAAGCATTTATTTATGCAAATTTTATTTTATTTGTTTTCAATATTTTGGTAACTTTGTCGCTGATATTTCCGCCATACAAAATCAACAACAGCCGACAACAAATCCAGCAAAAAGCCTCCTGTCAGGCTGCCCGCCCAGGCCGAAACCCGCCCAGCTCCTGGCCAGGTGCAAATGCGCTTCGATGAGTCCCGCATCGGATATGTCCGTGCAGTGCGTTTCAAAGCTATAAAGCCTATATTTAGAGTTTCACTTGAAAATGGTTCTTTTCGGGGTAGAAATGCTCTTTTTTCAATTAATTTTTGCTTTTAAAACTAAAAACCAAATGTTTCCAATTTTCAGCTTAAAAAAAAAAATCTTTAAAATCTATTTAGAAAAGAAAACTATCTTTTTTTTTTTTATTTATTTTGCAAAATTTATATTTTTACTTTACTTTAATTAATATTATTTATTATTAAAAACACGTATATTAAGAGTAATTTTATTTCTTTCGAATTCCAATTAGAAAAAAAGTAATTCACTTTTTAAAAAAGGTGAAAGGTTCGAAAATGGTAATATTTTGGTAATAATAATAATATTTTAGGGAATTTTCAATAAATTAATTTCGATTAGTATGAACATTTTTCAAGAAATAGATAATATCGATTAGATAAGATAAGATCGATATCGATATCGATAATTAAAACAAGCGAATACATTTTCTCAAAGAATAATTAATAAAAATATGAGAAATCAAGTTTTTTTCTATTAATTTTAAATTTACGAAACAAAATAAAAGACAAAAACTTTAAAGTCAATTTTTATGAGTTTTAATAATAAAATTGTATATAATATAAAAAATATATGACAATGATATAAGGTTATTAAATAAGAATATTTAAGATAAAGGTTCTAAAAGGTAGATGATTTGTCTTTAATTTTTTTCGAAGAAAGAAATTGGAAGGTTTTCTCATAATCCATAAAAATAATAAAATTAAATTTTGAAACTTTATATACAATATATTTAAAATATCAAACTCTAAGACTAAATAAATCCAATACTTTTTCTAATATTTAATAATAATAATATTAATAACAAGACGACTTGTACTGTACTTCGAGTTAAATTTATTTACAAACACAGAAACATGAACAAATTTATTCACGGATGGATCAATGGACTTATATGTATGGCTGTGCGTGTACTTATGGCGCCGCATTATTTTGTATTTTAATAATTCAAATATCAATTTGTTGTTACATTAAATATTTAATTTGAACTAAAATGTGTTAAATTCTTTGGGGTATTATGAGCGAACCGACAACCGACCATGTCCGATGTCCCGAGTCCGGAGTTCATTTTCCATTTTCCATTGTGGGGGAGGAGCGCGAGGATGTCCCAGAAAAGGGGGAGTACATATAGCACATATGTCATGCAATTTTTGGTCTGCTTAATTACAGCTTAAAACCTTTGATTAAAAAACCACCCAAACAAATGGACACCAGCCTGAATCCAGAATCATGAATCCTTAATCCTGAAAAACCTGAAACAAATACGAAAACAGAAACTGAAACGGAAACCAAATGCTAATTGCCACCCACGACACCACCAGAATGTCTCCAGCGATTCCAAAATGCAACAAAATCTTTTCAATAATCTGCGGAGAGTTAATTTTAATTTTTTTTGTTTGGAAAATTGGTTTAACCTGAAGGCATCGAAAACTAAAATTGTACAATTTAGGATAAGAAAAAAAAATTATTTTGCTGAGATTTCTTATTAATTTATAAAGCGATTAATAATAAAATTATTTTTCTATTATTTCTAGGGGCAGAATGTGCTTAATAATTTTAAAATAAATATAATTTTTCATATTAATTACATTTATTAAAATATTATTACTTTATAGGTTCTAGACTCTATACTGAAAATTATTCAATGTTTTATATTTATTTTTATGGTTAAGGTTCCAAGATATAAACTATTAGGTGTTATTAAACTTAAATCTATTTTTTTTTAATATTTTTAAGCTTTAAAGGCATTCATTTATTTAATAATATTGTGTTAAAAATTTGTATTGTGGAAAATATTTGTAGATTTTAATGAAATTTTAAAAATACTTTAATGATTTGCATAACGTTATTTAAAAGAAATCAATTAACAAATCAAAGTTAATAAGCTAAATCCTTGGTCATAGTAGATTTCCTGTTTTCTTCAAATTTAAGCCGTACCTTATAAAGCAGCGTCCTATGAGAGAAAAGAAAAAATTGATTTGAAAGCATAATCCGTATTTGGATTTCCTTTTTTTATGGGTTACTGGTTCCCTCTGGATTAGCCTACTGAATAGTCCTTCTCTTAGTTCCCTACCCTAATCCCCCACATATGTTGAAGTAAAATAAATCTTGGCTATTAATTGTTAACCAATTAAATCCAAGTAGCTTTCTTTTTTTTCTGTACTTTTTTTCGAAGGGAGAGTCGAGTGCCTCCAGGATTTGATGGTCACCTCTTTGCCTAATTGACCACTTGACGGCAGCTCCTCTGGCCTGGCTTAGACGGTTCTGGCCCGGCCTGGCCCAGAGGCCCTTCCCACCTCTCAGACACCCCCTGGATAGGCGGATTCCGTCCCCCTTGGGCGGTCATTGAGCATATGGCTTCATGTTTTGTCAATGCCGGGGCTGAGCTAGCTGAACGAGGCAAGTTCAGGTTCATGCCACATGCCACACACACCCCAGAGTCCGGAGTGGATTTCCCTCCCCATCAGAGCCACCTCATCCTCGTTGCCTTGACGACCCCAAAACGCAGGCAATCAAGTGTAAAATCATAGAATTTTTAATTGATTCCACCGACGCATCGCATCGCATCGCATCGCAACGAAACGAAACGCATCCTGTTGCCACGCAGAACAAATTCAGGATCAGGATCTGAATACGGCACAAGCTCAGGCTCAGGCTTGGGTGAGGGCTTGGGTGAGGGCTTGGGTGAGGGCTTGGGTGAGGGCTCGGGCATGGACTCGGACTGAGGTCTACGGTGGAGTCCTTGTCCCGTGTTGTTTTTCATTCTTTTTTTTTTAGCCTGTCTTGATGGCGGTCCATTCTAATCTCTCGCCATCGGAGCTGCGGGAGTTTTGTTTAAAAAATACCCTTTCCCAATTGATTTTTAGGGCCTATTAAATTGTTTAAAAAATATGTGTAAAAAATATCAACACAACAAATTCTTTGCATTTATTTAAATATTTTGTAATTTAACAAATAAGATTGTATTTTTCTCGAAAAAAGCCACAAACCCTTAAAAATATATGTTCCATGTAAGTACCGGGTGTTGTATAGTAAAGCAATTATATTAATATTGTTTTTAAATAAATGATAACTTTTATTAATTGTTAAAATAAACTTAAAATTTGATATGTACAACCTCGAAAGAAAAATAAAAATACCTCTACAGAAGAGTATTTTTCGCTGCGTATCCTTTTGCTCCTGCCTTTCGGATCTTTTGTTTAGTTAATTTGCAGTTTCTGGTTGGGCTCCGGGACCCACGGCATTCGATAAGTCTCCAGCCAAGTCCCAACTTGGTTGGCTGCTCCCCATCCTGCCTTGGCCCACCCACTCCTCGGGTGATTCTCTCCCACCTGGACCTCGATACTTGACATGTCCCCGACATTGGCCAGGCTACGGGAATCGGCATTCGCATCGGAATCCCAATCCTGTCATATGCCATGCCCTTCCGATTGAATTGTCCTGCCGACTGCTCCTCGCCTTTTGTTGTTCCAATTTTTCCCTGGATTTGATTTACATCTTTCATGTCCGCACACCCACTGAGCCACAAATAAAACAAAAAACGCCCCGAATAACAAGTCAGGCGCATCGATTGGTCCTTGTTGCTGACGATATTGCCAGTCCAGCATCCTTGGCCAGCATCCTTGCCAGCTCGAGAGCCTGGCAGAGCCTCCCCCTGCTCACAATCGGGAACTGAGCTCGATAATCGGCTAGAGTCGATGTTTTGCCAGCGAGGCTCTCATGATTTCATCAAAAACTCTTCCATTTTTTGCCATTTAAGCGTTAAAATACAACAAAACTTAGGCTTTCTAGGCTTAGTATTTATTTTAACCAAAATTTAACTAAAAAATCACAGAGGGCGTATACGTAATTTTATGCAAAAAACAAATAAAACGTACACCTTATTTATATTTTAGAATAAAAAAAATATGTCTAATCCAGATAAAAATAAATTTATTTAAAACAAGTATTAACTCAAACACTTTCTTTCAAATTTATTTCTATATTTATTTATTTCATATTTATTATTATTATTGTTCTTAAAACTTTTTTAAAATACAAGAAAACTACTGCGAGTTTAATAAATTCTTTAATTTATTTTTAATGTTTAAGGAAACCAAAAATATTTATTTGGAATATATTCCAAGACAAAACAATCAATTAAAAAAAAAATATTAAAGCAGGAGGAAAAAATATGGAAATTTTAAGTAAATCATAAAAAGTACAACCTCTTCTCCCATCTTTTATCCCCTAAGAAAATGTATTATAATTAAAATTATAAAATTCTTTTAAAGTATTTATTAAGGTGTATATTATTTATCAATTATAATTATTAGCCAAATGTGAATATAAATAAATTAATAAAGAAAACAACATTTTAGAACTCTCATTCGAAAATAACAACGATGCTCGATTTATTTGATAATTTTTGTTGAGAATATTAATATTACTGGCAACGCTGCATGTCCCCTTTTAAATTACGTCTGGCAACTCCTGACTAGAACTTCGTTTTTTTTTAATAGATCAGTATGTTGTAATCCGTAGTCGAATGAAGTTATGAAGTTATCGAATGAAGTCTTACATTTCCTAATAAATTGACCTCGAACAATTTTAAAATATTATTTTACAATTCCTATAAAAAAATCTAGACATATATTTTTTTAATCTCTGAAAGCTAAAACTTAATTGATTTTTTATCCAAAATATATTTCTTCATAATTCATAGTTTTCCGCGATTGATTTCCCGTTTATTACGCATACGCCATGTGTTACCTTTGTTATTATCGCGATTCTCCTAAAATGCTAAAGAAATACTTTTATTTGTGAGTAAAAAAAGTAAAAATATAAAAAGTCTTTCTTATTTTGAAGAAGCACCATTCATGCATGCATTATATATGTAATTCCTGTCGTCAATTTGGCCAAAATCCACTCAGCCAGTCATAAAACAAGCAGACAAGGCTAAAACGAACGGCGTGCGAAATCGTCTTGAGTCATGGCCACGCCCCCTCAAAAGCCCATTAAAATATAAGGCAAAAATGCGAAGGAGGGGGGTGTTGGAAGGAAGGAAGGGGAAAGCAAGGATAAGAAAGGAAAGAAACGGAGGAGAGCAGAAGGCAGTGCCATAACAGACGGGGAAAAAAGATGCCAACAAGGCAATTGTGAAATGTAAATGGCCAACGTAATAGATGTCCAACGTCTCCAGATACACTGCAAAAAATGGAAGCTTTTAAAACCATGTTTATCTCTAAAATATTAAAAACTCTTTATTTTAATAATTATACTTTATTTTATATTTTTTTATTCTTTTCTATTTCTTTAATGTTCAATTTAATAAGTCATGTTGCCATTTTCCAAATATATTCCATTTAAAAGATTTTTTTAAAATACTTCTCGCTCTCTTTTTAGTACCTTTTTTATATAAACATTTATTTTCTTTCTGTTTTTGTCTCATCCCTAGAATATCGAACTGTCTTACCAAACTCCCAGAACTAAAATCGATAAGAGTTATCGACTTTTTGAAAGCATTCTTATCACAGTGGGTCTTAGGTTATATTCTATTTTTGTCTCATCCCTAAAATATCGAACTGTTTTAGAAAACTCCCACAGCTGAAATCGATAAAAGTTATCGACTTTTGGAAAACATTCTTATCGCAAGTGGGTCTTAGTTAGGTGTTTTTTTATAATTATAATTATAATATTTTGCAAGCCTTTTTATGTTATTTATTTCCTTAAAAAATTTCCCTTTGTAGATCATCAAACTTTTAGTTCCAACGTTCTGATTACTTTCATAAAAGTTTCCTAATATATTTTACTATAATTTTTCTGAGTGCATGACAGCGACTTGCTTGGAGACCAGAACTCTGGCAATAATTTGCAAATTTGCTCAAATAAATTCCATGCTGAGCGGGACAGCCGGAGAGCCTAAAATATGTTGTTCGAGGCTGACTAAGGGAAAATGTATGCAAAGCCTTTTGGAGCGTCCTGCCGGAGCTGGGTCCTGTCCTGTCCCGTCCTGTCACTCCTCGTCCTTGTGCCGCCCCAAGGAGCCGCGTCAATGAAATGCAAAACATTTCCAGAGCCTGGGACTAGGACAACAATCGATTGTGGCGATTGGAGGCGAGCGTAACCGGATCCTGGATACTGGGATCCTAGAGCCAATCGAGGGCGCGGCATAAATAAATAAATAAATAATCGATTGGGCTCGGCCTTTCGGAGGCACTCCGGCAATTAATTTACCATTTGTTTGTCTGTCCGTTGGTCCTTCGAGCTTCGAACTGCCTTGAAAGGCGACAAATCCCCCGAACGCTGATAAGAATGAATGGGAGATACATCCGCCGCAGCACCACAGATACAGACTCACAAAGATACAAAGATACACAAATACACAGATACAAAGATACACAGATACGAGATACAAAGATACAAATGCATCCTTGGCCACCAACGAACACAACGGGTTGAGCTTTGCCCGGCTTTGTGGGGTTAAGCCTCGTGTCCATATGTGTGTCCTTTGCAGGACCCCGGCCTGTTGCCCTCGATCCTCGATATCCTGCGCGTTAATCTGTAAATGTTGCAAAGAGCTTCATGTCACCAGTTGCCAATTGCTTATTTAATTTTCATTTTTATTTTCATTTTTATTTTCATTTAATGGGCTGCAACAGTCGCTAATTAAGCAGAAAATTCAACATCTTAAATTTTATTTATTTTTGGGTAAACATCAAATACCTTATGGGCTTAAATATATGAGAATATTTGAGGGATTTCAAATGTTTCAAAAACCTTTATTATTATTTTAATCTTATAGATTATCCCAAAATTAATAAAAAGCGGCATCTAGTAATGATTTAAAAAAATGATATATGTTCTTGAAATATTTTTAATGCGTTCTATAGAATTTTTTTTCTTGCAAGCTGCAAGCCTTTAAATTAATATTATATTGTTTTAATACATAAAATTGTTTTAATAAGTATTCTTGTACCTAGTTTTTTAAGTTTTTTTTCTGATTTAAGCTTTTATTAATTTTGTATTTGAATTAAAACCATAGCTGAATTTTTTTAATTAAATTCAATACAGATTTATTGAAGCCTTAAAATTATATTATATTTATTAACTTTTTTATTAACAGACTTTATATCAATATATACTCGTATGTAAAGGGATGGCTTTTCCGAGTGGTGGAGTAGTGTTTTATTGGAATGAATAAGAGGATAACATTAAGAAACTAATTTAATTCTGAATGTACAAAACTTGGCGTGCTCTCCGTTCGCTCGTGCCTTTCGATCTCTTCTCTTCTTCTTATATATATCGGTATCGATAGAATACCGAGTATCTATCGCTTATATCGGTTCCTGCATAAATACTCTTCCTTGCCAAGAACCTGCTCGTTACACGTATATATTTTATTAAAAAATGGAAAAATCTTACTTAATTAAAACTATTTTTGCTTCCATGAGTTTATCTTCTAAATGGAATCGTGATCGTGAAAACTTAAACGAAACAAAACATTGATTGATAAAAATAGTTGTCAAAAAATATATAAAACTTCATGATTTTATCTTTAATTTACTTATTTATAAATAAATATGATAAATAAATATGATAAATAAATATGATAAATAAATATGAATACCAAAATAAACTAACAAGTGTGTTCCGGACAAAGCCGCCTTCCGTAAACCGCAAATCCGTTTGTTTTGTCATAGAGCTTGCCTTTCGATATGTTTTTTTGATTTGTGAATTGTTTTTGTTGAGGATGTTGGCCTGGCCAAAAGCGGTTCTGGCTGGGAGTCTGTCTGGGAGGAAACTTTTGGCAAACTCCGAAATCCTGGCCAGTCGGAGGGACTGTGACTCCCCCACAATGCGACAGTTTTCACTGCCAGCGAGAGAGAGGAAGTAATTAAAACACAACTCAAAGGACATTTTAATTTAATCCCTTTGAGCTTGTCTCGCTGGCTGTCTCGTCGCCATCACAAACATGCGATGCCGCAAGTCCCGGCCAAGTCTCAGGGCCATCTTGCCGAACCGAAAGGAGTCTCAGTCGCAGGATCCGCGGGCACCTACCACCAAACCCGGCCAGACCAGGCCAAGGGACCAGAACTAGAATCAGGCCAGAACCGAGCATTCCGGCCAAGTCAAGGCAAGTCGGGCCAAAACAAGGAAAAAAAAAGGAAGCGCCGCTGCACTTTGGAGTCCGGAAGAGACGCCATCGCCATCGATGCTTTCAGTGTTTTCTTGTCCTTGAAGGGCACTGAGAGAAAAACATTAGTGTTTTCTTATATTTTTGTTTTTACAAACTAGTGAGATTTATGGAGAAAACGGGTCTGTGATGGAACAGGATAAGTATCGGGTATGAGATAGTCGAAAAGGTAAAAGTTTATTTAATCGCTTAAAGTTTTCTTTACTTGTTTCGTGGCTCTTGAAAAGAATGTTTTTTTATCAAAGAAATCAAATCAATTAATTAGATTAAGATTAAGGCTCTTCCAGCCCCAATTTTTCTCAGTGTAGGGAGAGGAATAAATCATAAAACCTGCCCCATCAGCCCACTCCACCCCCTAAGCCAGGCCATTCTCATTTGCCAAGACTTACTTATTTTTTATATTATTTTCTTTTTTACATTTTTCGTTGCATTTTATTTATGCCGTCAGTTTATTAATGTCAGCCAGTGGGCGGTGGGCGGTATATAGTAGGCGTGGCTAACGGTGGGCTGTCTCTGCCAAGTTGTAATTGTATTTGTTTATATATATATATATACTATATAGTATATATATATGCGCCTTTTTGAACTTTTGATTTTGAGGCGCCCACACACATTGGCCTGCGATTTTGCAACCAAAAGCTCAGTCCCGTTCCTGGTCCTCGTCCTGGTGACCATCTCCGGATCCGTCTCCATCTCCGGTTCGAGTCTCCGGTTCGGTTTGCTCCAGAGTCCGGAGTCCGGAGTCCGGAGTCCGCCGCTTGTTATGCTAATTAGTTTTCGACGTTGACGTTTGCCAGCAACGCCGGCGATGTCTTTAATTGGTTCTCATGTTGCTGCTGCTGTTGGTGTTGCAAGTTGCTGATGGTGTTGCTGGTGTTGCCGGTGTTGCTGTTGCAGCTGCAGCTGCTCCTCTTTTCTTTCTTTCTGCCGGTTTTTGCACAGCCCACCTCCAAACGCCTTCCTCCTCGCATTCTTTGGCACTTTGGCACTGGCACTGGCAATTAGAGTCCTTTTTCGGTTTTCGGAAGGCATCGGCCAGGACTAGTCGCAATTTTGTCACATTCGTTTGAAGTTCGAGGTCCAAGGGGATTGATTTCAGCCACAGCCTGGCTTCTCTTTAAGGATTCTCACAGGACTTCGTAATAAGATTGATTTAAAATTGTTTAGAAATTTATTTATTTTTTAAGCTATTGCACGTTTTTGATAGAAAATATATTTATTCATCTTAAATATTGAAATAAACTTTAAAATTTGGATACGAAACGGAAATATTAAAATCGTGTTTAATGTATAAAAAAATATTAAATAAAAATCATTACAATTTTTAAATAATTTTAGGAAGTTCGTGCTCCCCCAGAAAGTAATAAAAACTCCTTTAATCTTGTAATTGAAAAAACAAACATTCAAACCACCATTTGTTTGTCTAAAAATTATTAAAAATAAAGAAAGAAAATCTAAATAAATATAAAAAAAATATAGAAAATACACCAAATAAACATCAAATAATTACAAACCGCGAACAACATTCAAAAAAAAGCCACAACATGTTGATCAAAAGCATTAACAAAATTTTGTTTGTAAATCATAATTTACAAATTACCAAAAAACACAACTTTCACATCCAGAAATTAGAGCTATTATTTGAAATGTTACTTTATGCCGAACATCTAACAGAAGTCCATTATAATATTCGCTAATTGAACAACCAAAAGAGGCGATTCATCACTTAAAATCCCAAAAGAATTGCCTCTGGAATGGAAAAATATGGAAAAAAAATAGAATGTTCCGGTAATCCCACATTTGTGCTCCAAAAGCCAGCGAGGTGACCCCTTTGGGGCGATGGAAGGTTAACCCATTGGTGGGGCTTTTGACTCCTGATTTTGGACACACACATCCATCATTATCATTATCGGGCCGGGCAGGATGCGTTTTGTTTTGCCAACAAAAAGCTGTCAGGACTTGAGTTGGCAGGATGGAACGGTCGGGTTTTAGGCTCAAAACGTTATGATAATCACCCAGCCATGGATCGGGCATATATATATATATTTTCAGGTGGTGTAGCAGGTGGCAGGACACTGGTGGCAGGACATGGACATGGACAAGGACATGGAACAGGGGCAGACGACAGGTAATAAACAATTCCATTTACCGACAGCTGTCAGCAAATGATGAAAAATTGAATAAAAATCAAAACCAGTTCAGGTCGACATGCTAAATGGCCTATAAAATTTACACAAATTTATAATTCAGATTTTTTTAAAAATAAATACTTTTTAAATACTTTAAAAATAAGTACTTTTTTAATAAATATTTTTTCTTTGTGAAACAAAAAGTTATTTAAAAAAAGAAGCTTGCTATTCAAAGTACTTACAGAAATTTAATCAGGAATTCAAAATATTTAAATATTTATTACCTATTTATTATATTTTTTAAATACTTCTTAGTTTTATTTTTATTTTGTTGTTTTGTTTGAAAGAAAAAATTTAATTTGTTAAAATCCTTTAAACTCTAATTAAAGACAAAAAAAATTCAAAGAATTTCATAAAATTTACAATGAGATTTGTTGTAAAGTTTCCAAATTATATTCTAACTAATTATTTATTTTTAATATATTTTAATAATATGTATAATCTCGAAAAATGTATAGCTTTATTTTATATTACATTTAATTTATTTTCTATTTACTATATTATTTTTTATTTGTATTTTTAGTAAAAGTAACTTATTTCCCAAATGAAAAAAAAAACCAAAAGTGATTCCAGAAGATTTATTTAAACTAATAAAAAAATTTAAACATTAAAAATTTATTAAAATTAACGCAGGTTTATATTATTTTTCCAACAAATTTCAAACTATAATATATTTATAGAAATCTAATAAAATATATATTTTCTTGTTAATAGCTCGATGTAATAACGATTATAAGTTTATTATTTATTCCATAAACTAATTTAAATTTAATTTTGAAATTGAATTGAAATGAATTTTCTTTAAATATTAAGGAAACGCCCTTTAACGAATTTATTACATTTTTTCCAACATTGCAATATTTTTATTAATTTTGTTTCAAGTCAAATGAAAAAGTCAATTGCCTCTTGCAGGAAAAATGCCGAAAAATGCACAAAAATATGCACACGCATTAAAACAGGACGAAGGACGATGGGCGATGGGCGATGGGCTGATGGAAGGGTGGACACCACGACCGCTGTCCGCCCACAAACTGTCCAAATATGTTTGGTTTTTGCAGCTGCTCCCAGTCCAGGATAGGCCAGTCCAGGACCTCCCTGCCACACCCACTCCCCCATCAAAAAAGAATCCCCTCCAATCCCGGAGCCAATGTGGCAATGCAATGATGAGCGAAAAATTGACATGCATGTAATTAGTGACAAGAGGACCGCGGACGGTGGACACGGCACCCAGGACCCTCTCCGAATGGCCTCTGCTGTTAGCACTTGATGAGCTTTATCCACGTCCAGCCGCGACACACGCAGGCACACATATCGCCTCCGTATATATATCAATTATGCCGTTTATGTCCAAATGTCGAGAGATGTCCTTCCACCTACCAACCATCCTTTTGGGTAAAAATTAATTTTTCGGCTCTGACAGGGGCCACGCAGGTTCTGGCCACAACGAATCTAAAAGCTTCTTCGAATTAATAGTCAACAAGGACTATATGATACCCGGTACTGCTTGTAGTCCTTATTTAGTTTCAGATTCACTTTGGAGAGCATTTTGTGACTATATGATACCCGGTACCGCTTGTAGTGCTTTTTTTAGTTGGAGATTTATTTTCAAGAGAATCCTTTCCTAGAATATTGATTTTTATCGGGACTTGAATACTTTTTCTTTTCCCTAGAAATGGTATATACCAAAAGATTTTATGCTTCTAAGTTTGTTTTAGTTTTTTTTTTAAGTACCAGGTATTAATATAGCCATTAGGGCACTATTTTTAGTCCCTGAGTACCGGGTATAAATATTCCCAAAAATCTAGAAATCATTGATTCAATAGAAATCAAAAGTTGTTATCCTTTGATAGCTAAAGAGTCTGATGTACTTGGAAATGGACATGACCAGCCGGAAGTGAGGAAGCGGAAATGCGAAATGGGAAATGCGGGAACGAGAACGGGAACGGGAACGGGAACGGAAACGGAAACGGGTCGGATAGGCGGCATCGCCGGCAGCGTCGGCTGTCTCGTCAGCGTCACTTGTCACATTCACGTTGACTCTTCTGACACGTCGACAAATTGTCAACAACGTTGCCACCGAAGAAGCCCAAGCACCGGACAAAAACTAAGAAAAATGATCGAAAAATGCCCTGCCCGGCCCAGCCGTGGAATGCGAATGGCCTCCTGATGCTTTTTGGTTGCATGCGGATGTCAAGCCTGTGGATGTCCTGTTGGTTGGTTATCCTTTTTTTTTGCGTTTGGTTTTGGTTTTGGAGGTGGAGAAGGGCGGTAGAGGCAGCTCCTCTATTAGCAGGCCGCTGGCATTTTCACGCTTTCGTTTTATGCGGCTCAGTGGATTTTCAGTCGCACTTAACGGCATCAGTGGCACTGACACTGGCCAGGGTCCTTTCCCGAGGACCTGCCAGCCCAGTCAGCCCAACCACCAGCACCCAGGACTCGCCACACATTTATCAACGCCTGGCACAGCCCAGAATCTCCGGTTATGGCCATGGTCAGCTCCCAGCTCCCAGCTCCCAGTTACCAACTTCAAGCATTTTCCCTGAAAAATGCAATTCAGCACGATTTGCATTTTAGGTGCCATGCCCACGCCCACGCCCATGCCTCTGCCCCTGCACAGGACACTATATCTATTGTACAATATCTATCCAGATATATATTTATATTCCAGATATGCGCGTGATGGAGTGCAGTCTATGGAATATCAAGGGAATCTCTATCTCCTACAAAATATTTCTACATTTTTAGTCAAATTTTTTTGTATTTCTAAAAAGTAGTTTTAATAAAGTAACAAATTTTAAAAGCTTTTCAAAGAAACAAAAGCATAATTTTAGTCATTTTAAAAGTATTTAAATTAGCTTTTAAATCCTTCCCATATTTAATGATATTTTGAATAGCAAAAACTTCCAAAATCCAAAAACTTCTTGCCCTATTTTATAATATTATTTCTGTTTAAATTGGCTAAAATATTTTTTATAAGACCCTGAAAATAGATCTAATATTTTCGTATAACCCCAACAAAAAGAGAAATTTAATTACTTAAAACCGAAGATAAAACCGAAATACCAGAAAACTCCAGCGACTTTGTATTATTCCCATTGCTTTTGACTAAATAATTAAGACTAGTCCTTTGTGACTTTGAAAGGTCTGTCTCGTTTTTTTTTGTGCCAAGCATATATTTTATCTGCGGCGATTTTGTGCCAGGACATCAATCAAAGTAAATATGTGAATGTGAGTGGGTGGTACTGTACTAGGGCGGGGAAAAGGCGGCAATTTCCATGCGAATGTGTTTCAAGTGCCTTTTCCAGTTATAAATTTCCGCACACATCCTGCGAAACACACATACGAACACACGGACTCACGGCCTCATGGACTCATGGACTCACGGACTCAGGGACTCACGGACTCAGGGACTCGTGGACTCACGGACAGGGAATGCATTCCACTCACGGCAATGGGGGGGAAAGTGTCAAGTTAATGCCAACAACAACACCAAAAACTGGCGAGATGCAAGGAGCAGATATCCAGCCAGGCTGGCCCCAATCCTGAATCCTTCCCTTAACCTCTCACTCTCCAGTACCCACTCTCTAGTCCCCATGTTCCCCCACCAGGAACTAATGACTGTGTTAACGGCGTCATTTGCCTGGTAAGAAATGGTAAAGGTAAAACGAAACACAAGCCAAAAATCGAACAGTGTACAAAATTTTATATACAGTTTAGGAACAAATTCTTACAAGTATAATAAATCTATCTAAAAATAATCTATATATTAAAAGAATTAATGCACAACAATTAAGGGCATTCTGTAAAGTAGCATTTGATCCTTCGAGCTCGAGCTCCTTCCTAAAATATTAAAAGATATTCATAGCATCTCGAATTTATACAAGTATTATAAATATTTTTAAAATATGTTTTGAAATAAAATAATAAATAAACTTCTTTTCCAAAGATACTTCTATGAAGATAGTTCAAACATTAATGTCACGGTCGCCATTTTCTCTATTTTTCAAAAGAGCTAACAAAATATTCATAGCATCTCGTATTTTATACAAATGTTATGATTAATTCTAAAATAAGTTTTGAAATTATAAAATAAATAAACATCTTTTTAAAGATACTTCTTTGAAGATAGTTTACGATTAATGTCACGGTCGCCATTTTCCATATTTTTTAAGAGACTTAACAACTATTTAATCCTCTTTTATTGGGTTTGGTTTTTTTTTTAGGACTATTAAAGATTTTTTATGAATCTATTTTTAATAGATAGACGAAAAGTGTCATTCTTCTACGAACCTTTGAATATTATTGACGGACGTATGGTCACGGTCGCCATTTTTTGCATTGAAATATCCCACAATTATTGGTACTACAAGCCGGACTATAAGACTTAGAAAGAATATTTCCCTACTACTAATAAGCAATACCATCTCTTAAATTCATTCCAAATCTAATCTTTTATATTTTTTTTTAGAATTGTTAATAAAAGTAATGTTTTCTAATACTTTTTTATAGCATAGATCAATCGTAGCATACATAATCCTTTTCCTCCAAGCAATCCTTTCCTTTCAGTGATTCCATTCCCAAGACTACTTGAAAAACCGCCAAAATAATTGGAAAACTAACAAGAAGCTCCACCTTTTTTCGTGCAGTGCAGAGCAGGTTATAGTAATGATGCCACTTGGCTGAGTTGTGTTGCAATTTGCACGGCTGCTGTTGTCGTTTAGCTGCTAAGACGATGCCAACATTTTGGACGCTCTCCGGACTCTTCAGACAAGTCAACAGGACTCGAGCTGACAATGATATGTGCCCGGCACAGTGGGGTGAAAAGCAGATAAAGTGGGGCAAAATGAGGCGCTGCAGAGGCAGGAAGGGAATGAGGTGGAGCCGGGCGGAAATATTGCTGACAGTTGTGGCATATTATCATACGGCAGTGTCCTTGCTCCACGTCCACGTCCACGTCCGTGTCCTTTCACATTAGCTCATCGCATCGCAGCATCGCATCGCCCGACATTTGTCGCATCCCGTGACAGATGCAGTTCCCATGTTTTCTGTATTTCAGCTTCAAGATTCCCCACTTCAGGCTCCACTCCCCAGAAGGAACTCCTTTGATCCTTTGGCAACTTCAGGTCCTTAAGCCGACTGGAGAAGAGAAAACTCAATTGAGCGCAAAAATCTGCCTCCGATTATTTCATTCTAAAAGGGAAATTCTATTTCTAAAAGGGTTTCTAGGTTGTAGAGGATTCTTTTTATCAGGAAAATAGGCTTTAATTTATTTTTGCTTATTATTTAATAATAGTTTTTAATCGTTTTATGCAAATTAGTTTGAAAAATAAGAAAGTTGGTCAGAAAGTAAAATTTTATTGATCTTTTGGAAGTTAAAATAATTTTTTTTTGTTTTTTCTTGGAATTTTAATTGCAAAGAAACTTATTTTTCTTTAAAGAATAAATCAAGTTCACTAACTTGCATTTATTATATATTATTTAAGATTTAAATAAAACAAAATAAAATATAATGAAAGATCATTGATTTATAAAACATTTTTATATTAATTTTTCAAAGATAAGTTTAAGTAAAATTTATAAAAAAAAATACTACACATTTTGTATTTTTAATACAATATTTTTAATTTATAATACAAATTGATTATTTAATTAAAACTAAATGAAAACTTTTAACTATTTTTTTCACAATTTAAGTTTGAAACAAGTTTTTGGAATAAGCGCCACCTAGTGTTCACGTTCCAACGGTTTCAAGTCTCACTGAAGCTTTCCAAGCCGCTTTCCAAGCCGCTTTCTCAAAGGTTTGTTGGCAAAAAATTCAAAAAGTAGGGAAAATTCCAAAGGAATTTTAATAATTACAGGGAAATTTTATTGATTCTACATAAAACAAATGACAAAAAATAACACCCACTTAGTACAAATATTTAAAATTTATAAAACAAAATGTATAAAATATAAAAAAAAAAAATTGTTTTACACATATATTTAAGTCTATGGTCTAGATAGAATCCTTTGACAAACTGCTGGGCAGAATATCCAGATAGATGTCATCCACATTCCTGAATTTTAAGGATATATTCTCCACGAACTGAAGATTTTCCAGCTGGAAATCGCTTTGGAAATCGAAACTAGAAAGCAACTTGACTAGGAAGACTTTCATTATAAATAAGCCATAGCGACGACCTGGAAATATATTTAAGTTAAAGAAGATAATTTCTTTTTCTAATAAATAATCAAGAAGATGGAGCCACTCACCTATGCAGGATCTCAGGCCCTTGGAGAAGGGCAGGAAGCTGTAGGAATGACGTCGAGGAAGCGGCTCCTTGCTGGCCTGACTTGGATCCTTTGGCGGCTGCTTGGATGGCTCCTCCGGATCCTGGTCCTGGTCGAGGAAACGCTGCGGATCGAACTGCTTGGCCGAGGCGCCCCACCAGCGCTCGTCCCGCTGCATGTTGAAGGTGTCCAGGACGACGATGCTGTTCTGGGGAACGATGGCCTCCCTCCCGGGCAGCTGGAAGTCGCGACTGACGTGGCGCAGGTTCATGGGAACGGTTGCGAGCAGACGCAGGGATTCGCTGACGAAGGCGTCTAGGTACCGGAGTTGCTGCAGTTGCTCCAGACCCACGTAGCCGGTTCCGTTTTCCGGAACCACGGCGGCAATCTCTGCCCTCAGACGCTGCCGGCAGTCGCCCCGGTTGGTGGCTAGACAGAGCAGGGCCAGCATAATGCTGTTGGACACCGTCTCGAATGACACCAGCACCATGGACTGGGCTTCGTACATGATCTCCTCGAGCGTCATCTCCCCGTTGGCCGCCAGCTGGAAGATCTGCTCGATGAAGATGCGTCGCTGCCAGCCCCCGCCGCTGGGGGAATCCTCTCCAGTCGTCTCCCTTAGCCTCCAGTTCCGATGCTTGTTCCTCACAATGTCCCCGACGAAGTCCTCCAGCAACTTGCAGCACTTCTGGGACTCCGCATAGAGGTCCGGGGCCAGGAGGCGCTGCAGCAATCCAATCTGGAGCCAGGGCTTCACGACTCTCACAGCCGATATCTCCAGGAGTCTGAAAGGGATAGTTTTTATTGTCATTTTTATCATTATCTTTATTATTTTTTAAATTATTAAATCTATTCATCTATCTATCTACCCGTCTAGCTGTCTATTAATAAAACTACAATTTTCAATACTATTTGCTTATCATCTCTCCTTGTCCGTCAGTATCGGGTATCATATATTCAAAAAACTTAATAAAAGCCATAGATTTTGTTTAAAAAATACAAATTTAACTTATTATTTAACAAAAAATATTGTAATTTTATATTTATTTGAACTTTTTCTTTTTATATGTATACCACGATATATTGTTATATATTTAACATTTAGCAACATTTTACAAACAATTTTCTGCTTTTTTGTCCCATTTTGTTTCCTAAATTTTTTATTCATTTTAAATCACTTCTATTACCTTGAAGCCGTTGTATATTTTTCATGAATATTAAAAATACAACCTTAAATAATTTTTAAACATATAAAATATATTTTATTTCATTGAAATATTTTATATTAAAAATAAAACTTACCTCTTATAGCTATGAGCGATGTGATCGTCATCGATTTCCGTGAAATTTGTTTGAGTTCCCATAATAGTCACTGTATATAATATTAATAAAAATAAATAAACAAAACAATTAATAAATTAATAATGTTGAATTTAATTGTCATTCCACTTTTATTTTACTATTCGGAAGTCATACTGTTAAACTTTTTTTGTTATTATTTCATTAATCCAAAATATTAAACACATTTTCTGATATATAGTAATTCAACGTACAAAAAATTCAAAAAAAATGTTAAATTAAATTTAAATTAAATTAAATGAAATAAAATTAAATAAAATAAAATAAAAATGTTAAGCTATTATTTAACTTTAGTTTTTAAATTTGAAATATATAAAAAGCTTTTTTTTTATAAAATAATTGAAATAGCTAAATTAACAACTAAAAATGAAAAATTTTAAATGATTTAATTACGAATTTACGACTTTAAAAAATAACTCTTAAGAAGTGTTTAAAAAATATATTGTTAGCCCCTTGGAAAATCAATATTATTTTATAAATATTTTGAAACTTATAATTTTAATTTAATAATTTTAAGTTAATATCAAACATAATGGGATATAAAAATTCTTCCACTTAAACTAATAATAAATCCGTTTTTAACTAAAAAGTTTATCTCTGTTTATATTTTTAAGCAACAAAAGCTATTCCTTAAAGTTTATTAAAAGACTGAACTAAAAAAACGCTGAATTTTTTTAAATAAAATACAAATAAAATATTTGTTTCCTCATTTCTAATAATTGAAAGTTAAGCCAAACTATCATAATTTACGCGAAATGTTTTGCTTGGCCAGAGGCGGTGGGTGGGTGGCTTGATGTTGGGGCTTGATGAGGGAGGTGGGTTGAGTGGGGGCTGGGGGTTCCGCGTACGTGAGGTGCATGGAAACGGGGGGAACGTGCCACCGCCCGCGAAGGGCAGGGGAGCGACTGCGTTTCTCCGATTCCGATTTCGGGTTTTAAAAAACTTTGATCGAATGCAATCATGCAGCGATTTCCTCAACTTTAACGACCATCAAATAATTTATTTATAAATAAAAAATAAATATTTAAAACTCACTGCAGGAAACCTCCAAGACAGCGCGACTAAGGAGATCCTCGGCATCCGAATACTTGATACCCTTTCCGTGCAAATTCGGATCCAACTTGAACTGCTCGACCATCTGGCTGCCCACGGAATTGAAGACATCGAAGAAACTGGCCACGATGTTGTGGCCAAAGGCGGGATTCAGTTGCTTCCGTCGGAGTTTCCATCGCTGGCCTTTATATTGGAATTTTTTTCATAATTTTTAATAAGTTTTTGAATAAATTTTTGCATAAATAATGTCATTTAAGACTCACCCCTGGCATGTAGCAGGCCGCGATTGGCAAAGAAGCCGTCTTGGAGGAAGGTCTTGTCCAGGCACTCCGGAGCATTCAGGATGGATTCCATGTCCGCCGGGTTATCGAAGTAGACCAGGACCCGGGTGCCCAGGATTATGGCCAAAGGACGTTGGAAATAAATACGCAGCTGCGTCACACGCTCCAAAATGCCTACAAATATTGGATATCCATTATTTATAATATAATAACTTTATATTTTAAATTTATTATATTTCTTTAATCTTTTTTTATATATTTTATATTTATATTTTTTTCTTTTAATTATTTTATTTTATATTAAACACAGAACCTTTAAAGTTTATACTTTAAACAAACAGCAAAAAAAACATTAATATTTTTCAAAGAGTGTTTTACAACACTGATTTTTTCTGCGAATAATTTTTAAGATTTTAATTTGTTTGTATTAAGATTGAGTGGAATATACATTCATTAATAATAATTCATTCATTAATAATAATTTTGGACAAAATTAATAAAATTTCACCAAGAAATTAGGGTTTTAATAAAATCAAATACATTTCAAAAATTTGTAGTATTTTTAAAGCAAATTATTGATTTATATATTTCCAATATTTTTAGTAATACTTTTAAAGCCGATTATTTATTAATTTATTTGCAATATTTTTCTAGATAATTTTTGAAAATAGGAATTTTATATTATTGCTTATAAGTTTTGTTAATATTATCAAATATTTTTAAGTTCTTTAACTTGATATTTTTATATTTAAAAAAATATTTAACCATTAAAGGAATAGATTTTATTTTAGATTTTAAATCATAAAAATTGTTGTTCCTTTAATTTTGTAATATAAAATGTGTTATATTTAGTTTTTTTTTTTAATATTATTTTATTTGTATTAAAACTTTTATTTAGGCAAGGCTTATCACTACAAAAAATATATATTTTTCACGTTTTAAAGGCTTCTTTAAATGAGGTTCTTCTTTATTCCTTAAAAAAAGGCTTTTTTTTTAATTCTTTGTTGGTTTTATAATTTTTTTCGATTTTTTTGCACTTGTTTTGATTTTTATTTCGATTTTAATTTGATTTAATTTTTTGTTAATTTTGAATCGAAACTCAACTGTCTGGATGGAGGTTGATGCAGAGGAGGAACCAGAGGAGCGGCTGCTGGACCACCCCCCGCCAACCGTTCAGCTGCCAGATGAGCCGCCAGCACTTCCGCTGCTGGAATCCGAGGAGGACCACCAGGAGGGCTCCGCAGGCCCACAGGGCCACCACCAAGTGCATGGCTGGGACGTTTTCTATTTCTATTTTTTTTTCTCGGATTTTCTGGTTTCTGGTTTGGACTAATGCGGTGCTTTGTAGTCAGTTGGCTTAGAGTCGATAGCGGTGGGCGGTGGTGTCGACTGGGCGTGGCAGTAACAGCGAAAAGCTAGCGAACCGCTCCGTCGGACCAACAATTGTCAACTGTCCCAAAAAAAGCCATCCACAATTATTTGTCTATGACGAAAAAAAAATACAAAATATTTATTAATTGCCTGGGTAATGGATAGGAGGGGCAGTGGGTGGGGAAAGGGGCTGAATAAATTAAAAAAAATTAAAACTAAAACAGGTAACCAAAAAAACCCAATGGCTTAATTTCGAAGCATACATTGTTTCGATTCAAAGAGCCAGAAAAGCGTTCATTTATGGGTCTTTAAGGGTTTACACAAATTGTTTTCGGTTTAAAATTTTTAATATAAATATAATATATAATAATATGAATGTAACATAATATATTATAATATAAATAAATATTTTTACAGCAATAGAAAACAAACTACATTTATCACAGACTTTTTTATAAAACAACAATAAGTTATTGAGGTTTTCATAAAAACAAATTAGTTTGGGACTTTTAAGAGCTTTGTAATGACCTTGTTTTAAAAAATAAAAACTTCGATTTTAGAAAGTTATATTTTATTAAAAAAATCAGAAATAAATAAATAAGAAATAAAAAAATAAATAAATGATTTAAGTAAAAATGATTTAAATTGAATATAAAACGGATAAATTATATTCTATTGTTTCTTTTTAACAAAAAGGGTATATAGGTGTCGGATTTACCCAAGGAAAGCTTTTCTCCTTAAAATAAAAATAAAATAACTAAAGAAATTAGAAATAAAGAACATTAAGAAAGAGTAAAGAACATTAAGTAAGAACAATACAAAAGGGAAGTATTTCTAGTTTTATTATTTCTAAGAAATTACTTTTTTTAATTTTATAATATGTAATGAAATCCTCTTTTAAATTATTTTAATTGGATTAATTTTAACCATTTTATTATATAAACTAAACATAAAAAACGGATAAGCAAATGAGTTTCTAATCCAAACCCCACAAATGCATGTCAATAAATATTATTTAAAGGTTTCTTAAGTTCCATTGAAAAGAATGCAAACAAGTGCATTTGAGTTCAATTGTCGTCAAGTGGGTTTATAATATAGATTAGATATTGGAGCGGATCGGCGGAAAAAGCCAAACAAAGACTAATCGGCGGCTTTTGATAATCCGAATAATAAATCGAGTGCATAGTCAGACATCGGTCTGAATGAAATCAGATATTCTTATCGATTCAGGGCTCTCCTAGTTCGTAGTAATAATACTCGTATATAGAGAGTTATTAACCCTACAAAGGCAAGGTACATCGATTTCTTATAACTAATTTTTGAGACTTATGGGTGTATTTTTTTCCACTTTTTAAAATCATATCAAAAAGATTAATTAAGACATTAATTAATAATATTATTTAACTTTAAAAACTTCCATTTAAACTAGATTCCATTAGATTCCCTCTTAAAGAGTTAAGACCTTGACTACTGACCCACTTTGTCAGCGGCTTCAAAGTGTTAACGATCCAACTATTGATTCTCTCGCGGATTCTCTCGCGAGTTCTCTCGGAGATTAGCCGTCAATCGGGTTCTCGGCAGCAGCGGATGGGTTCAGTCTTTGGGAGTCACTCGACCGAGAACACATCACGACATGGCGCTGTGGCCACTGGTGCTAATCAGCCTGGGATTGTGGTTCCTCCTCCGCAAGTGGCGGTTGCTCCGCTTGGGGATGAGCCTGGCCGGACCCTGGGCCTTCCCGCTTCTGGGAAACGCCCAGATGGTGGGGAAGCTGAAGCCAGAATGTGAGTGTTGTCGCCCGGAGAGGAGGATTCCTTGTTACCCATCCAGCTGGCAGTCATCTTCTTGGTCTTCACAGAGCTGCGGGATCGCTACGGGGCCACCTACCGCCTCTGGCTGGGCCCCCAGCTGTGGGTGTTCCTCCACTCGGCGGAGGAGACGCGCCAGGCCCTCCACGATCCCACCCTACGCAAGGCGGAGACCTTCCTCCAGCTGGAGCCCTTGATCGGGAACGGCCTGCTCATCAGCCACGGAGCCCACTGGACTCGGCAGCGTCGCCTCATGACCCCGGCCTTCCAGCCGCAAATCCTTCGAGGTTTTGCTTCAGCGGTGGCCAAGCATGTGGAGGCTTTGGTCCTCCGATTGGAGGCCACCAAGGGCGCAAGTCTCGAGGTGACGGATCCGCTCTTTGCCTGCCTCTTGGATGCCATTGTGGGTGGGTCATCCGAAATCTGGGAAAAAAAGGATTCTTATTTATTTTCCAAACATTTTCAGACACCTCAATGGGCGCCCAACTAGATACCCAGTCCCAGAATCACTCACCCGTCGTCCTGGCGTTCCACCGCAGCAGCGAGCTGCTCTTCAAGCGCATGATCAATCCCCTCCTGGCCTCCGACTGGATTTTCCGACGCACCCAGCTCTGGCGCAATCTCCGCGAGCAGCTCCAGGTGATCCACACACTGATGGACTCGGTGATCGATCGCAGGGCTCGGGAGCTAGAGGATCAACCTGCTCCTGGCAAAGCCCACAATCTACTAGACACCCTGCTCCTGGCCAAGTTCGAAGGGGAATCCCTGAGCCGGAAGGAAATACGTGATGAAGTCAACACTTTTGTCTTTGCGGTGAGTGGACGAGAATCCTCTCCTTCTCCTTTTATTCAATCCTGATTGATTCCAGGGCGTGGACACCACCACGGCTTCCATGTCCTTTGTACTCTACGCCCTGGCCAAGCATCCCCAGGCCCAGGTCCGGCTCCGGGAGGAGCTCCAGCAGCTCCAAGCCTCCGATTTGGCGAACATCGATGCCCTGAATGAGCTCCCCTACCTGGAGGCTCTGCTGAAGGAGGTCCTGCGGCTGTACACCATCGTGCCCACCACCGGCAGGCAGACCACCCGCAGCACCGTCATCGGGGGCCGGAGCTACTGTCGCGGCGTGACCCTATGGATCAACATGTACGGCCTGGCCCACGACAAGAAATACTACCCGGATCCGTATGCCTTCAAGCCGGAAAGGTGGCTGGACCAGACGGATCCTCCTCCTCCGTTCAGCTACATCCCCTTCTCGGGTGGTCCGCATGTCTGCATCGGCAGGAGGTACTCCCTGCTCCTGATGAAGCTGCTCACCGCCCGCCTGGTCAGGGAATTCCAACTGGAGCTGGGTCCGGATCAGGCTCCGCTAAAGCTCCAAGCCCAAATGGTGCTCAAGGCCCAGCAGGGGATTCATGTGTGCTTTAAAAAAATCTGAAAAATATAAATATTAGGTTGTATTTTTTTTATAAAACTTCTTAGAATTCTTAAAAATATCTTTGATTATTTTTCAATATGCATTTGAGAGTATTCATCCCCGGTACTTGAAAGAGAGTGAAAGGGAATTAGATTGACTTCCCTGATCCCAGAAGGTATTATATTTTTTAAATACATTCAATTTATTAAAATCTCTACTTTTTAGAAAACACAAATTGGTTTTTAAGAAGTTTCGCAGTCTTCAAAAATATTTGTCCTCTTTTTAGAATATTTATAGTCGGTACTTGTGGTCGGAAAAAGATTTACCATAGATAGCCCTACCTGCTCCCAGGAGGGGATAGATATTAAATTTATTGAAATCTCTCTTTTTAGAAAACGAAAATTGGTTTTGATAATTTTGGATAAAGTTTCGCAGTCATTTTAAAAATATTCTCCTTTTTTTAGGATATTACAGCCGGTACTTGAGGAGTATAAATTACTTTAAAAAATATGTTCTTAATAAAATATTAAATATTAAAATAAATATATGTAAATCTATGGATTTTAGGGAGGTAAAATATGTAGGTTTTTGGTTGCTCTCCAATTGGTTATATTTAAGACTATTTATACCCGGTACTTGTATAGTAAAATAAATTACAATAGAACAAAAAATCAAGATCTCTTTGCCTGCTCCATCAAGGACTTCCCTTTTCAAGTCGAACTTTTTAGCCAGCCACACGTTTCCTTTCACGAATATTGTTTATATTTTTTTGTCGATATTTTTTCCTTTTTTCGCTTTCCCATTTCCCTTTTTAGCAAGTCCAAGAGCGCCTCCCGGCGGCGAGTGCAAGTCCCATGATCCCCTCGACGCGGAACTTTCTGCGCGAGAACCGGCAGATGGTGAGCCACCCGCTGAGGATGTTCCTGGGCGCGGCAGAGGCCTGGAAAGCGGACCGAGAGCAACGGTGGCCCCTGCGGTCTCACAACTACGAGCTGCCCACGGCCGCCTCGCTGGCCCGACGGACGGGCCCGGCGCCCCTGTTTCTGGAGGAGGCCCAACGCCGCCTGATGGGCGGCTCCAGGCTGAGGACGAGTCGGCGCGGCTACTCGGAGAAGGAGATCCAGACGGAGGACATCAGTGACCAGCGCTTCCTGAGCGCCGCCCTGCTCAAGTGCTCCTCGGAACACCAGCAGGCACGGAGCGAGGGCGACGAGCCCACAGGCGGTGGTGACAGTACGGAGGCGGGACTGCGTCTAAGACGCACTGCCTCCAACTTTGAGCTGGGCAAACTGCCAGAGCAGCGGGACGCCTACCAGCCGGGGCAGTACACACTGCTCCGACCGGTGGGCGGCCTGCTCGGCATTGTGCCCGGCGCCCTGGACCAGCTGGGCAGGCCTCCGCCCGACAATGACGTTGCCTCCGTGTGCTCCCGCTCCTCCCTGGTCAGTCTGCCCTGTGTCCGGCAGATGGCCATACCAGAAATGACGGACGTGGTGGACCAGGAGGATGCCCTGAGCATCGACTCCCAGCAACAGGACCCCGATCCCACACCGCAAACGGAGGAGCAGACCAAGGAACCGGAACAGGCGCTGGTGCAGGTTCCTGGGCAGGATCAGAGGCAAAAGAAGCAGGAACCGGAGCAGGCTTCGAATCCAAAGCAGAACGGACTCGTCCTGCTGGCCGAGGAACAGAGATTAGAGCTCCTAGAGGCGGCGCGGATCCGGCAGGCCCAACTCATCGCCGAGTACAACCGACTGCCCATTTCCATGGGGACTCTGCGGGTCCGCAACCTGAAGATAATCCTCGAGCAGCAGCTGGATGTGGTGGACAGCGACCTGAGTGTGCTATCGCAGTCGAAGGTCTATGTGATGGGAAACTAGATCTGCGGCAGTGAAAAAATTTCAAAAAACCAGACCACATTCTTTCAACTCACAAGAAATCGAATAAAAATCCACAAAACCATGAAAATTCGATTTTATTTCCATTTTAAAAGCTTTTTTTCAGTATAATTCATAATTAATTAATACATGATTGAATTAATGTATATTTAATCGTAAACTTACATTTTTATACCAAAACTTTTCAAACTGAATTTCGAAAAAGCTCGCCAAAGTTTCGAAATTGAGAAACATCGCAGATATCGATGAATTGATTTTGAACAAAATATCGATAAGAAACGGTATAACTAATACTTGGACAATAAGAACAAGACAAGAACAAGTAATTTTCGCAAGTATTAAAGAATTCTTTCAATAAGAATGCATGAATCTGGAATCTAATAATCTATGCTGAAACCTTCGCTCCGCCATATTCATAAACCATCGATAGTTACCATTAGTTGGAAAGCCTGGAAACATATCGATTCTAAGCGCATAATTTTTAAGGTCTTTCAAAAAACAATAGATTTTATTCGTTTATCTTTGAAAATCGGGGACCATATTCAATAAAGGTTTATATTAAAAATCACATAACTTACATACATATACACATTTTAGATATTATATTGTTTTTATATAAAATATTTGTATTTAAATATATATCATCCACTAAAAACCTTTAACGAACCTTTATTGTTAACGAACTTTTGAGCTACACAATTAAAATGTAAAAATCCGCGCTTTTCCAAGATCTGGGGACTTGACGGGCTTGCCAGACTTTTGAATTTAACCCGAAAATATCGTATATGCGCCTTAAAAATGTATATCGATATATTGATTTTTCGATAGGTTATCAACAACCCTACGCAATTGCCGCCTAGCTGCTTGGTCACATTGCTTCTGACCAAAAAGGAACTGCTAAACAGGAAAACAGAGCAAACGATATAGAATTGAAAGGAAACTGAAAGCCCAATTTCAATTACGCGTAGTGCAGTGCCGTGTGAAAAATACGTCAAAGCTGTTTGTTTTTCCAAAAATTCGAACAAATTTAAGAAACGGGACAAAATTTATGTTTTCGGCGAACCTTACAATTTGCTACCAACAAAAAAAGCGACGTGCAACGCACACTGCTACAGTTAAATCGGCAAAAACAATAGCAAGAGTAAGAGCAATAGCACTAGCAATAGCAAAAAGTCAAAAGCAAAGTTAAAGTCAAAGGAAAAAAAGCAAAAACAGCACCAAAAAAAGCGAAAAAAGAAAAACAGCAGCAGCAGCAGCAAAGCAAAAACACACACGCACGTACACACACGGCAAAAAAAAGACACCACACGCCGAAAGCACCTCTACCAATGCAGTCGAGTACGCCATAAATTGAAGTGTAGGTTGGAAATATTGAAAAGAAATCTCACAAATACTAGCATACGAAAAAAGCACACACACATACAGACACAGACACACATTAAGCGAAGCGAGAGTGAGAGCGAGTGAGGAGGCGAGTACGCGAGAGCCGAAAAAGAATTATTTTGCGCAAAAAAGAAATATACTATTAGCGAATAATCGGAAGTAGCAGCAGCGAGCAAGCAGCAGGCTACGTTTATTTATATTTTTGACAGGACTGACAAGGTAAGCTTTTGCGAAAAAACGGGAAAAACTGCATGTGCGCGTGCAAATGTTATATGTGTATAGTGTGCGTGTGTGTATTTGCTAATATGTAGCGTGTCAGTGTGTGAGTGCATATGTGTGTGTGTGTGAAGCTATAGGGTGGGGAGGGTGAAGAGGCAAGAAGAAGCAAAAGCGGCGCATTTAATGTTCAAGCTGCTGGCTCTGCTTCCTCTTCTGGTTCGGGTTCTGCTTCAGCTTCTGTGCTTCTGCTTCTTCTCCTGTGCTTCTGCTTCTTCTTCTTGTAGATGGCACAAGAAAATTGCATAAAACGGAGAGGAAACAAATTTTCCACCCAGTCATCTTTTTTTTGTACATATTTGTGTTTGCCTTGTAATTGCAGTAAAACAAACGAAAACGAAAACGAAAACTGAATACGAAAAAACGAGACAAACGAACGAAACGCATTTCAGTTCTTTGCATTCTTTCTTTTTCTTATTTCTTATTTTTTGTTTGTTTTTGTTTTTCTTTTCTTTTTTTTTTTGATTTTTTCGGACAAATAGCGCCGCTCAGCGGTCGCCAGTCGTGAGATAAACCGATCCGTGATCCAAGCTGTGTACCCAAAAAGAAGACGAGCGACAGGACGAAGGAGGACGCAGGACGAAGGAGCTAGCTCAGCACCATTCAAGTGCCGTGTAAGATGGAAATAGAAACAGACCAGTCGATCGAAGCAATGGACACCCAGGACACCCAAGAGGTCGAGATCATCACCAGCGACCTCCAACAGCAACAGCAACAACAGCAACAGCAACAAAACCAACAACAACAACAGCAACAACAACAACAGCAACAGAATTCACCGCCACAGCTGCCGAAATTCAAGAATCTTATCCAGCCTCCACTGCACGCGGTCGGTGCAGTGACCCAGCTGCCCAGTGAGAACGGGAACGTGCCGCCGCAGCAGCTACTCGCCGACAGCAGTTCCGCCTCGTTCGGGAACAACGACTCGGAGGCGATGCCGATGGACGATGAGACGAAGGAGGACCAGTTCCGGTCCGAGACGACCTTCTCCTTCACCGTGGAGAACGTCGGTCAGCTCAAGTCGCAGCGCCTGTCGCCGCCCGTCTACGTGCGGATGCTGCCCTGGAAGATTATGGTCATCCCGAACGATCGGGCTTTGGGCTTCTTCCTGCAGTGTAACGGGGAGAACGACTCGCCCACCTGGTCGTGCAACGCCATTGCCGAGCTGCGCTTGAAGTGCCACAAGGCCGAGGCTCAGCCGTTCACACGGGCCAAGATCAAGCATCTGTTCTACTCGAAGGAGAACGACTACGGCTACTCGAACTTCATCACCTGGCAGGAGCTGCAGGACGCCGAGAAGAGCTATGTCCACAACAATAGTATTACCCTGGAAGTGCACGTCATCGCTGATGCCCCGCACGGCGTCTTGTGGGACTCGAAGAAGCACACCGGCTATGTGGGCCTCAAGAACCAGGGAGCCACCTGCTACATGAACTCGCTCCTGCAGACGCTCTACTTTACCAACTCGTTGCGATTGGCCGTCTACCGCATCCCCACGGAGGCCGATGACAGCACCAAGTCGGTGGGCCTCTCCCTCCAGCGCGTTTTCCATGAATTGCAGTTTGGCGACAGGCCGGTGGGCACCAAGAAGCTAACCAAGTCCTTCGGCTGGGAGACTCTCGATTCGTTTATGCAGCACGATGTCCAGGAGTTCCTGCGCGTCCTCCTCGACAAGCTCGAGTCCAAGATGAAGGGCACCTGCCTCGAGGGCACCATTCCGGGCCTGTTTGAGGGCAAAATGTCCTCGTATATCAAGTGCAAGAACGTGGACTACAACAGCACCCGCTACGAGACCTTCTACGACATCCAGCTGAACATCAAGGACAAGAAGAACATCTACGACTCGTTCCAGGACTACGTGGCCTCCGAGACGCTCGAGGGAGACAACAAGTACGATGCCGGCGTGCACGGATTGCAGGTAGGTCCTCCCAATCGATTCCCTGCTTGAATCTAAACTAAAACGAAGATTTCTTCCCTTTTTAGGAGGCTAGCAAGGGCGTCATCTTCACGTCATTCCCGCCTGTGCTGCACCTGCATCTGATGCGGTTCCAATACGATCCGATCACCGACAGCTCGATCAAGTACAACGATCGCTTCGAGTTCTACGAGCAGATCAACCTCGACCGCTACCTGGCCGAAGGCGAGAAGACCTCCGCCGACTACGTCCTGCATGCCGTGCTGGTGCACTCCGGCGACAACCATGGCGGCCACTACGTCGTCTTCATCAATCCGAAGGCGGATGGGCGTTGGTTCAAGTTCGATGACGACGTGGTGTCCAGCTGCCGGAAGCAGGAGGCCATCGAGCAGAACTACGGCGGCATGGATGACGAGATCTCGTTCCACGCCAAGTGCAGCAACGCCTACATGCTGGTCTACATCCGCCAGTCGGAGCTGGAGCGGGTCCTGGGCGACATACCCGAGAACGAGATATCCAGCGACCTGGTGGAGCGTCTCGACCTCGAGAAGCGCATCGAGATGGCGCGTCGGAAGGAGCGCAGCGAGGCCAACCTGTACGTGTCGGTGCACGTCATCCTGGAGGAGTACTTTGAGGCGCAGCAGAAGCGCCGCCTCTTCGACCTGGAGAAGACCCATCAGCGGCCGTTCAAGCTCAAGCAGAACCAGACCGTGGACGAGCTGGTGGACATGTTTGTCAAGGGCTTTGGGGTGCCGCGCGACAGGATGCGCATCTGGAACATGTGCACCACCCAGACCCAGAAGTTCCTGCACTTTGACTTCGAGGCGGAGGCCGCGCGCACCATCGAGCAGATTCCGACCTCCCAGAAGCCCTGGGTCATCTTCCTGGAGCTGGCCTCGCCCGACAATCCCGCCCCGCTTCCTCCATTCAATCCGAAGACCGATGTCCTGCTCTTCCTCAAGTACTACGATGCGCGCAACAAGCGCCTCAACTACATCGGCTGCACCCAGCAGCAGCAGAGTCGCCGCCTGATCGATCTGGTGCCGGAGGTGAATCGCAAGCTGGGCTTCGATCCGGACACCGAGCTTACAGTTTTCGATGAATATGCCGACAAGAAGGTGCTGGGAGCTGGGAGGAGGTTGCTTCTTAGAGAAAATCTATAGTTTTGTTTCCTTTTTAGATTCCCAATCTGTGCGAGCCCATCGAGAGCGTCCTCTACATCCCACAGGATCATCTGCAGGGCCACATCCTTATCTTTGAGCGCGAGAATGTCGACGCCAAACTGGACCTGCCCACGGTTGAGGACTACTTCCTCGATCTGGTCTACCGCATCGAGATCATCTTCAGCGACAAGTGCAACCCCAACGAGCCAGACTTCACCCTCGAGCTCTCCAATCGCTACAACTACGAGCAACTCACCAACGCCGTGGCCGAGCGCCTCAACACCGATCCCCAGAAGCTGCAGTTCTTCATGTGCATCAACAATTACAAGGAGACGGCGGGCAATGCCGTGCCCTATACATTTAAGGTACAAAACCTGTCTAGTTTTTAAGACTCGGACCAGGTATGGTCCCCATCCTAGTAACCCGAGAGATCTGTCAAATTTATTCTCTTAGTTTCTATAACGGATTCGGTTAGTTCGTTTCGAACTGCCTTCCGATATGGATTTCGTTGTAATCTTTATTAGCATTTTTGTAACGGTTTTGTCGTATTTCTCGCAGGGTACCGTCAAGGACCTGGTGTCCTACACCAAGCAGAGCACCCCAAAGCGCATCTTCTACCAGCGCCTCTCGCTCAGCATCCACGAGCTGGACAACAAGAAGCAGTTCAAGTGCGTCTGGGTCAGCCCCGATCTCAAGGAGGAGAAGGAGCTGGTGCTCTACCCGAATAAGAACGACACCGTCAAGGGCCTGCTCGAGGAGGCGGCCAAGAAGATCACGTTTGCGGAGAACAGCCGCCGCAAGTTGCGCCTGATGAAGGTGAGCAACCACAAGATCGTCTCCGTGTGCAAGGACGATATACCGCTCGATACGCTGCTGAAGACCAGCGAATCCATCACGACGACACAGGGCGCCCAGAAGACGTATCGCATCGAGGAGGTGCCGGCGGATGAGATGCAGCTGGCGGAGAACGAGATGCTCGTCCCGATCGCCCACTTCAGCAAGGAGCTGTACAACTCGTTCGGTGTTCCATTCCTGACCAAAGCCCGTCACGGCGAGCCGTACGGTGCGCTGAAGCAGCGCATCCAGAAGCGCCTAAATGTCCCGGACAAGGAGTGGGAGAACTACAAGTTCTCCGTCATCACCATCGGCCACAATGCGGACGTTAATGACAACACGCCGGTGGATCTGGAGGTGTATCGCTCCTGGACCAGCGGCCAGTTGCCGTTCTTCGGCTTGGATCACATCAACAAGTCGCGCAAGCGCAGCTCGCTTAACTTTTCAGAAAAGGCCATCAAGATTTACAATTAGGAAGGATAAAGCGAGGAGGAGGAAGAACTAGAAGGACTAGAAGCTAAACACGAAACACAGGAGCGGCTGTCCTGGCTCAGCCAAAGGGTTCGTGGACGAGAACGAGAACGAAAAAACAGACATTTATATATATCCAGATATATATAATATGGTTGGAGCTAGCGGTCCGGAGAACGCATTTTCCTTATTCCTTGTACCATGTTCTCTACACACACAACAACAACAACAACACTACACTAACAACAACAACAACACAACACAAACAACAAAACAACGATGATGATTCCTCTCCTCCATATAATAGAAATATACAACTTGTTTAATTATTATTATTTTTTTTTTACATTGTACTGCTAAGTCATATATATTTATTTATTAACCTCGTCCACGCCCTCCACCTGCAGCCCACACACAGCACATTGTTCCCATCTCGAGGTTACCGTTACGCTACCATTTCCGTTTCCGTTCCAAGTTCCACGTACCCCGTTTCTGTTCCAGTTCAAGTTCCATTTCGCGTTAGCTTTCTGCAGAGAGTCCGTTTACAATTTTATTGACTTATTGCTTGAATTAAAGTAACTTCAATTTAGGCTTAGAGATTTACGTGTGTGTGTGCGTGTGTGTGTGTTTTCTATGCTATACGCTATATATATATATCTAATATAAAATATCCTTAATCGATAATTGTTTGAACGCGGGCACAACGTGTGTTTCCGGCTCGTTTCCCGAAACGCCCCGGGGCAGTCCAGAGTCCGAGCGGATTTCATTTCGTTTCCGCTGCTTTTTACCTGTTGTAAATAAGCGTTTGTTGGAAGACACATATTTATGTAACAAAAACGAGGATGTGAAAGGATGTAAGAGGATGTGTAGGAGGCGAGGAAACTAAACTAAACTTAAAGCAGAAAACAGAAAGCAACCAGAAACCATATATATATATATTCTATACAAGGAGATCAGCTGTAAAACAAAAAATAAACACAACTAAGTAACAAGTATAACTTTAACAACAAAAAAGTCAAAACTCTGCGCTATAACCCTAAACAAGAAAGAGAAGGATAATCAGAAACAGAAAGAGATAGAGACAGAAACGGAGATGGAGATGGAACAGGAGCAGGATCAGGCGAGACAGAGAGAGAGAGCGAGAGACAGTTGATAAGAAAAGAAAATATAAAAAAAATTTGTTTCAAACAACAATTATTTGTGATTTTAAAACATGAAATGATATAAAAATTGTACGCAAAGGACTAGGACAACATAATATTAATTAATAAATAACTATAATACCATGGTTTAGTGCTTTTTCTTTGTTAAAAATATAGCGAAACGAGTCGAGAATCCGAATCCGAGAATTAACGAATAAAAAAAATGCAAAATCTGAAAAGAGCGCCCAGAAAGGATAAATAATATTTTAACGATATACTACTATGCTATTATTACTATTATTATTTATGCAGCAAATAATTCAAATTATTTATGTGTAAAAAAAAACAAAAACAAAAAAAAATAACGAGAAAGATCGAAAAAACAAATAAAATACCAAGAATTCAAATGAAAACTGTGGAAATATCTCTTATACTTTTCATATTAAGTTGTTGAAAAAATGTATAAATTTTAGTGAAAAAAAGAAAACCCTATGATTTTTAGTGTTTTTGGTTTTTTACTTTAAAAAACTTGATATAAAAACCAAGAAGTTCTTTTTAGGTTTCCTATAAACATATTAATCCTTTGAAGAAAATGTCATATGATTTAAGAAGTTTCCTAATTTTAAGTAATTTTTAACTTGTGAAAATAAATCCCTGCAATGGGAATCATTTTTATTTAAAAACAATATGAGTTTTTTTTTAAATTTATTTTCTTTTTTTAATTTTACTTTTTGAAGACAAAATTTTATTTCCGGGAAACAGAAATTCGATATTAAATTAGATGTCTAGTTGATGTTTTTTTGGCAAATTAAATAAAAATTATAATCAACTGTTTTCTGGATTTTTCCATTAATTGTATTTTATTGGAAATCCAGCCCCGGGTACCAGGTATAGTATACATAGTAGTTTTTATTAATCGTTTTCTATAGAATTTGTAGCTATGTACTTTATTATTAAATCTTGACAAAAATCTAGAAACGCCTTAGAACTAGAATTTCCATTTAAATATTCTTTGATCAAATCGCTTGGAAATCCAACCCCGAGTACCAGGTATAGTATACCAAATCCTTTTTCTTTTCTATGGAATTATTAGCTACTTTATTTTGAAATCTTGACAAAAATCCAGACACTCCCTTAGAAAAACGACAAGAATTTCCTTTCCATTTTAATATTTTTTTATCAAATCGCTTGGAAATCCATTCCCAGGTACCAGGTATAGTATACCTAATCGGGTTCATCGTTTCCTTCTCTATTGAATTATTAGCTACTTTATTTTGAAATCTTGACAAAAATCAGGAAACCCATTAGAAATAAAAACAAACGTTTCCATTTAAATAATCTTTTATCAAATCGCTTGGAAAATCGTGATCTGAGTGGAACTTAAGCCTAAGAACTATTGGAGCCTAGAATTTGCGACGCTTGAGCAGCTCCGGCCGCCAGTTGACCGGATGCGTCTCCTCGCTGGCCTCGTCGTCCTCCTTGTACACCTTGATGGTCTTGTCCGCCTCGGCGGTGATCAGACGCGTCCCAGACTGGTCGAAGCACATGGCAAAGATGCCAGCCTCGCTGTCCATGGAGCCGGGTTGAACGGGCGCCTGGAAGCGCTGGAAGTTGTAGCCGGTGCGCCAGTCCCAGAAGAACATGGTGCCGTTGTCGCCGCCAGAAACCAGAACGCCGTCCGTATTGGCCGCCATGCAGTTCACGATGGCCGTGTGCCCGGAGATGTTCTGGACAAAGTTGCCCTCGGGACAGCGCCACTGCTTGATGTTGTCCGGCGAGGCGGAGGCGAACATGTAAAGCGACGGATGCAGGACAATGCTACGCACGGACTTCTTGTGGTTGGTCAGCGTGCAGACGCTCTTGCCGGCTGCCAGGTCCCACAGGCGCACCGTGGAGTCGTGGGAGCCGGTGATGATCTGCGGATTGGTCGCCTGGGCCACTACACTGGCCACCGTATTGGTGTGTCCCGTCAAGGTGTGGACATTGGCCTTGGTTCGCATGTCCCATATCCTGGCCGTGGAATCCCGGCCCGATGTGGCCAGTACATCGATAGTGGGATGCAGGGCCAGCGAGTAGACGGCGGACAGATGGCCATGGTAGTGCCGGATGACCTTGTTGTACTCCAGATCCCAGCACTTCACCTGCCGGTCCTCGCCGCAGCTGAACAGGTACGGATGCTTGGTGCTGACCGCCAGGCCGCGCACTGTGCTGACGTGGCCGGTGAGCGAGAGCTTCAGCTTGCCGCTGGCCAGGTCCCAGATCTTGATGACGCGGTCTGCCGCTCCTGTGGCGAACCACTCGTTGCCCGGCTCCACGGCAATGCAGCGCACCCAGCCCGAGTGGCCGGAGATGACACGGGATAGCTTCCAGGGGGCGTGCCACTTGGGCTTGGGTATGGTCGGCGCCTTCTTGGGTATCAGCTGCAGGTTGGAGGTTCCATTGGCCGGCTTATCGGTTCCATTGTTCGGCAAGGAGGCGCGCACCAGCGATGTGTGTCCTCCACTGGCCGGTGGGGCAGCCGGCTTCTCCTGGCTCTTGCCCGCCGGATTGTACTTGGTCAGTTGGCCTGCACCTCCAGCGGCGGTAGATGGGATATCCGCACCACTGCCATCCGTAATGGCCAGTGGCTTGTCAGTTGCCGCCTTTCTGGTTTCTGGCCCGCTCTTGCCCACCCTGTCCAGGACCAGGCCATAGCTATCCTTGGCCTTGATCGCGCGGCGCAGCTTCTCTCTGGCATGGTAATTATAATAAATAAAACTTTATTTTTCTAAAGTAAAACCGGGATTACTTACAATCGCTCGTCGATTTCTGGCAGGTTTCCTTGGTTGGAGACGAACAGGTCGTGGGTGCGCTTCAGGGAGCGGAAGATCAGCGTATGTACGCTGTGTTTTTGTACATCCTCCATGGCTGGCTCACCTTTTTCTTTGTTTATTTACTAAAATATAAAAAAATGCGGCTTTTCGGTGAAACCAAACACAGGTCAGTGTGACCGTTTGCAGCTTAGAGAAAATATATACCGTCTGTTGGACCGGTACCAAAAATACCGCGATTCCCTAGTGTTTTTTCTCTTATTTGCTTAATTTTTATTAAATAATATTTACATTACGTTAACAAAAATAATAAATATTAAAAAAAGCAAGAATCTGACCTGTTCTTTATTTTCTTTGTTTTGAGATCATAAAGAAATCAAAAAACAATTGGACTTGACTTGCAAAATGATAAAGATGATAAATATCCGAATAAATATGACGAAAATCAGTTTCGTAACAAAATAAATTTATAAAAAATTAGGATTTATCATATAGCCATATCATATGGCATTTACAGATAATAAAGCTTCCTTTTATCTTTAGAGAAATGTGAAGCCCCTAAAATATGGAAAGGTTTCGAAATTGTTAAAAACAATCTCTTTTTTCTGTTGTTTTATCGGAGATATAGCTTTTAAATACTTTTAACATCCATTTTCAAAGCAAATATTTATAAAAGAGTTGTAATTATTTTGATTTAGAAATATGACATTGAAAATTAATGCCGATTTGATCTCCTCAAAAGCAAAGCAATTCGATTTTCTTGAACTTTTTCCAATAAAACTCAACTCCTATAAGAAAAATAAAATATACCTCCAAAAAAACAAAATTAAATTATAATTATAATATAAAAAAATGACCCCCAATATTGCAGAACCCACAAACCGAAAAGAAAAAGGAAATCCAAGCTTTACTCTTTTGAAGCATGTTTCTGTTTCTTTTTTGTGTTGTTTTGTATTTGTTTTGTTTTTTGTTTTGTTTTGTATCTTTTTCTTTTCTTTTTTGTTTTGTTTTTTTGTTACTTATTTATCATTAGTTTGCGGGAACCGGCGACCCAGAGGCGGCATTACTCGACGATAGAGATGAGGACGTGGGAGACACCGAGGCGGACGAGGTGCTGGCCGCAGCACCATGGGCGCTTTCCGGAGCTGGAGACGGTCTCGTGTTGAAGAACTGTTTGATCTTTATAGTCGGAAGGGATAACATGGATTAGGATGAGAATTAAAAAAGGATTCTGACTCAGCTTACAATGCGCTTGATGTAATTGCATGAAGTTTCGTTGTTCGAGCTGGACACGACATTGTCCACTCGGTACGGCGGCGAGATGGTTACTTCGTTCAGGATCTGTATGTTGAGTCCCTGCCAGGACACCTGATTGTACTGTAAAATAGGGAAACCAATAAGGATCTGTTTTACATTGAAGAATAAAGATCTTACCCCGTATTGTTTGGCTATCGCTCTATAGAGCTCCTGTGCCTCTGGACTGACATCCGCGTTCTTGGACTTCAGATAGTCCTGTCTTCGCTCCACTGTTTTACGCAGTCGCATTTTTACCTGAAAATTTAGAGAGTTTTTAGTTTCTTTTTATTACTACAAGATAGAGTTTAGTTTTTTAATCATAACTATTGTTGAAAATAGAAAAGAAGAAACCCTTTCATATCTCTTTTTAAGACAATCATGATTATTTTCCAATTTCTTATCAATCTTTACAGAAATCTTGAACACTAGAACAGGTTGTGAATTTTTCTGGAAAAGCTATAGAGATATTTTCGCGTATCTTTTACAGAAATCCAATTGAAACCTAAATAAATCATCGAGTTACGGGTTTCTACTCGAGAATTCTACACAAAGGCGGAAGATTGTTGGAAAGATCGACTTGTAAAAGCCATCAAATCGGATTACAAATCGGATTCGCTATTATAGAAAGCGATATTGTTTGAATTTTTACAATAATTTCGAAAATATGCAAGTCATAGGAGTAGGAATCCTGCTTTCCCTGGAAAAAGAATAAAATCCGTCCTGAAAATCGGAAACTATCTTCCTTTTTGTTTACTTTTTTGCGATTTATAGCTAGTTTTCAAGGCTTACCTGCTCCAGATTGAGCTTTTGGGGATCGTCAAAGTTGCCGTTGCACTCCTTGACCACCTGGACGTTGCTGCACAGCGAGAGGTTGCTCACGTAGATATCACTCAGCTCTTCCGTGGACTTCGAGCGGCATTCTAGATGAGATTTTAACCAAGAAAAAAAAAACGGGGAAGAAAAGAAGGAAACGGGGCAAGACAGAGATTTTGGCGCGATGTACGGAGAACCAAATGTGGCATGTCTATGTCTATTATATAAAACCGGGAATGCCTGAAATAGGCTAAAAGCCCAAACCAGCAATGATAGTGATTTTTTGTAAAAGGATACTCAGGATTAGCATCTTTGAATTGTGATCGAAGGCCAGCACCTCGCCCTCCACCTCCTCGTTGAAACAGGTCGTACAGACCACTGTGGACCCGATGCTGAAGCAGTCATTCACCGCATTCACGTTCACTGCGCTCCCAGCGGCAGCGGCCATTTTTAATTGGATTTCTCGCTTGGATCGGGTCTGGAGATGGATGAGGATCTGGATCTTGTTCTGGTTGCGATTCTGATCCTAAGCTGGTCCGCTTTCTGCTCGCTTGTTTACACAACTTGGCACAAACAACAAGACAACAACAACAACAGCAATGGAGCAACGAAGCAAAACTAAAAGAGGGCTAAGACGAGATGCGGGGGGGTGAAAGAATCCAACAAAAAAAAATTGAGAATACACCAAGGATGTCCCGGTCCGGTTGGATCTTCAAGGCTTCCTTCGACTTCGTGGCTCCTGGATTCTCCGGTTTCTCTTTCGCGTGCTTCTTCTCTTCTCTCTGCTCTGCTCTGCTCTGCTCTTCGCCTCTCGCTTTCACATTCACTACCAATGCCACTGGCACGCTGTTGTTGTAGCCGTGTCGCTGGCTGGAAAGTTTCGCTGGATTTTCGTTGGGGGGTCCCTGTCGGTGACGATTTGGAATCGGGATCCGGTCGTGCGCTAATTCAACAATCTCGAGATTGCCTGCGCAACATATAAATCTGAATTTATATATAAAAATTTGATAGAAATGTTTCCAAGATGCGACTAGTGTGACCGCTCTGTCGGTGCGACCGTACTTCAAAAAGTTTTATAATCTTGAAGACACCGTGACTGGCGCGTTTCACACAGATGTCGCATTTAGCGGGATTAAAGCTAAAAATAAGTTAAGTCGGATGGAAAGCTCTTAAAAATAAATGTAATGGTTAGGCTTTTTTATGCTATAAATTCCTTTTTAAAGGGTTTTCTCTTAACGTATTTTACAATATACAAATTAAAAGTGTATTAAATATATATACCAAAGTTTAAAAAATAAATACTGTTAAAACATTGAATTTGAATAAAATTTAGTAGGCTAAAAGTATATTTAGCATATAACTTCGATTTGAAATAAGAAAAACGTTTACCAAAAATTAATAACAAGTTATGATACGGCAGCACTTATAAGGCAAAAACATCACCATCCCGGTTCGGTCACTCTAATTCCCGCTTGGCAGCGAAATCGCGGTTCAACAAAAAAATCAACAAAGAAACCAGAAAGCCGGTAACTATAATTCAGACAAGAATGGCGGAACGAAGCAAACCAGTGCGTGCCCCCAGCGCAGAGACCGTCCTGCCCCTCAGCCGGGTGCGAACAATCATGAAAAGCTCGATGGACACGGGACTCATCACCAACGAAGTTCTCTTCCTCATGACCAAGTGCACGGAGCTGTTTGTGCAGCATTTGGCGCGCGAAGCGTACAAGGACACCTTCCCGGCATCGAAACAGCCCTCGACCGATACCCTCAAGTACGACCACCTCTCCCAGCTGGTCAACAAGAGCAAGAACCTGGAGTTTCTCCTGCAAATCGTTCCGGAGAAGATCCGGGTGCACGAGTTCCAGGAGATGCTGCGACTCAATCGGTCTGGCGGCTCTGACGACGATGATTCCGATTCGGGCTCGGAGTCGGAGGAGTGATGGATGGCCATGGACTCGGAGTCGGATCCCCCCAGCGATCCACCTCCTGCAGATGCAGTTTCTGCTGCGGCTGAAGTTCCAGCTCCTGCTGCAGTTCCAACTCCGGCTCCTCCATCATCGACTGATTCACCACCATCCCCCGCACGGCTACTACCTTAAGAACCATAACCATAGGTCTTTAGTAGATAAGAATGAAAGAAATCGGAGCTAATAGAAAGAAGGTCGCAGCACCCGCCGCACGTGATCGTCCTCCAAACGACACCCATCAGCTCCGAGTGCGTATTGTCTAGAATCTGATAAGCCAAAGATTGGCCACAAACCGAAGCGAGGAGCGGTTATCTCTGGCCAGAACCTACTTGCCAGTTTGCGTTCCAATCGAATAATCGAGTATTTTAACTTATTAATTAAGTAAACCGACTATAAGATTTATAAGATTGTAAAGTAAACTCTGTATTTCCAATGTAATTATTTTCCTATTCCGAAACATGTTTTCATTTTAAATTAATCTAATTTCTCTCAAATAAAAGAGGTTTTTTTAACTAAAGTAATTACTTACTAAAGTAATTTTTACTTCAAATTTGATTATTAACTGGCTTAAAGTTTGTTTAAAATTTGTCATGATTAGAAGTTAAGAAATAATTGAAATTTTTAATCAAAAATTGAAACTATTTTATGGAATTTATAAAAACTTAAATCGCCAGACAATACTCTGTTTTTAAAAATAATTTAATAATTGTAAGCTATTCAGAAAATGTGTTTATAATTGCATTTTATTGTAGATTGAAATGTTTTTACTTTGAAAATGTTTTAAAGATAATTCCTTTTATTAAATGTTTTAAGAGAACATGTATTTATATTTTATCAATGTATTTTAAACTGGAAACTAAAACGAAAACTAAGAAATCAAAACCCAAAAATGGTAGTTTAAGAATATTTAAGATAAAATAAAGGACAAAGAAATCTTATCCTGTTTCCTGTAAACCCTTTAAAACCCATTTAAATAGTAAAAACTTTGTAAAGTTTAAGACATTTTAATATATAATTGCACTTGAGGATTCGAATGGTACATTATATTGTGTGACGTGGCGATGAGGACTGACGATGGACTCGCAGCTCTCCTAGATTTTCAGGTTGACGCCGGGATAGCCGGTGGCGTTGAGGCCAGTGACCTTGAAGGTGGTGCCGGCCGGAGCGGGCTGGTCGAACTTGGCGGCAGTGGTCACGTAGAGGATGTCCAGGTTGGGGCCACCGAAGGCGGCGGAGGTGATCTGCTTGGTGGGGAACTTGATCTCCAGCAGGACCTTGCCAGTGCTAAATAACAAGAAAAAATAATTAATTTTCAATCAAAATAATAGATAGAAGAGAAAACCTACTTGGGATTAACCTTGTAGATGGTGGCGCCGTTGAAGGTGGCCACGTAGAGGTTGCCCTCGGTGTCGATGGTGAGACCGTCGGGCAGGAGGTGGTCCTTGGGACTGGTCTTGCGGAGATTGAAGACCACCTTGGGGTTGCTGGCGACTCCGGTCGCAAAGTCGTAGTCGTAGGACTTGACCTCGTAGTCGGTGGTGTCGATGTAGTAGAACTTCTTGGCCTTCTCGTCCCAGGCCAGGCCGTTGGAGATGCCCACGTCTCCCTTGACCACAGAGGTCTGGCCGCCGGCCTCCCAGCGGTACAGCTCGCCGTGACGGAACTCGAACTCGTCCCCGATGTAGCGCATGGTGCCGCCGAAGAAGCGTCCCTGGGGATCGGTCTTGGCGTCGTTCAGCCTGTTCTTCTCCAGCAGCGGCTGCACCTGGAACAGCTGGCGCACCACCTTGGCGGTGGGCGAGACACCGTCCCACTGGACGATCTCCACGCGACGGCCGCATCCGACGGCAAACTCCTGAGGACGTCCCTCGATGGGCAGCACAAAGCCGGCTAGGGGCTCGCCCTCGATCTTGGCCTTGTAGACCTTGTTCTCCTGGTAGTCGTAGCGCAGCAGGCCGCCGGCCTCGATGTCCACGTAGTACAGGCTCTGGCGGGCCTCGTCCCAATGGGGACCCTCGCCCAGGCCGGCGAAGGAGTCGGGAAGTGGCTCAACCTTGTAGGACATCTGCAAGGGGTTGGAAGAAGAGGTGTTAAGTAAGTGTGGGGAATGGAATATACATAAATACCCGATACTATTTGAGCGGAAATAATTGTAAATTCTTATAAATATATAAAAACTAATATTTTGGTTTAAAAACTATTTTAAATGTTCTAAATAAAAGGATAAAAAATGTTGAACTATGGAAATCTTAAAAACTAACTAAAGAAACGAGAACTTATTTGTTTCTATTTGATTTTTATATAAAATTTACATTTTTTAAGGTAAAAACTGTTTTTTAGTTTCATAAAATCGGCTTTTCTAAGCTATTTGTCTGCGAAAACCTAATATATTTTATTTTATAAAAGAGTATTAGTTTTTTGGACAATTATAATTCAATTTTAAAACAAAATTGGTTAAAAAAACACTTAAAAGTTTGTTAAAACAAAAGAAAGATTTCGTTCAGAGCCTTTTGACCTTAAAAACTTAAATTCGGAGCTAAAATATTGTATATTCTATTAAAAACTAATCAATATAAATATCTAATTATTTTTTGTATTAGAGACTTTGTCTAAAAATAACTTTAATCGTCATATTTTAAGTTGTTTTTTCTTTGCAATAATTTTTAGATTTTAGTTTATTTGTTTTTATTTATTTATTAAATTTTATTTTAGAATTAAATTCAGAAATTGGACAATATAATTGCCAGAGAAACTAAGACCTTCAGGCATTTTGTGTTTATATTTTTGTTTACGATGTTTCTTTTATAAGTTATTAAATTTGTTTTTAATTTTTCTTTGTTCAAAAACCACTAAACCAGTATTTATAAAATAATATTTATTAAAAAAATTCACTAATTTTAAGGATTTAAGAGGCAAAAATGCTTTTAAAAAAACGTAGTAAAGTTTGGGTTTAAAAAAATTTCAACTTTTTTCACTTTCAACTTTGTTTGTAAACAATAAAAAAAAGCTGCACTTTATTTCCACATAATTTTCTTGTTAAAATTAGGTATTATTCTTGAGTTTATGGCGTTAATTAAAAAATAAAAAATACCGAAAGCCCCAGGAGGAGGAAAAAGGCAGCAAAAATCAGACACGTATTCCGAAGCATCTCGTTCGCGATTCTTGACTTTGATTTCGATTTTGATATGGATTTCGATCCGTAAATCTTTATAATCTCTGGAGCTGGAGCTGGGAGCTGGTGTGGGTCGGCGGGACTCCGACTGGCAACTGAAGCCTCTGAGGCCGCCGGGAGAGGCTTTTATTCGCGATTTACGAGCAATTAGCTCTGAGCTGCGAGCTCCGAGCTGGGGGCCTGACATTAAGTCCCAGAAACTGGGCATCGCGATGGAGAATCCGATGGAGAATCGAGAGGCATCCCAAGCGGAACACAAATCGCGACTTTATTTTTATTTTTCCATTTTTTTAGTTTATTTTTCACATAAAAAACCGCTGCAGCTGCGTTTCTGTGACGTCATGCCCTTCACTTACTCAGCCTCCGAGCTGCCGCGATTAATTATTTTTTTTTTTTCCCCCTTTTTTTTTATTATTATTGTAAGCCGTGGCATTTTTATTTATTTATTTTTTCTCTCTGATTACTGACGTTTAATTGCCTTTTGATGTTGGGAACAAAATAAAAGAAATAAACACGATGCCAGGCCATTGAATGGTCAAGTTTAAAGAAGCCACAAGTGGCAGGTTTTTTTTTTTCTTATCGGTCAATTGAAAATCATTACAGTGGTTCCCAAGTATTTGTTTTTGGTAGAAAATAATTTTAAACATTGTTCTTCATATTCTTAATTTTTGTAGACTAGAAACATAAATTTTTTTACACTTCTTTAAACTCATTTTTTCGACTATAAAAATTGATTTTTTTAGACTCAAAAAATAAATTTTTTGTAACCTAGTTTTCTACATTTTTTTAAACCAGAAATACATTCTTTTAGACTAGAAAAATACATTTTTTTAGAATAGAAAAACACATTTTTTTAGACTAGAAAAATAACATTTTTTAGACTAGAAATATAAATTTTTTTAGACTAGAAACATACATTTTTTTAGACTAGAAAAATAAATTTTTTAGACTAGAAAAACACATTTTTTCACACTTCTTCAAATACACTTCTTAGACTAGAAAAATGCTTTCTTTTAATTTAACAAAATCGCACAGAACATATTTTAAACGAGATTCAAAAACTATTTTTTTAAAGGCCTAAATTTTGAAACAATATTGAAACTATAAAATTTTGTATTCTAACAATTTTTTAGTCTAACAAAAGAGCTCAGAACATATTTTAAACAAGGTTTAAAAATTATTATTCAAAAGCCTTATTTTTCAAAAAGAAAATCGTTTTTTTGAAACACATTTAATCGTTTTCCGAAAAGTTTCCAATAAAAGTTCTTTCGAAAAAAACAAATATTAAAAAAAAAAATATACACAATATTGTCTAAATATTTTTAAGAGTATTTCCAACAATAATAAAATATTAAATTTTGTTAAAACTTATTTGAAATATTATTTCTTTCTTTTTTAAAACACAATAAAATGATTTAGAAATTCATTCTTCGAAAAAATCTTCACAATATTTTATAAATATTTTTAAAGTACTTCCAACATTAATAAAATTATAAGTTTTGTTTAAATATTATTTCTTTCTGTTTCAAAACACAATAAAATAACTTAGAAATTCTTCTTTGATGCAAAATTTCGATTTTTTGGACACTTTTTCACACAAAAAATTAGCGAAAAAAAATATTCAAGGACTCCGGGATGGGGAACCTACCTTGAGAAGACTTTTATGAAGGATTTAGAAGCGGGACTGAGAGGATCCTTGGACACGACTTTGTCGGGTAACGCGTTCAAACTGAAGTTCCCCCGGCCAACCGCAAACATTTTATACCCAATCCCAGCCGCTACGGGCGTGACACCAGACCCCTAATCCCCCCCAGACTCTGCCCCACTCCGCCACTCCCCCAAACCATCCGCCCCTAGGCTGATAAGCCGCAATTGGCGGAGGAGGGCTGGATAACCCACACGACGGACTGATAACAGAAGCCGGCAACAGGCATTAACCCGCTGGCGCTCGTCTCTCAATCCAAAATCTGGGGGTCAGACCACGTGAATCATGTAGTCCATCCATAGATCGGGACAATTACTTGCAAAAAGTTCGAAATACATTATCGAATTATGTATTTATAAAAATAAAAAAATATATAAATCATTCATAGTGATTTATTACTTCAAAATGATTCTTTTTTTTGGGTTGCAAAAAACCTTCAGAATGTGTTTTTTTGTGACAATTTTTCAAGATTTAAGTTTTGTTTTTATTACTTTTTTGACTATTTTTTTACCTTTAATAATCTGATTATGTATTTATAAAAATACAAAAATATAAAACATTAATAGCGATTTATAATTTAAAAAGGATTCCTTTTTTTTTAGACTTCAGAATAAAGTCAATTTTTCAACGTTTTTTGACAATTTTCTATGATTTAAATTGTGTTTATTTTAAATTTCTTACCTATTTTTTTCCCTTAAATATTTTAGTTCAAAAGACTTTTTCGTTTTCAAATTAAAAATTCATTTAAATATTTTTATTTTTTAAACAAAAGAAAAGAAAAATTAGATTTCAAATTTGATATACTATTTTGAATATTGAAACAAATATTAATTTTTTTGTTGTAATAAATAAGGAAATATTTTAAAAGTAAAACTATACTTTGAAAAAGTTACGTATAAAAACTGTCAGAAAAAAGTAATTTTGGAAATTTTTCAACTATTTCTGTATTTATTTTAAGCAAAAAGATCATAAAAAAATATATATTTATTTATTTAACAAATAATACGTTTTAAGTGAAAAATAAAATAAAAAAGAATGCAATTTAGAAGCAAAAAATGCATAAATGGACATGTTTTTAAGGGAATTCTTCGAAGAATCAAACATATAAAAAAAATTTAATATGTATTATTTAAAAGTTAAACTTAAAGTTTACTTAAATTTCTCCTCCGCATGTTTTTTTTTAAACCCACTTGAAGATTTCAAAATCACATTTAAGGTGTTAACGAATCCGGGTTTTAGGCATTATTGCATTATTTTTTGTGCAAATAGATTAAAAAAGGAACGAAATTGCATAAGAATTATGTGGGCGAGAGGGTGATAAAAAGTATTTTGAGACACTTTGTATTAATTATGAATTTTTTAGCACATTTTTATGCTTCCGCTGAGGGGATGATAAAAAAACAGAAGCGCATTCCGATAAAAGCCCAAAGGATGCCTCTCCTCTCCTCCTATCAGCTCCACGAATGACCTTAACTTCTTGTTTTTTCTTTCCTTTTTTTCCATTTTTTATGGCAAATCGTTGCCCGCTCTTTGCACTTTATAAAAAAATAAGTATTTTTTTTTAGGGGGGCATCCTTATCGGCAGACAAATGATACCCAGTTGGCCCCTGACTATTAGTTTCTATTTCCATCGCAACTTTTCAATTAAATGGTTTTCTAATTAATTACGAGAAGATTTATTGCCATATTTGTTCGCCTTTCTTTTGATAAGCCCCAAAATTTCAGCCTTTGACAATCCCAATTCGATTTGATGGACAGATTTTTCTTAAATTTTGTTTATTTTAATCCAAAGAAATCGTTTGAAAGTTCGGATTTCGAGAGGGTTTGAATTTTTAACACTCAAATCCCCCAAAAGAGTACACAAATGTTAATTTTCTTTGCTATTCCGGGTATCGGGTATCATTATTTCATAACCAAAACAAGGCCGCGCTTTGAAAAACCAAAAAAACAAGACTATAATATCTATTTATTGTGTTTTTTTTGTTTATAAACTTTATCAAATACAAAGAAATCATCTGAAAGCTCGGATTTCGGGAGGGTTTCGATCTTTAACACTCAAATTCCATAAATACTACCTTAATGTTAATTTTCTTTGCAATTCTGAACTGATTCCGGGTACCGGGTATCAATATTCTATAACCAAAACAAGGTATTGCTTTACAAAACGTTAAAAAAAAGGATTTTCTGTCTAAAAAATATAAAGTAAAGTCTATTAAATATAATTTTTATTAAAAACTTTACGAAATCGATTTTTCAAATAAAAAATTGGTTTTTAAATATATTTAAAAGATTACAAAATTGATTACTCAATAAAAAAATAGGTTTTTTAAATATATTTTAAAGATTAAGCTAAATATTATAATATATTATAGATTGATAAAAGTTTCTTCCCAAAATGGAACAGCTTTTAACCTTTTTAAACATAAATTGTGCAGAATCTGGCTATTTTAAATTTAAATAAGACCTTAAATTATCCCAAAATATTAAAAAATGTACTAAAAAATTAATAGTTTATGATTTCAAATATTTTGAACCAAAGTAGGCCTTGGAATTGGATTTATCAGGAAATCGAAGCATAAAAAACGAAAATCGAAAATATGGTTTCAAAATCGGAAACCAAGTAGGCCTAAAAAGTTAACGTTATGGATTCCTGCTGGAGTCTATTTATTGTGGAGCTGCAGTCCGAGCTGTGAACAACTAAAAATATTTAAATATAAAAGTGCCTAAAAAATATATATGGAAAAAAATAAAAAAATAAGTGAAAAAATTAAAAAAAAATAAGTGAAAAAAGAAAAATAAAAAAAAATAAGTGAAAAAAATTATAATAAAAAAAATATCAAAAAAAGTGAGAAAAAATATAATAAAAAAAACGATAAAAAAATAAAATAAAAAAAAAGATAAAATAAAATAAAAAGTGAATTTCCAATCGAAAACCAAGAAAGGCAACAATCAAGATGCACCGTTATAATTGTCAAGGTAAGTTCCAATATAAACAAAAGCACAAAGGAGATACCGATAACAAGCTGTTATTGCCGTTATTGGTGTTGTTGCAAGCCGGTTTTCGTCTCCCTTTTGTGCTTGTCATTTAACATTCCTTTGATAAGAGCACTTTAATTTTCAATGAAAGACGTAAAGAATTCCCCTTAAAGAAATATTATATACATATAATAAGGAAGCTAGGAAGAAATCATTCTTACAAATAATCGAATTTTTTACAATGATTTTTCTCGTTAATTAAACTTAAATCATTCGACAGACTCTAAAAGATGCTGAAAATTGACAGCTGTTAACGTCCGTGTTTCATGTCAAGGTCATTGTAATTACATGGCAATTGTTTGATTTTCTTGTGGTTCTTACTTACAATTAAAGCACGGCTGGTCGCGTAATTAAATTAAACGAAAATAATTATTTGATGTAAAAAAAAAACCAAACAAAACAAAACAAAACGAACGTCTCTTTGTGGGAGAGGTGTTTCCCTTAACAGAACGGGCGCTGTTAACCGGTAACAGTAAATGGTTGTGAAGTTCGATAAATCTTATCTTGGTTCTTTTATAGGTACATTAGAAAATATTAAAATAAATATTAAATATAACATGTATCATACAAGAATTCCCCTTATTACTTAGAAAGTATTTAATTTGCTTTTAACTTTATATTTCCATTTTAAAATTCAAACTTTTAAGCAAAGAATCAAACCAACCGCAAACTATCAGGAGTGGTATTTTTGACAAAGCTGTAAATACTTTTTTTAATACCAAATATTAGTAATAATACTATTTTATTAGTGTCCCCGATGTTAGAGATGGGCTCACGGTTCTTACCGGTTCGGTACAGAATGCGCGTGGCCTATCGGTAACGCGCTAATGTTTCCTTAGTTACTATAATGGGACTTATAAAATGATAGCACAGTTAAAACATGACGTGGTCGTCCGCTATGGTTATTTGAGTCTGCAAAAATCGTCATAAATTATGGACAAAATCTTTACCGATCCGGTCATCGTTATATTTACAGCTCTAGGTCACACTAGCAGCGGCTAATACTAGTAATCGGTTTCCGCATGAATAATACTGAATCCTCGACGGTCAATTACCGTCGTGTTTCGATATATCCTTAGTGTGACCGAGCAAAAAATTGCAGAAAATAACAGCGATATACGAAAGTTAAAAGAAAAATGTTTCGATAAACAAAAATTGGACGTTTGGTCAATCGTTGAATATCCCTCAGCTCCGCCAGACCATCGGACAGCCTGTCGGCGCCAGCCATTATTTTTTTTCCTGTGAGCGGTACGCTGCAAACGAGAGAACCCAAACCGAAACCGAAATCGGCAGAAAAAACCGTAGACCGTAGCTAGTGGTCCGTTAGAGCAACTCGCAGCCGGGAATACAGAGAGATCTCGCGGCGCCATGTGCTCCGCCAGGCGGAAAGTGCAAAAAGTGAGCGACGACGCGAAACAAAAGTGAAAACGTGCAAAAAAAATAAACACACGACTAGCCACGAAATAGCAACAAAATGTGCGACGCTATCGCGGCAGCAGGACCGGGAACAACCACCACTGGAAATCCTGTGGGAAGCGAGATTCCAGGTGGTGGGGCTGCAGTAGCTATCGCTACCACATCGTCGCCACTGGCGACTACAACTACATCCTCGGCATCGGTCGCGGTCTCGACCACAACCACAACCACATCCGCGTCGACAGCGGCATCGACGGCGGCATCGTCGCTGAAGATCGAGAAGCGACAAAACTGCTGCCGCTTGTGCATCGCCCCCGCGTCCGAGTGCATCTCGATCATCAATAGCTATGCGGCGGACAAGGAGCCGTTGTCCACCAAGATCCACAACTGCGTCAACATCAAGGTGAGTCAGAGTCGTCGAGGGTTATGTGTCGGCAGAGGAGGGGCCACTACAGGCCACACGTAATCTCCGCCGCCATGTCGTTGTCGTAGTCGTCGTTGTCGTCGTCGTAGTCGTCGCCGTCGCGCTGTCGTCATCCGACGCCGCCGTTGCTGCCGTTGCTGCTCTCTCTCTGGGTCTCTGGGTGTCTGGGTGTCCAACCCCAAATGGTTATACATACACCGAGCAACGGGCATGGCATGGCATGGATGCGGAGCAGGAGGCGGCACAGGCACGAGGCACTAGGCGGAGGCCACACCCGACTGCGCCGCTGGACTGGACAGGCACAAAAGTGAGGTTAGGAGCATGTCGGATGGTCGAGCAAAGATTCCCCCCGAGAAGATGTTGTGCAAGCGAAAAACCAAGTCACGATGTTGGGTCATGGTTGGGGGTTGGGGTAAAGCTGCTCCTCTTACTCCGCCTCCTCCTCCTCGTACTCTTTGGGTTAGCGATCCCTTCCTGGGATACGGCATCCCAGCGATTGTCCCGTTTTCCACTCTTCTTCCAGCGAAGCAACAGAAAAGAGAGACGCAAGACGCGAGACGCGGAGGAGAGGCAATGCAAGAATGGCCAGCACAAAGCGGAAAGCACGATGAGCGCGCCTCTGGCTTCTGCCTCTGTCTTGTGCGTCTCTGTATTGGTGTGTGTTCCATGCGAGTGCTGCGAGTGTGTGCGTGCGGGTTTGGTATACAGACATGTCCATGTGGACAGGCATAGACAGAGGCCGACCCAGAGGTACTCTTGGACACCGGACTGGACCCCAAACCGTTGCCCAACCCGACGACCCAAAACGGAGACCCAAACCCAGAGGCAGTTCGAGATAATTTCTCTGCCCAGCTCTGGGCTCCAGACTGGAACCGAGACCACCAGACCCGCGACCAGATCCGAGACCCGCCGCGCTCTCTCTCTCTGGAATACCAAACGTTGGTTGCTTTTTCATGGAATTTCATCGAGCAGCTGCCTCTGGTTTTCCGTTTTTCGGTTTTCGGTTTCCTCTTGCTGCTGCTGCTTCCTCCTGCTTGCTGCTCTTCCTCTTGTCCATCTTCCACGCTGGCTGACTCGATGGCCTGCTGACTGGGCTGCCTGCCTGGCCTGCCTGTGCCTTGCCTGCCTGTGTGCCTGGCCTGGCTAGCTATCTAGCTCGCTCTTTCCGTTTCTCGCTCTCTGGGTTCCGTTTCTCTTTGCGCGCAAGCGTCCTTCGAAAGGAGCACAGGAGCAGGAGGAGGAGGAGCAGTGGCAATGGAAGCACAGGAGCAGAGGCAGTACATGGAGCAGGAGGAGGATGAGTAGCAGCAGGAGCAGAGGCAGGAGCAGGAGGAGGTTGAGCAGCAGGAGGAGGAGCTGGAGCAGGAGCAGGAGGCAGACCTGGATGCGGCTTCGCTAGCTTCGTTTATTGATTCTTTCAAGGGCCGCCGTCGCCATCATCCATTCCATCCTCTGCTTTCTGCTTCTGTTTTCTGTTTCGGCTTCGGTTTTGGTTTCTGTTTCGGTCTCGGTTTTGGTTTTTGGATTCAGTTTTGGTTTTTAGGTTTCCTCTTCTTCCTCTTCTTGGCCTGCTTCCTCTACAAAATGGACGCCCGCTGGTCATCATCGGTCGATGGCTGCCTGGCTGGGTTGCTTGGGTCTTGGGTCTTGTGCCCCCGGCAGCCGACATCCGACATCGTTGCCATCCACCATCCGCCAGTTGCCAGTTGCCAGCTCACAGCACGCCGCTTCTGCGTGTGCCCCGCCTGGTTGCCCTGCTCCGCCCTACCCTGTTCCTCCCTACTCCGGTCTGGTCTGCTGGTGATGGCGATGTCGATGGTACTCTCCTCTGTGCTCTGTACTCGGTGCTCTGCTCAGAGCTCGCTCCTCTGGGCTGCCCGTTGTCGGTGCTTTGGTGCCTTCTCTGGGCTCGATTTCATGGCAATTGCTCTTGGCACACACATACATAAGCACTCCAACACACACATACAAACTCGAACACACACAGAAACACTTCAAAACAGAAACACAGCAGCGGGCATTTCTTTAGAATCAGGAATTCGTTTTAAAAACAAAAATAATCTGGGGAGCGATTTTCCTTCGTAAAAAAAGAGTTCCATGAAATGGTCTGAAATATTGCTCAAATTTTTTAGTTTTTATGCAATATTCTTTAATTTTTTTTGTGTTTTAATGAATAAATTCAATTATAGAATTAAAATTTAATACTATTAATACATTTCCATCACGTAAAAAGCGCTTTTCTTAAAGTTTTAATTGAAATTAATGATTGGTAAAGAATTCTTTTTAAAATTCAATTAATATTTAACTTCCTTTGCTTCTTTTATAGAATTTATTAGTAAATTTGCCTAAATTATTTATTATATAAATTAAAATAGTATTAAATAGTATTCCCATTTCCTTGCTCTTTGGTGTAGAGATGGTCCCCAAGCCACGATAAAAGTTATCGGCGGAATATTTATGCGATTATTCCGTTAATTTAGAGCAGGGAAGGGAAGGGAATGGAAGCGAAGGGGAATTCCTCTCGAGATGCCCGCGATAGTGCGTGGCACTTGGGATTACGAGCTGAGATGCTATCCGGCTGGTCTCCGGTGTCGGGGCTCCGGTTGGCGTCATCGCTAGCTCTTGGACTGGCTTGGTCTTGGTCTCTGCCTCTGCCGCTCTCCCTGCTCTTGCTGTGGCTCTCGCCCTGCTTTGGCTCTGGCTCTGGCTTTGGTTCCGACATCGTTATCTGGAGGCGGACCACATGCTCGCACACCGACACGGCGGCAACGGCGGCGGCACTCTTGGGTTTCCTCTGCCTGCCTGCCTGCCTGGCTCTCGGCTGCCTCTACCTCTGCCTGCCCCTATCTGCGTCTCTTCTTTGTGTGTTCGAGTTTCGGCGAGGCAGCCAGCAGGCAGGCAGACCCAGGCAGGCGGCGTACACATGGAAAACAAAGAAGCAACAAAGCAGAAAGACCAGACCCAGAGCAGGGCAGGCCAGAGCAGGGCAGGCCAGAGCAGGCAAGGGACAGGCTTGGGACAGGCTTTGGGCAGCGTTTATTGGAGTGGGAATGGGTTCGAGCTTGGGATGGGACGCCAGACCCGACCCGGGACACTGGGAACGTGCATAAAATTCGAGTGGTTTCACCTTGGCCTGGCCCGACTGTAAGAGAGATTACCTGATGGCGTACTCCACCTTCCTCCTGCTCTTCGTACTCCTCCTTTTCCTACTCCATCCTCTCCTGCTGCTCCTCCTTCTGCTTCTCCTTCTTCCATCCCACATCCCGCATCGAATTTCATCATCCATCCAGTCATTGGAATTATTTTTTAACCATTAACCAAGCGGAAAACTTTCTCCCTTTGATGATGCAACGCTGGAATCCTCCAGAGAGGAAAGTAAACCAGCTTTAAGATCCTTGGATAGATCGCAACTCCCTGCCCAGGAGCTGCCCTTCCCCGCCCTTGTATTTGATTTCCTTTTTAAACGAAATTCAATATTTGAAAAAGGCTCTTCTCCTCGTCCCGCTCTCGTCCTCGTCCTTATCCTCGTCCTGCTCTCGAGATCTCCCGCCGCTCTGGCGAAACACGAGGGTTACTTTTTGGTTATTTCTACGTCTTCACTTTTGTTCCATGAACACTTTGTTCCATGGTTATGGCATCGCATGGATACGGTATGGCATGGGCTTGGAGTGGAGTGGACAGGACAGGATGCTCTCTCTCTGAACCGCACACAGATACGCACAAATACACACACAGACGCACGCTCGCACACAGGGCGAATAAGGACACAAAAAGGAGAAGAGCAAAGCAGAGCCAGAAACTCGTTCCATGCTCTGTGGAAGTCACTGGCGAAGGCGGACAGCATGATGAGACGGAAATAAGGAGTAAAGGAGGAGGAGGAAGAGGAAAAGGAGGAGGAGGAGGAAGAGAAGAGCGACTACGATATGGTCCAGGCTGGTGATTATTGCACCTGGTGGCCAGCAGCTGGTGGACTGCAGCCAGCAATCTGTTCGATGTTCGATTTTTTGTTGCAGCTGCCACAGGTTTTCTTTTTTCTTTCGTTTTTTTTCGCTTCGCCCTTTAAAAACTTTCTAAAATCTCACCTCGAATCTCAGTAAAGTTTTTAAAGAAAAATCCCTTTGCAATCCATCCTTGAATATCCTTTAAACTCTCTCCCACTCGGACACACGCATTCTCGGACTCGGAATTGCAATCAATTCAGGAAAGTCATCCTCATCCTCCTCCTCCGGCTCCTGCACTCTATTGGAGCCTGTATCCAACGCCTTGACTTGGCGGGGTGAAGGATGTGGGGGCAAGGATATGCAGAAGCATGTGCGGAAGGATGTGGGCAAGGTGAATGAACAACATATTATCGAAGGAGAAGGGAAGCAGCGAAGCCGAAGGCTTCGAGCCAAAATACTCGCCCAAAAGGATTCATGCTGTACATAACGGAGTACATAAACCAATACCCTAGAGGGGTGGGGGGCACCACACATATCCTTCGGCCCATCTACATATACAGGATAACTATGTGTGTGTGTGTTTGAGGCACCGCCGTGGGTTTCAATTACAAAGTCCCAGGTCCAGGCGCTGCTCTTTAGTAGCAAAAATTATTCAATTATTGTTCCCAGCAGAATCAGAAACTAAAGAAAAACAAACATTAGTCGCCGAAAAGACGAAATATGCGGAATAGGCAAAACAAAACATACATTTGCACCGTTTGTTTTGATCATTTTCGTCCGTCTTTGCGGTCTTTGGCGGTTATCGATATTCACCAGTGATGGCTAGTACTTTGCGGTTTTCTAGCTAGATTTTTAAGGATATCCCAAAATAATTATTTATTATTTATAAATATCAATTAAAAAATTTGATTTATACTACCATTTCTTCATTATTCTTAAAATTAGTCATTGGTATTAAAATCGGGCAAATAGAATAAAATAATTCAAAGAACTAAGAATTAGCCGTAAACTATTTAGCGGTAAAACAAGTAAACATTGATAATGGATGGAAAATTTATATTTTTTATCGATTTATCTTGCGATATCTCCGATCAACCGCTAAAAAAAACCAAATTTCGCACAAGCACGAGATTTACGAGAAATATAAATAAAAAATACGAATGTTATTATCATTATTTGTCATTGACATGAAAATCAACGATTTTTAGATTATCCAAAACGGATGTATCAAATTTCGCAGAATCACGAGATACTCTTCATAAAATACCTAATTTCGCACAAACACACACTATTCATAAATATCAATACAACCTAAAATCCATTATTTTCAGTGTATGCAAAAAATCATATTCCAATAAAACGTTAAAAAATACCAAATATCGCACTAGCACGAAATATTTTCCATAAAATACCAAATGTCATACAAGCAAGAGGTATTTTTTATAAATATCAATACATTATTAAGAATAACCTGTAAAGTGTAAAAAAAATATTCATATTTCGAGCAACCGTTAAAAATACCAAATTTCGCATAACCATGAGAATATTTTTCATAAAATACCAAATTTTGCAGTACCATCAGATATCAATCCATTATTAGTTAGTCTAGTATTTATTTTATTATTTAACCTGGAAACCATTATTTCCAGTGTATTTAGAAAGTATTCATATTTCGAAACACCTTGGGGAAACCTTTTAAAGCCGACTACCCTTAACCCTCTGAAATCTAGAAAGATCTCGTCCTTCAAATAGCTTTTGTCTTGTTACAACTTGACCTCCTGTAACATTATTGGAAATTAAGGATTACGATTACGAATACGATTACTATCTGGGAAAGCAGATACTCTCCGCTCGTTGTCTCTGGTAATTGAGATTTAAATGGATTTAATAGCCGGTCGAGATGTTTTGTAATTGCACCTAATCCCCGGCAAAGCGGTGCCTGTACATAGGCCTCGAACTCGCACCGACCGGCAGTGTACATAAGGATAGTATATAAGGGAGCAGCGATTACATGGGCTGGCGGTTCACAAACGAATACACAAACAAACATGCGCACGAAACACAGCAGGACACGGCAACAGCAACAACTGTTATCAGGCAACAGGACATTTCAAATGATTTGCGCAGAGGATAAAAGAGGGGGGAGGGAGAGTGGGTGGGATGGGGGCTGACGTGTGTGGGAGGCTGGGAGGTTGCATATAATTATAAGCAGGTCATTGACATCATCGCCAAGGGGGTGGCAATAATGGTAATGGCAATGGCAAAGGAATACCTGCATTCTCCGCATGGCTGGACACGCAGGACCCTCAAACTGCAGGCCCAAAAAAAGGGGAGGGATGGGGAGTTATACAACTTTAATATTAAATTTCCTTTAAAGGATACCCAGACTTATGTTTTTCTTTATCATTTTCTTACAGATCACACCTCAGGACCGTCTGTCCTTGCAGATCTGCCATGCCTGCATCAGCTACCTCAACTCGTGGCAGAGCTTCAAGAACCGCTCCCTCATCTCCCAGACCAAGCAGCGCCAATGGCTGGAGGCCAACAACAGCAGCAGCAACGCCAACAGCAGTAGCCACCACAAGAGCAAGTTGCTCAACTACCTGGACCTGAATAGTGCAGAGAATGGCTCTGCCTCTGACCATCGTCACAACCAGAACCAGAACCAACAGCAGCAGCATCAGCACGTCCTGGACAATGATGAAACGGACAAGGCGTCTGGGATGCCAGCAGCAGCGGCCACAGCGGCTGCCATTTTGGATGGCATTCCCTCGCTGAAGAAACGAAAATCGCTAACAGTCTATGTGAGTCCTAAACCGCAACAGTTGCCGCAACAACAGTTGCCACAGTTGCCTGCTCCACCACAACCATCATCGTCGTCGATGAACAGCAGCAGCAACAGCACCGCCACTACCAGTCTGCAGAGCCTGCTCCTGCAAGTGCCAGGAGCAGCAGCCGTAGCCGCTTCCTCTCAGTCCTTGACCCAGTCTTTGTCCCAATCCATGTCCCAGCAGCAGCATCACAGGCAGTATCGCAGGCATCACCATCACTCGCAACAGCAGCACCTCCAGCGTGCCCGGCAGATGAGCCATCATCACCATCACCATCACCACCAGCAGCAGCAGCCGCCGCCGGCACAGCAGCACCATTATCCAGGGCATCCGCAGAGCCAGCGCCGCCAGCGGCAGTTCCGTCCGCAGGGACGCTTCTCTAGACTCAACCCGACCTCGTCTTCGTCCGCCTCCGCCTTGCGGAAGTTCAAGCCGAAGCTGTACTTGCCTTTGGACATAGCAGTGCCACCGCTGCCGCCTCTCCCAGTGACTGCTGCTGCACTTCCTCCGCCTCCTAATCCTCCTCCTTCCGCTGCTGTTACTGCTGCAGCATCCAATCCTGGCCCACTCGACTTTAGCCAAGCCAGCTGCAGCAGCAGTAGCCTCCTTCTCCAGCAACAGACGGCTGCGGCTCCCATTGCAACTGCAACAGCAACTGCGACTGGCTCTTCCGCCTCCGCTACCGCTTCTGCAACCGCTTCTGCATCCGCTTCGGCATCCGCAACCGCATCGGGTCCATTGCTCATGCCGGTGACGCTGCAGAGCGCCGCCCAGCAGCTGCGCTTTTTCAGACGCTACTCCTATAATGTAATTGTATCGTGCATTCGAAGCGTGACCACCACCATCACCCATCACCATCTCACAACAAGAACAAACTGAACTGAACCCTGACCTGTTATCCCGATGTCCAAGAAGACTCTGGCTAACGGGTATCCATCGTCTGCGATTCCAAGAAGAGATTTCTTTTAGATATAGATTTAAGGTTCCTTTTCGATTATCCTTTAACTAAACTTTGTATTTTCTGTGTTCTTCTTTGTATTTCTTGGATCCCATGCAGCCACTGCCAGCTGTGCCCATCAAGGATGAGCCCATCGACACGGATGACGACTACCAGATGAAGTCGATCGACGAGTCTGACGACATGGTCGACCCCACAATGTTCCTAGAGCGCTCCGAGCACGAGGGCGACATGCCATTGATGGTAGGTCTTGAAATTTTCATTAAAATCTTGAATTAGAAACAAATCTCACCTTCGACAGACCTCGGACTACGACTATACGGCACAGCATGGCGTGAATGCCGCCTCGGTGGCCGCCTCCCTGCCACCCAATGCGGTGGCCAATGTGGCAGCTGCTGGGGACTCCAAGGTGGCCAGTTGCCGGGCCTGCAGCCTGCAGTTCTCCACCCGAGCCAATGCCCGTCGCCACGAGCGCAACCTCCATCCGAATCTTTTCCAGCTCTCTACAGATTCGCCTCACAACACGCCCATCACGAAACCGACACCTGCCCTGGCTGCTGCCCTGGAAATCCAGCGAGCAGCGGCAGAAGCCGCCACAGCAGAGGCCAACCGAGCGGCAGGAGCTGCCGGTGGGAATATTTCCAACCAAAAGTACCGGCAGGTCGTGATGAACGCGTTTATTAAGTGCGAAGGCGGCGGGTATGACTACGATAACCCGGAACAGTACCGGGCCCACCTCACCCGCGACAAGGTGGAGTTCATCGAGCAGAACGAAGAGTTCCTGGAGCAGTACCAGACGATGACCTGCCGCTGCTGCAACAAGTACTTCAGCACGTACAAGAACTTCATGGCGCACGTCCGCAAGAAGTACCCGCTGCTGCCGCGCAACCTGTGCTTCAACTGCCTCAAGATGAACGACTCCAAGGCTCTGTTCATCTCCCATCTGAAGAAGAGGAACTGCATCAACCTGTACCGCGTCCTAAACGCCATCCGAGACAAGGCCAATGCGGCGGTACTGAAAGACGGAGCTGTAACAGAGGCCGCGGATGGGAAGGTCTCCCACCTGGATGCCGGCTTTAGCCCGAGTGTGGCCGCCGATGTAATCTCCACCACGCCGGGCTCAGAGCGCCCCGAAAAGCTGCGCGCCAAGGAGCTGCTGGTCAACAAGCTGTACGAGTGCAAGCTCTGCCCCAAGGGCTTCCGCACCAAGCACGAGTTCCGCACCCACGTCTACGACAAGCACGCCGACGTCCAGCGCAAGGACAGCAACTCCATCCAGTGCAACTTCTGCGGCCTGGACTTTGCCGATCCGGTGGACAGGCGGCGCCACTACAACAACATGGAGTGCATCGTCCGCCTGCGCTGCATGACCTGCGACGCCAAGCTGGAGACCCACCAGCGCTTCCTCGACCACGTCTACCAGGACCACTTGGGCGGCGTGAGCGGCGGCAGTGGCACTGGTGGCGGCGGCGGAGCCAGCAGTGACAACGCCTCCACCACGGGCAACAGCCTGGAGCACTCACCGGGCAAGCGCAGTCTCCTGGGAGCCCTTGGCATCGGAGTGGGCTCCTCGGCGGACGAGTCGCGCAGCAGCAGCGTGGCCCTTGCCCCTCTGACCTCGACGCCCAAGCCGGCGGGAGGCTCCGCGTCCGGAACTGGCCTGCAGACTCCCAATGCCGGAGGCAATCGAGACGCAGGAGCCGTCAGTGGCGGGAATGGATCCGCCCCGAAGTCCCAGTACTTCTCGCGCATGCCGCAAGTCTGTCCCATTTGCGGCCAGCAGTACAACAACTACAACAACGTACTCCGTCACATGGAATCGAAGCATCCGAACAAGCTTCCGGAGACCTACAAGTGCGTGAGATGCGGCCTGGGCTACCCGAGGATCTCGTACCTGCGGGAGCACATGATCAACGTCCATGGCGTGGACAAGAACCGGCACTCTGGCGGCTTCGAATACATCGTCAATGCGGATGCCGTAAAGCTGGCGGATGGCAGCACCCCGAACGTCTATACCGGACGCTACGACTACGTTATGAAGGACCTCATGTCGATAACAAATGGTGGGACCCTCGGTAATTAGGCTTAGATTGTAGACGTCCGCCACTCCCAAAACCCCTCAACCCCCTGCCAGCTCACGCTTTAAAGTCCTTTAAAGGCTAGCGCAGCCTTACCGTTGCTTTTTTTTGCTCTTGCAGAGACAAAAAAAATATTGTCCGTTTGTCTGTTTTTTTTTGTCACCTTTAAGTAGCTTTACCTTTAAGACCTTAAACTTAAGAACCTTTAACTTAAGAGCCTGTATCTCTATGCCTTTACCTTTGTACGTTTATCCTGTATCCTTCCTTCTTTTTTCCATAAACCTCAACGTCCTCTGCAAGAGTTTTAGAAACCTTGGCTCTTGCCGAGATTAGCTTTCATTGCTAGGCTTTTTTCTGTCTTGAAACCAAGTACTATTCCCAGCCTAACCCCTTTCCAATCTCCTTTCAGATGACGACGACGACGAGCCGGGCAGCGTGGCCAAGAAGATGCGCCTGGACGACAGCAGCAACAACAGCAGCCTGGCCGGCGTGGGCGTGTCCAGCCAGCAGCAGCAACAGCAGAAGGAGTGTCCCATATGCAACGCAGTATTCAGCAACAACATCGGGCTATCCAACCACATGCGATCCCACTACACGGCCTCGAATGCTGTGAACGCAGCTTTGACGGCGGCCAACCGGATGACGCCCAAGTCCCTGACCATAACAGCGACACCTTCGACGGGGGAGACCAGCATGGAGCATATGACCAGCGCCTCGGCGCCTTCGACTCCGGCTGCATCGGCCAGCGTTGTTCCTCCTGCCATGGCCAACCAGACGCCGCAGGAGCAGGCCGTGTTCCGGCGCAGCCTCGACCAGGCGGCCGACCGCCGCTTCCGCCGGATGCGTTGCCGCATCTGCCAGCGCCGGTTCAGCTCCAAGAAGTCCTACCGCTACCACATGCTCACCGACCATCAGGTCCAGAACGTCCAATTCATCAAGTGTAAGCTCTGCAACGCAGAGTTCGCCTACGAGAAGGGCCTGAAGGTGCATCTGTTCAAGGTGCACGGCCGGGCCATCAAGGACGAAATGATTGTGAAGCAGTTCGAGTGCGAGGTCTGCTCGATTGTCTACAGCTCCGAGATGGAACTGGCTCAGCACAAGCGCAGTGTCCACAAGATGTCTGCCTCCTCCACGGCCGCCTCTTCGGCTGCATCCGCTTCCCTGAAGCTGGACGACGATACCGTGGTCCTGGATGACAGCACCATCAAGCCGGGAGCCGGCGACCTCACAGATACCTCGGTCAACGCCTCCGGAGTGGCTGGCTTGGGCACGCCCCTGTACTGGTACCAGTGCAAGTACTGTCCCTCCAACTTCAACACCAACAAGAAGCTGGCCATTCACATCAACTCCCACGACGAGTTCGATTCGAACGATTACTCCTGCAAGGATTGCGGAAATGTATACAGCGGAAGGAAGAGTCTATGGGTGAGTCGAGATTTTATTCGATCTTTTGGGGGATAAATACCTGCTATTTATGAGGGATTTCTGCCACGTTTTTCACAAGCTCATCAAAGGGTACACATTGAATTCTTCTTCTGAAAATATCCCTTTTATTCTATCTTTGGGAGATAAATCGATTTATCATTAAAAGGCAGGAACACAATTCGTTTTACTGAAAAAATCACGAAATAATAGATATTAATAAGGGCTATAGATCCAAAGATATTATTATTCCATGATTTTTACACAAACCACTCTTCAGACTCGAGGTACCACACCGATTCTTTCCGTCTAATCGATGATAATCGTAATCGAAAAAAAGAATCGCTAACCGCTTAAGTAGGCAATCCTGTGCAGGATACAAAAACTAACAAACTTCCCCAAATCCCTTACAGGTTCATCGCTATAAGAAGCATCCGCAGGTTCCAGATCCGGCAGAGTGCTCGCTCTGCCGCAAGATCTTCTTCGACCGCCAGATGCTGGACAACCACACGCCTACCTGCAACCGCAAGCCCATCACCTCGACCGGAGCCCACCAGCAGCAGCAGCAGATGCAGGATGCATTGCATCAGAAGCACATGGCGCTGCAGAAGCAGGGCGGACTGCACTCCGGCGTGTTCCGGCACAAGACCGGCGACGATGACGAGGAAGAGGACGAAGACGAGCAGCAGCAGCACCACCACGCAGACGGAGGCGGCGGCGAGAGTGGGGCAGTCGCTGCTCCGGCTCCGGCACCCGCTCCCGCCGCGCCGGCTGCCGCGCTAAAGATACGCATTCCAGAGGTGGCGTGCACCATTTGCGGGGCCCGGTTCACCGACCAGGAAATGTTCACCAAACACATCCAGAAGCACGAACAGGAGCTGTACGTGGACAATCCGCTGGCGGCGATGTTCGACGATGGGCCGCCGGATGCGGGCCAGTTTCAGGTGGAGCTAGAGAAGCAGAACGAGAACGGGGAGTACGCGTGCGATCTGTGCGCCAAGACGTTCCCCCAGGTCATAGCACTCAAGGTGCACCGCAAGTGGCATTTCAGAGGTGATAGCAAGCAGGTGAGCGTTTTTGTGCAGCTTGTGCAGCGAGGAGGACGAGCGAGCGAGGACTCTAGATGTGCTGATTGATATTGATGTTGCCTCCGCACCAGTCGCAAAAACAGATATCAAACTAAATGCGCTCGGAATCTGGTCAGAGTGGAACTTGGACAGAGTCTGGCTTGGGGAGCAGTCTCTTCCTTGCATAGAATTCTCTTCCAGATTCCAACAAAGATCAACGCATTCCGAGTGTGTTCCTTGTGGTACGTTTTACTAATCTAGTTGTTATTTTTCCAAACCTTTCTCTTCCCCAATCCCATCCTGCATCCAAAAATCGAAACCTTTTATAGAATCCCATCGACGCCGAAGCGACACATTTGACCAACAACAACCACACCACCAGCAACAACAACCACAGCAACAGCAACAGCAGCTCGATGTTGCACCTCCGCGAGCTGCATGCGGTGGGCCTGATGCCCAACAACCAGCACCTCCAGATGCAGCAGCAGCCGCCGCACCTGCACTCCCAGCAGCATCCCCAGCAGCCGGGCAGCGCCAATCCGAGCAAGTCGATGAAGCGCAAGCGTGAACTCAAGTGCGAGTACTGCCCCTCGACCTTCATCAGCAACAACAACCTGCGCCGGCACATGTACGAGCTGCACAAGCACGAGGTGAGCAACCTGCCGGAGCCGCCGGTCATTGTGGTGGACGATCATCTCACCTGCCGGCGGTGCGACCTCGCCTTCGAGACGAAGGAGCTGTGGATCGATCACAAGCTGGCGGACGCCAAGGTGGTGCGGCCGTTCTGCCCCTTCCAGTGGGGCTGTGATCTGTGCGGCGAGTACCTGTCGCGCAAGGAGAAGCTGATGAATCACATTAATAACCATCTCAAGGAGGAGGTCATTGTGCCGGTGGCCACCAAGGCGGCGGTGGACAGGGTGGCAGCCAAGCCACAGGAGACGGAGGCGGAAACGGAGACGGAGACAGGGGCGGCAGCAGAAGACAAGGCGGAAGACAAGACTTTAACAAAGGCGGAGGGAGACCCATCTCAAAGGAAGACCCAGCCTGATAGCGATGATTTGGATGAGGAGGATAGCTCCGGCGAGGAGGAGACCTCTGGCACGGGCGACGATGAGGACGACGATGATGAGGAGGACTCTGAGGAAGATGTGGAGGACGAGGACGATGAGGGCGATGGCGGCGAAGGCGAAGACGAGGAGGGCGTGCCGCCGGAACAGCCAGCCAAAATGACAATTCCCCAGGACGATGACCTGGTGGAGGAAGTCCTGAGCTCCGACGATGATGTAGAAAGCGATGA